>CM050176.1:27417194-27904694 GCA_027410445.1 Discoglossus pictus | reverse complement strand
TGAGGAGGGAGGTTGAGGAGGGGGGTTGAGGTGGGGGGTTGAGGTTGAGGAGGGGGTTGAGGAGGGAGGTTGAGGAGGGAGGTTGAGGATGAGGAGGGAGGTTGAGTATGAGGAGGGAGGATGAGGAGGGAGATTGAGGATGAGGAGGGGGGTTGAGGTTGAGGAGGGGGTTGAGGATGAGGAGGGGAGTTGAGGAGGGGGTTGAGGATGAGGAGGGGGTTGAGGACGGGGGGGTTGAGGATGAGGATGGGGGGTTGAGGTTGAGGAGGGAGGTTGAGGAGGGGGTTGAGGATGAGGAGGGAGGTTGGGGTGGTTGAGGATGAGGATGGGGGGGTGAGGTTGAGGAGGGAGGATGAGGAAGGGGTTGAGGAGGGGGGTTGAGGATGAGGAGGGGCATTGAGGAGGGAGGTTGAGGAGGGGGAGGGAGGTTGAGGATGAGGAGGTTGAGGATGCGGAGGGAGGTTGAGGATGAGGCAGGGAGTTAAGGTGAGGAGAGGGTTGAGGATGAGGAGGGGGGTTGAGGAGGGGGTTGAGGATGGGGGGTTGATGTTGAGGAGGGAGGTTGAGGAGGGGGTTGAGGATGAGGAGGGGGGTTGAGGAGGGAGGTTGAGGATGAGGAGGGAGGTTGAGGATGAGGAGGGAGGTTGAGGAGGGTGATAAGGGAGGGGGGAAGAGACACAGGGAAGGGAGAGGGGGGAAGAGACACAGGGAAGGGAGAGGGGGGAAGAGACACAGGGGAGGGAGAGGGGAGAAGAGACACAGGGGAGAGAGAGGGGGGACACAAGAAAAGGGCACACAAGAGGGGGACACAGATGGCACAAGAGGGACAGCTTATACTCGAGTATATACGGTAAGTCAAGAGGTGCTCATCAGAGAATGAACCAACCTTAATAGGTTAGTTCTATAGCCATGATAAGCCACTCTGAAAGCAACCTCTTTTAGCTCACTTGTGCCCTTCACAGGGAGAAATATCCTGTAGTATATCAGTCTGGCCCCACTCAAAAGAGTGACCCAGCCACAAAATACCAGGCAATTCTACCCTGAACAGGAGAAACAGCAAATCTCAGATGAGTTTCCGGCTTTTCTTGGCCTTGTCAGTGAGGTGCAGTTGAACTCCCTAAGACACAGTGAGCAAGGGGTCCACGTCTGGAGTCCCCTATTACCCTTAGGGAGACTAACCCCTAAGGGTAATTTGCATAAACAAAAAAATTACGGTAAGTCAGAGGTGCTCATCAGAGAACGAACCAACCTTAATAGGTAGTTCTATGGCCATGATAAGCCACTCTGAGAGCAACCTCTTTTAGCTCACTTGTGCCCTTCACAGGGAGAAATATCCTGTAGTATATCAGTCTGGTCCCACTCAAAAGAGTGACCCAGACCCAAAATACCAGGCAATTCTACCCTGAACAGGAGAAACAGCAAATCCTAGACGCGTTTCCGCATTTCAGGGTAGAATTGCCTGGTATGGAATATGGAGTACAGTTTTGGGCACCACTTCATTAAAAGGACATTTTGGAGCTGGACAAAATACACAGAAGGGCAACAAAACTAATGAGGGAAATGGAGGGGCTAAGTTATGAAGAAAGACTAAACAAATTAAACGTATTTTCTCTAGAAAAAAAGGCGTTTGAGAGGAGATATGATTACCTTATATAAATACATTCAGGGTCAGTATAAAGATTTGTCAAGTGAGCTTTTTGTGCCAAGAGGTTTTAACTGGCAAGAGGACATATTTTGAGGTTAGAAGTAAACAGATTCCACCTTAAAGAAAGAAAAGGGTTCTTCACAGTAAGTGTGATTAATCTGTGGAATTGTCTACCAAAGGAGGTGTGATAGCGGATTCGATAGATAACTTTAAAAAGGGAATGGATATATTTTTAATTAAAAAGGGAATTCAGGGTTATCCTGGTTAATTAGAGAGAGCATATTGATCCAGGGAGAAATCCGATCGCCAGTATCTGGGGTCAGGAATGAATTCATTTTTTTTTCCCTTTTGAGACGAAATTGCTAATTTTCACCTGTTTTTTTTTCTGTTTGTCTTCCTCTGGATCAATTAACAACTAATCCGCATATTGCAAAGGGTAAACTTGATGGACTAAAAGTATTTTTTCAACCTCAATTACTGTGTAATTATGTAACTAAGACTAAAGGATTAATTAAACAAATAGGGAAGGAATAAAAGGGCAAAAACATTGGCTTGCCAGGTAACTGAAAAGAGAGTAGAGGGTCAATTAGTGATTAAGTCTATAGGTGTAGCAGCTGTGAGAGATGAAAACCTGATACAAAGGTATGTGGGTGTGGGCAGGGGAGGGGAGGGCATGTTATGAGTTCAGAGCAGAAGAGAAGGTGGTGGTATGTGTGTTAACATATTCTAGGGATTTAGACATCAATTAGGATCACACACTTCTCTCCACATAGCCATAATTGTCCACCTTATACTGCTTTCTGTCTCTCCATATACAGTCAATGTCATATTTTTTCTCAATAAACACTCCTGTTTTATACTCATAAAAAAGCCCTATAGTGGGTGAAACGTGTAGCAATATTACCACAGTGACTGCTACAGTGTCGTCTTGATAAAGTCAAGGGATAATTCAACACATTGCAACTTTTCATAAAAATAGTATTTTTAACATCATCTTAGAAGCTTCAGAACCGTTCCAAACAGTACATTTTAACATATAATTCTAATTAATGATTTTATAGAAAGGAGACCGAAAGTTTCTTATCATGTGGTCACTTATTAAATAGCCACTCACCATCAGCATCTCTCTCCAAGCAAACTCTCTTTCACTAATTCTCCCATTATCCATATATATATACACTCTCTTTCCATACCCACTCAACAACAGATAAATACACTGATTTTATTATCCAGTGATGTTATTCTTAACTTATTATCCTTGCCAACATAAGTGGAATTAAATAAGTGGATTTAATATTTCCCTTTGTTTTCAATGCATTGTATAAGCAATTGTACATTTATAAATAGGCTCTTATAAGGGATATTTTATTCTATAATCAGCTTACCCCCACCTAAGCCTTATTAATTGACCATTTCTATAGTATGTAACAAAATAATAACGTGATCAGCTGTATACACCAATTGCATGAGAGCATTATCAAAGGAAATCTTAATTTTTGAAAACTGCTTTTGTATAGAAAGTTCCATCTTATCTCACTTCAGCACTTCCTGCTTTTTTGAGCATGAGTTGTTATGTTCATGTTATGTATCAATGGTGGGTGGTTTGAGACAAAAGGGAGACCTCAGAGGGATTTGTTATAAAATGTTACTTTTTAGTATTTGGTGCCTACCTTTTTCTCCTATACATGCCCAAAAAACAGCAGTCCCAATTACAGTATAACTGCAAGCCCTGCTCCTGCAGAAACGTAAAACAACTCCTAACCTTCACCAAAATACTATGGATTCCTCCAGGACATTAACATTATCCTTATTAATTTAAAACTAGCTTTGATTTTCTCTGCATAATGACGCTCATAGTCTGACTCATATTAAAAAAAAAAAAAAATTCCAACATACACCACCTACACCCATAATTACCACATTTAAAAAATATATCGCAATGTATCACAATATACGTTCTCAAAACTTGCCTTAGTTCACCATAATCTTTCCAACAGGATGAACTGCTCTGATAAAATACTTTGCTAACATAAGCCGAATTATTATCATTATTACTGCTCTCTCCATCCTTATTTATATGCAAGGTTTTAAATAATTAAAAAGGTTGTTGTGATATAAGGCAGACAAGCACTCGCTGATTTCTCGATTCATCAGCATTCAATAAATGTAACAGTTTTATTACAAACCACACAATGAATTTTTCTAAAATAAAAAATAAATATAAAACATTTTGACACAATGATCTTGTCAAGTGAATGTAACTGAGTTCAAATTCATGGATAGATAGATTGCAGGCGTTGGGAGCGTTGACATCGACACAATCCAATGACATTAAAACAACGAGTAATATACAGATGCATTACAAAGATACAATCAAATATTTAAAAAAGCCTGCCATGCTCATTATTTATTCATGCTAATACAAGTATCTTAACAAATCAGAGCTGGCTCAGCACTCAATCACTCACAGAACAAATGAGTGTTTGCATTTATCAGCCCGCAGTCACACAGTTCTTACATGGCGTTCGCCTCTGCAAAGGTGCTAAAATAACATTACGTACTATATTTATGGCAGACTCAAACACTGCACGACTTAAGATTTATGAACCTTAGGAATGCTTTATTTGAGACCAGAGAGGTGTATTAGGTTGTTGTTGTGTTAGGCCAATATGAGCGTTTTGCCATTTTAAGTATATTTCCCTACAGCCTGTTCATACCCTACTATAAAGTCTCAATCACATTAGTATTGGTATAGAACCGAAGAAAGAAAACACCCGCCATTGTTCATCTTGGTATGCTACCCTGACAACATTTGTCATGCCTGTATGATATCCAGAAAAAAAATCACCCATTTTTCATACCTTTATGGTATCCAGATAATAACACCAACTACATTTCATATGTATAATGAAGGAGATCAGGAAATAAAAGGGCAGAGGAAATCAAGAGATACAGTATATTTGATGCTGTGCTAAGTCCACATGAACATATGTGTTATTTACATGGCCAGATTACCCATTAGGCCAACTAGGCAGCTGGGGGGGGGGGGGGGGGGGCAACTAGGGGCGCTTTCCTGTGAAGGGTGTCCCTTTTTTAGCCTAGAAAAATATAAATAATATGGCGAACCATAAAATGCATTAAATAAACAAGTAATAGCTTGGCGTGTGTATGAGTAGCTATGTTGTTAAAATAGCTGTTATGGGGAAATTTGCTCACATAGCAAAAGAGAGATATACATGCACAGAAAAGGAAAAGATGGTTGTGCACAAACCTTGCACACGCACTCAGAGGGGCTCCTCCACTTTACTGACTAGGGGAACCAAAAAGGAGATCCTACACTGCCTATTTAATCAATTTTTGTATAACTTTCTCTTTTCTCTAAAGTCTTAGTCACATTAATATTAATAAAGTACCCAGAAAAAAGACTGAGACTTTTTTACGTCTGTAACAAAGGAACTGAGGATACCAAGTAGTGGCAGGAAATTGAGATATATATTGTTATGTATCTGGTTGTGCTTATCCAAATGGTTTTCTTGGCAAAGATACTAGAGTGGGTTGCCAGTTCCTTCTCTAGTGACCCACGGATTATCTGACCTCTCTGCTATGACCTGCCCATCTTGGGTGACCGTACATGATATAGCTCACAGCTTAAATTGAATTGCACAAGCCCCTTGCACAAGCCCCTTCACCATAACAAAGTAGCAATCCAAAAGGGTATATATATATATATATATATATATATATATATATATATATAATATGTATATACAGTATGTATCCAAATCCTTAGAGAAGATAATAGCTGCCCTGGTCCTGTACAATCAGTAAAGTGGATGTTATGATGCCTTGCATATGAAACATTGTCAATGACTGTATTATTTATACAAAACCCAGAAGACTCACAGACTGTTACAGAATGTTATCAGTTTAAGTTTAAATATACATCTATTGAACCTGTTATGAATTACAGTAGCAATAAAAGCAGTTCAAGCGCCACTTGTCCAGATGAAGTATCCTGTATGCTGATCCTGGGTGTTCATATTTTTAAATACTGTATTAGTGCAAGGGGATTTTTAGAGACATTGGCTGCCTTGGTGAAGGCATCAAAAGAACCTGGTGGACCTGCTGGGTAGGTTTGGACATAACAGTATGCTTGTAGATTCTATTGTAAATTTGATTTCCCTTATGATTATATCTTCAATAAAAAGGTTATGATCATTGAAGGACCTCCTGGGTGATATACTGATAGAGAAGCAAAAGCAATAGTTGCCTACTTTGTCTCTTCCTATTCCCTTTTCTTTTATCTCTCTCTCTCTCTTGCCTACATACCAACCCCTGGCTCTCACCAGGAACTGGTTTGGATTTATAGCTTATTTTGTAAAATTAGATTTTGCTTGTAATATCAACTTCAATTAAAAAAAAAAATCTTTGTATTCCTAACAATTCTTCTGGCAGTTGTGGCTGAAATATTTCTTGGTCTACCTGACCTTGGCTTGGTATCAAGAGATCCCTGAATTTTCCACTTCTTAATAGGTGATTGAACAGTACTGACTGGCATTTTCAAGGCTTTGGATATCTTTTTATATCCTTTTCCATCTTTATTAAGTCCCATTACCTTGTTACGCAGATCTTTTGACAGTTCTTTTCTGCTCCCCATGGCTCAGTATTTAGCCTTCTCAGTGCATCCACGTGAGAGCTAACAAACTCATTGACTATTTAAACAGATACTAATTGCAATTAAAAATCTACAGGTGTGGGAAATTAACCTTTAATTGCCATTTTAACCTGTGTGTGTGTTGCCTTGGGTGTCTGTAACAAGGCCAAACATTCAAGGTTATGTAAACATTTGATCAGGGCCACTTGGGTGATTTTTGTTATCATTAATATTTAAAAAGGAGCCAAACAACTATATGATAATAAATGGCTTCATATGATCACTATCCTTCAATAAAATACATTTATTTTTGCATGATCAGTCACATTTTCAAAATAAATGCCAACATTTCACAATTTCTGCCAGGGTATGCAAACATTTGAGTACAACTGTAGTATTTTGTTCTATCATTTATTTAAAAGAGCATGTTATAAAAGTGTCTTTTTCATGAAAAAAATATTTAGTAAAACTTGTTTAAACTTAAATAGGAAATGCCTCGGTGTGAGCAGAGAGTATGCACAACTCGAAATCTCATTGGCTGACACTTATGACTCATACAGCTATATTGTTTCTTATTGGTTCACATGGAAAACCACCAAAGTCAGTTATACATCCAAACCAGTTTATTCTGCTTCAGGAGCTTAATTTTTTTTAAAAACACACAAACTATCCAGCATTATTAAATTTTCTCTTTCAGGGGCAATAAGGAAAAAAATGCCATCTCTTGCCCCTTAGCCCTTTATCTCAATAAAGCTGAGATTGTCTTACAGAAAATTGTATATTTCTCTGCAGTGTTTTTTTTTCTGCCAGGCAGAAAAAGTGATAATTCATGTAAGTAATATCAGTTATGGAAATTAACAAAAAAATTACATTTCCAGATACTAAGTCATTTATGGGCCACATTAATAATTTACATCCAGCTGTTTTCATTGATAAGTAGATGGGAAATATTGTTCATGGAGGAGCCGATAAATGATCTCTGTAGGTCTTTAGATGTTCATAAATTAATAATCAGTCTTGTAGTTCTGTAATTCAATGTTTCTCCCAATTAGACACTATTTTACCACAGGGGGTAGTGTTAAAGCTCGACAGTCCAATGGAAAACCAAATCACTAATTCCAGCAGCTATAAACTTTAACTATTTCAAGAAATTAAATGAAGGTTGCAGATTTTATTTTGATGTTGACTGTAATGTTATAGTTCTTATAAGATGGGTCTAGCACCCCAGTAGTAAATGAGTAAGGGGCAGGGTATCAAGTCCCAAGTTCCTATCATATATTTAAAAGAGATTATTTTAAAGGAACTCTGATCAAAAATCTAAAATATTCTCTTTTGGAGACCTACACTTGAAAAATAGAAAGCCCAGGGATAGGGATCTGTATATATATATATATATATATATATATATATATATATATATATATATATATATATATATATATAGTATATAAAAAATTGTGTTCCCATTTGAATGTCTAAAACAAGTTAAAAAAACGTGTTTCATGCCCAGAATTCCAAGAAATGCAGTTATTACACTGCATTCTGGGAACCTGGGCAGGGACATGCATATGTGCCCACAAATGCTTTGTTCTTCAATCCATAACCATTTTAAACATGGCTTCCTTTAAGCTTATGCACCTTGCATTACACAGCTTTTTTGCAAAGCCAAGTTTGGATTATATACAAGCTGGGAATCCTACCCACGAACACCCATTTCAAGGTTACTGCCTATCATTAGCATGGGGCGGGATCCCAGCTTATGTTGTGGACCTTATGAGTAGGTAGTTCACCACAACAATCATTGAATATATGGTGGGCAAAAGAGTGATAGAAGCCTCCACCGTACAGTAGTACAGTAAATAAATATTCACTGCACTCTGGGACATGCAAATGCGTAAAAACTGTATGACTCGGAATTCTGAGCAGGAAACAAGTGTTTTTAACTTGTTTTAGATGTTCAAATGTGAACACAATTGTACTATATATATACTGTACTACTGTATGGTGGAGGGCTTCTATCGCTTTTTTGCCCACTATATATATATATATATACATATATATATATATATATACATACATATATATTAGCTGTTTGTCTGCTGAGCACATAGCATATCTAT
Organism: Discoglossus pictus; assembly: GCA_027410445.1. Taxonomy (NCBI): domain Eukaryota; kingdom Metazoa; phylum Chordata; class Amphibia; order Anura; family Alytidae; genus Discoglossus; species Discoglossus pictus. Next base: position 27,896,275 of record CM050176.1, on the reverse strand, counting down.
TTTACAGAAGTTTTTAGTTAGTGAAGACCTTGCTTTTGGATAGAAGTTCACTAACTCAAATCTTCTGTAAAACAATATGCTGTGTGCTTAGATAGAGCCTTATTCAATTCGCCGAATTGCAATTTAATAAGGCTGTTAATAATTAATATTATTATAATAATAATAAAAACGTGATAAAACAGATGGAGAGCAAAGCACGGGAGAGGGAATAGATAAGGATGAGAGAACAGAAATCATGAGAGAGAGGGGAAAAGGAACAATGGGGGTATGAAATGAGGGAAAACGGGGAACGGAGGATGAGAGGACAAAAGGACGAATAAATGAAGTGACAGGCACAATCAAAATAAACTAGCAAAAAAACCTTTACGTTTTATATGTGTTAACTACAACTAGGTTTAATACTTCCGAGAGACTTTGCTGGTTTATACAATACCAATCTTTGAGTTTGACTGAAGTCTTTAAAACGTAACCTTGCAAATACCCTGTCCTAGAATATTCAGGTCATTAGCACTTTATATTTTCTTGTTACAGATGCTCATTGTAAAGATGAAATGACTTGTGAAGCAGTCACAATGTTAAATGCTACTCTAGCCTTTAATACGTACCATCATGAGACTTGGGAGTGACACCAACAATTGCCTCAATATTGATGGCACCAGCTTGTGAATATACAATATTAAAGCAAGACCTTTAATATTGAGTTTGTCAGAGCAAACATGCATGTGACATTCATTTGTTATTTCTGACATTTTTTTCATATTCTACATGCAAATTAGGTCATGCAAATATGTCCTGGAGACTGCATGACTGAGCAGCACAGATGCACTAATGCCTCTGATACGATATTCAGTTCATTTGTTATGGGAAACCAGGTCATTGTGTTGAGGCCATTGGCTAGTCAACAATCTCATAACAAATGATGTACAAGATTAGATTTTAGCGCATTTAGTAAATGTATTTGCAGGGTGTGTGGGAGCCTGTAAAAGTCTAAATTTACAAGAGATGCCTTGGTGTAACCATATTTAAATATTTTGACCATATGATTGTTTTAATTCACAAAAGATTATTTATAGAAGGCCATTTTATGTAGGTGTCTTTATATTTATTTCAATATCCATGATTTTAGCATTGTAGTATTGATATAAGTGTATTCTATCCCAATGGTTCCAATTTTTATTTTTCAAAAGACTACTCAAAAATGGAGGGTTTTGATGGGCCACCTTGGTATTGGTGAGAATCTTTGCAGACTACCTAATGATATTCCTCATTGTGTAACTATTATATTGCAGTGTATTGTATACTTCTGAACAACAAAATATTCTTCTGTAGAAAATGGCAAATTTTCTTAATAATTATTGGTGGATATCAATACAATATCAGTAATATCAATACAAAATTACCGAGGGCAATAGGTAATACAGATACCTTCTAAATAGAGATCAGTTGTTACCATGCTATGTTCCAACCGAAAGATAGACATAAAACCCAAATACAATATCCACACTACTATTAAATTTAATGTCTGTACATACTTTATTGGAGACCTGTTCAATTCCCCTAGATTCCATGTTTAAGAGCAAAGTAAAACCACCTAGCTATTCTATTCACCGATGTCGGAAACGATGCGAGAGAACTACTACGAGTGGCAAGACAAAGCCGCAAATACCAGAAAATTTTCCATTGATTCTTGCACTGCCGAAATATTATGAGTGGCTCATTCCTCAAAAACCTATTCAATTAAGACTTTACTTTGCACTCCCAATTAAGTCGAATCTGTAAATAGGAAAAATTGAAGAAAAATTTGCGGGTACTAAATAGCACTCGCAAATGTTTTTAAAACAATTTCTGACAGCCGGAGAAGCAGTTAAAGGGACAGTACAACATTACAAAACATTAAAAAGCATGTTTTTTATCATAAACATATTTGGAATTAAAGTGTATTATATTTTTAATATCAGGAAACCACGTGGACTAGGAACAGATGCTTTAATGCATTGTCTTTATATATAAAGACAATGCATTAGAGCACAATACATACAATTTTATATATATATATATATATATATATATATATAGTTTCTTGCCAGATTTTTCTGCGCTTTCTCTTACTCATTATAATAATCATGACATTCTCGTTCTATTGGTTCCTAGAGCTGTATCTTTTCCCGACAAGACAGGATTTACGGAATGTGGGCTGAGTGCCAGAATATTGCGAGTGAAGTGCTTTGAAAAGACGTGTAACGTACTGTAAAATTATCTCCCACTGATGTAGCGGTATAAAGCAAATTACACTGCTCGATTAGAATAGGGCTCAAGGGCTCTCACCAAAATGTAATATACGGTGGTATGTTAGTTCTCAACCTTAATCCATTCCGGACGGCAGGTTAAGTTCCTGGATCTGCCTTTTTGGAGCCCCTAGGCAGTGAAGTGGAGGAGCCCTGCGAGTGAGTACGCAAGGTATGCAAGGACCCATTTATGCCTTTTTTGTGTGTGTAAGTTCCTTTTCCTGTTGTAACTCTCTTGTTCTAGGTGGTTACCCCCTAATAGCCAGTCTATGAACTGAAGTATTTCATTTCTTTTAAGCCAGGAACTATTGTTTTTTAAAAGTGGCGCCCCTCAAAGCGAAGCACACCTGGGCGGCTGCCTAGTTGGCCTAATGGGTAATCCGGCCATGCATGTAATACAGAATATAAATGTAACATTGTGATTTTATTTAATTTTTTACTTCAATTTCTTAAATTGAATAAAGAATAAGGGGGAAAAAATAGTAATAACAGTAGGATAGAATACTAGTTACATTAAATTATAACTTAAAATGAATCACACAAATAAATGTGACATGACTCTTGTAAATTGGTTAAAAGTGAAATATTTGATGTTTTTTATTGATAAGATAAAAAAAGCAGTAACAATAAGTTCTGTTATTTCCTAGTGCCCAGTATGACTATTGAGTTTGCCAATAAGTTTGGGATTGCTCTGGCACAGGTTCCCTGGTGGTCCAGTTGTTAGGATTCTGTGATCTGGGTTTGATTCCAGTTAGGGAACCAAGAGGTCACACCACCCTGAAGCTTAGCCTTGTCAGTCCTTGGAATGGAAACCACCTTGGAATACCAGGAGTTGTATGCTGTGGCCAACTGGAGAAGGAACTGGCAACCAACTCCAGTATCTCTGCCATGAAAACCAAGTGGATCAGCATGACCATGGACATAAAGAGGTTTCAGGGGTGTTACGGTCCATTAGGTCACAGAGAGTCGGACATGACTGAGCAAAAAAAAACTTCTGGTACACAAAGGGACCTTGAAAACATTTACAGATTTATGGCACAACCAGTCTAATGGTTTGAAGTTGGATATTTCACATACTGTCACATATCAAGAAAAGACTCCAAATTTATGTTGTCACCGACCTACAATTCTTACTTGCTTGTGGTCGGTGACACAGCTTGTTTAGCACTGGAAAACCAATATATAAATATAATTTAAACACAGGGTCTCAGAGAAGTCTCAAGCCAGTAAGCAGAGAAGCAGTTAACTCCCATTTGTTGTGTGTCAGTTACTTTGGAGCAATTTATGAGTTGCTGGAATAAAATTGCAGAGAAAGGATGTGGGGAAGACTTCCAATCTCCATCACTGCCATTATATGAAGCATAACGTGTTGGCTGTGCCCCAAAAAGATTATGCATCCTGTTGAACTAATACAGCTTCCTTAGCTTCAATGTCATTTCTCACTCTTACTGCATAGTACTGAGATCCTGTTTCATGATGCCAAGCACTAAACACGTTCTAAAAGCTTTCATTATGTCAAGAGGACCACAGCTTCCTAAGTGTAGGAACGAACATACACACTCGTTACCCGTTCAGTAAAATATCTCTGTCTAGATCCGTATAACCCTTCGCTGTCTGTATGTCCAAGAATTTGCTGCTTCAGTAATTAAGAAAAAATCCTTATCCACATATTAATTTTCTCAAAAAGTAATTGGCCAGGTAATGGGACTGTAGAAGGAAGGGATTTTGACAACTCCACAAAATATATATTTTTTTCAGAATGTTATATATAACCCCAGGTCAACCTAGTTGCTTTTCCTCTGATTTAGGATGCACATTATGGATTAAATATGCACTGTATTATCGCCATCTTCGAGCTAATGAGGGACTCCTAGTGGTGAGAGCCACACAAGCTTTGGAAAAGCATTTATGGAAATGGATATTAGTTGTCCATGGCATGGAAGCAGGTCAACCAAGGTGGTTGCCCTAATATTTATATTAGACTTGTTGATGCTTGTCTGGGATCTTTCCTGTTTGATGGCCGCAAGCTAGGTGGCACGGCCGAGATGGCAGTGAATCTATTGGCAGTGTAAATCTTATAATCTGCCAGTATCCTAACACCTAGCACATAACACTAAAATCTAAACCTAACCCTAACATCTAAACCTAACCCTAACATTTAATCCTAACATCTAATCCTAAACACTAACACCTAAAACTAACACCTAACCCTAACACTAAATCCTAACACCTAACTCTAACCCTAACACCTAACCCTATACCCAAACACTTAACCCTAATCCTGACACCTAACCCTAACAATAAACCCTAGCCCCTAACTCTAACACTAAACCCTAACACCTAATCCTAGACCTAACACCTAACCCTAACATCTAACCCTAAACCCAACCTTAACGCCTAACCCTAAGACCTAACCATAGCACTTAACCCTAACACCTAACCCTAACACTAAACCCTAAGAAATTAACTGAAAGATTGCCCGCGCAACCTAGTGGCCGATGTCCGTCACTGCGTACGTCCAGCCGACAGGAAGGTCCCTTGTCTGCAAAAGATGTTACAGAAAGAGAGGCAGATAAAGATTCAGATAAAGACAGCCTCATGGGCATGTCCTTTCCCATGCCCTGAACACCTACTAGGGCAGGGTTAAGCAAGATTGGTACTGATGATCTACACACAGGACAGGATTTAAGGAAATCCCTGTCTCGTAGCGTTGCTTTGGTCACCCTGATTGACTAGCCTCTGTACAAAAAGAAAATCCTCAAATCAAAGCCTGGACCGAACTTGCCTAACCCTTTATTAATCAATGCAGAAAAGCATTTGTGACTGCAATCTATTTTTAATCAGTATTTAATAAATTAAGTTAAACACTATCCTATGTTCCTTTGGTGAAAGGGCTTCTGTACCTCAATGAAGCTGTGAGCTATACCATCTAGGATAACCCAAGATGGGCAGGTCATAGGAGAGAGGTCAGACAAATTATGGTCCTCTGGAGAAGAAACTGGCAACCCACTCCAGTATTTTTGCAATGAAAACCTTATGGATTAGCAAAACCAAACATGCATGGCGAGCTGAGATGCATAGGGTCACGGAGAGTCAGGCACGACCTAGTAAACCCAGTAATGTTTTTTTTGCATATCTCAAAGTTTGTGAGTACTGTGATTACTTTTTTAACTTAAATGCAGTAAATATATTTATACATTTACATAATTAAATGCTAAATAAACTTTTATAAATATTAAATACTAGAAAGGGTGTTATAATAATAAGAACAAAAGATTATTATAAGAAAATGATGGCATTTAAACTTAGAAAATTATAGCTGTGTGCTAAATGAAGGTTTCCTTAAAGGACCAGAGTGGTCTCCTTCTTTCAACTCAAAATAAATAAACACAACCTTTATATTTTTTAAAATGTTATATGCAATTATTCTTTATAGTGTGGCTCCATTTTTCTTTTCTCAGCTGAATCTTCTGCTACCTTCTCAGATGTAATGATCTTTCCATTAGGCCTGCTGAAAGCATTGTCCGTTTTAGATGCCACATTCCCATTGTGTAGCTGGAAACTTCTGTTTTCACATCCGCAAGTTGAAACCAAAATGGTAGATGCTACTACAAATAATTGCATATAACCAGGGCCCTATCTACCTTTTTGGAGCCCTTAGGCAGTTAAGTGGAGGAGCCCCTATTCTGTACGTGTAAGTTCCCTTTCCTGTTGTAACCGTCTTGTTATAGGTGGTTACCTCCTAGTAGCCGGTCTATAAACTGCAACATTTATTTCTTTATTTTTTTTACAGGGAAGCGCCCCTGGGCGGCTGCCTAGTTGACCTATTGGGTAATCCGGTCATGCATATATCAAGTAATCATTTAGATGTTGCATATCTTACATATAAGACAACAGATGCCCTTTAAACCCAAGAGATACCCACATTTCCCTATTACTAAAATTAATCAAAAAACAGACAGCAATAAATATTAACTAAATAATACCAAAATTCAAATTATTCACTTTGTTTTAAGTCTGTTCAAAAAGAATATTGACCTAAACCAGAATTTTCCACCAAATGTATTTTGTTCCTCAATATCTGATCCTGTTTTACTTATTTTCGAAACATTGTACACAACAAAAGCCATAGACTGTTGTAAAAAATATGTATTTTTATTTTCCCATTTTAGCTGAATAGAAGATAAAACAAAAAAATAGAGATGTCGGCCTTTAATTGTGAGATACCACAACTCGGTGCTGTTTTCTCATTTTAAAATAAAATTCATCCTGTGTTACAGTTCTAATAAGTCTAAAAAATTGCAAATGAAAGCATAATCTCAGATTTAAGTTAACATGCTTTCTCATTAAAAGTATAAAACAAGACGGAATGCAGATCTATCCACGGAAATAATGTTTAATGCTTAATTTCCAAAGAATCTCAGCATGATCTGAATAAATTATGCTGACAATACAACAATCTAAATGATAAATCAACACAACAATTTTAGTGATATATGGTCTGAAATGTAAATAATACCCAGAGATGCTAATTGGCTTGCTACCTGGCAACAAACTAGTAAGTGAGCTATTTCTTTACAAACGCTTCAGTGGTACCACCCTCATCATTAGACATTTCTGGCTTGTAAGCGGATTCCACAGATCTATGTGTACAATCTCTGAAGGAATTAACAATAGTACAGAATCCGCCAAGTTATATAGATTATGTGTAGGAACAATCGCTGTGCATACATAATACTTATATGTACTTATATATACAAGAAAATAACTATTTAGATATCTATCTATCTATCTATCTATCTATCTATCTATCTATCTATCTATCTATCTATCTATCTATCTATCTATCTATCTATCTATCTATCTATCTATCTATCTATCTATCTATCTATCTATCTATCTATCTATCTATCTATCTACCTACCCATCTATCTATCTATCTATCTATCTATCTATCTATCTATCTATCTATCTATCTATCTATCTACCTATCTATCTATCTATCTATCTATCTATCTATCTATCTATCTATCTATCTATCTCTCTATCTACCTACCTACCTATCTATCTACCAATATATCTCCCCATATATCTATCTATCTATCTATCTATCTATCTATCTATCTATCTATCTATCTATCTATCTATCTATCTATCTATCTATCTATCTATCTGTCTACCCATCTATCTATCTATCTATCTATCTATCTATCTATCTATCTATCTATCTATCTCCCCATCTATCTATCTATCTATCTACCTACCTATCTACCTACCTACCTACCTACCTACCTACCCATCTATCTATCTATCTATCTATCTATCTATCTATCTATCTATCTATCTATCTATCTATCTATCTCTCTATCTCTCTATCTACCTACCTACCTATCTACCAATATATCTCCCCATCTATCTACATATCTACCTATCTATCTACCTACCTACCTACCTACCTATCTATCTATCTATCTATCTATCTATCTATCTACCCATCTATCTATCTATCTATCTATCTATCTATCTATCTATCTATCTATCTATCTATCTATCTATCTATCTATCTACCCATCTATCTATCTATCTACCTATCTACAAATCTATCTATCTATCTATCTATCTATCTATCTATCTATCTATCTATCTATCTATCTATCTATCTATCTATCTATCTCTCTATCTACCTACCTACCTATCTATCTACCAATATATCTCCCCATCTATCTACCTATCTATCTACCTACCTACCTATCTACCTATCTACCTATCTATCTATCTATCTATCTATCTATCTATCTATCTATCTATCTATCTATCTATCTATCTATCTATCTGCCCATCTATCTATCTATCTATCTACCTACCTACCTATCTACCCATCTATCTATCTATCTATCTATCTACCAATCTATCTCCCCATCTATCTATCTATATATCTAACCTCTGCAGTCCACTCTTTTCTTCACAAAGATGAAAGTTAAAAATTTGCTACTGGCAGTTAAGGGGTTACACATTTATGTACGGTTTCTGTTTTCAGTGAGCAAGGAATTTAAGAGAGTTATATCACAAGGTGCTTGCTCTTCCAAAATATGCAAAGGTATTTGAACCAACCCTACAAGGAGCCCGGAAGATGTCAGATAACATTATTCTATACTCCATACTCCAGGAACAGTCTTAAATCAGGTCTGCCCAGGTGTAGCTAATTAATTGAACAGCGAGGTTAACTCCTTCAGTCCTCCTGGGGTAACAGAACTTCACAGAGTCTGTTACTCACATACATCCCTTCCAGCAAATTTTTTTCAATCCATTGCCTATTCCTTCTTCTGGGGGTGGATGATCTCCTCAGGAGCTTAACCTTTTTTTCTGACTGGAGTTACTGATTATATTTGTTACTTTTTAGCATTTATAAGAGAATATTTTAATAATGCACCACTGTGTATTTTCTTTTTTCTAATGATGCTCTCAAACGAAAAAAAACAAACCTCTTTAAAATGTTTAACTAATGAGGGGGCTTGCCCGTGTCAGCCAATGAGCAGTAATATAGATGTATGAGTCATACTTGTCTGCCAGTGAAATTGTAGAGACACGTGTATGCTCTGTGCACTTCCTGTTAGTTACAATAAAGCTTAAACAGATTTTACTTAATTTTTTTCTGCAAAACAATTTTTTTTAATGTTTTAGGCATGCTTTTTTAAATGCATTAAATAAGAATTGTTGTCTAAGTCCCATTAACTACAATAGCCACTACAGGAAAGAAGTCTGATGATGTTATCAGGATAGTAGAAAAAGATCATCTTAGGACAGTCCCTGTGGCAGATCCTCTCCCACCCCCTGGGCATTTGATAAAAGCGGTGTGTGTGTCCTGTTCTTAAGTTGTGTCCGACTCTCTGTGACCACATAAACGCATGACGCCAGGCACATCTGTCTGTGTTTCTGGTTGTGCTTATCCATAAGGTTTTCATTGTAAAAATACTGAAGTGGGTTGCCAGTTCCTTCTCCAGTGTAGCACAGTTTGTCTGACCTTTCTGCAATGACCTGCCCATCTTGGATGACCCTACATGGCATAGCTCACAGCTTCATTGAGGTACTCAAACCCCTTCAGCACAACAAGGTAGCGATCCAGAATGGGTTAAAAGGGATGGAGAGCAGTAAATATGCTGAAGTCTAAAACACCACATTTCTACATTAAATGTTTGTGTACAAACACTCATTTTACTACTAATCAGTAACTAGATAAACAAATTAACCAAACTACAGTGTTCCTCTAAATGAAAACATCAAAATATATATTTTTTTATTAAAAGAGACAATGTTATTACATGAACAATCACATCTCAAACTATTGTAATACAATTATCTGGTGTCAAATACAGATCTCATATGATAAATCATTTATATGAAATAAATTTCCAATTTTACCTAAATATGCATTACCTTCCATTCCTCCCAGGTGTCTTTTTCTTTAAGAAACAAAAAGAGTCTTACACTATTAAAGCAAAACAGGAATGTATCAATAAAATAGAATATAGTATTTATTTGTTTTAGTTTGTCTTGAATGTTTTACCCAATATCAATGCAAATTAAAAGAGCATACTTAAAATATGTAATTAATGCTGCCCATTTAAAGCCCAACTGTTACAGTTAGCTGTGATACTCAGCGCCCAGAATGCTGCTGTGCCAAGTCACAAATGTGAAGTATTGCAGCACACATAGGGGTAAACAGGAACAAAGGAGCTTCTAAGAAGATGACAGGCTGTAAGTCTGTTGGCTTGTTAAAAAGTTTGAATAATTCTCAGCCATACCCTAAACCAACACATTTTGTATAGTTATATACTTTTTGAAACTAACAAAAATATCTGTAAACCTTCTTTTCAATACTAAAGTGTCAGTTTTATTGTACACTATTTTTAAGAATTTGACTTGATAATGAAAACTATTTTATTAGAAAGTAAAAACAATATATAATCTTTATTTTTTTTAACATTGATATACATTGTTTTTATTGTGGGTGTACATTGCTTCTTTTGTTTTCCTTAAAGGTATATATAACTTTCCTGGGTTTCAAATGTATGGTAAGAAATAGGCAGTGATTATCAGAAAAATATGTCTTATATAGAGAAGTTCAGTGTACTTACAAAGTTAAATGTAGGAGAGTAAAATCCAGCTTTGTACACCCACAGGAAGTTTACATAAATAAGTATGCATAGGAAGCCAGCCAAGAACTGTGTTTGACCTTACTGGTAAAGACCAGAGGAAGTAGCTGCTTTTGGATGGAATCACATGGTGGAGAGAGCGACAGAGAGAGAGGGGGGCTACATATCCCAGGCTACTTTGCATCAAAGGATCCCCAGAATATGGTACGAATGTATCAACTAACTTCTGTTTTCTCCTGATTGGCCAAAACAAATTATGAATTTTATGCTAATCTTAGCAGGGATTTGCAGGGGTGTCAACTAACAAAAGCCGCAGCTTGCAAACTGAAGAAATTTAGCAAACATTAGGGTGAGTTTGTTAACATTTTTGCATTAAAAAATACTCCCTCTCTTATTATCCAGGATAACCCTGAATGCCTTTTTTATCGAAGCCGCTGTCACCACCTCCTTTGGTAGAGAATTCAACAGATTAACCTCCCTTACTGTGAAGAACCCTTTTCTTTCTTTAAGGTGAAATACTTTTCTAAACCATGTATATTCTAAAACCTTTACCCATTATTAAGTCAATGTCTTCAAAACAATATAGAGCAACTATGACATTATTTAGCACTCATTTAACTGAGAAAAGATATAGTCCATTGAAAACAGCAAACCGGGATTAGTTGTTGTAGAGCAATTAACACTAATTAGTAAATGAGCCCCAGAGAGGCGCAACGTATGGGAAAACAAGAATCTAATGTAAAAATAATGTATCAGCAAAATACTGGAGAAGGAATACATTCCTAATTATTGTATTTATTTCATTTGCCTAATTACATTCCGCTTGTGGTGGATCTTGCGGTTGGGTTTTGTGCTGTTTTTAATTATACTTTCTTGCAATTCATTAAGTAGTATTTAGCACTATGGGTTGGTGTACCACTGGAGCATAATAACATAACTCCCTATAGCATTGTGTGGCATTGGGGGCTTTTGGGATGTGGTAAGTGTGTTTCCTATAACTAGTTTACTTTCAGATGCAAATGGATGAGGTCTGACTAATACATTAATGTTGGAGCAGCAGCCAAAGGATGTCTTCTCTCAAGGTTAGATATAGTTCCTAGCCGCAGAGCTTTATTACCTTGTCAGACTTTAAAACCGAGATGATGAGAACATGTCCTATTTAATGCAGCGATGTTGTGGCACAGCTGCTCTAAAGCCGGCGTTTTCACGGCTCCTATTATAAATCTTGTAAGTGTACATTTCGATATAACAAAGCTTGGTCTTAAATAAGCTTCAATGAAACTGTGCAACAATAATGATATTGATTTTGGAAACAGGAAATAAGATTCTTCAGCCAAATATGTTACTCCCAAGGCCTGATTTACAGTTGACATGTGTCCCGCCTAAGTTTTGTTGCTACCTGGGAATAACGTAGGATTGTCTGGCAGGTATATTTAAAGGGATTTTGACGGATGACACTATAAGATGGTGATTAAGGAAACAGTCCTTGGCAGATATTCCTTTCAGATAACTATTTAAGTTTCATGGATTATGAATGCATCTAATGGAGAAGAATCAGTAGTGTATGAAAACATTTTTTGAATGAAAAATACCAAAATAAACATTGTTGTTGTTTAGTCGTTCAGTCATGTCCTACTCTCCGTGACTCTATGGACCACAGAACGCCAGGTACATCTCTCAGTCACTATGAGCTCATGTGCATTGCTTCAGTGACCTCATTTATCCATCTCTGTCATCCCCTTCTTCTTGTGCCTTCAATCTTTCCCAGCATCAGTCTGTGTTCTAGGAAATCCTGCTGTCTCATGAATGCCCAAAATATTTGAGCTTCAGTCTCATGATCATACTTTCTAGTGAACAGTTTATTAAACTTACCGTAAAGCTTGCTAAATCTCTTGAGTTTGCCAACAGTTGATTTTGAGAGTTAACAACCCTGAAAGTCCCTGCTAAAATTTGCATAACATTCCTAATTTGTTTTGACCAATAAGACGCAGGTTCAACAGTTTTTGCAGCAAAGTATCATGGGATTTGTAGGCATACATCCCAAAACCACGCCTCTCTCTCATCCCTTGAATGATGCAACTCTGTAGCTTTCTGCATTGTTTATTCTGTTGGATTGAAGGTTAGTATAGGATTAAAAACATACATGCATGCAGTGTTTCTATTGGTTAGTACAGGGTGCATATATAAGCAGCACTGTGGTGTGGTAACCAACTTGTTAAATAAAAAAAAACTGTATATGTATATAATTAATTTATTATATTTTCCTTGGATCCAAGCTCTCTTCAGATGGTGATGGTAGCCATGAAATTAAAAGGTGTTTGCTTCTGGGGAGGAAAGCTATGGCAAGCTTGGACAAGGTAAAAAAAGGAAAGATATTCCACTATCAACAAAGGTTCACATAGTTAGAACAATAGTATTCCCAGTAGTAACATACAAATGCAAGAGCTGGACCATAAAGACGTCTGAGCACTGTAGAATTGATGCCTTTGAATTGTGGTGTTGGAAAAAACTTTAAGAGTCCCTTGGACTGCAAGAAGATCAAATCAATCAATACTAGAAGGTATGATCATGAGGCTGAAGCTGAAACATTTTGGCCATATCCTGAGACGATTCCTTAGAGAAGACTCTGATGCTGGGAGAGATTGATGGCACAAGAAGAAGAGGACAACAGAGGCAGAGATGGATAGATGAGGTCATTGAAGTAATGAACATGAACTTGATGGAGCTTAGAGGACCAGTGACTGAGAGTTGTTCCTGGCATCATGTGGTCCATAGGGTCAAGGAGAGTCATTGTCACGTCTTTAAACAAAATTCAATATAGCATATGAATGCCATTGTCCCCACATATTTGGTTCATCACTTCAGAAAAGAAAAACACATTGTGTATATTGAGCAGCTGACAACTACTGCTTTTTATTAACATGCATATTATAAAATACACAATTTAGTTTTGTAACAGTACACAACCCCCTGCAAATTCAACCCATCATTAAATGTAAAGTATAGCCACATAGACTGCACTGAATCAAGCTTGACCAAGCATGGTAGACAAGGTCAACCACCTTCTTTTCCCCTTTACTCAATAAACCCCAATTGGAAACAGCCAATTTTATTAAACAACTGGTTCAGACACCAGCCCCCCATGGACTGATCAGCGAGAGGCATCCTTTTGCCTACTAACCTTACGTGAATGGGGTTCAAACCCCTAGGAAGGCTGCACTTAAGCCAACTTGTAACTCAGGCCCTTGACCTCTCCTCAACTTAGGCTCCTGGCAGCAAATCACCCGCCACTACCGCTGTGACAGTTAATAAAACAAATAAGTAACTTTATATGCATAACTTTAAAGGGTAGGGAGGGTGGGAATTTACTACATAACTTTAGCTTTTATCGTCTTTTGATTTTGAGAGTTGGATCTTCTGAAGACAAAGAAGACAACGTCATGCCCCCTTCTGTCCATTTCATCATCCAGAACACACTGCATGCACACACTGGGTTCATATACAATTAACTGCACCAAGCTCACTCTGGGCACATACCCATCCTATAAACACACAAAGGTGATTGTAATGGGCAAACTGGGAGACCAGGTGGCAGTCCAGTGAGGAAGGAGTAGGTGGACTTGAATCAGCAGTTATATGAGGCTTGGCCAGTATGGATAATATCAATGTTTCTAAATAGTAAAGGTAGTCCTACTATCTCCTGTCCACCTAGTAGTTACTGCTTCTAAGTATGTGTAGGGGAGGGGGGAGGTGTCAAACACTGAAATCTCCATTAATGTAATATACGTCAATTTCCCTCATCCCTAACGCCACTGTTAGAAAAAAGAAGCACATCCTTGAAGCCAGACAAGATGGACGTTTATATATACAAACAAAAATACTTCTAAAAAATGCTTTCATGGCCCTCACAGTTGCTACTTTTTATAGTTTGTTATATACTTCATATAATTGCAGTCATTTAAAGTGAACATTGTACAGCAGTAACAAGAATGTCGAAATATTATGTTATAAAGTGTCTGTTATACTTTTTTTTGCGTGTCTGGACTGTGTCAGAAATGCAATATATGAAGGGATTTGTAAGGAAATTATGGCCTATTTAATCTACAATATGTTTTAAATTTGTTGGACTTAAATTTTAATGCCACCAGCTTGAAAGTGTTGGTTAAAAACATGAACACCTACCAGTGTACAATTTAAAGAACATGCAGTGTTAATTGATTAATGAAATGTGCACAAACAAAAATCTCAGAATTACTTGACTATAACTTAAATTAGTCCAGGTGTTTTGAATAGAAAGGTGTTTATTTTTTTCAAATAACAAGTTATTGCAGAAATAAATGCCACCTTGTCTTGTAGGATTTCAGGGTTAAACGCATGAAGTGTTAGGCACCGTCAGCTTATAAATCTGACAGGTGTGGCGCTTTGTAGAAAAGGGAGGTGGGGGTTGAAATATTTGAGACATGTAATTAAATGTATTTCACAAAATTTATGATTTCTGCTCCGGTTTATGATTTCCTACAAGAAAAAATAAGTGTTCCAAGAATTAAATAAAACAGATATCCGTTAACTGTACAATCCAAACAAATGTTCCATATATATGATTTATGTCTAATTAGCATCAAATTGCACTTTGCTAATTGCTAACAAATTATACCAATGTATTTGCATTTGATAGCTTAAAGCAACAAAAAAAAAAAAAAAAAAAAAAAAAAAAATATATATATATACACACACACTACAAAATGGTGTATATCATGTTGCTTTTGCAGTGAGGTTGCTTTACCTCTTCTTCGGCACTAAGTAGGAGCTGGAACAAGCAATATGAAATGACTGCTACACTACTGCAGACAAATATAAAATCACCTTTACATAAATATATGGGTTAATTCAAAATGTTACACTAGGGGCCCTATTAAATTGTCAAATTTGCAGCTACTGAAGCCCGTAATGTAGCCCGCAAATGTTACTGCTATTAAATTGGCCTATTTTAGCTACCCGCAATCTATTTATGAGCTACAGGCTGAAATCTTAACTCCGACCCATCTAAGCCTTTGAACTTTCAAGCCCGCAAATGTTAAATTTGCTAAAATCGAAAATTGTTATTAAATTCAACAAGCCCGCATTTTCCTGCAAACCCGCACATGGCAAATGTAGCAAAAAAATTCTATGAGCACTAGATAGGACTCACAAGGGGTTTAAACACCTGTTCGTAATACTTCAAAAAGCAAATAAACATACACTACTGTACTTTAAAATACTGCGATAGTGATGTAAGACATTAGAATAATTGCACACCAGTCTCAAGCTTGCAAATCTGCAATAAAAAAAATATTTTTATATGTGTAGTTTGCGTGTTATGTCTATCCTGGCAATCAATGGGTTAATACATATCATTGAACCTGCATGGACAAGAATAGTAGATTTATCTTGTCTGATCGCATATCGGACTTTTAAACACTAATTGATTGTGGTTTAAACTGTTTTACTGACGTCATGATGACGGTCTCATTTACTATTGGCTCCTTCTAAATTATAACTTACGGGCTTGCTTAATTGATCAGGATCATGCCCTGAAATACTACATAAGGAAGCATGGTTTACATTTTTGGCTTTGGGACCTTAGTTTGCCACCTTGTTCATTTTTATTGCTCTGTAACAGTAACAATTTTCAAGCCTGCAGACTTACGGGCTGTATTAAGACGACTGTTGGCTTGGAATTTAATAGGGAATTTAGTAGAAAATGCATCTCCAATTTATACAATGTTTCAGGAATTTTCCTCCATTCCTAGAAGAGTACAGTCCTACTGAGTTATGTCACTGATACTAATTGTTCCATATGGCTGAACCAGTCTGGGGGTGAGCTGCATTCACCTTGTTAACCCCTTCCCAGTGCCACCAATTTTACAGTTATAGACCCAGAGGGCCATAAAGTAGACCTTTTTCCAGTCTATGCATTGAGACAAAGAAAAAAGCCCCTGTAATGAGAATATACTGTTGCTTTCCAGATTTTAAGTAGTGTTCAACTATCCATTAACCTATTTCTTAAATCTGCATCTCTTTAAAAACTTGGCACATTTTGTAGTGATCCACATGGTCAAGAGTTTTAGAATAGTCTTGAAGCAAAGGTATTTTTTTGTGAAACTCTCTTGCTTTCTCTTTTATTCAATGAACATTGGCAATTTGATCCCTTGTGCCTCCGCAAAACGGGACTATCACGCCTGGTAGTTCTCAGTCCACATACTGTTGGAGATGAGCTTGCAGGAATTTAAGCACTATTTTTCTGGCATGTGAAGTGAGTGCAATTGTTCGATAATTGGAGCACTGTTTATGGGGGGGATTGGGATGTAGACTGACCTCTTTCAATCCACTGGTCACTGTTGAGGTATAAGGCAAGCAACACTTTCAGAGCATCTTTTAGGATTTCTAACAGTTTAGCTGGGATTCCATCAACTCCTGCAGCCTTGTTATCAGCAAGACATCCTATGGCTCATCTCACTCTCCAAGATGTCTGACACATTGGCCAAACTATTTATGTCATCAGTGCTTTTAATATCCTCACTGTATAGATCCTCTGTGTATTCCTGCCACTTCTTCCTTATCTGCACTTTGCCACCAGGACTGAGCAGCCATTTCTGCAAAGATTCAACCAAAGACACTGGGCCTGATACCATCCATTCTGCAGATTCACTTTCAAACAGTTATTTTCTCAGTTGCCTCAGCTGCATTTATTTACCAAGAGGACTGAGCAGCCATTTCTACAGAGACTCAACCAAAGACACTGGGCCTGATACTATCCATTCTGCAGATTATCTTTCTTACTGTCAGTTTCCCATTTCTTCCATTTTTTCCTTTGACTCTAAACCTAAAGCTTCATACACCATCACCTCACTTCACCCTCTGAACTCATATAACTTGCCCTCCTGCCTACCCTGTCCACAACCACCCACTCACCCACTGATGATTGTGTCAATTTATATTACAAGTTTTATAATATCACCTCCATTTTACACAACACATACACCCACAAACATAATCACTAATTAACCCTCTGCTCTCTCTTCAATTTCTTGCCAAGCTCTTCCATATATTACTTCACCTTTTGTTTTATTTATCCCTTTAGATTGTAAGTTTGCAAGTTTTCAATCTTATAAGGTGCTATAAAAAAACAACAACATGTACAGTATGTAAAATGTTAAACTCAAAGACAGAACCCTCTACTCTCTGCGACATGTTTAATATTGTATTTATTTTCTTTGTATGTAACCCCTGTACAGCGATATGGAATATTTTGGTGCTTTATAAAAAAACTGTAATAATAATAATATGATTTGCTTTTCTTAAGTCCCTACAATTTTTGTTTTATTATCATTCCCAATTTAGCATGACAAATTCCCTTGATATCCCCAATTTTATTAAAGGGATCTCTTGACTTTCCTATTCTGTTATCTTCTTCTATCTCATTACATTACTCATTGTAAAATGTCTCCTTGTCTTCTCTTGCTATCCTTTGGAATTCTGCATTAAGTTGGACAAATCTGTTCCTATGTCCACTACTTTTCACTTTCTTTCTTGAGCTACTTTCAAAGCTTCATCAGACAGCCAGTTTGCCTTCTTAGTTTTTTTTCTGTTGTGAATATTCTGTCTTGCTGTTTCCTGAACAATGTCACATACTTCTGTCCAAAGTTCTTCTAAGAAGCTTGTGGTCTGAGCCACTGTCAGTTCCAGGTCTTGTTTTTGCTGCCGGTATAGAACGTCTCCATCTTTGGCTACAAAAGTCAATCTGATTTCTAGATTGTGGGTCTGATGATATCCGTGTATGGAGCCATCTCTGAAGCTGATCTTTCCAAGAGAAATGGACAAATTCTACTTTTGTTGTTGAAGGCAAAGGCAAACATGTGTGACTAGTTTGTGTCAATGGGTTAGCAGTAATGAAAAAAGTCCATCTTGAGTGTCATTACAGCTCAAAACATGCTAAACTCAATGAACTGGGAGGCCAAATGCGTCTGGATGAACCAATGCTCTTCAGCAGAGTTCGGAATCACAATAAGACTCTTTCACAAGGCCTTTATTGTCATAGAGACGTTATTCAGATAAGTTATGTAGTGAGCGAGGTAATGGCAAAGAAGCTGAGGCCTCATGTAGAGGGGGAGTTTGTGAAAGAGTGCATGGTGGCTGCTGCTGAGTTGTTAGCACCAAATAAAGTAAAATTGTTTCAGAGTGTTAGTTTGTCTTGGAGAATAGTCTCAGATCGGATTACTGAAAAATATTGAAAAAAAGCTGAACGATTCAACAGGAGATTTCCAAGTCTTCTCTCTGGCTAGTGACGAGATAACGGACATAGCAAATACTTCTCAACTGGCTGTTCTTGTTCGTAGATTTGACACTCGAAGGGAACTGCTGTCACTGGAAGCCATGCATGGCACTACAAGAGGTGAGGACTTGTTTGAGAGACTTGTTTTATCAATGAAAAAACTTGAGCTAACATTTAAAAAAGTTAAGTGGCCTTACTACAGATGGAGCTCCAGCCATGGTTGACTCACAAAAAGGGTTTGTCAAGAAAGAACTGAATCGTCTTAGTCCTGATCCAAGTGATTTAATTATATGCCACTGTATCATACACCAAGAAAGTCTGATCAACAATGTGATGTCAACATTACAACAACATTAGGGTCATGCATACATTTTGTCAAAAGCAGAGGGCTTACCAGCCGCCAGTTTAAGAAGTTACTTAATGATCTTACCTTTGAGTATGGTGGTCTTGTTTATCACTGTGAAGTCGAGGGAACATGCTCATGAGGTTCATGAACTGCAGGATGAAGTCAAGCAGTTCATGGAGATTAATGGAAAACCTGTCAGGGAACTCAATGATAGCAAGTGGCTGTGTGATCTAGTGTTCATGGTGGACATTATCAAGTAGCTGTACGTCAAGCTGAAGGGCCCCAACCAGGTTCTCAGCTTCCTGCTTTCAAACGTGAAATCATTTGAAGCTATATTAAAACTGTGGAAAGTGCCACTCGGAAGGAATAACATGGTACATCTCCCCACTCTGGAAGGACAAAAGCCTTCTATGACACCTGAATAAGCTGGTGAATGTGTAAAATGAATTGAGGCATTTCATGAAAGATTCAAGTATGTGGAAAGTAAACAAATGGTATTGAACATCTTTGTTACGCCATTCAGTGTGGAACCAGATGATGTGTCTGATAACCTACAACACAAAATCATCCACCTGCAAAGCTAGGTACAACAACCTCTCACTGCTTGAGTTCTAGAAATACTACATAAACAATGTTGAATTTCCCACATTGAGGAGACATGCTTTGAAATACGCATCTGTGTTCGGATCAACTTACTGCTGCGATTGACCGACGCAAACCTGGAATACCAGATGAGAGTAGCAAGATCATCAATACCAGCTAACATCACACGCTTCACCAAAGAGAAGCAGTTCCAGCCATAACATTAGGGGTACGTTGATTAAATGTTTGATCAAATATAGCAGGCTAATTTTTAAGCTGATAATTTTGTATAGACTGCAAATTATGTTATAAATATTCAAATGGCCTTTGGTAGAAAAAAGGTTCCTCACACCTCCCTTAAAGGGGCCCTTTATGAATTTTTGTTTGATATGACTGTTTTACCAAGGTTAATTAATGTGATCCTCCTTAATGTAAGTCATATACCCTTTACACTTACCCCCAGGGTAACACATTTGCAGCTTCTGCAACCTCCCAGTCTCTCTCATGTAGGTTGCCATGTTTGACAGTTGTAACCAGCCACACCCATAGAGGAGCGTCTTCACTCTACCAGTAGTTATGGCTTAATGTGCTTTGAAACATGACACAATTCATAAGGGAAAGCAGGAAGAAAGAGGGGTGTTCCCATGGCCGGATTCCCATTTAAGCCAAGTAGACAGCCGCCTAAGGGTGCTCCCCTGTGAGGGGCGCCATGTAAAAAAAAAATGGTTCTTGGCATAAAAAAATTAAATGCTGCAGTTCATAGACTGGCTACTAGGGGTAACAACCTAGGACAAGAAGGAACTTACAGGAAAAATAATTTAAATGCACAGAAAATTCAAAAATGGGTCCCTGCATACATTATGTACTCACTCGCAGGGGCTCCTCCACTTCACTGCTTAGGGGCTCCAAAAAGGTGGATCCGGCCCTGGGTGTTCCAGAAACAGAGAAACTGATACTCTAGGGTAGTGATGAAGCTAGTGAATGGAGGTCCCTGGTTCAAAATGATTTAGGGCCACCCTTTCAACCTTTCTTTACAAGATAGGTGCCCATAGGGTCAATAAAAAGCCCAAAATACATGTAGGTGGTCAACGCCCTCCTATTTTCTTAAAAGTAATGATCTACTCTTCTACCCTAATACATTAAGTGACTCCATCACTCCATGCCACTTTTTCTGTATTTTAAGTTATACATATCCATGTTTTGTACTTACTGAGCATATTCAGGCTTGGAGTATTTTGACAAATTGCAGGATATACATACGCTCCTATTAGCATGCAAAACCTGCTATAACTCGGCCAATTTTCTAGTTTAACATAGAATCTTCCCTGCTCTTTATTGAGTGAATCGCTCCCATTATACGCATGGGTCAGCGCTTGATAAATAGTCTTTACTGACCAGGCATAAAATTGGAGTAATTGCCACACTGGTCAGTAAACAAGCAAGAAAAAATGATGAATTCTTCCCAATGCGCAAAAAAAAATAAAAAATAAAAAAATAATTATGGCACCTATGATCGGAAAACTAAAACCTGCACCTTGGACTATGATAGATGCTATTTTCTCAGTTTCAGATTTTTAAGTGAATCTTCATATATATTTTTTTTTCCATTACCCAAAGAAGTGATTTTTAACCTTTTCGGTAATTTGTTGGCAGCGCTGGGACGCAACTGTATTTCTGTCAAAATGTCTGATCTATAACAATAAATTTTACATTGATGTCTT
The DNA here is from genome assembly GCA_027410445.1 of Discoglossus pictus. Taxonomy (NCBI): domain Eukaryota; kingdom Metazoa; phylum Chordata; class Amphibia; order Anura; family Alytidae; genus Discoglossus; species Discoglossus pictus. The sequence goes on along the minus strand of CM050176.1, from coordinate 27,874,877 downwards.
GCTTTTCAGGAATAATTACAGAGCACCTTAAATGTTAGAGCCATTTACCACTTGCACAAGAGATGACAATAAAATCGATGGAACACAAACCCTCCAAAGAGTATCACCGGCTCTCTCAATGTTAATGGATAAACGTGTCCGCAGAGGGGCTCAGACTGTCCCTCTATGATCTCAGTGCCCTCTTCACTTTTACAGATTATTGTTTTAACCATTCATTAACCAACTAGATTGTTAAAAGGATCATTGAACGCACTTCGCGTGTGTAATGTATGTAACAAACTGACAACATCAACAATTGTGTATGTCATGAGCATATAAACAACTTTAGAGAAAAATAGGAATGTTTTTAGAAAGTAAAAATAAATACATAAATGTTAATTTTTTTTTCACTTTTATACTATTTTTTCTTGATTGCAGATTTAATTTTCTTTGCTGACCCTGCTTTTGAACAGGGTGAGTCATGGCAAACTAATCAGCTCAAATTACCATTGTGCAGATACAAATAGGCTATATAACTTTTTTCATATACTAACAGTCCTATTAAATTCCCCCAATGTGTAAAACCATAGCCCGTAACGTAGCCCGCAAGACTTGCGGCTATTAAATTGGCCCTGTAAAACAACCCGCCAACAACTTCCGGGGTAAGGGCACAAAAAACTCTATGGGATGTTGAAAATTGAACGCCACGGACGCAAATCCTTTGTTCTATCAAGCCCGTAATGGTTATGTTCCAATCACGCTATTAAATTGCAACAAATCCACTGGTTCTCAACCCTGTATCCTGCAAATGGAGCCAAAAAGCAAACAGGTATAGGGAGGAGCCGCAAGGGGGTTAAAATCCTATCCGTAGCACTGTAAATGCCAATATACACACACTACTGTACTCATAATTAAAGGGAAAGGGATGTTAGGTATTAAAATAAATAGCACAACATTCTCAAGTTCACAAATCTGCAATATAAAATACTTTTTTTCATGTTTTATTTCTGTGTTATATTAATCCCGGCAATCAATGTTTTAATACCTATAATGGAATTTGCATGGACTAGAATATCATATTTACTCATTTATTAATATTGCATTATTTCTGGAATGCAGGTCCGATGGAAACTCGTAATTGAAACCCTTAAGGCTTTGAAATCCAATCTCCATTTTTCATCATCGTAATGATGACGATCACCTTTTGCCATTGGCTCCATCTAAACTGGTAACTACGGGTTTGACTAATTGACCATGCTCACAGCCGCACATGCAATGCGTGCAAGAATGGTTTACGGGTATGCATCTACGGCCCGTAACTCGCTGCATGGTGGAATTTAGTAGCTCTATAATGCAGCCAAATTTCAAGCCCGCAGCCTTTGCGGGTGTGCCGATGCCTCTATGGGGCTTCAAATTTAATAGGACTGTTAGACCATATTGTCTATTTTCAAGTGTAGTTCTTAAAAAGAGGCTATTGTAAATTGATCAGAGGCAACAGACAAGAATTTGCTTGTGTCATGAGCACTTCCATCTTGGACTGGTAATCTGCGTGTAGACTGAGACGGAGGGACATACTACTGGAACTTTTGTTTCATTATTACTATCAAGTGGCAATTCAAAGTGGTAGTCTTCATACAGAACTGATCATAGATGTTATCTGAATACACAGTTCCTCCCATTGCTATCAGGTCTAATCTTTGTTGCCATTAAACAAAAATGTAATACAACAGTTAAAATTAAAGCTGCATTTATCTGACTCTGACGTCGCTTCTAACTATCACCCTATGTCTGCTTCCCCTGGCTTCCAAACTGCTGGAGCGGCTCGTCTATAACTGCCTTACCACCTTTATTTCCTCTAACTCCCTTCTTGACACCTTCCAATCCGGCTTCCGGCCCTAACACTCCACTGAGACAGCCCTCACTGAAGTCACCAATGACCTGCTTACTGCCAAGTCAAAAGGTCACTTTTCAATTCTTCTTCTAGATCTCTCTGCTGCCTTTGACACAGTTGACCATCCGCTTCTACTCCATATCCTCTTCTCCCTCGGTATTCGAGACACTGCTCTCTCGTGGTACTGATCATACCTACAAAATCGATAATTAAGTATATCTTTCTCTGACACCTCTTCTTCTCCTCACCCCATGTCTGTTGGTGTACCCCAAGGATCAGTCCTAGGCCCCCTCCTATTCTCCATCTACACATCCTCACTTGGTTCCCTTATAAACTCTTTTGGGATTCAATATCATCTCTATGCAGATGACACCCAAATCTACCAGATTTATCCCCCTCTCCTTTAACACATCTCCAACTGCCTCTCTCAACAACGACAGCATCACCCCCACCTCCCAAGCATGTTGTCTTGAAGTTCTACTGGACCCGCTCTGTCCCTCACATACAATCACTGACTAAATCTTGTCTTCTCCATCTAAAAAACATCTCCAAAATTCGTCACTATCTTACACAAGACACAACTAAAATCCTGATACACTCTCTCATCGTCTCTCGACTAGACTACTGCAACTCGCTTCTTGTTGGCCTACCACCAACCGACTATCTTCACTTCAATCCATTATGAATGCCTTTGCTAGACTCCTCTTCCGTACACAACGTTCAGTGTCGGCATCACCACTCTGTCAATCACTGGCTTCCCTTAGCCTCAAGAATCAATTTTAAAATCATGACCATAACTTACAAAGCCCTCAACAATAACGCTCCCCCTTACATCTCTGATCTCATCTCCAAATACTCCCCCACCCGCCCTCTTCGTTCTGCTAATGACCGTCTTCTTTCTACAACTCTTGTCACCTCCTCTCACTCCCACCTCCAGGACTTTTCTCGTGCTGTCCCTAGTCTCTGGAACTCCTTGCCTCGCTCCACCAGATTATCCTCTTGCCTCAAAACATTTAAAACTTCACTTAAAACGCATCTCTTTAAAGAAGCGTATCACCCTCCACCCTAACACGCTTATCACCTCTCTCTCCCTCTTTTGCCACTCACTATATATTGTAAGTCTGCAAGTATCAATCCTAAGTTATTTGGGAATGGTCTATGGACACTGGATTCCTAGCTCAAAGACTGGGCCCTCCATGCTTTGCTATTTGGTAATTTGTATTTATCTTTGTCTGAACTTAACTTATGTAAAGCGCTAAGGAATATGTTGGCGAATTATAAATAAACTATAATAATAATACTAATAATCTATATCAAACTTTCTGAAAACATTTTGCACATTATGAAGTGTTTCAAAAAAAGTGCATTATAAATATGACTCTACAGTGGTGCTTTATAACAACTACAGATGCCTTATATGACTAGGGGTGTATTTAGGTTTATTCTGCCCTAGGTCCATTCAATTTTGTGCATTTCCGCATCTTCCTTTACCATTGCTTTGTTCCCAACATATATATGTACATATACTGTAAGTCAGACAGTGTCAGGCACACATACAGTACCGGCAGAAATGTCCCTGCATCTACATATTTCTGTGCATTTATACACATTATTCCATAGAACTGCATTGGACATTTGTGGCAACCTGCTGCCACCTGAAAATGTGCCACCCTAGGATAGAGCCGTGTTAATACCACTCCAACTGCAAATATGCAAACCTCAGACGTGTTTTGGCCTTTATGGGCCTCGTCAGTGAGGTGCAGCTGTAATCCCTAAGGCACAGTGAGCAAGGAGTCCACGTCTGGTTCCCCCTATCATCCATAAGGTATGCAAAAATAGGAGAGTGCCTTAGGGAGTTATCAACTGCACCTTACCGACGAGGCCCACAGAGGCCGAAACTCGTCTGGGATTTGCGGTATCTCCTGTTCAGGGTAGAATTGCCTGGTATTTCGGGGCTGGGTCACTCTTCTGAGTGGGACCAGACTGATATACTACAGGATATTTCTCCCTGTGAAGGTCACAAGTGGCTAAAAGAGCTTGCTCTCAGAGTAGGTAACCAGACCTATACAAAAAAAAAAAACACTGAGGTATTTTTCATTCTCTGATGAGCACCTCTACTCTTTTTGCACCACTACAAATATCCCTCACAATCCAGTAGTGTGTAACATTTTGGGGGAGGGAAACTGAATTTCTTCTGTTTTCAGTCATGTTTGTTACAATACAACAAGACAATATTTTTACCAACCCAACCCCCCCCCCCCCCATATTAAATGAATAAGGGAGACAAAAAATAGCAAAATTAAACATAATCATGCATTACCAGATTTGGCCACTATGGAGCAGTATGTCTTTTCCATGAAAGCCTTGACCCATAATTTATCTTTATATATATGTATATATATATAAATAAATATATATATATATATATATATATATATATATATATATAAATATATATATATATATATATATATATAATTTGTAATTATATTGGGGGGCAGGGGCTTTGAGAATTTAAACAAAGAAATCAAAAACAAAGTTTATAAAGGGCACTGCAGCAATGAGGCCCCCCAGAGCAGGGCCCCCGCTGCATTGCACTGTCTGCACTTGTGGTAGATCCTCCCCTGCTTCCTGTCCTGGGAGTAGTGTTAAATTATCACCCCCCAGATTTTTTGAGTTCCTTCGCTCATGTTTATTATTATCCTTTTTAATGCACAGATGACTTTGAAGGGATATGGATTTTACTGGTGGTATGTAATATACCTCTGTTTTTACTTCTATGTGTTTTGTTTTATTAAAAAGCTCTGTTTAACTGGCTAGACAAATAGTCCCTGTATGGGTCTGCCTACTGTAGTGCAAGCAAACACAGACTATATAGGGCTGGATGTGCAGTGTAGTGTCCTATCCTATCAGGGACCACATCTCAGCAGCATGTTACATCATGTTTTCTGAGACTGCTTAGGCTATTACAAAGATGCAAAGTGTTTCCGAACTACAGTTGTTCTTAATAGGACTTGAGATCCCAACCTCCGCTCTACAACAAACTCTAGTGGGATAATTAAAGGACTTCATATGGTTGCGTGAGATCGGCGACTCTGCTTCCTTCCTTGAGACCAAAAGAGTCAAAAACTCAACAAAGCGAGACGCGGACTCTGTACAGAGAGCATGCTGCTCGTGTCTTTGACCACTGTATGCAAAGCTTGGCATTAGTCACCGCCAGGCTGCCTCTGACAGCCATGAAGTGAGGGAGATTAATGTGAGGCAGGGGTACTTTATTATTGTCAGGCTGTTCTTTCACACCCTGCTACTGACTTTCAATTTTGCTCCAGAATTAATTGTCTTCTCCCTACAGTATGACTGATGTGGAAGGATACGAGGAGCCCAGGCACCTGACTCTGGCCTTGACAATCCAAGTGCTTTCTGCAGGATGTATTATGTACGTTCATACCCAGGGACAGACGGGCAGCTTTCAGACGAGCCGGCCCCTGTTTCTTTTGACTTCAATCAGATTTCATTGCAGATTATACTTTACTAAGGAAAAAAAATGGAGCACTGGAGCAATCCTTAACAAAGTGGCACTTTCCCTTTTATTAAGTTATAATTCTTTATCATGGATACCTGTTGGCGTTATAGAGAGGTTTATTTATTATTATTAATGGTTGAAGAGACACAGACACCATTATACTGCACGGTAGCAGACACCGTAGGGTTTCATTTGTTGATTTTGTCACTTATCGATAAAGTCAGAATTTAAAGATAAGTAAATTCAATGTTTCAAGGACAAGGAGAGCTGCTTCTAGAAATGGGCAGTGGTTATGTCCAAAGAAAATGTTGACAAGTATAGTTTTTCTGCATTAACCAGTACAAAAAAGAATGCATATAAGGGCTCTTTGGACAGCCTTCTGGGTAGACCCTGTCTTGCCTCCTGGAGTCTTGGGTTTCTCCAAATCCAGTTGCTCTGTTGAATCTGATATACAAACATAAAAATGAGTTCTGGTTTATTTTGTCCTTGAAACACTTTCAAGTGCCCTTTCCCATATCCTGATGAAGAGAATCATATATGCTATGGTCTGAAACACTAAAGTTGAAATGTAAGTTCACATTTCCTTTTAGATGCAGTTACACTGCAGCGGATTGACCATTTTGTTTTCCGCTGATCTACTTGATGAGTGGAGCGATACTTTGAATGCAAAGGAAGCTTGTTCGTGAACAATGAGAAAAGTTCAACTAAAACCCACCATTGTTTTGAATTGGACTAATTTCATTAATTTACAAGGACACATTTCCTGAAATAAAAGTTTCAGAATAAAAAATGGAAAACTACCGTAAGTTAAAGAATAATGTTATAAATGAAAATAATGAAATGCTTTTTTTTTTTACTTTCATCCATTATAAAAAGTAGTTATTCAGAAGACCATATAGAAAAATGTCATTACAGTGATCCAGTTTCTTCTTTACCGCAGATTTCTAACTCCAATCTACTTGTTATTGCTTGTAATACTTCTCTGAAGGAAACTACTTATGTAAAAAGCAATGTCTGTAGCTGTTTTATAGCACATCCTTTCATGGTTTAACTACTATATGCTTTGCAGAGGACATATACTATTTTTATAACCTTATTTGTCACTTGTGATGAGACATTGGATGCAGATAAAATATCCACCCAGGTCAATGAAAAGAGCTTCCGCATTGGAATAGGATGAAATTAAATATATCTTACATATGACCTTTCACTCAGAGCTGTATTTATCATTAGGCAAAGTAGGCAGCTTCTTAGGGACACATCAACTCCTAAGGGGTATTTGAATAGTTTATCTGGCACCTCTTATTCTCCTCACCCCTTGTCTGTTGACGTACCCTAATAAACTCTTTTGTGCTTCATTATCATCTCTATGCAGATGACACTCAAATCTATCTCTCCGCACCAGATCTATCCCCCTCTCTTCTAACACACGTCTCCAACTGCCTCTCCAGTATATACTCTTGGATGTCCGCCCACCATCTAGAACTCAACATGTCTAACACTGGACTCTTAATCTTCCCACCATCTACTACAGCGTCAGTTCCTCACATTGCTCTCACTGTCAACAACACCATCATCACTCCCACCTCCCAAGCCCGTTGTCTTGGGGTTCTACTGGACCCCATCCTCTCTTTCATCCCTCACATACAGTCACTAACAAAATCTTGCCTTCTCCATCTAAAAAACATTTCCAAAATACATCACTACCCAGGGGTGTAGGAGCAAGAATAATTCTGGGGGGGATACAGCTCATTGTATACACAGGCCGTAGAATAGCTTATATATCCATACATACAAACACAGAAAAAACTGGAGGGGATTTGCCCCCCCCCCCCCAGTTCCTACACCCATACCACTACCTTACACAAGACACAACTAAGATTCTAATACACTCTCTCATAATTTCTCATCTTGACTACTGCAACTCGCTTCTTGCTGGCCCACCCACCACCCGCCTTTCCCCACTTCAATCCAGAATGAGACTCATCTTCCGTACGCAAAATTCAGTGTCGGCAGCACCTCTGTCAATCACTCCACTGGCTCCCAGACTATCCTCCTGCCTTAAATCCTTCAAAAGCTCACTATAAACACATCTTTTTAAAGAAGCCTATCACCTACCATCCTAATACTCACAACTGTTGTACCACACACACACATTAACCTTTAGATTGTAAGTCTGCGAGTTTTAATCTTGCGCTGTGCTTTGGGGAAAGCGCTATGGACACCGGATTCCAAGCTCAAAGACAGGACCCTCCATCCTTTGCAATGTGTTCATTTTGATTTTGTCTTTGCCTGGAACTTAATCCATGTATAGCGCTACGGAATATGCTGGCGCATTACAAATAAACGATAATAATAATAATAGTTGTTCATCTGATATAGGTGTCCACTCGCTCTTTGTCTAAAATTGTGACAAAATAACTATTGCAGCCCATCAAAAATTGTACTGGAGTATTTGTAGACTTTTTAAATGTATTTCCTGCCATAGGGCTCCTAAAGAGAAGAGGGATTCAGGTTTATGGCCCGCCAACATGGGATAGCTTCAAACAATATAACCAACATACTGTCACTTGTCTATAGTATGCTGTTGGACACAGTAAGATTAATGACTTTTCAATATCCTTTGATTAAAATGCAACGTTTCCCTTTTTCTGCTAGTACCCAGTCTATCATCTTATAATGGTATTGGTAAAATGTGGTAATATCATTGCCTAGGCTAAATGAAGAACTTATCAAAGTTTTTGTTTAAATGTTCTTCTCCTAACTGATATTACTAGTGCTAAATTGCTAAATTCTTAAGGATACTGATGTAGTGAAGAGTAATTTTAAACTTTAAAGTTTTATTAAAAGAGAATAATGTCATGAGTTACAACACATTTTGCAATTATCAAATATAACATTGAAAAGAACAAAATGTAAAAGTGATGGTCGAAAATAAATTATTATATCTCAAAGTGTTGTAGTCTTTATAATGATGTATAAAATATCTCTTCTTTTCTGTAATGAAATTTATTTAAGTAATAGTGTAGAAATTCACTTTAATCAGTGTAAATAAGAAGAGATATAGAATACATAGAAATGTTTACAAATGCAAATAGGGACAAACAATAAAGAAATTAATTAAAGATAAAAATAACAACAATAACTAAGTTAATAATAGTAAACATAAATATCATTATCTTCTACTCCATCAGTCTTTTCTCAGTCTTAAAGCTTACCTTAGATAGAAATTGTTTTTTTATAGTTTACATCTCCCCATGTCCCGGGCGGAGTCACCAGGGGCAGGACCACCGGCCCGCCATTTTCATCGAGCAGATGATTTAAACGTAGGAATTCACTCCTCCAATACCTCCATCTAGTTAAGTTTTTTGTATATTATTTTACTCGTTTTGTAAGATATTACGGGACGAAGTTGTGGCTAGCCATGGTTCCCAAATCTTATAAAAGGATGTGAAGGAGTCTTCTACATGTGTGATTCAGTCGTCAATGATTATGTGTAATTCAGTTTGTTTTTAACTACAATTATATTTAGTGTGTCTGTTTTCCACAGCTTTGCTATGTGGCTTTTTGTAAAGATTAATTTTATTACACCCGACCACCAACAGGGTCTGTAAATGTGAGAGCACATTTAAAAATAATTTTCTAGGTATGTTTTCTTACTAAATTTTTTTTTTTATTTACATTGAATTTGAAAGTTGTTTATGCTGATGTTCAAGACTACAATATTCATATTGTTGGCTGTTACACTGGCACTTTACTTTTTACCTTTCCTAGTAGACATAGCCGACTGATCAAAAACAATTGACCATGACAAAATATAGAGACTTATTCAAAATAAAATAAAAACATGTTTTCCATGTCTTTGTAATATGCCTATTTTTAAACTCTACTAATTGATTATCATTATATAGCATTCATGTATCAAGTCCAAAATAATGTATACATTTTTAGTAAAATACCAAGTAATGGTAAAATAACTGATATCACATTCAAATATTTTTTTGTTTGTTTCTCTTTCTTCTACCCTTTCAAAATTAATTCATAGTCAAATAGATTTTAATTTCTGTACAGCATTTCTTAAATTCTTTGCTGTAAATATTATTGTGAATTAAAAAAAAAAAACATTTTAATTCCATAATTCCATTGGATGATATTTTTAATACTAACAATAACATAGCCTATTTAATAAACATTGTTGCTTTCTATTTTTAATATTTTTTTTATACATTGCTTGATACTTTTGATTTATTTTGATGTTGTGGTGTTAAGAAAAAAATATGGCCGCAAATGTGGACCTCGCAAAGCGAGGGGCCACATTTGCGGAGGTCGAGGCTCTACGCCGCCTCACTCACGGTAAAAAACAACCCAGAAAAGTGGGAGTTTGAAAACAAAAACCCCGCAGCGGGACTTAGACAAAGAAAATCACGACCCATGGGACTTAGAAAAATAAAAAAATATGAGGTCCCAAAAATCCGAAGTTAGCGACCGAAACGAGTACATCAAAAAACACCAAAAACACTGAAAAAAAAAAAAAAACATAAAAAAAATTGCACACAGCATGGGGGGCCAGCCAGGACGTATGGGGATGAAGTTGCACGCAAATTAAAGTAGAATTTAAGGAGTTTTACCACTTGAAAATCAGCTAAGCTAGAAAAAAAAATGGTGGCCGAAAAAAATGAAAACGAGGCTACACAACCCAAAAGCGCAGAAACCACTGACAAGGACGTACAACTTTTAATTACGACCCACGAGACTTAAAAAAATACAAGTACGAGGTTGCAAAAATACAACGTTAACTGCCAAAACGCATACATCCAAAAACAACAAACACTACAAAATACAAACAAAACATTAAAAAAAGATCACACACAGCACGGGGGGACAGCCAGGACATTTGGGGGTGAGGTTGCACACAAATTAAAGTCCAATTTAAAGAGTTTCGAAACTTGAAAATCGACTAAGCGAGAAAAAAATAGCGGCCGAAAAAAATGAAAACAAGGCTACACGACCCCAAAGCGCACAAAACACCACCAGGCACGTACGACTTTTGCCAGGGACGTACGAGGTACAAAAATACACAGTTAGGAAGCACGGAAAATGCTCATGAGCCACGTAGCACATAGACAAACAAGCCATTTTACAAGAATAACTTGCAACTAATAACATTACCAATCTAAAATGGCGCTTTACACAACTAAACTAACGTTTTGCACTCGCACACGCAGCATATTTCTCATGCACAGTTGGGACATTGATGACACTTTCTCCTCAGGGCAGCAACAGACCAACTGTACATTGTATGCTGCAGGAAGATAAAAAGAGATTGTTAGCTCTTCAGGCTATTCATTGCTGGATATATCAATTACAAATAGGTAGAGTATATTCATTTATTAAGTAAATAATTCATTAATTTTTACAAAAATAGACATATATAACAGTCTTTGTGATGAGCGCCATAGGTCCTCAGAGTAGAAAAAGTTTTACATTGTGTGTCAAGAAGCAATGCTCTGGCTTAAAATGTTATTGTCCCGTCATTTTTGAAGGGCAAGTCGCTAGTATATATATATATATATATATATATATATATATATATATACATACATAAACATAACTAAAGGATGGAATCCCTACTCTCAACTCTTCTGCTGAATGAAAATGGCTGCTTGTGGTCCCGCCAATGGTAACAGCTCCCGGGATATGGAGAGATGTAAACCATAAAACCCCAACTTCTCAGGTAAGCTTTAAGACTGAGAAAAAAAAATGGAGAAGATAACATATATTTTTACTGTTATTAACTTTTTTTTTATTGTAGTTATTTTTATCTGTAGATTTTTTATTTTTTGTCCCTTTTTGTAAATTTTTTGATATTCTCAATCTCTTCTTATTTACTTTCCATTGAATAAGAACAAATAAATAGAAAAAAAAAAGAGAAGAGATTTTTTTATGTATCATTATAAAGACTACAACACTTTGAAGTGAAGAATTTTATTAGTGAACATCACTTTTATAAACACTTGTTCTTTTCAATGTTATATTTGACAATTGCAACATTTATTGTAACTCTTGATATTATTATTTTTTAACAAAAATTAAAAAAAAAAAAAAAAAAAAAAAAAAATATATATATATATATATATATATATATATATATATATATATAAATAAATAAAAAACAATATATAAATAAAATATTTATTTTTTAATCTAATAATTTTATTGAAATGCAGGAGTAATGCCTGATGTTTAATAAATGTAACAGCTACAGGAAATCACTGTACAGTTCTAAATCAAGATAAAGAGCACCGTGGTCTAATATCCTTCAAAGTTGACATTAAATATTCAAAAGTAACTTTAGCAAAGTGTGAGCAATTAAATTAATCAATCTTCCTGGCTATGGACTGAACAGATGTTCAATAAATCCTTCCTGCTTACAGAGGGGGACAGAGAAGTCCACTTTTAGCTGTCCTTCACTGATGACATCCGTCCGCTTGTCCTTTCTCCAGCCCTCATGGGCCATAGTCAGGCACTTCTGCTGTGTTGTTTTTTTTTTTTTTTTTTCATTATAAATAACAGGCCACCTGGCCCTCACTACCTGCAGTACCTGAAAGTAGAGGTTTAATGATGCTTCAGGCTATCTGCGTTGAAGGCAGATAATGGTACTGATGGGAATGGCATGGGAGTGACGGATGGCATTGACGAATGACTCCTTAAGAACATGTGCTGACAACCAGTGAATATAGGGCATTCTAGCAGAAAGGTCAAGATAATAGCGCTTGTTTGACTTTCAAAGTTTGTTTCCGAGGGAGATCCAAACAAAAATAAAATAAAACGGATGGTTTGCGTTTCCACTATGCGAGTCAAACCCATTAATTTATCACAAGAATGCACCGGATTGCAATAAAATAAAAATAATGAAGATGTGATCATTTGTATGAATGTATAAAATATCAGGCTTTTTATGGCCTGCTGCTTTGTAAGCACTCCTGAAATACTCTTTGATAGACCACGTTTAATGGCTTGACCTGTGCAAGACCTTTGTCCTTACTTGGAAAAGGACATTCAACTGATTGATTAGTTTGCTATTTCTTGCATTCAGTGACAAGAGGTAATGTCATAAAGTAAAATATTGTATATTTAGTTTCCTTAAATTATTTTATCACCTAAAAATTGGGGCATGTGTCATTGATTAGTGAAATGTTCTAATTCATCTATTTGTTTTATGATAATCACATTCAGCAGTTTTATAGGACATGCTTTTTTTTTCGGATTCTTTGTGCAGAATAAACTATGGCATTCAGAGATAATGACTTATAATGTCTGCACCGCACATTATATACAACTTCAACCTTTGAATTCTGTCATTCCAAATATGGACTTTATCCACTATTTAATGAGGCTCTAAAATTTTCATGATTAAGCTAGTATTTTATGAAGAACTGCTATCTTGACATGTTGTACAACATCTAGAGACTTTGCTGCTCGGTACAAATCCCGCATGTACCAGTGTGTTGGAGCATCTTATATTCTCAATTAGAGATATTCGCTATGGGAGTTATGTGATCTATAGCAGATCCTGGATCTTTACATGTGGCTGTGAAAGAGATACAGAACTCTCAAATTTTCCAACATGCTTTTAAAAGAACCAATTTTATGCAAAAAAATAATTTAGCAATTTTTAAAATAGAATCATTTGAAGGTAAAAAAATAGTGAATCAACACAAAAAAAAGCTTCAGAGGAAAGTATTTACACCTCCCACAACCTAGAGGTCTTATTGATTGATCAGTAAAGAATTTTTCTATTTCCATGAATTAATCACACTAATTATTTATACTGGCCCCACCATTTAGTTATTTTAATCAGGTGCAGACCCATATATACACCATGGGTAAGGCACTTTGTGAGTTGTGTTTCCATATATATGGTAACTTGACAAAGCTAATATTTTTAGCATATAAAATTGAAACAGCACAATGTATATTGGGAATATAAGATTTAAGAAGTCAGCTTAACATTGGACCCAATAAATATTAATGGGTTTTCTTAGTTTGTTTATCTAGACAGGAGACTGAATGGTAGCTATGGGTTTTCCTTAATGGATATATATAACTAGTTGTTTACCTTGTCTCTCCCCCCCCCCCCCCTCCCCTGCGTCTCTTCCCCCCCCTCCCTCCCCTGTGTCTCTTTCCCCCCTTCCTTCCCCTGTGTCTCTTCCTCACCCCCCTCCCCCTGTATCTCTTTCCCCCCTATCCCTCCCCTGTGTCTCTTCCCCCTCTCCTTCCCCTGTGTCTCTTCCCCCTTCCTCCTCTCCCCCCCTCCTCTGTGTCTCTTTCCCACCTTCCTTCCCCATGTCTCTTCCCCACCTCTCCCTCCCCTGTGTCTCTTCCCCCTCTCCCTCCCTTGTGTCTTGTTCCCCCCTCTCCCTCCCCTGTGTCTCTTCCCCCTCTCCCTCCTCTTTGTCTCTTCCCCATCTCACTCCCCTGTGTCTCTTCCCCCTCTACCTCTCCTGTGTCTCTTCCCCCGTCTCCCTTCCCTGTGTCTCTTCCCCCTCTCCCTCCCCCTGTGTCTCTTCCCCTCTCTACATTCCCTGTGTCTCTTTCCCCCTTCCCCCTTGGTCTCTTTCCCCCTCCTCCTTCCCCCGTGTCTCTTTCCCCTGCTCTGTCCCCCCCCCCCCCCCCTGTTCCTGGCATGCACGCCCACTGGAGCGTTACGCACACTTTACAAACTATATTATAGAAGTAAAGCAAAGACTTTCTGTATAAAAAGGGGAGATATTGAGGGAAAAGTGGGGATAAGTGGAATTAAAACATAAAATATGATCACTTGCTAGGTTTTCTATTGGAGATAATTATCCAGCCTTACTTAATAAAATAATTATCAAACCTTACTTAATAAAACTTTGATAAATGTACCCCACAGTTTCAATGGAAATCTGTGTTATTATCGTCTGTGTTATTATCATCATATATAGACTTGTTAAATATATAACCCAACCAATTGCCTTTTTCCTAATGTCACAAAGGTGCACTAATGAGTCTGCTTGTTAATAGTTACTTTTAGAAGGTGAGATTAAACAGCACCTATTATAATACAGAAATTCACATAACAGGTATCTTAATGGGTCTAATGTGATCACGCTCATGTGCCCATTTCACAGCAATGTTTTCTATCCTTTCTAAAAGCTACTGCACTGTTTAGTGAATACAATACAGATTTACCTATACCCTACTAATATGTAAGAGCAGACCATATGCAAATGCATACAATGGGACTGATGCTAATTGGCATAAGTTCATACACTACCAATGTATTATAATTGTTGCTGTTCAATCGTTCAGTCGACTGTCCTTGACCCTATGGACCGCAAAATGCCAAGCATATATGTCGTTCGGTCTCTGGTTATGCTCATCCATAAGGTTATCTTGGCAAAGATCCTGCAGTCGGTTGCCAGTTCCTTCTCCAGTCAACCATATTTTTGTCTGACCTCTCTGCTATGACCTGTCCATCTTCGGTAACCCTACATAGCATAGCTCACAGCTTCACTGAAGTACACAAGCCACTTCACCATGTACTATGAACTGTTGTTGTTATTTAGTCATTCAGTTGTGTCCGACTCTCCAGGACCCTATGGTCAGCATCACACTAAGCACATCTATCATTATGCCTCTGGTAGTGCTTATCCATAATGTTATCTTGGCAAAGATACTCAAGTAGGTTGCCAGTTCCTTCTCCAGTGGACCATGATTTGTTTTACCTCTCTTCTATGACCTGCCCATCCTGGGTGACCCTACATGGTATAACTCACAGCTTCATTGAGGTGCACAAGGCTCTTCACCTTGACATGGTAGTGATTCAGAAGGTGGACACAAGCATATTTTCTAAATGACATATTGTATGTACTAGGTATATACAAATATTCCAAGCTAACTTGCAACTTCTATTATAATACAAATCATGGATGCAACAGCACATAAACATAGGGAAACATGCATTAGTTCAGTGATTTGTGTGAGGGAATGCTGGCTGACCGCATCCCAGACCTCATTATATTTATAGATCTTAGTTAATCAATTAAATAACAAACAGTGGACCTCATTCAATTGTGATTTGGCCAATTGAATAGGGCTCTATATAAGCACATAGCATACTTTTTTTAAAGAAGTTTTTAGTTAGTGAAGATCTTGCTTTTGGATAGAAGATCGCTAACTAAAAACTTCTGTAAAAAAATATGCTGTGTGCTTATAGAGAGCCCTATTCAATTGCCCAAATCGCAATTGAATGAGGCCCAGTGTGTCCTAGTGCAAACTTACTATCTTGTGTAATATAACTCATTATTTTACTAGTAAACAGATAGGAGCAGTGGTGGAGCTAGTGAATGGAGGGCCCTTGTGCAAAATAATTTGGGCCCCCATTTGCAATTTGTCTATACAAGGTAGGGGGTCCTAAAAGCCAAAATATATGTAGGTTATCAGATCACTTTTCTGTTACCTATAATATTTATCAGTTGTGGGCAACGCCTGCAAGATGCGTTCTGCGCAGGTGTTACTCACAAGCTGATTGCCGCACATTTGCAGGGAACAGTGCAACAGAGGGAGGGTGAGAGAGAGGCGGAGGGGGAGAAAGAGAGAGAGAGAGATAGGGAGAGGGGAGAAGGGGGGACAGAGAGAGAGAGAGACAGAGAGAGGGGAGAAAGGGAGACGGAGAGAGGGGAAAAAGGGAGACAGAGAGAGGGGAGAAAGGGAGACAGAGAGAGGGGAGAAAGGGAGAGAGAGGGGAGAAAGGGAGAGAGAGGGGAGAAAGGGAGACAGAGAGAGGGGAGAAAGGGAGACAGAGAGAGGGGAGAAAGGGAGACAAAGAGAGGGGTGAAATGGAGAGAGAGGGGAGAAAGGGGAGACAAAGAGAGGGGAGAAAGGGAGAGAGAGGGGGAGAGGGGGAGAAAGGGAAACAGAGAGAGGGGAGAAAGGGAGACAGAGAGAGGGGAGAAAGGGAGACAGAGAGAGGGGAGAAAGGAGGACAGAGAGAGGGGAGAAAGGGAGAGAGAGGGAGAAAAAGGGAGAGAGAGGGGAGAAAGGGAGACAGAGAGAGGGGAGAAAGGGAGAGCAGAGAGAGGGGAGAAAGGGAGACAAAGAGAGGGGTGAAATGAGAGAGAGGGGAGAAAGGGAGACAAAGAGAGGGGGAGAAAGGGAGAGAGAGGGGAGAGGGGAGAAAGGGAAACAGAGAGAGGGGAGAAAGGGAGACAGAGAGAGGGGAGAAAGGGAGACAGAGAGAGGGGAGAAAGGGAGACTGAGAGGGGAGAAAGGGAGACAGAGAGAGGGGAGAAATGGAGAGAGAGGGGAGAAAGGGAGACAAGATGAGGGGAGAAAGGGAGACAGAGAGAGGGAGAAATGGAGAGAGAGGGGAGAAAGGGAGAGAGAGGGGAGAAAGGGAGAGAGAGGGGAGAGGGGGAGAAAGGGAGACAGAGAGAGGGGAAAAAGGGAGACGGAGAGAGTGGTGAAATGGAGAGAGATGGGAGAAAGAGAGAGAGAGGGGAGAAAGGGAGAGAGAGGGGAGAAAGGGAGAGAGAGGGGAGAGGGGAGTAAGAGAGACAGAGAGAAGGGAGAAATAGAGAGAGAGAGACGGGTGAAAGGGAGAGAGAGGGGAGAAAGGGAGACAGGGGGGAGAGGGGGGGAAAGGGAGACAGAGAGAGGGGAAAAAGGAGACAAAGAGAGGGGGTGAAATGGGAGAGAGAGGGGAGAAAGGGCGAGAGCGGGGAGAAAGGGAGAGAGAAGGGAGAAATGGAGAGAGAGGGGAGAAAGGGAGAGAGAGGGGAGAAAGGGAGAGGAGAGGGGGAGAAATGGGAGAGAGAGGGGAGAAAGGGAGAGAGAGGGGAGAAAGGGAGAGAGAGGGGAGAGGGGAGAAAGGGAGACAGAGAGAGAGGGGAAAAATGGAGAGAGAGGGGAGAAAGGGAGACAGAGAGAGGGGAGAAAGGGAGACAGAGAGAGGGGGAAAGGGAGACAGAGAGAGGGGTGAAATGGAGAGAGATGGGAGAAAGGGAGAGAGAGGGGAGAAAGGGAGAGAGAAGGGAGAAAGGGAGACAGAGAGAGGGGAAAAAGGGAGACAGAGAGAGGGGTTAAATGGAGAGAGAGGGGAGAAAGGGAGACAGAGAGAGGGGAGAAAGGGAGACAGAGAGAGGGGAAAAAGGGAGACAGAGAGAGGGGTTAAATGGAGAGAGATGGGAGAAAGGGGGAGAGGAGAGGGGGAGAGGGAGAAAGGGAGACAGAGAGAGGGGAGAAAGGGAGACAGAGAGAGGGGAGAAAGGGAGACAGAGAGAGGGAGAAAGGGAGACAGAGAGAGGGGAGAAAGGGAGACAGAGAGAGGGGAGAAAGGGAGACAGAGAGAGGGGAGAAAGGGAGACAGAGAGAGGGGAGAAAGGGAGACAGAGAGAGGGGAGAAAGGGAGACAGAGAGAGGGGAGAAAGGGAGACAGAGAGAGGGGAGAAAGGGAGACAGAGAGAGGGGTTAAATGGAGAGAGATGGGAGAAAGGGAGAGAGAGGGGAGAGGGGAGAAAGGGAGACAGAGAGAGGGGAGAAATTGGAGAGAGAGGGGAGAAAGGGAAAGAGAGGGGAGAAAGGGAGACAGAGAGAGGGGGGAAAGGGAGAGAGAGGGGAAAGGGAGAGATAGGGGAGAGGGGAGAAAGGGAGAGAGAGGGGAGAAAGGGAGAGATAGGGGAGAGGGGAGAAAGGGAGACAGAGAGAGGGGAAAAAGGGAGACAGAGAGAGGTAAGAAATGGAGAGAGAGGGGAGAAAGGGAGAGAGAGTGGGAGAAAGGGAGACAGAGAGAGGGGGGAGAAAGGGATACAGAGAGAGGGGAGGGAGAGAGGGGGAGGGAGTGAGAGGGGGAGGGAGAGAGAGGGGGAGGGAGAGAGAGTGGAGGGAGAGGGGGAGGAAAGAGAGAGAGAGAGTCAGAGGAAGAGAAAGAGAGGGGTGAGGGAGGGGAGAGAGAGAGAGAGTGAGGCAAAGGGAGAGAAAGGGAAGGAGAGGGGGAGGGAGAGAGAGAGAGAGAGTGAGGCAAAGGGTAGAGAAACGGAGTTAGGCGGGAGAGGGATGAAAGTGGAGGGAGATGAGAGATCGGGGAGCGAGAGAGGAGAGAGAGCTCAGAGAGAGGGCACAGAGACAGAGAAAGTGCACACACAAAGAGAGGGTGCACAGAGTGAGAGAGAGAGAGCGCACAGAGAGAGAGGTGCACACAGAGAGCGCACAAAATAAAGAAAGAGCGTACACACATAGAGAGGGTGCACAGATTGAGATAGAGGGAGTACAGAGAGACAGAGAGCGCAAAAACAAAAGAGAGCCTACACACAAAGAGTGGGGGGCACAGAGCGAGAGAGAGGGCGCACCGATAGAGAAGCGCACAGAGAGAGAGAAGGGCACACAGAGAAAGGCAGCACACAGAGAGACAGAACAGACAATTGATCATAACATATAATATCACCATTTTTGCCAGGCAGATTGCTAGTAAAAAATAATTATCTGCCCCTCTCCTCTAATAAATAAGTGACCACCTTATTTACAGGTAGTAGAGGGTCTATCCTGTTGTTGGGCGCCAGGCCTTGCACGTGTTGCACTGGCATTAGCTTTGCCACTGGACAGGATTACATATATATATATTTTACAAGCTCTACATAACAGCATGCGATTTATATGTCACTTTCCAAGTTAATTTGCTTGCTGTGAAAAAAATAAAATAAACTGCTTATTTTTTTTTTGCACCAAACTCCTCATTTATAAAGTGAGCCCTGCTGTAAATAAACATTGCCCTAACATCACATGCTCCTCTCCAGCAATGTGATCTGCTCACACCTGGGACCCTGGTACATCTGCATGCCTTATGTTCTCTCGATTGACAGAGAACGTCTTTCTATGTTCCTTCATGCTGTTTTTAATCTGAAACAAATGATTGCAAGGAAATCGGAGCATTATCACCTTGGCCAAACATCAGGAGTGAAAAAATAAATAAATATACAGGGAAAGGGTCTCTAGGCCAATCCATCTTCCAGGGACACAATCAATCTCTCACCTAAGAAACACACAATAACTAGGCAGGAAAAGGAGAAGATTTATAGGCTGGGAACACATACATTGACCAGCGTACACCTACCAATCTTGGCTCCCTCCCTGCCAGAACGGCTCACTCTAAGCATTATCATGATATACAGCCTCTTCCTACTGTTTTACAAGTCCATTAGCTTTATTTAATGAGATCTCAAAGTAACTTAACAGATGTATATAGAACATGCAACTAGGAAAATTCTAGATACTTAAGAACTGTACTATTATCTAAACTAGACAATGAACATAAGATAAAGGCGGATGAAAAAGGCCAGGGCGTACTTATCTGCCATTAGATCGCTTCACTGTATTCACTAATATTGTTTTACTTTCTAAAAACAAGCGGAGTTCAAATCATGTCACAGATTTTAACATGTTCTAATCTAACACATGCTGCTTATGTTAGAAACATGACATTAATTAATTCTATACACATACAGATTCATTTAATAAAACAAAAATTGGTTTCCACGCCCCCAGATGTGCCCACATAGGCAACTTGTACTAACCAATAGAAACACTGCATTCAGATACGTTTTTACCCCTTTAAGCCAACAGCAGCTCAGTGCAGAAATCCACAGCAATGTCTGAACTCCTCCTGGCCTCCTTGTGGGACACAAGACTACACATCCCATGATGCTTTGCTGCAAATTGACTGCACGGACATTGCAACAATGTTATAGCTGCCTATGATTCTTTTGCTTATTTAGTTAATGTTTTCAAGGGGCATTTCTTCCCAAAAATCAAGTGGCAGAAAACTGAAGAAATTTGCAAAAGTCAGGGTAAGTGTGTTAATGTTATTTTGGGATTGTTTCATGCAAAATAAATGTTTTCATCCACTACTTATTCTCCTCTATCAGTTGTATTCATAATCCATGAAACTTAAATATGCCTTTGAGTTTACCTTTAAAGGAGCACTGCACAATGAAAACAAGTATGTTGAAAATTTTTGTCTAAGATCAATAATTAAGCATAAAAAAGTCATACAGCTAATTTTTAATTAGAAAAACTAAATGTAATTCCTCTGCGGGATACATTGGTGGAAGTTGATGGTGAGTGAGGGCCATTTACATTTATGGTAACCAATGGTTGCATTGAATGATGCAATGTCCTGCTTCTGACCCAGTGAGGAGGGAGAAGGGGTGTGTAGTGAATTTCAATGTTATCCTATTATCAAAGAAATACTCTGGGTTCTGCCTGTTCCCTCCTCCACCATGCATGCCTTCCTTCACTGATAACTACAAACACACCCTCACTATCCAGCTCTCAGGATGTGATGTAACAATCAAAAATGGATTCCTGTTCTCAGAAAACAGAGTCTTTATTAATTTAAGTTAAAAAATAAATAAAAAGATTTAACCATGGAGGGTCTTCGGATACAAATAATATCTCTACTGAAAACTTGCCACTATATTATGGACAAGGCAGGCTCAAGTGGTTTCGGCACCCTGGATGAGGTTTAAGATATTGTGTCCCATTTAAATTCCAAGTTCATAAAAATGGCACACCTACAGAGATACTACACGGTTGAGTCACATAATTATGACCATCAGCTAATATCCCTAATAATCTTCCTGCGCAGCACAGACGGCATGGTAGTGAGTCAATAAGATGCTGGAAAGCTGGCAAGGGTATCTGGAGCCATGCAGAGTGCAGTGCCTCCGACAGCTGCTGAAGAGTGTATGATGGAGGATTAATTCCGTGAACATGGCGATCAAGGTGATCTGCAGGTGCTTAATGGGGTTCAAGTCCAGGGAATTTGGAGGTCAGGGAAGTACTTGGAAGTCTTCATAGTGCTCCTCCAACCACTTCTGGTTAATTCTGGCCATATGATATGTTGCATTGTCCTACTGGAAGATCCCATCCACTCCAGGGAAGACATTCAACATGTATGGGTGTACTTGATCTGCAAGGATAGATAGATAATCCAAGAGAGTGCCTTCCAGAGATATGAGTGGACCCAGACATGGCAAATAAACATTCCCCAGACCATAACGCTGCCGCCACCAGCTTGTTTTCTTCCAACAATAGTTGAAGAGCATTTTTTTCTCACATGTTTTCAGCCTGACGCACCAGGTTGTCCATCCAGTTGATGGAGCAGAGAAGGCAACCTTTTGCCAATCAGAAGACGGCCGATTTCGGTAATGTCATATAGATTGAATCAGTTTCTACCAGTGACCAGATGTTTGCTTCGGAGCCCTATACGCAACAGGTTGGCTGTAATGTTGTTTTAGACACACGTCTGGTAGCCCCTGTTACGTCTGGACAGTGAGTTGCTCAGCTGTAGTTTGTCTGTTGCCCCTCACACACCTTCACAGCCGATGGTTCACTTCTAACATCAATGGGCACGTGGTGCACCACAGCTTTTACACTGTTTATTCTCAATGGTGCAGTCCAGTCATGGTACAATTTACCCACAGCAGCACGTGAACCGTTCGCAAACTGCGCTGTTTCATACTGGCACCCTTGGCTCAAAAGAAAATGATCATGCCCTTTTCAAAGTCGGATAAATCACAAATTTTTCCCATGATAGTTGGTATAACCACCAAGCCAGCTCACGACACATGCCGTATTTCATTGGCTAGGCGCTGCTGATAATAATAATAATATTAATGTGACTCGACTGTGTATAATCAGAACATTGCAATAGTATGCTAGTTTATCTGTCCATAACATATAAAAACAGAAGTGAAAGTAAGCTGTAAATAAAGCTAGAATATGAGTATTTTATTATGGTAACAATTTCCCTTTGTGCCTTCTTCTTTACAGTCAATAACTCCTTTGCATTAAAGGGACATTGATGGATTCTGGTTTTCACTTGGAATACAATGTACCTGTGTATCGTTTTACTTTCATTAAGAAGTGCTTAAAAGTTCTGTTTTTTCTGCCTAAAACCTTACAAAGTGTTTCTAAGTAGTTTCTGCCCTCTGCAGCACATAAAGACAGTGTACTTTTAAGTATAGAGTGTGCAATGTAACCAATCAGTGGCAACATTCTACAATATGCTGCTTGAGATGGTTGGCTAATTTGAAACACTGTGCTTCACAGTCTGTGTATTCATGAGCTGCACTAGCAACACAGGGCAGACCCAAAGTGATTCCCACACTTTGTGAATGGTGCTGTGCCCAACATTATGCCCTTGATAGCATTCACCATAAAGTTGGTATCCGGGTGGCCATCCATTATCCCATATGGTAGAGCCATAAATCCATGTAGAATATAACAATATGATTAAATGGAAATGCAATTTCCATCCATAAGGTATTCTTGGCAATGATACTGGAGTGAGTTGCCAGTTCCTTTTAAATCCTCTTTAAATCATGTGGTGAAGGGGCTTGTGTATGTCAATGAAGCTGTGAGCTATACCATGTTAGAGTCCCCAGTATGGGCAGGTCATCTCGGATGAGGTCAGACAAATTACAGTCCACTGGAGAAGGGAAACTGGCAACCCACTCCAGTATTTTTCCCATGAAAACCTTCTGGGATAAGCGCAACTAGAAACATAACTATTGAGACTGATGGGTTGTGTCACAAAGAGTTGGACACGACTGAACAACACGCCAACAATAAACTGGATAAACCAAGGGTTGTGTGTCCATGTCGGAGACCTGAGTGTGAGGTTCTCTGCAGCAGTGAGATCCACAGCATTTCCCTATAGCAATCTGTATTCTCCTAATAATATCTAATAGCATATCAGCATGTTCACAGTATATTTTCTTGTAAATCACCAGTACAATGCATATTATATAGATTTATACAGTATTCTCAAGCAATATATTTATATAATAAAAGTCTTAAGTTAAAATTTATTATCAGTGATTCTGTACAGTTTAGCTTACTGCATCTATTATAATAAATTATCTTGCAACAAATAGGCAAATAAATATATTAAATATGCAATTTTAATAGAGAATTACAGTACATAGACGCTGCTAATATACGGAGCTGTAATAGTTAACTGAATTACGATTTCTATGATGATACGGCAGAGCAGTCTGCCTAGACTTGTTGTCACTATCACGGTTCATATATTGCACCCTTAGGAAGGAGTACCAATAAGCCCATCATATCTGTCCATTATATCTGCCTAAAAAACTCAGGCTTAAAGAACTACTGTAGTGCTCATACAATGGGGTATTTGATAATTGGTTAGCAGTCAAAACTGTATTTGAATACATTCAGGGTTAATTTTTTAATTTCAAATGTAAGTTTTAAAAGTGAGACACAAGCAGAGTTGCTTGTCTCCACCCTCTGTTAGGTGTCCATGGGGTGGGACTTCTGCAAGGAAGGCTATCCTAAAAATAAAAAAAAATCTGCCTAGTCTAGGTTTGCCTGCATTTACTCCTGTAAATAAAGATGCCTATCAGGACAGCCTCCTGGGCGGACCCTTTCCTACCTCATAGCCACCTGAGGCAGTGGAGAGAAGCTTACAGGACAAACAAGTAGACTGTGATCCAACTTAGCATGTCAAAATAGCAAATAAGTACTAGGGACTGCACATTGGCATAATAATAGAGCTGAAACAATGCTGATATCTCGGAAACAATTGCCTTTAGAAATAAATAGCTAATACAATGCACCATATCATGTAATCTGAGCTGCAAGTTAGCATACTGAGCAGCGCATTAGGAACAAAAACAATGCACTACTCAGCAATTATTTACTGTAGAGAAAAAAAGGATAGTTTTTATTGCTCTATAAGATTAAATCAACTAAATTTGGTTTCCCTTTTAAATTAGCAGTGGGAGGTGCTGAAGATAAGCATGTCCAGTTGAAAAAAAATCAAAAAGTGCAGACTTATTACAATTAAATGGAATTGTTAAACGTTTCTCACTATTCTATGTTTTTCAACTTGGCTAAACTTAATTAATTGTAGTTGCAATCCTTATTAATTGCAGTTGATAAAACTATGGCCTTAGAGGTTGGATCTGACACGTACAATAATTCTAACTTCTATATGTATTTTATGGCACTTTTACATGGAAGTTTTAATTACAACTAGTTGCAAAAAATGTTTACTTCTAATTTCTGAAAAAAAATGGAACTTTTTCTGGGACGCGTTAACCACTGTGCAATATAAGCATAAATGCATTTTTATAGTAAATTTTCATTTTAGCGGATTGTGCAAGTGCATGGAAGCTGCCATGACATTATACTTCCTTTTGAAGATATGAGGGGGCAGGTACAGTGCAGGCCTATGCAATTGCTTTCTTCTGAGCATGTGATAACAAATTGCTCCCCCTCCCAGGACTTCCACTTCCACCAATTCAGACTCCTAGGCCTCCAATCCATGACCCCTGTAAGAATTCCAGTGTGCTTGTGTCTGAATCTCAGTAGTCTCCATAGGAACAATGCAGAATAGTACCCACAAACACACTGCACTAGCCCTAACATCCTCCTTTATCCCTATCTGTATAAACCCCTTTCCATTGTAGGGGGTTTATGATCTCTCTACTTATGACCTGCTACCTCCTATGAGCTGGGTATCCTCCAAGATTCCCCCTTAATGCCCGTTACCCTCTATGAGCTGGGAATCCCCTTGGATTCCCCCTTAATACCCACTACTCCCATGAGCCTGGCAATCCCCCAGGTTTCCTGCAATTAACGAATAACCATAGGGGTCCCTATGAATCCCTATGGCATCATATATTAACCTGTTACCAGGGGGCCCCTAAGGACTCTAATAAAATGTAAAGTATAACAATGGGGATCACTATGGACTCCCATGGCACCTAAATCTAACCAATTACCATATTAACCATTGCATCTAAAGTTAACCCCTATACCTGGAAAATATACCATACAGATCTCTTTGATGCTCTTCCTTGACGATCATCAATGCCCAGGCTCCATTTTGGAAGGAGACCCTGCGAGTAAGTACGCAAGGTATGCACAGACCAATTTTTGCCTTTTCTGTATGTGTAAGTTCCCTTTCCTGTTATAACCCCCTAGTAGCAAGTCTATGAACTGCAACATTTCATTTTTTTTTAAGCCAGGAACCATTTTTTTAAGAAGTAGCGCCTCTTACAGGGAATCGCCCCTAGGCGGCTGCTTAGTTGGTCTAATGGATATCCGGCCATGTCAATGCCCAGATTCTTCATAAGCGGTCACTTCCATGTTGACTGAAAAACCCATCCTCTTCTTTCTTGATTGAAGCCCTTGGTACTCATCCTCAGACTGTAGAAATGGGCCTCTGCCAAAATAACCCTGAGCTCTATAAAAAAAAATGAATCTAACAGAGATCTGAGGAGGAGGAGGAGCTTCCGTGCCTACTAATGTTTTTTTTTTTTTTTTTTTTTGACTGCACCTTTACCTTATATACATTTAGGTGAAATATGTGTCAATCATATTTCAGCTAACCAGAATTGAGTATTTCAATTACTCCAGTCGCATATCTGATTGGTTAAAAGTCTAATCAATCAGAATGCAAAGATTTCAATCCGTGCATTCTGATTGGTTAGCCTTTTAATTACCGTACTTCTTTGAGGTTAGCTCGGCAGTGATTTATGAGCTTATGAGCGAACGTCACTTGTTTTTTTTTCTTACAGAAGCCATGGAATGGAGGTCCAAACATGGAACCCTCAAATACAAGCAGAATCGGCTAATATAAAGATTTTCTCTAAAAATGATTTAAGCTCATGGCCAATACAGCTGCTAATGATTTATTAGTTACATACATTACAACATTACTTTTTCCTAAACTATAATGGCTCTTTAACAAAACAACTGTTGGGAAAATAACTATTTCTGAAGGAAAATCTGGCAATGTGAGCAAAGCACTAGTAATATACCTCTTACCTGTAAAAATTTACAGCCTCAGTAAAATCCATTCTTATTACAATACTGTGTTTGAAGAGAAATAAGAAAGTTTATTTTGGTTGTTACGTGTAACACCTTCTCATTTTACTGTGTGTTTTATTTTATGGAGATATTTCAAGAGAAAGGGAAAAAAAATAGCTTTTTAAAAAGTGTAACAAAGCAATGCCAGGAAAAAATATGTGTATTTTACAAGCCTCATAAATAGCAATTTTCTGACACCGGGAAGTTGATTTGTAAATAAACAACACAGGAGCATAGTTTTTGACGTGCAGATATGAAGCATTAGGCACACGGTAATGCCCATTTTTCTAGCCTAAATAAAAACTCAGTCGTAATAGATTTTTACAATTTGCTGTATACGTCTTTCTCAGCTTTTGGCATTCTTGGACTGCATAGTCAAACCCCCTTCAGCCTACGTCTGGGCTTTGATGGGAGGTGCTGGGATCATGCCACAAGACATGGTTACCTGCAACCCCAGGAATTAGGGAAAGGCAAATCATAGGTGCACTAATATCTTATGAAACTCAAAATCAGTTTAGGAAATACAGGTCTACTGGAGATGAACTACTGGCACATAGGTGGCTACATCATGTACAATGTGTTAAGTAGGTACAGTTTGGTCTGGGAGGCGGTGGTCTTGGAATTGGGGCTACATGCTCCTAACCACTTATTCTTGCTACTATATTATCAGGCTAGTGGCGCAAGCTCTTTTGGGGGAACAATTATAATGAATCATATATTTTTTACAAATGTTTAGATGTATTCTATTGACTCCAGCTTGCAAATCTCACCCACAAGGCTGAACTCATAAACCCTGTCTTTTATAGTCTGATTTCAGGGGTCCTGATCATATGATCTGACATTATTTAAGCAAGTCCGTAATTTACTTCTTAGACACAGCCAGGGGCGGAACTACCCCCTGTGACCTCAGTCCAGTTCTGTCCAAATGTTTTTATATGCCCCTGGGCCCCTCCACTGCTCCTTCCCCTCCTGCCCCCAAGACGGACCCTCTTGGTCCCTCCCCTGGCTCGGTTGGTGGGTGACAAGAGGCGACAGGAGGGGCTGGGGCCCTGTGGCATTAACAGTAAAAGTGTGTATATATATATATATATATATATATATATACTTAAAAATATATATATTATATATATATTATATATATATATATTAATTATACATATATATATATTAATTATACATTATCAGCCTTATTAAATTGTGATTCAACAAATTTAAAAGGGCTCTAATTAAGCACATAGCATATGTTTTTACAGAAGTTTTTAGCTCGTGAAGACCTTGCTTATCGATAAAAGTTCACTAACTAAAAACTTCTGTAAAAAAAATATGTGCTTAATTAGAGCCCTTTTAAATTTGCTAAATCACAATTTAATAAGGCTGTATATATCTATATATCGCTATTTTGCCCACCATATATTAAATGATTGTTGTGGTGAACTACCTACTCAAAATATCCACCACACAAGCTGATGAGAGGCAGTAACCTTAAAACAGCTGTACGTGGGTAGGAATTCTGGCTTGTGTACCCTAGCTTTGCTCAAAGCAGCCGGCATATGCTTAATAGAAGCCATGTTTAATTTGGTTATGGATTGCAAGAGCGAAGCCTTTGTGGGCACATCTGCATGTCCCTGCCAAGGTTTACATAGTGCCTTGCAAAAGTATTCACCCCCTTGACTTTTTACCTATTGCAACCTTAAGTTCAATGTTTTGTTAATCTGAATTTTATGTGACGGATCAGAACACAATACTAAAATAGTTTTATGTATATATTTTTCTCATTTCACTTCACCAACTTAGAGTTGAGGGCATTAATCAGGGAAGCAGCACAGAGACCTCAGGTAACCCTGGAGGAGCTGCAGAGATCCACAGCAGAGACTGGAGTATCTGTACATAGGACGACAATAAGCCGTACGCTCCATAGAGTTGGACTTTATGGCAGAGGAAGCCATTACTTTCAGCAAAAAACAAAATGGCACGTTTTGAGTTTACAAAAAGGCGTGTGGGAGACTCCCAAAATGTATGGAGGAAGGTGCTCTGGTCTGATGAGACTAAAATTGAACTTTTTGGCCATCAAAGAAAACGCTATGTCTGGCGCAAACCCCACACATCACATCGCCCAAAGAACACCATCCCCACAGTGAAACATGGCGGTGGCAGCATCATGCTGTGGGGATGTTTTTCAGCAGCCGGGACTGGGAAACTGGTCAGAGTCGAGGAAAAGATGGATGGTGCTAAATACAGGGATATTCTTGAGAAAAACCTGTACCACTCTGTGCGTGATTTGAGGATAGGACGGAGGTTCACCTTCCAGGCAGGACAATGACCCCAAACACACTGCTAAAGCAACACTTGAGTGGTTTAAGGTGAAACATGTAAATGTGTTGAATGGCCTAGTCACAGCCCAGACCTCAATCCAATAGAAAATCTGTGGTCAGACTTAAAGATTGCTGTTCACAAGCACAAACCATCCAACTTGAAGGAGCTGGAGCAGTTTTGCAAGGAGGAATGGGCAAAAATCCCAGTGGTAAGATGTGGCAAGCTCATAGAGACTTATCCAAAGCGACTTGGAGCTGTGATTGCCGCAAAAGGTGGCTCAACAAAGTATTGACTTTAGGGGGGGTGAAAAGTTATGCACATTGACTTTTTCTGTTATTTGTCCCTAAAGTTGTGGGCATGTTCTGTAAATTAAATGATGCAAATCCTCAAACAATCCATGTTAATTCCAGGTTGTGAGGCAACAAAACACGAAAAAATGCCAAGGGGGGTGAATACTTCTGCAAGGCACTGTATACACACACACACCAGGGCCCTCCAATCACTAGCTCCGCCACTGGACCCAGCCAATAGTAAATGAGACTGTCATCAGGATGTCAGTAAAACATGGAAGTTAGAAGTAATTTGCAATCAGCGGCTAAGAAATAATTAGTGACAATAAGCAACATTTACCGATCGGACTTGCAATCTAGCAATCTATAAAATTAGATCATCTGTTTTAGTCCATGTGGGATTCATGATATGTATTAACCCCTTGAGTCCCGGGATCAATATTGCTCAGTAATAACATTTAAAAATAATATTTTTTTAATTGCATATTTGTGGGTTTTCGACTGTTCTGCAATTAATTCTAATGTATTTCCATCCCTTCCTGTGCTTTTATGGTACAGTATTGTGTGTTTAATTGCTGTTACAGCTCTAATAAGGCGCTTGTGTGTCCTATTTAGTAATTGTAAAATTTTTGACAGAAACTTGATACCTTTTCAGTTGTGGGTCAGACTTTATTTGCGAGCTAGAACTACAGGTTTAATAGAATATCGATTTTGTGTGACATTAATTATTTGGAGCTGGTAATATTCAAGCTGTGCTAAAACCAATGGAGTTCTGAGTCTTTGGCTGGCCCATAGTGACTCATAATCGGATTGTGAGTAGCTAATAGAATCTGTGGCAATATTAGGAGTAGTTTTAGGTGTGTATAAATTTACGACTTGGGTAATAGAATAGGGCCCAGAGTATAACAAAACATAATACTATGGTATAAACATGTCTCAGTCAATTGATGTTTTTTCCCCCCTGTAGATGAGTGATCTAATCAGCCCTCATCGTGAGACACATAGTAATAGATTTAATCTGTAACATGAATTTCGGAGTACTACAGAGACAGAACTTAATAAATTAATCTTTATAATTTCTAATTACACAATATATTAATAAACTAATTATATATGTATATACAATAGTCTCTTTATTATGAAAAATAATATCTCATACAACTGGTTATTTAACTAAAGCATATATATTAATTATAGTTACCAGATAGTTGAATAGAAAGATTTACCAAAAAATAAGATGTTAAAGCTGGTTACTATCACATCTTCTATCTGATTCCTAAAGCAAGACAAAGATCGTATCAATGTTTAATTAGCTTGAGCAATATTAGCCCTTTTCTGTTTCCTCGTGATTGCTAGTAAAATTTAGTTGGTCTAAGATGTCTGATACGTCATACATAATAATCAGTTGACTCTAACATGTCTCCATATTAATATCCCTGATAACACTGCAACGTTCTTTATTCTTTAAAGCAGCAATAGACACTGCTAGTGTGAAGCCCCACCATTGTGGGCATGGCCTAAATCACAATCCTAAAACATGACAGCTCTCATGAGAAGGAACAGGAAGGTAGAAAAGGCTCCAGAATGTACAAATCTGCTGGGGCTCTTTGGAAGTGAAGTGTAAGTTTATATCACAATTAATTGTGTAAGATAAAAGATAATTACATTTTAAAGGTATAAAATGGGAGGGGTAGAGAAGGCGCAAAAACCACTGGTGCAGATCACTTTGTGGTTTACAAATGTATAAGCAAGCAGTTATTTCAGATTGACTATTACCTTTTCTGACCTTAGGTAATGGGGTATGCAATATGCACAAACTTTTATTGGTCCATCAGGGCTTTCCTTTGTGAGAGTCTTCTATCACTTAAATGATGTTCAGAACGTGTTCTCCTTCTCATCTGAGGACTTTGTCGTGATGGTCTTAACCACGAAACCACATGTGATGTATATTATATAAAATATATATATATATATATATATATATTATATAGAGAGAGAGAGAGAGAGAGAGCAATTGTTTCACATTATGGTGGACTGAAGAGTGATAAGAGGCCTCTACCGTAAAGAGTATAGTCAGTACAAAATAATAGAAGTACATTAGTGACTCCATTTGAATGTCTTAGACATTCAAATGGAATCAATTAATGTACTAAATCCTTTATTATATATATATTATATATATATATATATATATATATATATATATATATATATTTGTATATATATACATATATATATATATATATATATATATATATATATATATCACTATGTGTGTATAAACCACTGAGGCAAAAAAATCCAATAGATTATTAATGTGTAAGATCATTTATGGAGTAAAATAATCAGGAATCAATAATATTGTTATATACATACAATACTATGTGAGGAGCAGTATGTATGATTAGGACGCGTTTCACCGCTTCTCCTGCAGCTTTCTCAGTTAAAAAGATCCTCAGACTCCAGGCCAAATGTCAGGTCAAAAATAAAACTTTTTTGCCTTGCGTGTTCCTTTAAACTATTTACAAATGTTGGCAATTACTATATTGGAAGTCTGGTTTTGTTTGAAAACACTAAATGTTCTGCCATGATGGGGACCAAATATTCAAGTGGGTATGTTATAAACAGGAAACTAGGAATCAGTTGTACCAAAATACATTATTAATTTAAAAAATACCACATTAGAAATAAAGGAAAATAATAGGAAAACAGACTATTCAATCTTGAGAGCTTTGTATTGAACTGCATTTGTTTAATGAGTTTGTTACATGTAAGATGTATAGAATATGTCAGATGTGGCCATACTTTAGCATTCTGGGAGAAATGATAATATCACTATCTGACCACTCACTTTATCTTTTAACCAGACTCTTATATCTGCTGGCTCTTCAGGGGATTATAAATGAGAGGGTATGAAATGGAAATATTGAAGAAAAAAAAAACTGAAATATTATAACACTGTATAGAGAAGTCAGATCATATTTATGACTTGGCTAAGTTATCACCGCAACAAAGTTTTTGTAACATTGAAAAATCTAAGGATATTTATAGCATTTTAAAGATATGCAAATGGAATGCAAGGTAAAGACATAAGGGATAATTAATTGAAAATCGAGAGAATAAGGTGCCTTTGTCAGGACTGTCTCTGTGTTGTGGAATACATTTTAATGCAGCTTTTACTGCATTTTTTTCATGTACTGCTTTAATTATTAAGCATTCCAAATATCAAAACACTGCTTTTTTGAATTGTTTAATTGCATTGCTTTTACAATATTTGTATTAAAAAATCAAGTTTCTGTAGCTAAAAAGGATATGAAATACTCAATTTGTCTAACATTTATGTACACAGCAAATGTTCCAAGTATGGTTTAATTTACAGTTATATTCAGTAGTAGTGAGCACTTTTCCCTTCATGATCGCTACTTTGTTGTGGTGAAGGGGCTTGTATACCTCAATGATGCTGTGAGATATACCATGTAGGGGTAGCTGAAATTGTGCCAACGTATGGGCACCGACAATTGGGCAGCACACAAATGTGCGCGCGCTGAAGATGGCGTGCCCCATGTAGAGTCACCAAAGATGGGCAGGTAGTAGCAGAGAGGTCAAACAAATCGCAATCCACTGGAGACTGAACTGCCAACCCACTCCAGTATCTTTGCCAAGAAAACCATATGGATAGGCACAACATGAAACACAGGCAAATGTGCCTAGCATGCTTTGGTCCATATGGTCACCGAGAGCCGGACATGACTGAAGGACTGAACAACAACAACAATAAGCACTTTAATAAATTCTTATTAAAAAATTGCAATTAACATACAAGGTTTGTCATCTGGTCAGCCTTTATGATCCTCATATCTAAGTATTTTCTTTGCAATCCTAATTACTCCAGCTTTTGCACATGATCAGAATGACTGTAGCAAGTGTGTAGAGGCTGAGAACAATGTCCAGCATTTCAATTATCATATACATCAAGCATATTGAGCTTGTGCAAACCCCTATTGTAATTAGTAATGATTAGGCTCAAACACAAAGATAAGGCATAAAGTACTCTGAGCAATAAAAACTATAATTAGGGTAACGATACTGAACCATCTGAGTGAAGGAGCTATATGAAGAACTTATTTAATCCCTAGACCAGTGATGAACAACTTGAAGGGCATCACGTGTGGCACCGGACTCCTTAAAATGCCCTCACAATGCTTTAAACATTATTTGACCCAATGCAAAATAATACAATTGTTGTACAAAATGAATTATTTTTTAATAGAAGTTTAGATAATTAGGAGACGTTTTTAGGAGTACAGCCGGGTATTATTTGCTAGTTTTAGACAGATTTAATGAACTGTGCATTGTTGAAGAGGGTCATGTTCTCCCATTCCAGAGACCAGGAGCCCGATTTAATTTAGAAATCGTAAGTTACTGGAGCCCGTAAGTGAGGCTGTAAGTTAATTTGCTATTCAATTGGCGAGTTACGGCCTTAAATAGTTTGCAGTTGTTAAACCGGGAACATACAGCCTCCCGAAGCCTTTCCTGTTCGCAAGAGTTGTGATTGCAAAAATCGCTATTCAATTGCTACAATTTCCCAACCCCGCAAATGGTTACACACCCGTAAACGGCAAATGTAGGAGAAAATCCTACGAGTGCTAGAGAGGACCCGCAAGGGGGTTACATGTCCTTATCACTGTAAATGCAAATAAAAAATCAATACTGCACTGTAAATGACGGGGAAAACGATGGTAGACAGAATTAATTGCACAACAGTCTCAATTGGCAATTAAAAATCTTTTTTTTTTTATGTGTCATTTCAGGGTTATATCGAGCTTGGGAATCAATGATTTAATATATATCAGACCACCCACATGGACTAGAACAGTATTGGCATTCATTTTTATAATTTTATATTTTGAGAGTTTGCAAGTCTGATCGCATATAGGACCCCCAAACCTAATTAATTGACATGTAACCTCCATGTTTTACTGCCGTAATGATGACGGTCTCATTTACTATTGGCTGTTTCAAAATCGGTAGTTACGGCCTTGTTTAATTGATCATGATCCCGCCCTGAACTGCTACGCATGAGTGCCTGGTTTACGGCTTCACCGTTCCGCATATAACTTGCGGGCTTGTTCAATTGAATAGCACCGGAATCGTAGCAGAGTTCAAGCCCTATAGCACGCCCGCAAACATACGTCCTTCGAATTGAATTTGGCTCCACATTGGGTTCACGTGGGAAGTACCTCGGGACTACATACAGTCCCAAGCCTCCAGTTGCCTACCACTGTCCTACACTAATTGGCAGAAACCAACACCCCCAAATCAGAACATCTCAGAGGAAGCTCTTGCTGCAAAGATGCATTTCCATTTTTTTGTAATATTTTCAGCAGTTTAGTTTTTTTCTACAAATAACATTTTAAAATCTTATCCTTTAAATGCATCCGAGACAAATACATGAGATCATACCTCCTTAATACTCAAAATGATATCTACCATATGCAGCTTTAATTTTTCCAGAAACTACAGCAGATATTAAACTTGCAGCATAAATTCCCATATTTTATGTCTGGTTTTGCCTATATTGCAGCATTGTTGTTAAAGTGATTGGTTTGCATCTCCTCTTTAATTGAATTAACTTTGATTTGTTGGAAATACATCCATGATGCATAGCTCAATAAAATAATACACTTTCTGTAAAATGCTGTATATATTTGCAACAAGTTTTAGGGGGCTTTTAGTAGGCTATATGTAACAAAATGCATCCAATGAATTAAATAACTAATGCAGCAAATGTCCTTGTACAAAAAAGAATATAAGTGATTATTAAATCAACACAATAATAAGAGGAATGACAGGCTGAGACAAGATAACACGGTGTAACTCACATTAACAATCCCTAAAAAAAGCTGACAGTACAAAAATGCATCAAAAAATATTCAAATGCTGCATTGTAAATGTATAACGGAAAACCTAACCGTTTAGCTGAAAATTTTATTCAAAACCGTCACACCAGAATGACGTTTCTTCAGATCCACACAGGGTTAATGTTGTCAGGCACCCTGCAAGAGTTTGCTAAATATATACATTTAAAGGTATATCTAAATGTCCTTGTTTTCACTTTTTCTAATCTATCACCTGCTGCTTATATCAGACACACACATTACATGGAGTCATTCTATACACATACAGATTTATTTTATTTAAAAATAAAACTTGTTTTCCACACCCCCAGAGCTGCTTACATGTGTCACAGTGTACCTACCAATAGAAACACTGCATTTGGGTACATATTTCAACCCTTTACTAACTTTCAAGCCAGCAGCAGCTCAATGCATAAATCTACAGATCTTTCTAATTCCTTCTACAAGGAGATTCCTTCTTGCACAAACTATCACTGATTGTTGAATTGTATTAAAATGTAAAACTTCCTGTGATTGGCCAACAGAAATTATGAATTTTATGCTAATTTTAGCAGGGACTTTCAGGAGTGTCAACTAACAAAAGCAACTACTCAAGAGATTTAGCAAACATCAGGGTGAGTTTGTTTATTTTGGTATTTTTTCATGCAAACAAATGTTTTCATACACTACTGATTCTCCTCTATCCGATGCATTCATAATCCAGGAAATTTAGATATGCCTTTAATTGAAAAACTAGAAATAGAACATAGAAAAAGTGTAAATATAAAGGAAGGGAAAGAGTGGACCAAACTTGTTGTATTTAGAGAGATTAATGCAAAAATAAACATAAACATTAAGCCAAATTCTGTGTAATATAGAGTAATGGGAAAAAAAATAACAAGTAAAGATTCCTTGAGGAAGTCTTCGAGAAGGGACTCAAAAAGAGAGTTATGATTTATTTAAAAGCCCGGATTAAGAGAATAATCTTCAGTCTCTTTTTGAAAATACCCAAGTTAAGGGTCTCTCTGATTGAGAACGGTAGACATTTTCAACATCTTGGTGCTGCTGACATCAACGCTCAGGACATAGTGGTTTGTGAAGAGATTCTGATGATGGTTAATAGATTGTTATCTCATATCTCAGAGCACATCGTGGAGCTACTGCTGGTGCAGTTGGGCCCTCAAAGGAGAAGGGACCCTCTGCTACCAACAGTGGCTTGGAGTAAAGTGGTTGAAAAAAAACTTTTAGTTCATCAAGTTCAACCTTTTAAGATCTCCTCTGATCTTCAATATGCAGATTAATTGTTAATTGATTTAGAGGAAGGAAAACAGAAAAACAAACCCCAGTGATAATTTGCCAATTATCTCAAAAGGGAGAAAAACCTTTCCTGACCCCAGTTACTGGCAGTTGGATTCCTCCCTGGATCAATACTCCCTCCTCATATATCCAATGCCTTTTTAGAGTTATCTATCAAATCCGTTGTTACCACCTCCTTTGTAGAAAATTCCACAAAATAACCACCCTTACTGTTTAAAATCCTTTTCTTTTTTTAAGGTGGAATCTTTTTACTTTTAACCTCAAAGGATGTCCTCTTGTCAGGTGAAAACCTCTTGGCATTTTATTTTATTAGGCAAAAGGCACAGATAATTATAGAAATATTATATGATCACCCTAGTGGTCATCTCTTCCCCTACATATATTTTTGTCTTTTTATTGACTCCTAGAGATATCTATTTAGTATGAAGAAGTTGCTAGGGGAACCACTAATTATTTTGCACCAGGGCCCTTCAATTACTAGCTCTGCCTCTACTCAGAGCATGAGTTGGAACATAAGGAGTTAGGAGCTCCTTCAGATAGCTTGGGCCAGAATCATGTAATGGTTTGTATGTCAACAAACCAAGCTTAAAATATATACAATACTTCAAGGGAACCAGTGTATGACATGAGGATAGTGTTATGTGGCAGGAACGAGGTTGGTTTCTTAATAACTTTGCACTAACTGTAAGTAACATTGGTAGCTGGCATTCCTAAGTAAAGCAGTAGAAGTAGTTCAGTTGTAGTGATATAAAGACATGACCCAAAATGAGACACCTTCTGAGCTTATGTCATGCTTTCAGAAGAATAAATAAGGATTTGAACATAGCAAACATCTGATGGTTAAGTGTCAGAACCCAAATGAGAAATCTTACTGAATCTTTTGAGACATTCTATGCCATCACAAGACTCACTTATCCTCTTATATCACCAATCTCTCACTGTCTTAAGTAACCTAGCTAGATTAGCTTTTAAAGGCTCAGTTAATTCAGCACAACTTGGAGGACACCACAGCAAAGTTCTCCTAAAAACATGTTGAAATACTTTTTGAAGTTTTGAAATAGGTGCCTTTTTAAAGAAAAAAATCATAAATGAAGTCTGTTTACATGAGTTTCTGGCAAGTCCCCCAGGCAGACTGACATCAAGAGCTCCCTGCAGAGAGCAGTAAAAGAAAGGGGATTAACACTTCCTAAATTCATCTGTGCAGGGAAAGGACTGCTGGAAACTCCTTAATTTGTTACTTATGGGTTAACTGATGGCTAATTGCGTTCCTGAATGCAGAGAAAAAAACATAAATCTTGTGTTCATGGAGCTTGCACCGTCTGGTGTTGTCAGATGTTGTTAATCATGGAACAGCCACAAGTATGTTTGTAAACAGATCTAAGAATGCAGATTTTTAGCTGTTATTAGTGGAATAAAAAAAAAAAAACAATAGATCATTGTAACATAGAATCTTGTGCTATTTCACACCAAGAAGAGCAATTATAGTGAGGTAAATGGCCCTTTAAGTGTGTTTAGACCATTAAAATAACTTGTTTTTGCATAAGCCCACTGATTTATCTTCTTAGAAGCTTTTGCAGTAAGAAATCATTCACTTCAGTGCTCCCTTTATAACCACATCCATAGTGAATAACTTATAATATAATATATATTTTAGAATATAGAAATTGATTAAACAGTAAGACTAATTATTAGTATTAATTAAAGTATTAATTGATGAACAGTTCAAAGGCTCACATAATATAAATTAAATCAATCATGACCAGGATATGTATTCAAATAGAATATTTTTTTGGCTTCTGCTGTTGGAAATAATATAGCGTAATAAATGTGAGAGCAGAGTTCAGATTAATGACAATCTTCTCTTCCACATCAGGTATATAATAAATGCGGCTTTTACTTTTTGAATAAAAAGAGATGGCCAGATTTTATGCAAAAGCTAATTACAGCTGATAAGTATCCTTGTAGGAGAAGTGTTAGGATGTGAAGGATGTGTGGTGTATTACTAAGCACACATCTTGGAGCATCTGCAGAGCTCCCATGATGGATGTGAATAGCAGCCCTTCTCGGGAACCTAACAGAAGGCAGCTATGGAACTAACCAGGTATGTATAATTAGAGTAGTAAATAACTTGTTTTATAAAGTAAAAAAAAAACACAACCTCTATTTTTTGTATCTTATATGCATTGATGCTGCTGTGGAATCTGCCATTTTGACTTCAGGCGATCAACTTCATGAGGTTGAATACACAGTTAGCCTCTCTATGCACAATAGGAATGTGGCAGTTACATTTGGTCATATTCTTAGCAGTACTAATTGGAAGTTCAATGTTTTACAAGGACAAATGCAACAAGACAAAACTAACAAGCAACAGCTGGGAAGAAAGCAGAATGGAGCCTCCAAGTAAAGAATGACTGCATATAAACGTTGAAAAAAGTTAAAAGCAGTATAGAAAAAATGTGACCACAGTGACATTTAGATTAAATACAAAAGAGAAAAAAGCATACCCCGGAAAAAAGCTTCATGTAGTAGGGGGTTGTAGGGTCACCTGGTGGTCCAGTGGTTAGGATTCGGTGCTCTCGCCACTGTCAACCTAGGTTCGATTCCAAGTCAGAGAACCAAGAGGTCACACGACCATGAAGCCGAGGTGGGTTGGGCCTGGTCAGTACTTAGATGGGAGACCACCTAGGAATACCAGTAGCTGGATGCTGTCGCCCACTGAAGAAGGAACGGACACCCCACTCCAGTATCTCTGCTATGAATACCAAGTGGATCAGCATGACCATGGACATAAAGATGTCCTGGTATATTACAGTTCATGAGGTCACGAAGAGTCAGAAACAAGTGAACGGGGCAAAAAAAAGTAAGAATACTGTACAATTAAATACAAAAGGGAAACAAGCAAACCCAGAAATAATAATAATGACATTTGGCTCTACAGGCATTGTTAACCCATTTGTATATGGCATTTTGATCTGGTTATTTCTGCCACTATCTCCCAACATTGTCCTTCCTCATTTGACTTCTTCTGACTTTGAAGAAGTAGATAAAAAAAATGGTAGATTCCATTGATATAAAAGGTAATAAATAACAGGTGCTGAATTATATTTTGTTTTGTTTTTTTAAACATTTTGCCTGTTATGAAGTGTAGTTCTTCAAAACCACATAGTTTAAATATAGGACTACACAGCACCGTGTCTACCTTTTTGGAACCCCAAGGCAGTGAAGTGGAGGAGCCCCTGTGAGTGAGTACGGTAAGCACAGAGCAATCTTTGCCTTTTCTGTGCGTATAAGTTCCTTTTCCTGAAATAACTCTCTTGTTCTAAGTGGTTATCCCCTAGTAGCCAGTCTATAAACAGCAGCATTTTTTTAAAGCCAGAAACCATTTTTATTAAAAGTGGCCCCCCTAACAGTTAAGCTCCCACAGGCAGCTGCCTAGTTGTCCTAATAGGTAATCCGGCCATGTGACTACATTGATCTTGGGGTTTGGTAAATGTTTAACTTGCAGAAGCATTAAGAATTGCAAATAGCAAAGTATTATAAGAAAAAGAGAAACATAATTTTTGTTTATTTCTTTTTGCTAGAAAGAGAAAAAGCAAACATGTACTTGATATTGCAAAGTAATCCAAAATATGAGTAGATGATAAATGATCAGTTATTGGGTTATATATTCTAATACTTTCTGGTCTTTGTGAATATGGAATAATAAACGGTACATCAAAATATATATATTTTTTATTATTATTATTATTTGATAATAGTGTGTTTTCTTTTTTTCAAAAAAATGTCTCAAAGCACAAAAGCATATTCAGAAGTTTAACTGGTCTTGGAGAAGGCCCTCTTGTCAGCTAATGAGACTACAGACTAACAGCCTTATTAAATTGCGATTCGGCCAATTGAATAAGGCTCCATATAAGCACACAATATATATTTTTTTTACAGAAGTTTTTAGTTCGTGAACTTCTATCCAAAATCAAGGTCTTCACGAACTAAAAACTTCTGTAAAAACAAAATATGCTATGTGCTTATATAGAGCCCTATTCATTGGCCGAATCGCAATTTAATAAGGCTGCAAAGAACCTCTGGTCACTTTACAAATGCTTTGTAGTGTAAGGGATTTTTTTTTTTTTTTTGTGATTACATTGGGGTTCTATAACTTTTATTGTTCTGAGAAACCAAAGTTATATTAATATCAGAAAATCACTAATTAACCTTTTCATGTCTTCTTGCCGTCAGGGACAATAACAGTGTGAAACAGACAGGGATAATACATATATCCAACATCAGGGCTTGAGAGAGAGAAAAAGAGAAAGGTAGGGAGAAAGGGAGAGAGGAGAAGGTGAGAGA
This sequence comes from Discoglossus pictus, assembly GCA_027410445.1. Lineage (NCBI taxonomy): Eukaryota > Metazoa > Chordata > Amphibia > Anura > Alytidae > Discoglossus > Discoglossus pictus. The sequence continues at coordinate 27,834,398 of CM050176.1, read as the reverse complement.
GAGGGAGGGAGCCAGAGAGCACACAAAGTGCATAGAGAGGGCATAGAGAGAGACAGAGGGTGCAGAGAGAGACAGCACATAGAGAGACAGAACAGAGAATTAAACAGAACATGTGATACCGTAATTTATGACGGGAAAGTTACTAGTTCAGTAATAAAAGCAATTTTTTTAAAAGCAACATTTTGGATAAACACTAATATAAACAAAATTTGCAAGGATGCTAAAAGTAGCCAAATATAATTAGACTTGTTGGATCAATATCTTGTCTGATATTGAACAATATATGTGTAAATGTTATAAGAATGTAAAAAAAAAAATCTTAAATAAAACCTAAAATGTGACCATTTTTAGCAGATAAACCAGTTCTTTAATACTGGAATTTCAATCAGTGGATCATTGTATACAATATAGATGAGCTGTAAAAAATAAAATCTCAGAACCCTTATGGAGGCAGCAATACATTCCATTGTTATCCCGTCCTTTAACCTGTTGTACTATACAATATATATATATATATTGTAGCATGCCCAATGGAACCAGTTATTGGAAGATCCATCACTGATTATACAGATTTCCAGATACTGTAGAATAGAGGCAGCCAAATCGGATGTAAGCAGCGAGTCTACAATAAAGGGTAAGCATTCCTGGTGCTTATTGCCCTTCCTGTCCATAATCTGGGTTTGAAGGACCCCATTCCATAGAGTGGATTGGCAATGAACCTGCAAACATTAAGTTTGCCCAATTGTGTGGGCCAGTTGTGCTTGATGTACGTAACACAAATAACTCTTCACCACATGAAATGTCTTCATACCCAGCTTGGTTAGAGCCCCCACCATATCTGGTGGGATCTCCAATGAGTCAGTCTCCCGCTATTTTGGATCCACACACAAACTGACTCAAGTGGCTTGAATACTATTCAGCTGTAAACCTTGGTGCTCATTCCATTGGTGGGGCTTCGCAAGCTCAGATGAGGTCCATACCATGGTCCCACCAAATAAAAAAAAGAGTGACCATGAACTGGAAAAAAAAAATAAGCTTCCTTACTGGTAAATCATCAAATTTAAAAAGTTCCAGTAAGGTTTTGGGCTCATTTTAGCACGGAGAAACATTGTTCTGAAAGGTCTAATGATACTGATCCCATCTCTCAGTTTGGTGTAGAGCCATGGCCCAAGAAGTATCAGGTCCTTTAATTATGTATTGTCACAAAAGACATAAAAACTCTAGCTGTATGTTGCAGTAATTTACAATTAAAAAAAAGAAGCAATTATCGTTTCCAAACAAATTATAGGATATTTACAGATGGCAGTCTGCATCCTGCAGATAAAAGAACCTTTGCAGATTTAATACTTTCTCTTGTGAAAAGCAAAAATTAGTGTCCTTAGAAGACCATGGAAAAACTATTTTACTTTGTTGCCTATAATAGAGATTATATGAAAATTATTTCTTTTTTTTACACGTGTAACAATGCTGAAGAAACATATTTTTATTTCTGTAGGAGTTGTGTTTTTATGGCTAATGTTCTCTAATACAGCTGGATGAGGTGTTCCTGGGAATCAGTGTTAACGTAAGAGTGGGCCGTATCTACCATTTTTGAGCCCCTAGGCAGTGAAGTGGAGGAGCCCCTGCGAGTGAGTACGCAAGGTATGCATGGACCCATTTTTGCCTTTTCTGTAGGTGTAAGTTCCCTTTCCTGTTGTAATTGTCTTGTTCTAGGTGATTAGTCTATGAACTGCAAAATTTCATTTTTTTAAGCCATGAAGCGCCCCTGAGCGGCTGCCTAGTTGGCCTAATCAGTAATCCGGCCATGTGTATGAGTCATGCCTGTCAGTCAATGAGCACTACTATAGCTTTATCATGCATATCCCCTTCATGGTCGCTACCATGTTGTAGTGAAGGGGCTCTTGTGTACTTCAATGAAGCTTTGAGCTATACCATGTCATAGCAGAGAGGTCAGACAAATTACAGTTCACTGGAGAAAGAACTGGCATCCCACTCCATTATCTTTGCCAAGATAACCTTATGGATAAGCACAACCAGAGACATAACAATATGGCACTGGAACTTGGGCTCCTCAGGTCCGAAGGTGCCTATCACCTCAATGGGGAAGAGCAGAGGTCGATTACGATTAGCGCAAGATCTAATGAAGTTATTGGGACAAAGTCAAGAAGGGACACCCTGCTGCAGATGTGTCTGGAGGGTAAAGGGAAATATTTTGCTTCAAAGCACAATTCAGTATAGGAACCTGAAATGTTAGAACTATGAACCCAGGTAAACTAAACATGGTCCTTGGAATTAGTGAACTCAACTGGACTGGAATGGGACAATTTATATCAGACAACCACTAGATCTTCTACTGTGTCCAAGAATCCTGCAGAAGAAATGGAGTGGCCCTCATAGTCAATCAAAGAGTGACCAAAGCAGTGCTCAGTTACAACCCAATAAACGACAGAATTATTCCAATATAAATTCAAGGCAAGCCATTTAATCACAGTGATCCAAGCCTTTGCTCCAACCATGGATGCTGAAGAGGCCAAAGTTGTCCAATTCTAGAGGATATAACATCTCATAGCTGTGCCTGGTGTACTGCGGTCCATAAGGTTCATAAGCCTTGAGTTGAAAACGACTGAACGGCTAAACAACAAGCCAATTAACACCAATTCAGCTATATGTTGTTTTTGTTTAGTCGTTAACTTGAGTCTGACTCTTTGTGACTCTATGGACTGAGCATGCCAGGCACATCTGTCAGCCACTGCCCCTCTAAGTCCATCAAGCTCATGTTCACTGCTTCAATTACCTAATCTCTCCATCTCTGCCTCTCCCGCCCCCTTATTTGTGTGTCTTACATTTTTCCCAGCTTGTCTTCTCATGATTATGACCAAAATATTTGAGCTTTAGCCTCATGATCATACCTTCCAATGAATAGTGTGGCTTCATTTCCGGTAATATGGATTCATTGGATCTTCTTACAGTCCAAGGAACTCTAAGTAATTTTCTCCAACACCACAAATCAAAGGAGTAATTTCTATAGAGCTCAGCCTTCTTTATGGTCCAGCTCTCACATGTAACTACTGGGAATACCATAGTTTTAACTATGCAGACCTTTCTTGATATTGATATCTCTTTACTTTTTAATAGCTTCTCCAGAATTGCCATAGCTTTCCTCCCCAGTGGTTACAATTACAATCGGTTATAGAAAATGTCTCATTGCCATGACCTTTATTAATTCTAACTATTTAATTTGATTTTATTACATTTTATTTTTCAAATAATTCACCCAAAATATATAGATTTTGATGGCCAATAGACCTGGTTTGCCCTTTCTTTTTTAGGTCAAAAAGTTTGGGGGAATAATAACCCACCAATATATGTTATTTGATTGGCTTAGGACAAATAATTATACAGTAATAATACAGCTGTTTAGAAGCTTTCGTATGGCATTAAAATGTCATCACTCTGATCAAGTGAGAGGAGACTTCGCATACACAAGAAGCTGTAGGTGCGTAAAGGTATATAGAAGTTTCCTGGAATTTAAAGGTTTTTTTTTAACAAGGAGCCACTGGTTAGTATAAAGATATGTATTATTTAGAAAAGTTTAGTGTACTTACATATTTATTTGCATCTGACTGAAATCCTGATTTCCACACCCGGAGTGCTTGCATCATCAGCTGCCCCTGAGTTACTTCTGACAAACAGAGAGAGGAAGAAAGAAACAGCAGCAGATACACAGAATGGACTACCAGCAGAGGTGGTAATCACCCAATTATGGTCAGCTGCCCCTTCGTTAGCTCTGCCAAACAGAGAGAGGCAAAAAACAGCAGCAGTAGTTGATACAGAGAATACGTCACGAACAGAAGTGGTAACCAAGTGTGGAATGTGCTGTAGAGATTCTTATATGAAAATACATAGCACCTTCTAACATGGATATGTGCCAAATTACTAATCCAATGATGCTTTGCAGCACAAACAGTATTCCCAGACTTTGCTACAAATATTGCAGCTGCCTCTGCTGGCTCCTGGTTGACCAAAACGAATTATGAATTTTATGCTAATTTAGCCAAAGTTTGGATGGGGTATGTGCTCTAAAATTCAACTGGCGGAAATTAGAAGACAATTTACTAATCTCAAGGTAAGTTTTTAAATGTTTATTTTGTGATTTTTTTTCCTGTAAAAAAAAAACATGTTTTCATACACTCTCCTCTATCAGATGCATTCATAATCCACAAAACTTAGATATGCCTTTAATGCAAATGTGGCATCCCCAACTGACAGTGCAATTATTAGGTTTAATGGAATATTCATTAGTTTGCAAGTGAATACTCTTTTGAAACAGAAGCGGTAAGAATCAGGCTCAGTAACGATAATGAAACACTGGAATAATGAATATTTCCATATAAAAATCAAAAAATTTAAGGGCTGTGTTTGTTGTTTTACTTTATAATGATACTCTGTCCTTTATACATTTTGTGTTATTCAATAGACTATGTAGACAACAAATTGACCACAGTGGACCTTTAAAATGTTTATTTTTACTTGAGTATACTGGCTATAATACTAGCATACTGTTTCCATTTTAGGCAATTTAACAGATTCAGTGAAAAGGAAGACAAACAGCACATTGCCCCTTTAACATAAAAATGCTGAAATAAATAAAACACCACAAAGCAGTGAAAACTAAGGCAATGACTGCAGATACATTTGTTAGAACAATGGGTCACAGTTTCCACAAGTTTTGTTTAGTTCTGTTAATATAGCCGGCTGTCAGCGTGGAAGACCGAGAGCGAGGGGTTTCATTGTCTTTCTGCAGCAGCTATTAGCTGAAACTCAGATCCTCCGGCTAATTAGAGCTGCGGGCAGACTGAAAATGTATGTGTTGTGTATGTATATTTGTTTTTATGCTGCAGCAGCAATGTACAGTACTGAGCAATAGAGACATTAAAGGATAGGCAATTATACTACAGGAAAAAAAAATCATAGCGTAGAAAAGGCCTGAGCCACAGAGCTTACAGTCTAACAGCCCTATTAAATTCCCTCAACGTGTAAAACCGTAAGACTTGCAGCTATTTAATTGGCCCCGTAAAGCAACCCCGCCAACGACTTGCGGGGTAAGGGCGAAAAAACCCTATGGTGAAATCTGAACTCCGCGGCCGCAAATCCTTTGTTCTGTCAAGCCCGTAACTGTTACGTTCGAAAATATCTATTAAATTGCAACAAATGCACTGGCGTTCAACCCAGTAACACGCAAATGGAGCCAAAAAAGCCAATGGGTACTAGAGTGGACCCGCAAGGGGATTAAAGTCCTATCCGTAGCACTGTAAATGCAAATATAAACACAATACTGTACTTATATATAAAGAGAAAGTGATGTTAGGTATTAATAGCACAACCTTCCCAAGCTCGCAAATCTGCAATATAAAATACTTTATTTTCAGTTTAATTACCGTGTTATATCGATCCCGGCAATCAATGTGTTAATACATATAAAGGAACTTGCCTGGACTAGAATATCATATTTACTGATTTATTAATATTCCATTATTTCTGGAATGCGGGTCTGATCGAAACTCGTAATTGAAGCCTGTAAGACATTGAAGTGGCTCCGTCTAAACCCGTAACTACGGGTTTGACTAATTGATCATGCTCACGGCCGCACATGCAACGCTCGCAATGATGGTTTGCATCTACGGCTTGTAACTCACGGCATGGTGGAATTTAATAGCTCTGTAATGCAGCCGAATTTCAAGCCCGCAGATTTGCTTTGTAAAAGCATTTATTTGCAGTCAGTCCATAGAAAATGGCTAATTTTTCCTGGTCTTGAACTTTCTGCTCCCCTTGATCTTTTTTAATGTTCTTATTATTGGTGGCAGAGGCAGATAAAATGGTCTTTATGAATCCAAAATGGTCATTACCATTAAATCATCACATATCCGCTTATACAATGTGAGTGATTACATTGTTTAGTTGTGTCCGATTTTCTGTGACCTCACGGACCATAACACACCATGCTGATCCACTTGGTATTTATGGCAGAGATATTGGAGTGGGTTGCCATTTCTTTCTCCAGTGGGCCACAGCATACAGCTCCTTGTATTCCTAGGTGGTCTACCATTCAAGTATTGACCACATCCAATCCTGCTCGGCTTCAGGGTGGTGTGACCTCTTGGTTCCCTGACTAGAGATGAACCCAGGTTTCAGCGGTGAAAGAACCAATTCCGAACCACTGTACCACCAGGGAACCCTGCAGGTGATACAATAAGGTTTCATTCATAACTGATGCACAATAAAATAAAAATGAAATGTTGTATTTAAAAGTTAAATTGGAATCTTATGCCTTCCGACTACGGCAGATTTGCTTTTCTCCACCCCTATTAGGTAAGCAGGACATTGACTAAATATGTTCAGGAGAATATGCTGCTAGGTAAATAAACAATAAAGTTGAGATGTTAGTTCTTAAGGCTACATTAAATTTATTTTCTTCAGAAACAAATGTTATTGCAAATCTGGAACTAAATAAGCACATTAATCCCTGTTGTATTAACCATCAATAACTGGTAAATAACAGAGAAAAATAAATAAATCAGAGGGGTCAATTACACAGTTGTTAAATATGTATTAAGGCAGGGCTGCCCACGTTCAGTCCCAGAGGGCCACGCAGAGGCCTGGATTTGAGGATTTCATTTCTGTGCACACATGAGTCAATCAGGATAGCTGAAGAAGCAATTGTGCACAGCAGGGATATCCTCAAATCCAGGCATCTGTGTTGCCCTTCAGGACTGAACTTGTGCACCCCTGTATTAAGAGTTCACACTGTGTACAATTTATAATAAAGGATAATGAAAAACAGAGGCGGAGCTAATGCCGGTGCAGCCGGTGCAAGGCACCGGGGCCCTGCCCAGGATGGGGCCCAGTGCTGTCCCCAAAGCCCAACCTCCCACGTCCCTCTCGTGGCCAAGTCACATGTGCTAGCCCTTCTGTCCTTTTTGACTGTTAACACTACTCAGACATCGATAACACAAAGAGGAAGGGGGAAGGATCATGAAGCTGATGATGAACAAAAAATAATAAATCTAATCTTCATTTTAGCCGACTAAGTTATAGAGGTGGGATGAGCAGTCTTCTTACAATTCCCCATGTACTTGTCCCTACCATTTCTGATGAAAGGCTTCCTCTTATCTACTACCCTTGTGGTCAGGGGCATAGGAACTGGGGGGGATGGGCGACAATTCACCCCACAGATTAAATGAATAAGGGACACAAAAAATAGCAAAATTAAACTAAATAATGCATTTCCAGATTAAAGCTTAATTTATATTTATGTTTTTGAGGAGCACTGCAGCAATGGGTGCACAGGCAGTAGACCCGTCCCAGCTTCCAGTCCTAGAAGTAAATTTGAAAAATCCCCCCCACATTTTTTTTTTTGCCTCCTACGCCCATGCTTGTTGTTAAGTGTTATTTTCTTAAATTACCCCTGAAACTACCACTCCCCAACTTCAAATCATGACCAAGTATGATTCTGCTCTTGTAAATATAAACTGTGTTTAACTCTGTACTGCTCACAGTGGTAGTGGGATTCAGAAAGACTGAAAAACGATGTAATAATTGTTTTTTAACATCAAAAAACATTAAGAGATAATGACTTTAAATTGAGCTGAAAACATCATTAGGAAACCATCCCATTATTTATTCTAGTATAGTATAGTATCCCTTTAAATATTATTATACTTGTTTATGGATATCACACGTGCATTTGTCATTATCATTAACTCTCTCCTGTTGGGCAAAGTGCATTGGTCACACTCCACTGTTTTATAGTACATGAGTGATGATGTGGTTCAACCAAGAAAACGTTGGCCAAGATAAACCATCGAACTACACAAAATCTGCTGCCTGTGTCTGGCTAACAGCATAAGAAGGCAGACAAATAGACTTTAGTCTGTATTTATAACCTGCATTATTCTTCCTCTCAGTGCAGGTAGCTGTTTTATATGAAAAGAACAATCTTTATAGACATACCACCGCTAAACCAAGGCTGGTTTTCAGCTAGACAGAGCTATATAACTCTCACCGAATTGTCAGGTTTCTTGCTCAACAAATCAAGCTTAACTTATGATGTTTGCCGAGTAATTTTTATTCCTGTTTGACTAGCCAACTACCCAGTGGTAATAGGATGTTAGCAGAGGGCAGTAGCAATGTTTGTACATGCCATGATTGATAGGCAAAGTGCACATTTTTCATTTATATGTCTTGATTCCGATTCAGTTGCGTTTAAGAAAAATGAAAGTCAACTGCAAGAAAAATGCTACCGGATTGCAGACTTACACTCTAGGCGATTTCCGCTCAAGCCACGTCTACTAAGGATTGTCTTGAAACATTAAGATATCTAAATGAAAATCAATACTATATATGCCAGTGTTTACTATCAAGGACAAATATCAAGAGGCCAGAACTAATCAGGCTATTTCAACTCGTACATCAGGTATAATCTGACTTCTTGATGTGGTGCAAATTGTCCTGGAAATATCACGCGCCAATTACATTTAAACACAAAAAAAATAATTATTAAAGGCATATCTAAGTTTCCTGGATTGTGAGTGCATCTGATAGAGGATAATTAATAGTGTATGAAAACCTTCTTTTTTTTTGGCATGAATATATACCACAATAAAAATTTAAACACTTTCCCTGAAGTTAGCAAAATGTCTTATAATTTCTAACAGTTAAATATTTAGGTTAACACCCCCTCCAAACCCAGCCTAAATTAGCATAATTTATTTTGGCCAATCTGGTTAGGTGAAACATTTGAATTAAACTCTAGGGTACCTGTTTGTGCTACAAAGCAGTCTGCGACATGTAGTGTGGCACCATGTTAGAGGGTGCTATAGCAGCAGCACAGACATGAAGCAACAGGGAGTCATATCCCAGCAGTGACTTGGGGGCTGACATCACTGCTCTCCTATTGGCTGAGGAAGAAACAGCAGGTGAATAATGAGTTGAAATTGATACCCTAATGCTGCATGCTGTTTGGGTGGGGATCATGAGACTGTGTAGACACCACTGGGTGTGTCAACATAATCATTAGAGGGCTTTTTAGAAATTAATAAAAATAAAATGTTTTATGAGATGTGCTGCATACATTAAAGCTGCTTTTTGCCTATAAAGTGCAGAAATGTATTAATCCATGAAACTTGGGTATGTCTTTAAAAAAACTTTATGTGTAGCATCAGCAGTTAAAATAATCTAGCTTACAGAAGCAGTTACATAAAGTCATCAATATATTGCTATATATATATAATTTATTTATTTAAAATAAAGTGATTAAATTTTCAAGAGAAATATTGATGTTTTGTGTCTCCCCAGGAAAGGGGTAGCCAAGTTCGGTCCTGGAGAGCCACATATACAGTAGGTCAGGATTTCATGATATCCCTCACCTGTGTAAATGAGACACTATCACTTCTTCAGTCATTCTGATTAAAGGTATAATAAAGTGAGGTGAGTTATGAATGCATCTGATAGAGGGGAATTAGTAGTGTATGATTAAATGTATTTGCATGTACTATGTTTTTTTTTAGGTTTGCATTAAAAAAAAAAATGTTGCAGGTAATGTTTACACCCCCAGGATTGAGCAAGGCTTCTCAGGGTACGATTTTCTAAAAGTATACCTTGTCCATGTGAGCATGCTCAGCTTAGCAGCCATTCAGCAATGCTGTATGCAGTCATCATAGATGACTACTATACTAATCCATAAAGGACCATAAGTCGACATTCAAGTAAAAATGCTTGTTGTTCTTTAGACATACACCCTCTTCTTGATAAATTCTGACAAATTAGAATTGTACTGAAACCAAACATTTCAGCTTCTTCTTCCTATTCTAATTTATCTCAGGCGAATGAGCATTTTATGCTTGATTTATGGTCCTGCAATGACCTGCAAGAGCCATCCATGGTCTCTCTGTGAGAGAGTGCATGCAATTTACTGGGGCTGGGAGATATCTCAGGGGCAGCGGGAGCTAATGGGGCAATTCACTGGGGCTGGGAGAGATCACAGGGGCAATTCACTGGGGGTGGAGGAGGTGATGGGGTAAATCACTAAGACTGGGGGGGGTACAGGGGCAAATCACTGGGGCTGGGGGAAGTTTCACCTGAGATGTAGATATAACAATCAGTGAATGAAGGGACACAGACCTTGTTCTGGGTATTACAGAAATCTAAAGGAAAGCTGCAGCTCAATCCCAAGACCAAAAAGATACAATGTATTAGTTATGCTAATTTTCGCTGGGAAATTCAGGGGGTGTCAACATTGATAGAAAACAAACTGCAAATGCAAGAAATTCAGCAAACTTTAGGGTAAGTGCTTAAATGTTTATTTTGGTATATTGTCGTGCAAACAAGTTTTTTCATACACTACTAATTCTCCTCTATCAGATGCATTCATAACCCAGCTCACTTGCATATACATTTAAAACACCTGTGCACAGAAAGGCCTGTTTGTGGGTCAAATGACTAAGCCTGCCTATTACTGCCTTAGGCCAAATAAAATGATTGGGGCGGAGGAGTATCACATACAAACCACAGCAGTAAGTAAATGTATATTAATAGTATGTATTTTTAAGGAGGGAGGGGATACGAGGGGATATGATAGAGGAGGGAAAAAGGGAAAAAATATTAGAACTGGTGAAGAAACTGAGGGAGAAGGAGATAATTTAAAAATCAGAAGGAATGAGATGAAAGGGAAAGGGAAGGAAGAAAGGGGGTGAAAAAATTATAGAAGAGAAAAAAGGTGGAGAGAAGATGAGGTGTGAAAAGAGAAGAACATTGGAGGAGATAAAATTGGTTGAAAAGGGAAGAGGCGGTGAGAAAGCAGGAGATGATAGTAACAGGCGTGGAGCACTGGTGCCTACTACAGGATAGGGGCCAATTGCTACAGCAGCCTGAGGTAAAGGAGACATCTTAATTTTAAATATAAATTATGAAGGGTCCCCTAAATTTTTTTGCACTGTGGTAGGGGAAGACTCAATTATAGGACTTGCCTTTTACATTTAGTCCTTTTATCAAGTGTCTCTTCATGATGAGCTTGAGCAGGACTATATTAAAATCTTATGTGTATCTAAGGTTCCAACCAAACATCTAAACTTTTTGAGAATAAAAGCAATTTTGGCATCATTAAAGAAAAACTGAAAAAAATAATCAGAGCCTTTAGTTATTTTAAACTTGTCATGCCCAGGAGGATTACTGGACTGTACAGCTGTTAAAATATTGGACTCCAAGCTGGCAATACTTAACACTGTGTGATGTACAATACCATGTAATTCTCCACATTATAAAGTATTGTGCCGTGGCCACTTAGAATTTGGGACTATTATGGCATGGCTAGGGTTAACTATGGTTCAATGTTTTTATACTGCTAGGTAATTTCCCTCATGTGATGATCCGAGAGTAGGGGCTATACAAGTCCAGAGCCACCTGCTATAGACTACAGGTTAACTGCCCACAAGGACCTTTGGGTTCTTGGAAATCTCTGTACCAGCACCATGATATATGGCTTCTGTATCAGTCAGAGTCTCTCCATCAGTAATCAGCACTTCCAGGAGTCTCAGTAACCTTCCTGCGGGAGTGATCAGGACAAGTTACTTAGAGGGTGGAGATAGGTTCAGTATCGCTGCCACCAGGAACAAAATCAGAGATACACTATTTCTATGCATCTCCAAGTAAACTGATTTATTTTTTAAAAAGACAGCAGTATTTATAGGGGATAGATACAGAGGGGGTGTGCACAATGTAACAAATGAGAGGGGGTGGCAGACAATCACAAGAGATAAACTCCCCATGGGTCTAACAGTAGTTTCCTGAGTGTAATAGGCTTAATTTCTAATACCCATATCAGAGGGGATTAACGTAATCTGGAAAACAGGGTTAACTAGAGAAAGGGCACATATACAATATATATACATATGCAATAAGATATGGTGTCTCCACCATGGTTCTGAATCATGACACCCTGAAAAGTTGGGATCAAAGAGGGGATTAGGCTAGCAGCCAGCCTGGCTCCTACCAGGCAGAGGGTAATCAAGGAGAATGACATAATTTGATGGACAGCTCATCCACGTGACCCATGGTATGGACTGTGGGGATTGGTTCATCTTAGGTTTATCTAAAGTTGGGGCTTGTTGTGATTGGTTCTTGATTTCCATACATTTACTGTAATGTTCCTCATTAAAGTTTTGCTCTGTTTGACTCTACATGGTATGTGTGTCATTCTAAAGGGCTTTTGTTATTTTACAGAGCTAATCACTTGCTGGTAACCTGATTTCCTGCAGGCTTCTATCTTACAGGGACATTCACCTGTTCCTGTGTTCCTGAATCCTCATGACCGATGTTCCTGAGCTGAATAAGTAGGCTTGGCACTGAAATATCCAAAACCTCCCCATAAAAGGGTTGTTCCTGTAAGCTAAAAGCAGGAGAGTCCGGGGTGTATGGTCCCCCAACCCCTGGGTCATGACAAAAAAAAATGAAAACCTTGTGCTTGTTCTCAAGATAAGAGCATGGTATAAAGAAAATACTTCAGTAGTCCTTCAAGGTAGGTGATGAGTTTTTTGTTTAAACTAGAATTTGTTAAGACAATACACATGGACAACCCCAGATGGACAATAGAAATCAGACTGACTATATACTTTGTAGCCAAAGATGGAAAACAAGACTTGAAGGCTGACTTAAGCTCAGACCATGAACTTCACATTTTAAAGTTCAGAATTAAACTGAAGAAAAAAAGAGGGAAAACCATCAGGGAATATAGATCTAAAATAAATAATATACCTTGTTACTATGCAGGGGAGGTAAATAATAGGTTTAAGGGACTAGACATGGAAGGAAAGAAAGAATGCCTGAAGAACTTTGGACAGACGTTTGTAACATTGTCCAGTAAACAGCAACAAAGACAACCTCCAAAAGTAAGAAAAGTAAGAATGCAAACTGGCTGTATGTTGAGGCTTTGAAAGAAGCCCAGAAAAGAAGAAAAGCGAAAGGAGGTGGAGATGGGAAAAGATTTGTTCAAATTAATGCAGGAGTTCAGAGGGAAAGTCAAGTGATCTCTTCAAGAACATTTGTGATCTTAAAGGAATCTTTCATGCCAATGTGGGCATGATAAAAGACAATAATGGTAGGGATTTAAAAGAAGCAGATCAGATGAGGATGTGTCAAGGATAAACAGAGGATCTATACAGGAAATATCTTAAAATCACTGATAACCTCAATAGTTTGTCCAAAGAGCTGGAGCCAGACATCTTGGAGAGTGAAATCAGATGGTTCTAAGAAGCTGTGCTGTAAACAAAGCTGTAGATATTAATGGAATCCCAGCTAATCTATTCACAATGCAAGATGATGCTGTGGAAGTGTTGTTTTCCTTATGCCAACAGATTTAGCAAAAACTTAAAATTGGTCACTAAACTAGAAAAGATCAGTCTATATCCCAATAAACAAAAAGGCATTGCCAAATAGTACTCCAATTATCGAATTGCACTATTTTCACAAGCCAGCAAGGTCATGCTTAAAGAGACCAGACTGCAAGCTTGCCTCCAACAATACACAGTGCCTTGCAAAAGTATTCACCCCCCCTTGACTTTTTACCTATTTTATTACATTACAGCCTTAAGTTCAATGTTTTATTAATCTGAATGTTATGTGATGGATCAGAACACAATAGTCTAAGTTGGCGTAGTGAAATGAGAAAAATATCTACATAAAACTATTTTTTAGAAATAGAAAACAGAAAATTGGCATGTGTGTATGTATTCACCCCCTTTATTATGAAGCCCATAAAAGGCTCTGGTGCAACCAGTTACCTTCAGAAGTCACATAATTAGTGAAATGATGTCCACATGTGTGCAATCTAAGTGTCACATGATCTGTCATTACATATACACATCTTTTTTGAAAGGCCCCAGAGGCTGCAACACCTAAGCAAGAGGCACCACAAACCAGACACTGCCATGAAGAAACTCTCCAAACAAGTAAGGGACAATGTTGTTGAGAAGTACAAGTCAGGGTTAGGTTATAAAAAAATATCCAAATCTTTGATGATCCCCAGGAGCACCATCAAATCTATCATAACCAAATGGAAAGAACATGGCACAACAGCAAACCTGCCAAGAGACGGCCGCCAACCAAAACTCATGGACCGGTCATGGAGGCATTAATCAGAGAGGCAGCACAGAGACCTAAGGTAACCCTGGAGGAGCTGCAGAGTTCCACAGCAGAGACTGGAGTATCTGTACATAGGACGACAATAAGCCGTACGCTCCATAGAGTTGGGCTTTATGGCAGAGTGGCCAGAAGAAAGCCATTACTTTCAGCAAAAAACAAATATGGCACGTTTTGAGTTTGCAAAAAGGCATGTGGGAGACTCCCAAAATGTATGGAGGAAGGTGCTCTGGTCTGATGAGACTATAAATGAACTTTTCGGCCATCAAAGAAAACACTATGGGCCTCATTCTATTAACGGCCGTAGGAGATGTGGGGCCGCAAGGACCGGCCGCAAGCTATTCGGCTATTCTATTCCCCTCAGGCCGGGGATTCCGGCAGGCTTGCGGCCGGCGCCTTGCTATCCCTTGCGGCCGCTCGCGTCGGAGGAAAGCCTTTGATCTAAAACGGCCGCAAGAGTTTTGTCCGCAAGAAAGCCCCGGTTGCTATTCTATTGCTCCGGGAACCCTCTCTGCAAGGCTAAAAGCGAGCCGCAGCTTACTTGCACCAAAAAGGTCCCGCTAGCACCAATTAAGCACATTATAAAGCCAAAATAAAGCCATCCTGCACTCTGAGGAGACTAAAAAGTGATTGTAGGTGTTAGCAAAAATAGCACAACATTCCCCTACACTCAAATCCGTAAAAAAAATATTTTTTAATTTATGTCAAAAATCCATGTAAAAAGTCCAGAGTGCTTGGAGCACCTCAGACCCGGCCACGCTGCGGCCGGAAAATAAACAGTTAATGTAAACTCGGATTTGGGCTGATGTGCAAGCTTGAGAGGGGGTTGCTATTAATCCTCATGTCCCCCAATATGATCCCTAGCATTTACAGAGCTGTACAGTGCCGTCTTGAATTTATTTTTGCGTTTTAAGTTTTCTGAGCTTACGGCCGGTTGCAAGATATACGGCCGGCCGTAAGGGGAGATACTTGCGGGGCTGTATAATTGAATTCCAAGATAACGGAACCCCCGCAAGGAATCGCAGCCTTGCGGCCGTTTTACGGACGATAATAGAATGAGGCCCTATGTCTGGTGCAAACCCAACACATCACATCACCCAAAGAACACCATCCCCACAGTGATACATGGTGGTAGCAGCATCATGCTGTGGGAATGTTTTACAGCAGCCAGGACTGGGAAACTGGTCAGAGTTGAGGGAAAGAGGGATGGTGCTAAATAAAGGGATATTCTTGAGCAAAACCTGTACCACTCTATGAGTGATTTGCTAAAGCCATACTTTAGTTGTTTAAGGGGAAACATGTAAATGTGTTGGAATGGCCTAGTCAAAGCCCCGACCTCAATCCAATAGAAAATCTGTGGTCAGACTTATAGATTGCTGTTCTCAAGCGCAAACCATCCAACTTGAAGGAGCTGGAGCAGTTTTGCAAGGAGGAGGAATAGGCAAAAATCTCAGTGGTAAGATGTGGCAAGCTCAGAGAGACTTATCCAAAGTGACTTGGAGCTGTGATTGCCACAAAAGGTGGCTCTACAAAGTATTGACTTTAGGGGGGTGAATAGTTATGCACATTGTTGTTTACTTCACAAAAGTAAAAAAAAGCATCTTCAAAGTTGTGGGCATGTTTTATAAATTAAATTATGCAAATCATCAAACAATCCATGCTAATTCCAGGTTGTGGGGCAACAAAACATGAAAAATTCCAAGGGGGGTGAATACTTCTGCAAGAGACTGTATATGTACACTTTGAAATATCAGATGTGCAAGCCAGGTTTCTCAGAGGCAAATCAGTCCATGTTTAGTGTGTGGATAGGCCGCTAAAAGTTGTCAAAGTTGAAAAATGTCAATGAAAGTTTACTATAAGAAAATACATTTCAACTACTAAACAAAGTACATATAATTTATATAGCAAGTATATGTATACAATGTAAATGAGAATCATCTCTTAGTGACATTCATTTAAATACATATCAGTCATGTCTTCTCAGTTTGCACAAGATAAATATTTTACATTTCCAATAATCTGTTAGTTTTGCCATTAGTTATAGTGTTGACTTCTCTCTATCATTAATATCCTGGTATGATACACCGCCTGTTGTCTAATTCCTATTATTATAATGTTACATGTATATAATTGTATTTTTCCCACCACGTGTAATGTTGCCACACTGCAGGAGATTGTATAACATTGGAAAAAAACATTAATGGCCATATTTGAAGGTAACCCATTAAGAGCGTGTCGAAATAATTGGATTGGATGCTCAGAATGAAAAGGGTTCTAGAAGAGAGAAAACATTGACCAGTAGGGATTCAGGAAAACGCTGAACCTAATGGCAAATTACAAGTCACCTGAAAAATAACAGGTCCTAAACAATAGATTTCTATGTTTTCAGACCAGCTGAGAAAGTACATTACAGAAAGTAATATATGGAACAGGCTCCCGTAGGACTGGTATCATTAAAAGTATATCTACAACTTTTCTGTCATGAAAATAAAGCACAAAACGTTATACATTTTCTTGAATGAAAACAATTGCATACAACTGCAGCACAGCTCTACTCTCCCTCACTCTAAAAAGGTTTTATTTAGCCAATGAAAATCTGATAAGCTTATTTATATAACAAATCAGCCTTGCCAACCATTTTATATACATAGAGACGCCTTTATATTTCTTTTAGTAACATTGGAAAATCCATAACCACGTTTTAGACAGGAAAGAGGACTAGTTGGCAAGTCAAAACCGAAAATAAAGGAAGATGGGGGTGGGACTGAAGCAAACAGACTGTCAGTCTGTTGGCTTAGTCAGAAGAGATTATTTAAAAATGTAATATCAAATTTATAATAAAATGATTATAAATGATTAAATCATAAGCATTGAAGGAGGCACAAGACTCTGGACAGACTCCCGGGAAGGTCCTCTCTCACCCATTTCTTATCTTATAGTGGTTTCCCTAGTGGTCCAGTGGTTAGGAATTCAGTGCTTTCGCCAGTATGACCTGGGTTTGATTCCAAGTCGAGGAACCAAGAGGTTACACCACTCTGAAGCCAAGCAGGGTTTGGCTTGGTCAGCACTTGGATGGGAGACCACCTGGGAATACCAGGAGGTGTATGCTATGGCCCACTGGAGAAGGAACTGGCAACCCACTCCAGTATCTCTGCCATGAATACCAAGTGGATCCGCATGACCAAGGTCACAAAAAATCTTTAGGGGGGTGAATAGTTATGCACATTGTTGTTTACTTCACAAAAGTAAAAAAAAGCATCTTCAAAGTTGTGGGCATGTTTTATAAATTAAATTATGCAAATCATCAAACAATCCATGCTAATTCCAGGTTGTGGGGCAACAAAACATGAAAAATTCCAAGGGGGGTGAATACTTCTGCAAGAGACTGTATATGTACACTTTGAAATATCAGATGTGCAAGCCAGGTTTCTCAGAGGCAAATCAGTCCATGTTTAGTGTGTGGATAGGCCGCTAAAAGTTGTCAAAGTTGAAAAATGTCAATGAAAGTTTACTATAAGAAAATACATTTCAACTACTAAACAAAGTACATATAATTTATATAGCAAGTATATGTATACAATGTAAATGAGAATCATCTCTTAGTGACATTCATTTAAATACATATCAGTCATGTCTTCTCAGTTTGCACAAGATAAATATTTTACATTTCCAATAATCTGTTAGTTTTGCCATTAGTTATAGTGTTGACTTCTCTCTATCATTAATATCCTGGTATGATATACCGCCTGTTGTCTAATTCCTATTATTATAATGTTACATGTATATAATTGTATTTTTCCCACCACGTGTAATGTTGCCACACTGCAGGAGATTGTATAACATTGGAAAAAAACATTAATGGCCATATTTGAAGGTAACCCATTAAGAGCGTGTAGAAATAATTGGATTGGATGCTCAGAATGAAAAGGGTTCAAGAAGAGAGAAAACATTGACCAGTAGGGATTCAGGAAAATGCTGAACCTAATGGCAAATTACAAGTCACCTGAAAAATAACAGGTCCTAAACAATAGATTTCTATGTTTTCAGACCAGCTGAGAAAGTACATTACAGAAAGTAATATATGGAACAGGCTCCCGTAGGACTGGTATCATTAAAAGTATATCTACAACTTTTCTGTCATGAAAATAAAGCACAAAACGTTATACATTTTCTTGAATGAAAACAATTGCATACAACTGCAGCACAGCTCTACTCTCCCTCACTTTAAAAAGGTTTTATTTAGCCAATGAAAATCTGATAAGCTTATTTATATAACAAATCAGCCTTGCCAACCATTTTATATACATAGAGACGCCTTTATATTTCTTTTAGTAACATTGGAAAAGCCATAACCACGTTTTAGACAGGAAAGAGGACTAGTTGGCAAGTCAAAACCGAAAATAAAGGAAGATGGGGGTGGGACTGAAGCAAACAGACTGTCAGTCTGTTGGCTTAGCCAGAAGAGATTATTTAAAAATGTAATATCAAATTTATAATAAAATGATTATAAATGATTAAATCATAAGCATTGAAGGAGGCACAAGACTCTGGACAGACTCCCGGGAAGGTCCTCTCTCACCCACTTCACATCTTATAGTGGTTTCCCTAGTGGTCCAGTGGTTAGGAATTCAGTGCTTTCGCCAGTTTGACCTGGGTTTGATTCCAAGTTGAGGAACCAAGAGGTTACACCACTCTGAAGCCAAGCAGGGTTTGGCTTGGTCGGCACTTGGATGGGAGACCACCTGGGAATACCAGGAGGTGTATGCTATGGCACACTGGAGAAGGAACTGGCAACCCACTCCAGTATCTCTGCCATGAATACCAAGTGGATCCGCATGACCATGGACATGGACCACAAAGTCACAAAAAATCAGAAATGACTGAATGACACCAAAAATTAAAAAAGGTCATGGAGGTAAGCATATGCAGATACCTAAAAATGCAAATCGTATTGCTTGTAAGTTTGTTTAATAAATGGAACCCTAATGAATCTATAGTCTATTGCTTCTTTAAGTCCTTAGTAAAGCCCCCCAAAATGTTTATTCCTAAGAATACTGTCTATAAGATTAAAAAATAGAAAAATATACATTTATATAAAGGGGTCGCACTGTCCTGGCTCTCAGCATCCTTATTCAGCCATGGGCTATATGTAAATTTGGGCTATGATAACAAAAGGTTAGCAGAGAGTGATGCCCGAGCCAGTCTCTGAATAAAACACTAAAATCTATATTCATTATTTGATAACAGGGAAAACAGGAAACAGTAAATTATTTTCCCTCCGATTGAATGTTAATGTAAACCCAGCTAACAACCTTCAAAGGAAGAAGAGTAATGTATCTAAAAGGTGAACAGGACAGCAACAGGATCATAATAGGACGCATGAAAAATAATTCTTCAGGAAGGGAAAAAAAAGATACATATCAACTAGGCATTGATCCATGGTGTAAGCCTACAGTATGCGATCCTGCTAAGTAAACCAAGGAACGATTTCAACAGATAAATTGCAAAAGCAAAAAAAGAGATTAAAATGGATATGATATGAAACACATGCTTCTGAAAGCTACTTCTTGTTTTAGTGAGGGTTAAAGATGGTTTGATTTAGAATAAAAAATGGTGAAAGATGGACATCAGGGTAAGTGGATTTATCAGTAGGACATTTCAAGGAATGCATTTCTAGAAACTTGGAAGGTTTTGTTCGATAATTTGTGTTTGGCCTGCAGAAATGTGCTATATAATAAATAAAATGGTGAAAAGATCAGGGGTCTTATGTAAAATGAGTGGAAAAGCTGAAGTTTCCATTCCTGATTATTCTATATGGCAGTGTTGTCCTGTTTGTTTTAGGGGAGAGAGACTGATTTATATTGGCTAATGATCAAGTGGACATATTTTAAAATAATAATTAAAATAAATGTGTATGTAAATATATAAATTGACAAATGTTCATATTTTATATGAAATAACTAAAAATGTTGGATTTTATATAGGATATAATAACAACGGTTATTTCAATAATATTAGGTTTGTGAAAAAACGTAAAACATAATATTTAATCATTCCCACCTAAACACCTTCTTCCTCCTAACCAATCTCCAATTATTTAGGTTCTTAGCCTTTGTCTACAAATCTCTACAGGGACTTTCCCTCCATACTTCCCCTCTCTAACCCCCCTCTATTTTCCTACAATGTTCTCTATGTTCCAACTCCATCATAGTCCAATTCCCACCGTGTTTAGGCCGGCTACTGCTCGTTCTCTTTCCTGAACCCTTTTACTGACATATATTCTCCTTTTACATTAACCTTCAAAATTGTATATATTTGCACCTCCCTGAAGATACAATTCCTCTCTCTATCCAGCCCTAGTACAATTTAGATAATTTCACCCTACTTCTACTGATCTCTCAGCTTAATCTATCGCACCCACGACTATGATCTTGCTTCTGGCTTTTTGCACCATTTCAGCAATGTACATGACCCCTAATCTATTCCCTACCTTATCCAAAGAAAAGTACAAACAACACCCACTATGTGAAATATTCTACTTTGCACCATCAGATTCCCTCGTTTTCTGTACATGCTCTCTGAAAATGCATCTAGTCAGAAAAGTATACCACATATCACATTCAACAACCTAGGATCATTGTTGCCTAGACGTGACTTACAACTTCAAAGAAAAAAAACTTACCTGAATGGACCATACCTCTCCTTTCACTGATCAGTGACCGCCTTTCCTACTTGAAAAACCATCCCCCAAGTAGTCCCCTCAGTGTTCATCTTTACCACTTCTTACAGCTCCAATGACTCACATAGAGCCCTCCCATTGTTTTGTACAAATATGTATTGTAGTTCTATTAAATATATTTAAGAATTGTTATAGTTCACACTCAGTCTACTCTAAAATGGCCATTTGGGCAGAACATGTCTATGTGACCAATATGGAACCAGAAGCAGAAAGTTGGCCATGGTCAACCCTATTTGGCGCTCCATGTGTCAGTGTAAAATGGTTCTTGAATGTGCTCTGGAAAACTTGTTATATTTTGTGAACTGGTTACCGGTCTTTGACTTCTGAACTGTGACTTGTACCATCATTGCCCGCACCCATGTCTTAACTCTGCATCTGTGCCCCTACCATCTTTGCCTGACACATGCCAATGACTTCAGAGTTGAACCAACTGTACACATCACTACAAGACTCACATACCAGGTACAGTGGCCAATCTTCTTTTTGGAAACCTCTGCCATGTTTGTCCCTTTTTTGATATCCTTAGTATATCTCAGAATTAGACATTGTGGTCCCAAGAGCGTCCTGAAATAGTATATTCACAAAAAATCACATACAGTGTAGGAGGACTATTTAACTATTCAATAGCCAAGCTGTAGCAGGTGTCTAATCAAAATCTGTTCTCACACGTATTTTAAAGTGTGTGCCTAGGTTTTGCATGTATGTTGACATTTATAGAAGTTCCACTGATGAATTCCATCAATTTGTTTTGTGTGTGATTAATAGATATCAGTGAGGCTATATTTTGTTAAAGGTAAATCCGCTGGCGTTACAGTAAGTGTAAGTGATCCATTACTGCATATTGTGCATTTTATTATGTTATGTTTCGTTGAACTGTATTTATGCAAGAAATATTGAATGCCTTCCGGTGCTTTTGCTTTCTTCCTTCTTTCTATGCTTGTGTCAACTTAATGGTATTTATTCAACCAAATCAGCCATCATGATGTGTTATTCATCATTGTTCTTTTCAGATAATACCTACGGTTTTCATGGTTCTTTTATTAAATAATGATTATTACTTAAATAATGTAGATTTATTAACTCTTTTTAGTAAAAATATATGAGAAGGAGTTGCTGTAACTTCACCAGTACTGAAATAAATGACATCATATATCAACGGTTACTCATTTTAGTTTCATATTATGGTTGCAACATCTCAAGGTTGTTGTAGACGGGGACACCTTATAGAACTGTAACAATGGCATTAGCTCAGCTGAATGAGGACCAATGTGACGGACATAAAACCGTGCTTCAAACCAGGGTACAGGTCTTGGTCTTAAACAAATTTTATGCCATTGGGAGGTGGCAATCAGAGGGCCACAGGCAAAAGGTCAGGGCAGGCTGCAAACAGGTTGGTCATGGAATTAATGGAGAGGTCAGGGATAAGGCAGTTGTCAAAATAGACTGTGTCAGTTTCAGGCTATTGGCCAATTTTGAGCCAACTTTCAGGATTATAGGACGCAGAGGATATTCATCTTTTCAGGCTCTACTGCCTTCTAGCTTCCAAAGATCAGTAAAGTTCTGTGGGAGGATTAAGACATCATAGATCGAGGAAAAAGATCTAATGGTATTGGAGATCCATTTTATAAATGGGGCAGTCCGGAGGCTTTTCTATGGATGGGGATAATGGGTTTGTGTCGCTCTGGGTTTAGAACGGAGCCTGTGGTCAAAGATGTTGCTCATGACTAATCTTCATTTGAGCATCAAAGGAAATATTTGATAACTGGAATTAACAGATATAATACCTCTTGTTGCTGGTCAAATACAGTTTTCATAAGCTTTCAATGAATGCATACACAATTTTAGATCAATATGATTGATTTATTGATGAAAATTGTCAATTGACATTGTGTTGCAAAAAGGTGTAAAAAATCTTGAAATTTCTGTTTAATGTATAGATAACATTCAGGTGGTCAGACTGAATCCCAACCCTTATTTTCTTTCATACATAGGAAAGGGTTGAGCAATAATTGAATACCTGAGATTTGTAAGGTAGGTAGATGGTAGGTAGGTAAATATATTTTTTAATGTAGATAATATGGTCAGACAATATGAGAATATTACTCTGCATTGACAAAGCTCAGGATTGACACTAAAATTCTACCCCCAATTACACTGACAATCTGTGCAAACCAGATGGAGGAGTGAGGAAATAACTATTTATACCATAAAGCCACATTTTATCTAAATTATTGCACTCACATTTGTAGACTAAGGCCCTCATTCAATTGCAATTTGGCCAATTGAATAGGCCTCTTAATAAGCACATAACATATTTTTTTTAAAGAAGTTTTTAGTTCGTAAGCATCTATCCAAAAGCAAGGTTTTCACTAACTAAAAACTTCTTTAAAAAAAATATGCTATGTGTCCTATTCAATTGGCCAAATCACAATTGAATGAGGGTCTACTTGTGCATTTTTCAACACAATGGCAATTGAGAAATTACAATTTCATTTATTACAACTCATTTTAGTCCATCAAGTTCATCAAGGAAAAGAGAAAAAAAAACATTGAAACTTTGCCGATTGTCTCAAAAGGGGAATAAATATAAAATTCCTTGCTGACCCCAGACATTGGCAGTCGGACTGCTCCTTGGATCAATACTCCCTCTCTGACTATCCAGGATAACCCTAAATGCCCTTTTTATTTAAAAATATATCCAAATCCTTTTTAAAGTTATCTATTGAATCCGCTGTCACTGCCTCCTTTGGTAGAGAATTCCACAGATTAACCACCCTTACTGTGAAGAACTCTTTTCTTTCTTTGAGGTGGAATCTTTTTACTTCTAACCTCGAAGAATCGTTGTCATGGCTGTAGCATGCCAAGGCACCAGCTGTGCAATACCTTACAGTCTGATGCCCTCAGCCTTATAAGATAGGCTTATTGTGCCAGGGAAAAGGGGCTCACTGAGATGGGTTAACATTGGGGATATTGTGATTTGTGTGTTATTCCTTGTTATGCCTGTTTAAAGCATAGGAGAGTGGAAACTACCTGGGTACCACTAGGCCCATACTTTGGAACATGATAAGAGTAATGGGTTATACGTCTTATATGTCTATATTGTGCTTGTGGGGGGGGGGGGGGCTAGCAATTACTAGGGAAATATTGTTTATGCCCAATATTTCATAGTAGTCTAGTCCCTTATTAACAATATTAGGGAGATAACTGACCCCAGGAGTCACATGACACAAGTATCTCTCTTCATTATCATTATCCATTAGACTGGTGTCTCTATGCCTATTGTGTGTAATTACCCCCCTACCAAGAATACAGCCGTGCCAAGGGAAAACAATGGGTGATTGTCTTAGACCTTCAGGCATGGGTGATAACGTGAGCTAGAAGGTGATTGGGGTAACCATGAATGCACATTTAAATTGATTGGCTTTTCATTGCTAAGAGTGTGGTATAAATATGTCTGTTTCAATAAATGTTATGTTATAACTGGTTCACATAATTAAAGTGTGAATGTTGTTATTGATGCTGGAATTCTGGTTGCTGGAGTAAGTTATTTTCAGAACTTAGGTTAGACTGAGAGATGTCTGTGGTCTTGTATAGCATAAAGATCTTTCTAAGGGCTGAAAGATCTACCTGCTGTACAGAGGTAAAACAAACTGGGCACACCTGTAAGGAGAGGTTTGGGCAATAGGCCCCTCTCATACTGCATTCAACATACAGGTTGTCACAATGTCCTCTTGTCGGTTGAAAACTTTTTGACACAAAAAGTTCACTTGACAAAGCTTTATACTGACCCTGGATGTATTTATATAAGGTAATCATATCTCCTTTTAGTCTTGCGTCATAATTTAGCCCCTCCATTCTCGTACTAGTTTTGTTGCCCTTCTCTGTACTTTTTCCAGCTCTAAAATGTCCTTTTTATGTAGTGTTGCCCAAAATTGTACTCCATATTCCAAATGAGGGCGTACTAGGGATTTGCATAGTGGGAGAATTATATTTGCTTCCCTTGCTTTTATACCCTTCTTAATACATGCTAATATTTTATTTGCCTTTGCAGCTGCTGCTTGGCATTGAGCACTGTTACCTAGGTGGTTGTCCACAAGCACTCCCAAATCCCTTTCAATATCTGATACCCCAATATTTGCTCCATTAAGATTATAAATTGCATGGCTATTTTTCCTTCCCAGATGCATAACTTTACATTTATTCATATTAAATCTCATCTGCCATTTAGTTGCCCATTTCTCTAATTTATGCAAATCCCTTTGGAGGGAAAGTACATCATTATCGGATTTAATCAGCTTGCACAATGTAGTGTCATCAGCAAAAATGGAGACAATACTTTTCAATCCTACTTCTAAGTCATTAATAAATATGTTAAAAAGAAGAGGACCTAATACTGAAGCCCGAGGAACCCCACTTACCACATTTATCCAATCTGAGTATGTTCCATTTACCACAACCCTTTGCTTCCTGTCTTTTAGCCAGCTCTAAATCCATGAGCAGATATTTACTACAATTCCTGTATCACTTAGTTTGCTCAATAGTCTCCCATGTGGCACTCTATCAAAAGCCTTTGCAAAACCCAAAAAGACTACATCCACTGAGTTGCCTTGATCCAAGTTCCTACTATCATCTTCATAGAAACTAATTAGGTTTGTTTGACATGACCTACCCCTTATAAATCTGTATTGATTCCTACTTAGAATATTGTTTAAATAGACACATTCCTGTATACTATCCATTATTAACCCTTCTAAAAACTTTCCCACTTGAGAAGTGAGACTCACTGGTCTATAATTCTTGCTCCCTCCTTAAATACAGGTATCACCTCTGCTTTTCTCCAGTCATCTGGTAGAGACCCTCTGTTGAGTGAATCATGAAAGATTAGATATAATGGTTTGGCTATTACAGAACCCAGTTTCCTCAGTACCCTTGGATGTATCCCATCAGGCCCTGGGGCTTTAACTTTTATCATTTATTTTTTCCAACCTATTTTGGATTTTTTCCTGCGTTAACCAATTATTTGATGAAGGCAATTTAGCCCCATTATGGTGCAGTGTCCCAACCACTAGTACCTCCCTTGTGTATACAGAAAAAAAGAACCTATTTAGCTCATCTGCCTTTTCATGGTCAATAAATATCAGACGGCCTGTGTCACATTGTAATGTTCCAATAGCTTCCTTACTCGCCTTCTTCCCATTACCATATTTAAGAAATATGTTAGGGTTATTCTTACTCTCCTTTGCAACTAACTTTTTATTTTCTGTTTTAGCCAGTCTAATTGCACTTTTGCTGCCTTGTTTATTTCCTTGTACTCCCGTAAAGCAGTCTCTGTCCCCTCTTGTTTGTATAATTTAAATGTCTGTTTTTTACTCCGTATCTTCATCTTTAAGTCATTGTTAAGCCACATGAGTTGTGATTTACTCCTTCTACTTTCATTTCCACATGTTATATGGTGATAAGTATGTATAGTTAAGGATATAAAAAAACAGATATAGGAGGTGAGTTGTTCCGCTCACATTCCAAACACATACCCTATTTATTTATACAGTGATATGAAAGGAATAGCGTCCCATCTAATATCAACATTTTAATTGTTTTCAATGCATATTTAATAGTGGATTAGACACATTTCCTTTATTTGCATCGAGCCAACATATACGATAGAGCTATACAGGGGTTAATTACAAGGCAAAAACTATTTTAAACACATTGTCTAAGAATGGAGGGCCCTTTCTTTAAGCATAAAATCAATCTTAAAAATAGTGCTTTCCCAAAAGCACCTTATAAGATTGAAACCTTGCAAACTTACATTATTTAATACTATTAGTAAAGTTATATTGAAGTTGCGGTAAAGTTAAATTGATGTTAAATTGAAGTTTATAACTTTGTCTATCAATTAGCTCTTCTTATCTTTGTGCTAACATCTAACCATTGCAAACTATTCCCTAGAGAATTGCACATTCTCTAAATGATTGCAACAAATGGTTGAAAACTGAAAAGAATGTCCAGCATTTCAATAGCCAGTTCATTCAAATAGAATATTACCAATGATTAGACTTCAACACAAAGATGTAAAAAGGGTTTGGTAGGAAAAAGATTGATTAACAAAAATGATAAACTTTGATTGCATGCAAGAAAACACATTATCATAACATTTAAATGCTAAAGTACAAATCCAAAAAATAGTTTTTAATGATGCTGCTGGGAAATCTACCATTTTTTCTTCTTCTGATCAACTTCCTGATATACAGTAGTAGGATAAACCTCTATCTGAACAATATCAGCCTCATTCTATTGCTGCGATTTTGAGATCCAGGTTCGGAAATCGATAATAACGAGTTACGGGCTTGCAGGTAAAATTAAACATAAAATAAAGTATTATATTTTGGAGATGTGCCAGCTTGTGGATGTTGTGCTTTTAATTCTAAAGTCACCCATTGTGTTCCCCATCATTTACAGTGCTGTATAGAATTTATGTTTGCTTTGAAAGTGCTCAGATTTTTCGGTCTTGAACCACGAGTTACGGGCTTGTGTCCACGATCATGTTCAAGCCTGCAAATGCTACGGTCGAGAGCATGGTTTCCGATTCTCGCGACCGGCTCTTCATTTTCGTCCCAGACAGAGTAAAAGTAGACCTACTTGGGCTAGCAACTCAATCGCAGAAAATAGGCTATCTGTGATGGAGTTCCGTCCCCAAATTGAATGAGGCTGTATATATATATATATATATATATATATATATATATATATATATATATAGTAGCTAAAACAGCCAGGGATTTCTACAGGATTAAATGTATTCCCTTGTCCAGTTGTTATGATTCGGTGCTTTCACTGCTGTGACCTGGGTTTCATTTCAGCCAGGGAACAAAGAGGCCACACAACCCTGAAGCCAAGCAGGGTTGGACTTGGTCAATACTTGGATGGGAGACCACCTAGGAATACAAGGAGCTGTATGCTGTGTCCCACTGGAGAAAGAGCTGGTAACCCACTTCACTAGCTCTGCCATGAAAACCAAATGGATCAGCATGACCATGGACATAAAGTTGTTCCTGGTGTGCTATGGTTCATGAGGTCACGTAGAGTTGGTAACGATTGGACAATGCAAAAACAAAATGGAAACTTTATTAGTTTAAAAGAACTCACCCTTCTAAGAAAGTAGAATACAGAAAATAAGATCAGAAATGGTAATAGAACCCTGCAGAAGTAATTCAAATATTATTAATAGTTAAAAATGTAAGGGTTGTGTTTTTTGTTTGAAAAAAAAAACACAAAAAAACATTGACTTAAGTGGTCTTTTAAATATACCATATCTGGAATCTTTGCCATGTCACTTTAATCAGATAAAATTCCAAGACACATTTTATATTTAAAAATATTTTTTTAATAAATCCAAAATTAACAAATAGAATGTGTTTTTATTTTATTATTATTTGTAATCCAGAGATATATTTGCCGCCATGTTGCCATCACTATAATTACAGTCTTCATTCAGATGTATTTTCTGAAGGCTTTCAAATAACCTTCTCAATTGCATTCTGCTTAAGAAAGAGGAAATTTCCACATTGTAGATTCAGTCAGGCGGAGGACATGACTTGTGTAATCTTAATAAATCAGTGCAGTCCCATGTGGCAAAAGCAACAGGGGAATAGTGAAGGGCAGTGCGGCATGTTGACCTAAGCAGGAGCTTATCGAGAAATGATGTTCCCTTAAACAGACTCCTGTAGAGATGTTCTGCATTTCCTCTGACAAATTGTAAGTGCCCCTGACTGCAAAATTCTTAACAAAATAGGGCTGATTTAGCAGAGCACAAACTACCATTATCTTACTGCATAAAAAGCCCATTTGCAGCGAAGCCTTAAGTCTCAGGGCCCCGGGAAGCAGCACTTCTGAAAAATTATCCCCATCTGAAGCCACCAAAGCTGTTAACTACTCTTGGGAAATACCTCATTTAAGATAGAGGGCTATGTTATATTAACTCAGTCACAAATGTATATATTCCCCCAACCCCCTGACTGCTTGTTGTAAAAGTTTCTATGTAACAGGGGAAAAGCATTAAATATTTGAAAATCACAAAAAATATCTGAGATTATAATATATTCAACTTCCTTTAATTGTCACGGACTTAAAGGGACTATGTTGCCCTAACAACAGGTTGTCTTTTCTTTTCTTTTTTTCTCTTATTTCTTTATTAGTTTTTTAAAAGGACATTGTCAAACAAAACACAATATTAACATACAGTACATTTCGTTTAGCGATAAACGGGGCGAATTATCGGCAAGGCAATTTGCAGCGATATTGCGAGATTTAGCGCTGTTCACGGTCTGGCCCCGGAAAAAGCGCTATCACGAATCAACAGATATTTTTGCTTGGCGCTGAAACCGAGATAAGTGAAAACCTAAATTCTTAGTGAAACTCATTTCTGTAAATTTGTCCCAAATCTTCCATTTAGTTTTCGACATTTTAATAAACCCCAATTCTTGAAAATCTTTTTCAAAGTAGCGGTTACGATTTACAACATTCATGAGTTCATTCCAAGATGGGAAAACTATTTGTTTCCATTTGGGAGACAATTAACCATTTAGCAACCACTTTAATTTGCACAATGAAAGCTTCGATTACTAAATTAAAGTCCACAGGGAAGATATGTAATATAATCATTTCCGGTGAAGAAAGAAAGAATGAATCTCTTAAGAATTAAAGATATAGGACTACAACAACCTAGCCAAAGTTGTATTCTTCTTAAAGAGTACTAAAAAGCATTGTGCTAGCTGTTTTTTTCTACACTGAGATGTGGCATTATTATGCTAATGTAAGGATCAATATGCAAATTTGCGACTCTTTGGCTTGGTAAGGGCATTGGGTGGAGATCTAGGTGTTTAATAAGGTTGTTCCTTTTTGTTTATATGTTCAAAAATGCACATTACATGGAGTCATTCTATACACATACAGATTTATTTTATAAAAAAAAAAAAGTGGCTTCCACACCCCCAGAGCTGCCTACATAGGCACCTGGTACCTTCCAATAAAACACACTGCATTCAGGTACGTTTTTTAACACTACACTAACCTTCACGCCAACAGAAGCACAGTGCAGTAATCCACACAGCAATGTCTGAGCTCCTCCTTGCTTCTTTGCAGTGAAAAAAAAAGATTACACATTCCATGATGCTTTGCTGTAGAGACTGACTTCCCAGACATTACAACAGAGTTGTAACTACTTCTGATTGGCTAGGACGAATTATTAATTTTATGCTAATTTAGCTTGGATTTTCAGGGCCATTCCTTCTTAAAATCAACTGCGAGAAAAGTGAAGAAATTTGCAAACATTATGGTATGTTTATTAATGTTGCATTAATAATCTAGGAAACTTCTACATACCTTTAATTTTAAATGTGTGTGGGGGAAGGGGGTATAATAATGCTCTCCCCTTCCTGATATCAATTTCTCACAGCTGCCTCTTGAACTGTTGCCATAAATCATACCAAGGATTGATTCCAATAAATCTGCATATTTTGCCCAGATGTAGCAAATGACTTATTTTCATGTCTTACTCCAAAAGAAATATTAAAATAATAAAAATAAAAACTGAGTATACATGAGCAATAGATACAAAAGCCATCTTAATCAATGGTCAGGTTCTAACACTAATAAATAGATTTTGGGCAAGAGCTCTAGCCATAGATTAACATGTAGCTATGTAGATAGGTCCAGTGGTTAGGAGTCAGTGCATTCATCAAATGCGACCTGGGTTTGATTCCAGTCAGGGAACCAAGAGATCATGCCACCCTGAAACAAAGCCTGGTCAGTACTTGAATGGGAGACCACCTAGGAATACCAGGAGTTGGAGAAGGAACTGGCAACCCACTCCAGTATCTCTGCGATGAAAACCAAGTGGATCAGCATTACCATGGACATAAAGATGTCCTGGTGTGTTATGGTCCATGAGGTCACTGAGAGTTGGACACAACTGAATGACAAAACAACAGATAGGTAGGTAAAGAAGTCATTATGAGGTAAATGAATAATCATTGCAGGTGGCTAACAGTATATCTTAAATATATTAACTATATTTAACAACACTTCTATTATATTTATAATAAAATGTACATTTTATTTGACAATATCTACAAGTCACAGTCATTGTGCTAAGACTAAAAAGGTATAGTAAATAAAAATAAGGCTGCATATCTCAGGAATGATTGAAGTACAATAATAGCCGGGGTCATTTTAACAAGTTGATATAAATTATTTTTCTTGAAATATGGTAGCACTTAAAGAGCAATATTTATATACCAAGTGATGAATGAAAGAACAACGTGTGCTGCTGTAAATCTAAATTCATTCGCAATGAGCTGATTGCCCAAATTCTGTATTTATCATACTGGTATCTCTCAGCATATACAGCCGCGATTGCTCCTAAGGGATTAGTTATTGTTGTATTGTACGGCATGTTCTCTAAAGCTTCACCTATTTTATTACTGATTTTTTTTTAAAGGATACCACATTCTTTAAGCCATTATGCTAATACGTTTCATTTTTAAGAGCTTCTGCGTCTGCTACATTGTGAAAAGACAAAAAAGAGGAGGAAAGTCAGTATATGAGATTCCAATACAAATATGTACATACCCACACATATATACAAACACATGTATAGACACCTACACACATGTACAAATATGAAACAAATACTCACACACAATCACACATACAAATACACATTAATAGACACAAATACAAACACATCCAAGCACACATAGATACAGACTCCAATATTTAGAAATAAAAACACGTAAAAAAAATGCACACAAAAACAAACAAATAAAAATATACACACACACACATATATATATATATATATATATATATATATATATATATATATACATATACATATACATACACACACACACACACAGTATAAATGTTCACATTTGAATGTCTAAAACATGTTAAAAAAACTTGTTTCATGCCCAGAATTCTGATAAATACAGTTATTACACTGCATTCTGGGTACCCACAGAGTGTCAGGGGCCAGAGGGGACCCACTGGAGGTCTGCAGGGGTCTTGGGTGCCACAGGGATGGCAAATAAACCACAGGGGGCTACAGAGGATCCACAGTGGCCACAGGGCCTTCAGGGGGGCTGTTGGGGGGCACAGTAGACCCACAGGGGCCACAGAGGTCCTGCGGGCACAGAAGACCTGTGGGTACCACAAGGATCCGTGGGAGCGACTGGAGGGCCACAGGGGGCCACAGGGAACCTGCAGGAGATCTTCAGGGCGCCATCAGAGGCCAGGGGCCCTGGTGCAACTCACCTGTTGCACCGAAGGCGACAGTAGCTCCGCCCCTGATCCATACATACACACATACAAATACACATGCGACATCAAGCAAAAGACAGCACTCACATCAAAACAAAAAAAGAGCGGATATAAAAATAAAATTTAAAACCTTAAAACTTCTCAAAACTGTAAATGCAGGCATTCACACGCACAGACATACATGCAAGTACACACAGAAACACAGAAGGAACACATGTAGACACACAGGCTCAAATACACAAACATGCAGAGACAAATATATGCAGACATACACACTGATGCACATATACATGCATACATAAACATATAAATTATATTTATATTTACTCCACATTTTGTGGGTGGAGTGAGACATTCTTCATGCTGCTTCGACGGTGTATACATTAAATTAAAGTGACACTTAAGTCTTATTATGTGCTCTACACCATCTACAGAACAAAACATGGTTACATTTTTTAAATTGATCAAGAATTGACTTACGTATTGTCATTTTTAGTTACTGATTATATAGCCCCTGAAGCCCTCCCACTAGAATCTGCATATATACAGTAAAACCCCCGTTACCCGGCACCCACAGGAACTCCCTATTGCCGGATAACTGTAGTTGCCGGTTAATTGGGAGTCCCCGAATTTAAGGGTCTAAACGACCCTTAAATACCCCAAAACCTCTCAAAATGCACCTAAACTGAGCCATTTAGACCCAGAAAAAATAAGAATTTGAAAAAAAGTTAGCATTTTTTTTTGTAGTCTCGAACTCCGGATAGTGTATGACGCGGAGGCTGCACAGGCTTCCTGGGTCAGCACGTAGTGTCGCGTGACCCAGCGGAGCCTGTGAGGCCTTTCAGCCAATCAGCTGCGTCGGGGGCGTGTCGGTCGTCCGCGTTCGCACCATTTCTCACAGCAGCGCAGTCTCCTAACTGAAATCCCACCCACCCACCCTGTTAATTTGGTTGTTTGTAAAAAATGTAAGATGTAAATAATTTTGTATTCAAGGTATTTGTGGAGAAGTGGCAAATTTAGTATTTTGATATGTTATGGCTTGGCGGGAGGCGAGTTGCCCGGCCCACTGGCCTAAGTGGGCGTTGGCCCCACCTCACAGGGCGTGCTTAATATAAGCATTGGGGCTTTGGGCAGGGCCCAAAGCGTGAGGTCACTGTCCGTGGCCGGGCTCCTTCTCTGGTAAAAAGGATTACAGTAGTTCATGTAAATAAAGTTATGTGTTGTTGTTTACAATTGTTTATAATAAAGCTGTGGCCCCTTGTTCTCCCATTTCAGTCGTTGGGTCCTTTATTTATCACCTTAGCCTAAATGGATCATGCATGGGTCATGCAGAATTAAAAAGGGGAATTGATGCCGGTGCCGGTTGCTTGAGCGTCCCAGTTGCGTGCCGGATAACCGTGATTCCACTGTATTAACATTTAGGCTGTGACTGTCACATTGCATGTATTTTAGCTTTATTGATTTCTTTACTTATATAGAAACATGGTGCAGGGGTTATTAGTATCATTTCACATTAATATTTTTTATTTAGTTTAAATAATTATTACAACACCTATAATAATGTCTTAAAACTCCTCTACAGTTTATATATATTCACTGTATTATCTTGTAATCAAAACAAAAAGTCGAGTTTTATGCTCAAAATCGATCAGCCAATGTAAATACTTATCTATAATGGGGTCGATCACTTCTATTGCCAGAACACCCCCATTTAAAGTCTAGTTTTATGGATATGATTTGATCAATAATCGTGCAGTTTTTTTCAAGGGCTGAAAACAATGGGTTAGATTTTTTAACAAAACTATGTTTTAAATATACATACAGTTTCCCTACTGTTTATAAATGGTTACAGTTAAACAGCAGTAAAAAAATAAAATTAAACTCAGCATGCATATAAAGCATTGCATTAAATACTATAAACAAGCCATATTGTGTTTATAATTTGTGATATAGTGTACAAATCTTACAGATGATCGCAATAGCATGTAGGAGGAATGTCTCGCTTTTATCTTCAAGGGATGTGACAAAATTGGCATAATCTAGGGAGTTTACTAGTCAAAAAGACTTGGCAAACCTAGCATTACATTGTATACATGAAGCGGTAATTTATCAGTCAATGGCATTGGGTAGTGGTGGCTCATCCAAGTAAAACAATTCTAACTGTTCCCACTCAGTGGTGAAGATAACCCATGCTCACATAATCCGTAGTAAACCAACCTTCTTGCTAATTATAGGAGGGCAGTTTCTACAGTGAGAGTCTCATAGACAAAAACAGAAATCTGCTAT
Source organism: Discoglossus pictus (assembly GCA_027410445.1). Lineage (NCBI taxonomy): Eukaryota > Metazoa > Chordata > Amphibia > Anura > Alytidae > Discoglossus > Discoglossus pictus. The sequence goes on along the minus strand of CM050176.1, from coordinate 27,799,861 downwards.
GCTACGGATAAACAGAGCATGTGCAAACCGTAGATTATTAAGAACAATTATATGAGGGAGATGTAATGGAGAGTGATAGGAGGACGTGTGAGAAGATTGTAGTATTAATTCAAAACAGTGTATACGTTTTTTTTTTCCAGTGGCTCTTTAAATTCCTTACAAAATTAAGTTTCTGTTGTAATAAAACCAGTATTTTAATGTAAATTTTAAAAATAACATTTGAACCTTAGCATTTGCTTCTCTCCACCAACTGTTAGGGAAAGCACCTGCCCAGTAGGCAGTCCTCCCATGTCTAAATTTGCCTCCGGTGGCACTGCAGGAAAGGAGATACCCACTAGATCAGCCCTACGGGCAGATGTTAGGTGGTAGATAGAGACATATATCTGCTACACCCTGCAACACTAAAGATCAAACTTTTAAAATCACATTACTGCTGCGCTGGTCTTTTAATCCTATAAAAAATTGTGCTCACTACGATTTGTGAGGACTCGCTATGTCCTAAACAATAACATGTACAATGACCCCCCCCCCCCCCCTCAGGTTTGAAAAGTGCGCCTAAAAGTCCTAACTAATAATAAAGTTGTGCCCATGATTGTGGCAAGGAGGGGATAATAATTCAAATGGATGTGGGGGTTGTGCGCCTATCCACATTTGCTCCAAGTAGGTAATGCTACCTACTTGGGCCTATCACTAGCTCCCATGGGTGTCCAATGTAACTATTGAATCTCTCCCATGATGGTCCCTATGGACCACGATGCAGCTTCTACCTAAAGCCATTGGTCTCCTTATGGAAACTCAATGGCCACTTATATTAACCTTCTATGAGGTCCATATGGACTCCCATGGCACCCTGCCGTGAATGTCCCTATGCACCTAATGGCCACTATCCTCTCAATTGGGGGCCACAGTCCACCATAGTCCCAAACACCCCCACATTACTTAATCTAAAACTATGTTACAAAATAAAACACTGCCTAAAAATACATTAAGAAAAATGAAAAACGTACACGTAAAATAAAAATGAACAGCTGAATTCAGCATTGTTAATACCCTGGTCCTCACTCTAAAGTCCTCATTTGGGCACATCCATCTTCAATAAATCCATTTGCATCTTTTCAGCCTAACCTCTTATGTTTTGATTGAAGACACTCAGTCTGTGGGCCATTGAAAGTCCATCGAAAAAAAAAAAGTCACCTCTATAAATTAAAACATTAAACTAATGGAGCTCATCCTTAGAGGAGGCCCCACTCTGAATGACTTACTTTGGCCTCCATCCAGCCTGGACTTTCTATGTTTCTGATATCTGAAATCTGTATCAATACATTTTCAGCCAATCAGCATCAAGCAGTTTTATTGTTGCTGACTGGATGCCATGATTTACACACATTTCAGCCAAATAGAAGCCTAGAAAGTCCTATAAAAGGCAGGGAAGAGGAGAAGAGGAGAAAACGTTGCTCGGCATGAGAACTCCTCTGAAAATGAGCTCCATTAGTTTCATATATTTTGTTTATATATAGTGGCAGCATTTTTTTGGATGAGATTTATTATGGTGAGAAGAGCAACGATCTCCAATTAAAATAGAAGTTTTCATATCCAAGATTGCCCAATGATGGGGAGTCAATATCTTTAAGCAACATGGATTTATTGAAGTTGTATGTGCCCACTTAACCAGGGCTAAAGAGTTAGTATCAGGGCATCAGTGGATCCAGGGATGGTACATTTTCTTTTACAGTTTTAATTATTTTAAATGTATAATTTTTATTTTAATGCATTTTCATTGTAATTATAAGCCTTAATTATCTGTAAGTGACTTGTTTTCTGTAATATTTTGTTTCAAGTTAAATCTTAGATGAAGAAGTTTGGGGAAGTTGTTGGAAATATCGAGGTCCTTACGAATCTCATGGAAGGGATAGGGGAAGGGACCTCTAGAAGGTGTAGGTAGAGGCTGTATGCGGGTCTATAGGGAGCTCCACAGGAGCAACACATTGGGGGACATGGGGGTCAATAGTGAACTGCATGTGGACTAGTTATAGGACCTGTGGACATCTGTATGGACCCCATAGGGATTATGGGAGGCAATGAATTGGAACCCAATGGTGCACTTAGGATGAGTGGGGGGAGTGGGGGTGATGACCCACCTGATCCAACACAGTAGGGTGTTTAGGCCTATTTATCAGTTAATAGGCCCCTACCTCGAAAGTCTTTGCCCACTTTCCCTGATGGCCTTTCACCACACCCGGGGAGGCCATCAGGGATGCCTGACATCGGGCAGAGAGGATAAAGAACCACCCCATTTATTTTAATTAACTTTAATCCCTTCTCATGGGAGGTTTGTATGTATAAATATAGAGAAATTGGTGTTGGAATAAGTTAAGGCTATTGTATAGATAGTGAGTTGTGTTGCTATTAAGAATGTTTATCATACTAGTCTCCTACTTACATACATTAGGCAGATAACAGGCAATACCCACAGTGTATGAGTCCATAAAATTAAGTAGAACGCAGTCAAGGCCAAATCAGCTTAGCAGGAGTAATGTAATTGTGGCCTCAGTTCTGTATAATTTAATATAATCAGACATTTTCCTTTGTTTTAGTAAAACTAACAATGCCATCTGTTGGTGGTCTTTACCATATTAAAAGGTTTCTAGAATATCACCTTCTCATGTCTCTCCTCCCACAGCCAGATGGGACCTCTTTGAAAAGATTTTGGTACAAGAATCCAGGTGGCCGCAATCTCTATGCAGCTAGTCCACACAAGGTGCTTGTAAGACTGATATCTACTGTAGGGAAGCAAAAGACTGGCAATCCTTTGCCATTTTATGAATAGGATCTGATTGTAGTATAAATTGTTAAAGGGACACAGCAAAGGTCCCAGTTACAGCCAAAAATAAAAATATAAATGTCGCAGAACGGTTCTGCCCCTTGATACGACTTGCACAAAGACGCAGACGCATTCTGGATCTGTAGAGGGTCTCTCGGCATCTAGACATGCTAACAGAAGGTCATTGGAGTCTGTGGAAAAGGATTTTCCAACAAAATATTAAAAAGGGTTTCTGACCTTTGAAGTACTACACTACATACAAGAGTATAAAACTTTATCCGGGGATCAGCGTTAATTAACATTTATAAACTGATAAAACAATGGAACTTGGTCTTTAACTTCAACATATACAAAGCATCTTTGAATTCCAAGCCTAATAAAAAACAGGTCTATGTTTGTGCATCTGTGATTGGTCTGCAGTAAACCTTTCAGCGGGCAGTTGCCAACATGGTTTGAACCACCCACCTTGAACAGGACACTTATGGCAGGAGGGCCATTGTCAATGCGTTTTCTATGGGCTCCCAAACCATAAAATAAACCATAGCATGCTTGCCTACCACGGAGAGGAAAAGGCTTTACTACAGGGGCACCATTAAAAGGGGGACAATTGAACTACTGCAAGTGATTAGATGGGGTTGTGCACTCAATTGGGTCGACGTCACCTAATCTGGTTCAGATGGGCATACAAAATTCTATACAGTAAACATACACAGATCATACAAGGAATAGAAGGAAGCAACAGTTAAACTTTCCCTCTAGAAATCGATGAGGCTTCAAACAGACCAATGAGGTAGGTGCCTACTGTGTGGGAAGCCCGAATTTTATGAACTCTCCAATGGATGAAGGGCTTACTCCCTATGGGAGAATAAATGGCATGTTCAACCAAAATCTGGCTCTCCAGGCCATTGCAGTCCAAGGACCTATAGTCTATTCAATGAGAATGCCGCATCACGCGGTAAACAGGCCGTATGTCTGCAGGCTTGCTGCAGGTTTGAACTTTGCTACAATTCCAGTGCTATTCAGTTGAACAAGCCCGCAAGTTAGGGGCCGAAAACCAAAACCATGCACTCGTATGTAGCATTTCAGGGCGGGAACATGATCAATTAAGCAAGGCATAACTACCCATTTAGAAACAGCCAATAGAAATGAGACCCTCATCATTAGATCAGTAAAACATGGAGGTTACATGTCAATCAATTAGTGTTTTGGGGTCCGATATGCAATCAGACTCGCAAAACCGCAAAATACAAAATAATAAAAATGAATGCCAATACTGTTCTAGTCCATGTGGGTGGCCTGATATGTATGAACTCATTAATTTCCCGAGATCTATATAACCTCAAAATTACTTTTTTTATTTTTTATTGCTGATTTGCGAGCTTGAAACTATTGTGCAATTAATTCTAATGTCTTTCATAGCTTTCCCTGTCACTTACAGGGCAGTATTGATTTTTATTTGCACTTACAGTGCTACGGACAGGAGTTTTACCCCCTTGCAAGTCCTATCTGGTACCCGTAGGATTTTCTCCTATATTTGCCATTTACTAGTGTGAAAAAATTTGCGGACTTGGGGAATTGTAGCAATTGCATAATAATTTGCAATTTTAGAGCTCGGAACTTGCGGATGTGAAAGATCAAAGGCTTTGATGGGCTGTAAGTTCCTGTTTTAACAACCAAAAGGATTTCAAGGCCGTAACCCGTTTGTACTGCGCAAAAAAAAACTGCCAATTGATTAGCAAAATAACTTATAGCCTTCATTACGGGCAAATGTATGTTACATGGATGTTGAACTGGTTGGGTAGCCCAATGGAATGGTTCAAAATTCCCCCCCAAATGTCCAGAATCAGAGTGTCAGGCTGCAGCTTTACTATTGGACAGTGCGTTTAATGGTCAGAACAATCCAACATTAGCAGTAACACCAGGTAGCTTGAGTGAGCCAATCAGCTGAGGGTCTACTATGTGATTAATTAACTCCAACAGTGGGGTCTGATAAGGAAGAAAAAGCATATCAAAATGGTTGCAAATTAATTTTTTGAAATGTACTTGTCTTAAGAATTACACATCAAAATATGCAAGATGTTTTTAGAATGTCCTATAATTTATTTTATTTTACATGCAATTAAGCTGATGTGAAATCTACTATTTTGGATTCAGCAGATCAACTTCTACACAATGAAAATATGCCAGTGCAAGGACACACCCTCCAAAAAAAGTAACAGGAAGCAGCAGGCAGGAAATAAAAATGGTGCCACACAGTAAAGAATTATTGCATATAAAAAGGTTGTGCTGGCTAGTTAGTCTTTGCTTTTTAAAAACAATTTGTCCATTATATTCAAACAAAATATAGAAAAAATGATCATAATGGTCATTTAAGTGTTAAAGTCGTTGTTATTAATTGGCACAATTTTCCTTCTTATCACCGTCCAAAATTAATTCATCTGCTTAGATAAAGTTAATGGCAGACATGTAGGATCTTTTCAGTCAGTTTCTGCTTAAAAAATTTCTAACTTTCAAATCCACATATGTAACTACTATGGTCGTCATTTTAAAATGTACTTGTTTGAAGAACTACATAAACATAATACAGCTTCACATGTATTACATTTCACAGGCAGTGTTTATCTGCACAATGGGAATGTGACAGCTAAAGCTGCCAGTGCTCTAAAGACTATAGGAAACTTCATTAGTTTAGAAAGATACTCCCTTTTTTTAAAGTACAGGGCAGAATTAAAGTTATATCTAAGTTTCCCTGTTTTTACCTTTCTCTTATCTAACACGTGCTACAATAACTGCATTTAGGTACATATTTTAACCCTTTACTAGCCTTCGAGCCAGCAGCAGCACAATACAGAGATCTACAGAGCAATATTTGACTCCTCCTTGCTTCCTTGTGCAGGCCTTCCTGCACAAACTGCCACCACATATTGATACAATTTATTAGCTACCTGTGATTGGCCTAGGGTAAGTATAATAATGCTTATTTTAGTATTTTTCATGCAAAAAAAAAATATTTCCATACACTACAGATTCTCCTCTATCAGATGCATCCCCTTCCCTCACAGACTAAACAAAAAAGCCTTTCTAACTTTGCACACCTTCCTACCTAAGCAAACTTTCACTTACTTCCTTACCCTTGCTATTACTTATCCTATCCTCCCCAGGTTTCGGTCTCTTCAGAAAAAAACACTTCCTACAAAGATTTTAAGCTCGAAACAGGGCCCTCCATTTCCTGACGTGGTTAATATTGCATTTTTCCTTTTTCTCTTCCCCTGCACAGCGATATAGAATATGTTGGCGAGATACAAATAAAAGTTAATAATAATAAATATAGTAAACGGAATCCTGCAGCAAAGCATTATTGCATATAAAAAGATATATACTGTTTATTTTATTTCTAAAAATATGATTGTTTATTTTTTTTAAATATCCTATATAAAATGAATAACTAATCGCAATTATGCTTAATTAAATGTGTACTGTTTAATTTCTGCAATATATAGTTTCCCTTTAATATCTCCCTCAAGCCCTCAAGGAATTCGAGGGGGGGGGGGGGGGGAAATCAACAAATGTGGCCACAAACTTGCAACAAAATAGCAGCCCAGAGGACAGGCTCTGTAATCCTATCAATGATCCCAAGCCCACAATGGCTACCAGCCGCAAATACCCACAGACCTCAATCCATTTTTATTGTATTCTGACTGCAGTGTTATATTTCCTACCTCCCCTTAGCACCACACATGCAGTGTACTTGAAAACAAAAATCTATAATATTGATCTAGCAATGTCACCACAATTATTCTTTTGAAGGAGTCATTGGAAACAAATTACATCTGCACTGGCTTTTCATCCGATTGCTGTGGGTGAGCAATGCTCACTGTAGCCTCTAGCGCTTTCTGCGCCGCAGACGTGTTCCTAAAAGACAGCAGCAAATAAAAAAAAAAAACAGCAACCAGATACTTAGGCAGAGAAATATCAAATTAACAAGATCATAGAAGGACTGTAATCTAGTGCAACATTTAAAGGTGTTGCTATCGCTATCCAAATTGAGGAAGCCGCCTGTTTATGGCAAGCCAAGATGTGCTGAACGTTTACTGAACATCTGCCTGCTTATTACAATATTAAGGCTAATTAAAATAAATTAACCTGACAACTCTAAAAACCTTTTTTTATGCAAAAAAAAAAAAAGAGAGCATGTGTTGTTTAATGCTGGTGTGATTGACACATACTAATACATTTATCAAAACAGGGGTTGTCAATAGGCGGGGCTGGGTCCCAATTAGGAACTGCGGCCCTTTTTTGGGACCTCTACATTTATTATATGGCTCAACTGAAGCTTTTAGTAGTTTGTGTAATCGTTCAGTTGTGTACTCTTCGTGACCCTATGGAATGCAGCACGCCAGGCACATCTGTGTCTGGATGTGCTTATCCATAAGGTTTTCTCGGCAAGATGGATTGGGTTGCCAGTTCCTTCTCCAGTGGCCAACGATTTGTCAGACCACTCTACTAGGACCTGCCCATCTTGGGTGACCCTTCATGATCAAGCTCACAGCTTCAGTGAAGTTCACAAGCCCCTTCACCACCAGCGAACCAGACGGGAAGCTACTAGTTACATGCTGTAATTTCCCTTAGCTATTCACAATGTAAACTTTACTCCTATGCCATTAAATTAAAATATGTATATGGATATTCTTTAAAATTGATTCTATACCTTTCGCAAACTTTAGGGTAAGTATAATAATGCTGAATTTGGTATTTTTCATGCAAAAAAAAATGTTTGCATACACTACTGATTCTCCTCTATCAGATGCATTGATAATCCATGAAACTTTTATATACCTATAACATAGTAAATTGTATCCTGCAGTAAAGCATATAAAAAAAAGATGTATAGTCTTTATTTTATTTCTAAAAATAAGATGCCCATTATTATATTTATTTAAAAAAAAAAACATTCAGATCTTTATGAATTTATTTTAAAAAAATGGACTACCCCATGATAATAACATACATATGAAAAATTACATATTTTATTATTTGACGCATTTTATTTCTTTTGGGATAATGGAATTAATATATTCTTCCTGGTACTCAAATAGTTAATATTTACAGCAAAATATAATTATATTTCTCTATACCATAAGCAATCTGGTCAGGATCGCACCTCCTGCATGCACAGACGTCTACCCAGCTGCATTACTACATGCTCATATTTTCTATCCCTTTATAATTTATTTACCGTTCGATTTCACCTGCAGTTTAATGCGCAGCGGATTGGCAACTATTAGCAAACCATATTGTTAATAATAAACGACACCGCAACATAATCACAATAAAATAGGAGGGTGGCTGTTCTGTAACAGTTGTCTGTTAATGTCATTTTGTAGACAGGCTGCCTTAATTAAAAATTACATTACTGCTGTCCTCAAACTACAATTAGCGCCATAACCCCTTTGCGGCCAACTCAATGAGGGGTTTAACTGGCGGTGGTGATTCGATATTGCAGTCGAGCCACTATGGAGTCTTAAGAAAACCTATAGCCTTGTTGACACGAACATGGGAGTCTAACCCCTGCAGCCCCTTCATATAAAGCATTGATTTTTCTGTCTGAGCAGAGTTCTAAAACCATCCATTCTTTATAGAGAAGAATCGCACGGCTAGAAAGGCAGAAAATCTTTCCTTTTCATTTTTTTTTCCTTAAAGGAACATGAGAATATTTTTTTTTCTTCGTTGAATCTGAAATAAAGTATTTGTAAATGTCTCAGTGTGTTCTCTTTTTTTAAAATGATGGTCCCAGAGCACAATACACTGATCAAATTAATGAACTGCTCTGAGGGCTTGAACTGTCAGCACAGCCAGACTAACCACTAGGTGAGGTAGGCACCCGTCTAGACCCGTATATATATATATATATATATATATATATATATAAATATATATATATATATATACACACGCATACATACACCCACAGTATCTCACAAAAGTGAGTACACCCCTCACACTTTTGTAAATATTTTATTATATATTTTCATGTGACAACACTGAGGAAATGACCCTCTGCTACAATGTAAAGTAGTAAGTGTATAGCCTGTATAACAGTGTAAATGTGCTGTCCCCTCAAAACAACTCAACACACAGCCATTAATGTCTAAAGAATTGGCAACAAAAGTGAGTACACCCCTAAGTGGAAACGTCCAAATTGGGCCCAAAGTTGCAATATTTTGTGTGGCCACCATTATTTTCCAACACTGCCTTAACCCTCATGGGCATGGAGGTCACCAGAGCTTCACAGGGTGCCACTGGAGTACTCTTCCACTCCTCCATGATGACATCACTGAGCTGGTGGATGTTAAAGAGTTTAGGTCTGGAGACATGCTTGGCCAGTCCATCACCTTTACCTCTTCTTCTTTAGCAAGGCAGTGGTCAACTTGGGGGTGTGTTTGGGGTCGTTATCATGTTGGAATACTGCCCTACGGCCCAGTCTCCGAAGAGAGGGGATCATGCTCTGCTTCAGTATGTCACAGTACATGTGGGCATTCATGGTTCCCTCAATGAACTGTAGCTCCCCAGTGCCGGCAGCACTCATGCAGGCCCAGACCATGCCACTCCAACCACCATACTTGACTGTAGGCAAGACACACTTGTCTCTGTACTCCTCACCTGGTTGCCGCCACACACGCTTGACACCATCTGAACCAAATAAGTTTATCTTGGTCTCATCGGACCACAGGACATGGTTCCAGTAATCCATGTCCTTAGTCTGCAGCAAACTGTTTGCTGGCTTTCTTGTGCATCATCTTTAGAAGAGGCTTCCTTCTGGGTTGCAGTGTGCGGCATATGGTCTGAGCACTGACAGGCTGACCCCTCACCCCTTCAACCTCTGCAGTAATGCTTGCAGCACTCATACGTCTATTTCCCAAAGACAACCTCTGGATATGAGGCTGAGCAAGTGCACTCGACTTCTTTGGACGACCATGGCGAGGCCTATTCTGAGTGGAACCGGTCCTGCAAAACTACTGTATAGTCTTGCCCACCGTGGTGCAGCTCAGTTTCAGGGTCTTGGCATCTTCTTATAGCCTAGGCCATATTTATTTAGAGCCACACTTTTTTCAGATCCTCAGAAAGTTCTTTGCCAAGGGGCCATGTTGAGTTTCCAGTGACCAGTTGGAGAGAGTGTAACAGGGATAACACCAAATTTAACATACCTGCTCCCCATTCCCACCTTAGACCTTGTAACACTAACAAGTCACATGACACCGGGGAGGGCAAATGGCTAATTGGGCACAATTTGGACATTTCCACTTAGGGGTGTACTCACTTTTGTTGCCAATGGCTGTGTCTGGAGTTATTTTGAGGGAACAGCAGATTTACACTGTTATACAGGCTGTACACTTACTACTTTACATTGTAGCAGAGGGGCATTTATTCAATGTTGTAACATGAAAATATATAATAAAATATTTAGAAAATGTGTACCCACATTGTATATATATATATATATATATATATATATATATATATATATATATATATACACACTATGCCTGAAACTGAGAAATACAGTAAGCATATGCTTAAAAGGAGCCATGTTTAAAATGCTTTGGATTGACAGAGTGACGCTGCATTGTGTGGTCTGATTTGCATGTCCCGCCCAGTTTTCCCAGAGTGCAGTGCAGGAAATACGTTTTTATTAACTTATTTTTCAGACATTCAAATATAATCACTTATGTACTATTCCTTATTTATACTGCTGTACTTAGCAAGGTGGAGGGCTTCTATCACTCTTAGCCCACCATATGTGAAACAATTGCTGTATAGAACTGCTCTCTACAACAATCACCACAGAAATATATATATATATATCTATCTATATCTATATATATCTATATCTATATCTATATCTATATATATATATATATATATATATCGGTGTGTGTGATTGCCCTAATTATGAGCACTCATAGGTGTGGCTTAAAGTTCACTGCCTAGGGGCACCTACCTGTCAGCCAATCAGTAGTATGAATGAGAGTCATACTTGTTTGCCAATGAAGCATATATACTACAGCACTCGATGTGCATCTCCTGTTTGTTACAAGGAATTTTAAATAGATTTTATCATTTTCATTCAAAAAGCAACTTATGTTATATCTAAAATATAATCTTGCATTAAAAAAATGTTGTCCTGTCCCTTTAATTCCAGGCGAATGTGAGGAGTACATTTTAATGGAAATATCTGTTGGCCATGTTTAAATAATGCATAATAAATATATTATAATTATATTTAATTATAATATCAGTTATACATGTTTTAACATCTAAAAAGGACATTACAAAACGATTAACAATAAGAATCACTTAGAAGAAGCTAAACAGAACTTATTGGCTTTAAGCTCCTCCCATTAACTAGCACTAAATTTGCATAGATACAGGAAGGTAGGGAGTGGAACTTGAAAACAACATCGTTCCAGACTGTCAGCTTCTCAAAGTATTTAATAATTCCCTTTTTTAAGATGGTAAAATGTTTAAAATATTAATATTAGTTTTTTTGCTCAGGAAAGTAAAAATAAAACAATGGCTTTATAAAAAATAAAAGGATTTCCTGCGTTCCCATTAATATTGCAAAAAATATCTTAAAATTCCTTAAGCGCTATTGTCGTATTCTTCTCCATATTTCACTAGCAAGAGGATGTTTTTTCCATATGATCACATTGTGTGCAATTGTCAATACTGTGTCCGTTTGATGACCTTATGACATATTAAAAGACGTCCTCAAAGCAGAAAAACAAGATTCAAATGCTTAGCTGACTTGGGGGCTTGTCCCTGTCAACCAATGAGCAGTAATATAGATTATGAGTCATACTTGTCTGCCAATAAAATCTACAGACGTATATCTGTGCACTTCCTGTTTAAATGAAGCTTAAACAGGTTTTACTTAATATTTTTTTCCTGCAAAACACAATTTTGGTCATGTTTAAAACATGCTCTTTTAAATGCATTAAAAAGTTAATTGTGTTTCACATTCCTTTAAAATAACAATTATTTACCCATAAATAGGTGCTCTAATTACTGACTGCTCTGTTCCTATATAAAACATCAGTGACGAGTCAAAATTGGGGCGTTGCGAATGCACTGTAGCCCCATATTCTTTTGAAGAACTATGCTTGAAAACAAGGAAAATGTTTTTAGAATGTAAAAAAATAAAATAACACATCCTCTAATTTATTTTAATATAAATATGCTGCAGTAGTCTACCGTTTTGGTTTTTGCTTACTGACTTCCTGATGTGGGAGGAGACTTTAAATACACAGAGTATATTTCTATCTGCACAATGCAAATGTGGCAGCTACAACGGAATGAATGCAAAGCTCATTCGTATAAAAAAGCACACTCTTCTGAGAAAATAGCTCAGAAATGTAAGGGTCCTATAGCCACAGCCTCTGATGAAGCCATATATTTGGCGAAACAGCTGTTAGGCTGACCCTTTTTTAGCATTTAGGTACCTGTTTTCACATATCATACTAGAGAACTTGTGAGGCTCCCAACAGGGCATTGGATAATGTTCTTTTTCTGTTGCATCCTATGAGTTGATCTGCTGGAAATGTAAAATAGGGTTCATTATTATTTTTATTATATAGTGGTCTCATCATTCACTATCACAATCAATTATTGGGCTATTGTGATGAAGGTCTGCAATATCCTTTAAGAGTATGTGACTATTTCTTCTATGGTAGGGCTCTTAGCCAAATTTGTGGTATTTCTTAGAGAGCCTTCAAGGAAGGAGGACCCACCGAGGTCATAGGCCTAACCTTCCACGCTATCCCTGTTTATTAGATTACATTTTTCATTTGATTTATATGGTTTGGAAAGAATGATGTGGATTAAATGGGCGTGAAATAATTTAATAAAAATTTTTGGGTACTCCTTACACTCCATATACCACCCATGTCCCCTTGGTTGGTGGGAGGAGCCCCTTGTCCTGGCAGGACCGGGGTATATAAATATGAAATGTCTAGCTGGATACGTGGTGCCATTTATAATGTTTTTTTGGCGCCTTCAGCCCCATTGTGCCCCCCGCTAGCCATGTATTCAGATAAACATCCACCCATCCCAAAATAACAGGGGAGGGTTATTTATAATGTTGAGTGGTATTAGATGGTTGTTGGTTCTGTTTATTATAATTTGTGCTTGTTGTTAGTGATATATGTTAACAATAACTGTATTATGTTTTGTTACAGTGGTGGATGGTGAGGGGAGTTGTCCGGATAGTGGTGAGGTGGTTGAGTCCCAACCCCACACTAGTACGGCTCTTCCATCACAGATGTGGTTTTAGGGAGTAGGGTATACTGTCTCTGGCCAGGTTCCTCCCCTAAATTGTTTACTTATTGTTTACGGATTGTGGTTATTACGTCATTTGTGTTTATCAATAAACACTGTGGCCTAGCTTTTCCTCCAACATGTGGTCTGTATCTAGCCATTATGGTTTAAAATACCACCTTGGGTTAAGAAAGTAGAACCAGTACATCATTTATTATTTTTGGGCGTTCTAATATCTTTTTGTCCATTGTTAAGTTCGGTTATTTAAAAGACTACATTAAAAACAAAAAATACTAAACTGCTCCATCAAACTAGGAGCTAAAGCTCTATCAATCTGTTCCCAACAATGGTGTTCCATAATAATTTTAATCTCAGAATTAAGATAGAACAAGCAGGCGGTATTACACTGTAGTTTAACAACCTTCATCATACTGATATAACAACACAGACTAGGACACATTTACCCAGTAGATAATATTTATTTTTCTTTACTAGTATATGAATTGAGTTTAAAATATACTACACATGTTTATTTTTCTATAAAAATAGAATAAAACTCAATCTTTTTCCATATTCTAAATGATGTTCGGCTGCCCAATTGCTTTCAAACAGAGTGAAATGCCCACAGAAGCCAGACACGGCAAATAAGCCTAACAGAGAGCTATACGCCGGCTGGAAATTGCTCTACAAATCTGCTTAATGCAATTTTCCAGTAGTTCCAAACACTGCAAAAGAAAGGATATGTTTGCAATAAAATTTCACAAGACCAGGTCCCAGAAGTCATACGCCATTTATATACAAGATACCTACACTGTGCGGGGAAAGTATATAATGCACACGCTCAATCCATTCATTATATAGACTGTGTGTAATATATCTCTATATAATATGTGCTGGGTGCTCTACATCTTTATATGCTCTGTGTGAGATACATATAATATATACTGTGTGCCATATCTGAATGTAAAGTGTGCACAACATTCATCCATTAGTCATGTCCGACTCTCCATGACCATATGGGCCGATGCACAAAAGGCAGCCATTCCCTCTGAGCTCCCTCAAGCTCATGTTCATTCATCCATGCAAGTATTATATAATAAAAGCACTTCATTTACACATAATATATACTATACATAAGGCGCCAAATCCTACTTGTTTTTTTGAAAAGGCTAGAAAAGACTTTGGTAGTGCATGTAAATACCCTTCCCTGTGGCAATCACAGCACAGAATGGGGTTAATAATATAAAAAATGAATGAGGGGTTTATGCAAAGTCCATCTATGTCCTACTACCCCATAAACAATATAAACTAAATATTGGTGTCTTCTGGGACCCCTCTACACTTAAGGGGCTATTGGATCCCTCCACCCCCACCTACTGGCGCTCTGAGGTGGAGGGGACCCGTAACCCCTTATAAACCCCCTTACCTACCTACACAACCCATAGTCCGTATTCTTTATAATGATCCATATGGACCCCCAATGGCCCCTTTAGAATCAATATTTTAAAAAAAAGGAAAGCATAAAGAATTGCTCATAGTGAAATATTCTAAAAAGGATTATTTATTGACAGACATAACAATTTACTTATAAGACAATATATCCAAAACTAGGTATGGTCACAAGTCTTCAGTTTATAAGTGCATCTCAAACAGAAGTATAATAATTAATCTCCTGAAAGCAAATTTAACAAATAGCCTTTAAAATAACTAAAATAGTGTGTGTCTTTCACATAAAAATAAATCCAGTGCTGCTATATTCCCAGTGTTTGAACTCCCTTCTATTCTAGGCATGTCATTAGTAACATTAGTTTACTTCCTTACATAACGACTGGCGAATTACTAATATACTATCTTCCTACTACATCCATATAAACTATATACTGTGTACACAACATCAATATTGTTTACACGCTCTACACTACATCCATATATACCATTTAGTCTACAACAGAGGTTCTCATACTGTGGTCCATATGAGCTTCATGGTATGAGAAAACAACTGCAAAAAATATGGAAAAAAAATAAAATAAAAAAAATGTACGGTAATATAATTTCATAAACACATTGTTTAGTTTATATGCTCTTCTAGGCTGTATTATTTAAACATATACATGCATGTGAGTTCTTCTCTCTTTAACTACTATATATTGTGTATGCTACACTCAGCATACCCAGGTGTACACATGGCCTTCTAATTATATATACTGCATTAAATCCAGATCTATTATGTTCAAATATTTTTTTATAAGATCTACAATATATCCATACATAATATATGCACTACATCCACCCATACTCATATACAATACGCTCTCAATTAATCCCTACATGTTGCGTTATTACATTCTTGAATACAAACTATGATGCTCACATCACATATAATAGTTGTCAAACTATGAATCGCATCACGCTTTGCGAGGGGCCGCATTTGCAGAAGGTGTAGGCTCCAACGGAGGCTCATTGCAGGCCGCAAATGCAGACCCTCGCGAAGCGAGGGGCCGCATTTGCAGAGGTGGAGGCTCTATGCCACCTCAAAAGCTGTTACAAACACACACAGATGCGGGACTTGGAACAAAAAACACAAAACATGCAATGAGTAAATACGGACTTACATAACAATATAAAACAATAAATACACAGAAAAATGACATAAAGCTTACCCACAGCAAGGGGTGCACCCATGACCTCTGCAAGTGAACTTACACAGCAATTTAGGTTGAAATTACTGAGTTTAGACACAGGAAAATCCCCTAAGCAAGAGAAAAAATGGCAGCTGAAAAAAACGAAAACGAGGCTACACGACCCTAAAGACGCAAAACACCACCAAGCACATACAGATTTTGAAAAAAGCCGTACGTGGTACAATATACGCCAAATCATCCACACCCGCGTACCACATACACATTCGCCGCCATTTTACAACACTAACTTACACAATGAGGAACTGCACAGCTACACTGACGGCTTCCCTTCGCGCACGCAGCCTATTTACACTACACACTGCACACATTGCTGACACTTACACCTCAGCTCCACAACACAAAAAAATGTATATATAAAAAAGATTGATCAATAATTAAATTAACAACTAATTAATATTTAATCTGCTTATTGCAGATCAGAGGAGATCGTAAATAGTTGAACTTGATGGACTGAAAGTCTTTTTTCAACCTTAATTACTATGTAACTATGTGACTGCAAACCCACATTGTAAGCTGCAGGAACATCAAAACAGATTGTCAGCTCTTCAGCGCAATGCTTCCTGCCTATATTACTTACAAATAGGTGAAGTATATTATTTTACTAAATGTATTAATTATTTCATTAGCATAAAAAAATACATACACACAAAAAAAACGTATCGCAATAAACACAAAAGACTGCTCATAGCACACAAACTACACTAGGGGACAGCTTTGCAATATGCGCAAAAAGCAGATCAGTGCCGACCTTACAATGACAGCAAAAGTGCCTCTGATAAAAAAAATACCACAACCAAGAGCCTTTGGCGCTCATCGCGGCGCATGCGATGAGCGCCGAAGGTGCTCAGTGCAAGCCTTGCAATGAGCGCTGAAGGTCCTCAGGGTAAAAAATGGTTCCCATTATGTTTAAAACAGCATTTCCTGGCTTACAATTTCATGCCCGTCATTTTTTGACGGGCAATTCGCTAGTACTATATGCTCTGTACATAGTGTATGTACTTCAGATTCATTACATTCTATAACCCATAAGATCTCCACATCTGCACATAGACTCCCACATTATGTTTATATATGCTGCATGTTGTGCATATGTTTTATATAGTGTTTATGCACCATGTCCATTTATTCTGTAGCAGGTCTCAGAATATTCTGGGCCAGAGTTGGTATATTTACACACACATAGTATGTGATGCCAGGTTGCACATGAATGGAGCTGTACAACTATAGTGTTAACGTATATATGAGTATGGTAAAGTGTGATGGGTAAGCGAGTGGGTGAGCTTTGCTACAACAGAATGCTAACACAGTCTTCCCTCTCTTTGTAGGCTCTCTTCCCCAGTTGGAGTGCCACCATTCCTCTCTGTGAGCTGCTACCTCCTAGTGCAGTATCTCCTCCCTTACAGTATAGTGCCATCCTTTCTCAGTATGTATTGCCACCCTCTCTCACAATTTAGTCTGCATTCTGTGTCAACTTCCCTTAGAGAGTAGTACCTCACAACTCCAATTCCAACCTGTCTCACAATTTAGTATCTATACCATCTCCATTGTGTAGCGCTAACCTCCCTCAATATGTAGTAGATATACCACCTACGACCTTTGTGTAGGACTTCCTTCCTCCACTGTAACATGCCTTCCAACATTATTATATCGTGCCACCATTCCTCACAATGTCTTACTCCCACCACTATTGTATAGAGCTGGGATGGGCAAGTCTGGTCCTAGAGAGCCCCACACAGGCCTGTATTTGAGGATATCCTTTCCATGCACAGGGAGTCCATCAGGATGCCTGAAAAGTGATTCACTCACCTGTTGGCAGCAGGGATATCCTCAAATTCTGGCTAATGTGGGGCTCTCCAGGACAGAATTTGCCCACCCCTGGTATAGCGCACCCACTTTAGTTCTAGCTCCTCCAACTAGTGCATACCTCACTCTCTAGAGCATCTAACCACTATGTTGCTCCCATTATGGAGTGTTACACTATGCCTATGGAGCAACATGGAAGAAGAAGGATTGGTCACTAATCTCCAGCTATCTCACTATAAGCGTGTGTGTGACTGTGTACATAAGTGTTGATGAATATGGATAGCCTGTACATATATTTATGTTGGCATTTCATACATACTAACTAAACCTCAGTGAAAGAAAATACATCACAGGATATATCTTACTATTGGCTACATTGCCAACCACAGGAATCACTTCTGCCACATGATCAGAGTGTGAGAGGAGGCATCAAGACCACTATGCTTCTTGGAGAGCCTGAAAATTATATCATTTATCAGCCTCAGATATATTTTTTGATAATTTGCTAATGTTACATTAATCCTGCTACTGAATTATTTATGTATATTTATTACGTAAATATTATTTATCATTTTAGCATATACATATATATATATATATATATATATATATATACACATATATATATACTAGCGACTTGCCCGTCAAGAATGACGGGGCAATAAAATTTGAAGCCATGGGAATGCTGTTTGAGACATAACTGAAACTGTTTTGTAAGGTGAGGACCTTTGGCGCTCATTTCGAGGCGTGCGCTGAGCGCCTTGCAATGAGTGCCTTCGGGCCCCATTGCAAACCTCTCCTGTCGTGTACTTTTGGTCCTCTGAGAGAGATGTCTATTTCTATATATATGTGAATTATTAAATAAATTAATATAGTTTAATTATTTGTAATTGATATATTGCAGCAAGCAATATGCTGAAGAGCTAACAATCTGTTTGTATTTTGCGTCTGCATAGAATATACATTGTGAGTGTTGGTGCCCTGCTTATAAAGTGTAATGAATGTTCCAAGTGTGCATTCTACATAGGCTGCGTGCGCGAGGTAAAGCCGTTGGTTTATTGTGTAAAGCAGCATTGTATAGTTGTAATGTTGTTCATGTGGTACACGTCTTGTGAGCATTTTCCTGCTTTTGTAATAGTGTATCTTGTAGGTCGTAGTGTGATGTGTAAAGTGCTACGCGTTTAGCAGTGTTTTCCGCGGCCCGGGGTCGTGTAGCCTTGTTCTAATTTTTTTCGGCGGCCATTTTTTTCCTTGCTTAGGCGATTTTCAAGTGTCGAAAATCGTCTAAATCAAGCTAAATTCGTGTTCCACCTCACTCACAGACGTCCTGGCTGTTGCCCAATGCGGTCTGTGATGTTTTTGGAAAAAATTTTGGTGTATTTAGTGTGTTTTTCAGGTTTTTTGTTTGGCCCGCTAATCCCAGAAAAAAAAAAACTATACGAGATGCAAAAATGTACAAGTCCCGCGTCTCGTATCTTTTTTGATTCTAAGTCCCGCGTCTCGTATCTTTTTTGGTTCTAAGCCCCGCGTCTTGTATCATTTTTGGTTCTAAGTCCCGCGTCTCGTATCTTTTTTGGTTCTAAGTCCTGCGTCTCGTATTTTTTTTGGTTCTAAGTCCCGGTCTGGTTTGTTAACAGCACGTCTAGCTTTGCGAGAATCGCCTGGGCTAAGTGCTTCGGCGATTATCGGCTAAGTGGTACGGTTTAACAGCTCGCCTCACAGCGATGAGTGTCTTCGGCTCTCGTCGGCTAAGTCGTACACACAAGGGGCCTCATTCTATTATCGTCCGTAAATCGGCCGTAAGGCTGCGATTCCTTGCGGGGGTTCTGTTAACTCGCGATTCTATTATACGGCCCCGCAAGGATCTCCTTTTACGGCCGGCCGCATATCTTGGAACCGGCCGTAATCAGTGAAATATAAAAACTGAAAAAAAAATTCAAGCCTGCACTGTACAGCTCTGTAAATGCTAGGGATCATATTGGGGGACATGAGGAATAAAAGGAACCCACTCTCAAGCTTGCACATCAGCCCAAACCCGAGTTCAAATTAACTGTTTATTTTCCGGCTGCGGCGTGGGTGTGTCTGAGGTGCTCCAAGCACTCTGGACTTTTTACATGGATATTTTACGGATATTAAAAATTAAATATTTTACGGATTTGAGTATAGGATAATTATGTGCTATTTTTTCTAACACCTAAAATCCCTTTATAGTCTTCTCAAAGTGCAGGATGGCTTTATTTGAGCTATTTTATGTGCTTAATCGGTGCTAGCGAGACCTCTTTCCTGCAAGTAAGCTGCGGCTCGCTTTTAGCCTTGCAGAGAGGTTTCCCGGAGCAATTGAATAGCAAAACTCTTGCGGCCGTTTTAGATCAAAGGCTTTCCTCTGGCGCGTGCGGCCGCAAGAGATAGCAAGGCACCGGCCGCAAGCCTGCCGGAGCCTCCGGCCGTAAGGGAATAGAATAGCCGAATAGCTTGCGGCCGGTCCTTGCGGCCCCGCAACGGCTGCGGCCGCTAATAGAATGAGGCCCAAGGTATATATATAAATAAAATAAAATTACTCACATTTAAATACATTTTTATTTTTTTTTATCCCAATACATATTATGAGTAACTATTTTGCACATATTATATAGGAGAAAATATAGACTGTAGAGACCCCGGGCATCACAAACAAATCTCTATATATTTGTAATTATGCAAGAATAAAAAATGTTTATTTTCTTGTATTAAAATATATAGTATTTTTAAAGCATCTGGTCCATGCAGGATGTAAAGGGTTTAAAATGCTTACAGTCCTGGCTTTTGAACTGTAAGGACACATGATTTAGAAATGGAAATAGACCAGAAACAAAATTAATGCAAATAACCTGATGATTTTTTTAGCTTGATTAGCCAAGCCAATGGAAAAATCTAGATTACGTACACAATTATTTTAACTGTCATAGCCTGGCAATTGTAATTGACATGATTTGTACAAGATGCAATGTAATAACTGAATATATTAAAAAAAAATCTCATGGCTTGATTACCAGGAGAACATTAGTGGTGCCATAGTATTATTAACAACACAATTATCAAGGCATCCCTAGGACAGGCTCATAGCACTTCAATGCATTAGCGAACCTTTGCTAACGAAGAAAAAATTAAAGTACAGCAAATTTCAAAGCACCAGTTGTACCCAATTTCATTAAAAATTTATAAAACTTCCCCGGAACATGACAAGTGTTTGGTTTAAATGAAGATCAGCCATAAGCAGAAAGCAGAAATCTTTTTTTTTTTTTTTTTTTTTTTTTTTTTTTTTTTTTTTTTCTCCGTTTCTTTTTTTTTTTTTTTTTTTTTTAGACCTCCCCCTATAACAAACACTACCTCAATCCAGCTGAAATATGTAACCATTAAAGACTGACATTTTGACATACAGTGACCTGTCAGAACATTCATCTCTCAATGTTTTATTTTACAGAGGAGCCAAACTGCAGAAAAAATAAGCAAGTTGTTTCAAGGCTTGGAATGAGATCAAACATCTCTGGCATTCCCACTTACCAGACCTTTGATTTACAAGGCATCTGTCAGGGGCTGATTAGACAGTGTGTGTTTATAAACCTATAGATGTTCCTGCATGGCACAAGCTCTTTGTTTCACTCAACTAGGGGAGTGGGTTATTTACACTAAATGGTCGGACCTTGCACCTAACATTAGGCTGCAGTGAAAATATAGACTTAAACCATAATTATACACTGCAATATATTTATAGAAGGTACTAAAAGCATTTATTTAAACACATATTTCTGAAGATTGGGGTTAGTCGTGAATGGCCTTAATACAAATGAATAGGAATATTAAATTATGCAGGGATACTGGTTTTATTGGACACACATTTTAGTTATTATTATTATTATTATTTATTTGTAATGCGGTAACATATTCTGTAG
The DNA here is from genome assembly GCA_027410445.1 of Discoglossus pictus. Taxonomy (NCBI): domain Eukaryota; kingdom Metazoa; phylum Chordata; class Amphibia; order Anura; family Alytidae; genus Discoglossus; species Discoglossus pictus. The sequence continues at coordinate 27,778,292 of CM050176.1, read as the reverse complement.
AGCTATACAGGGGTTAAGTACAAGGGAAAATATACTATTATAACATTGCAAAAGAATGGCGGGTCCTGTCATTGAGCTTAAAATGAAACATACATTGAAAACTCGCAAATGTACAGTCTAAAGATTAGAAGATGTTACCGTAAATATGTTTATTTAATAAAAAGGTAAGAAAAAGGTGCCACTTTATACTTATTATTCATTTAAAAAAAATTATATTTATTAATAAAATACTAAATGTGTGTAATATATATATATATATATATATATATATATATATACTGTATATATACACACATATATATATACACACACATATATATACACACACATATATATATATATATATATATATATATACACACACATATATATATATATATATCTATATATATATATATATATATATATATACACACAAATATATATATATACCCACATATATATATATATATATATATATATATATATACGCACACACACATATATATACACATATACATATATATATATATATATATATATATATATATATACACATATACATACACACACATATACACACACACACTGTATATGTATATATGTAAGGATAGAGATGGGCACTATGGGCACTAGTACATTTTCAAAAAATGCAATTACTGAAGCCCGTAATGTAGCCCACAAAAGTTACCCCTATTTAATTGGCCTCTTCTAGCTACTCACAATAGATTTGTGGGTTACAGGCTTCTGATTCATGCGGTTGTCAAAATCGTAACTCCGACCCATCTAAGCCTTTGACCTTTCAAGCCTGCAAATGTTACAATCGCTAAAACTGCAAATCGGGATTTAAATGGAACAATTCCACAAGCCCGCAATTGTCTTTAAACCCGTAAATGGCAAATGTAGCAAAAAATTCTATGAGCCCCAGTCTTTGCGGCTGTACCATGGCTGCTGCGGGCTTGAAATTCGGCTAGAGTTACAGAGTGATAAAATTAGACAAGCCCGCAACAGACGTGGCCGACATCCAAATCCGTAAACCATTCTTGTGAGCCTTCAATTTCGGCCGTGAACATGATCAATTAGTCAAACCCGTGGTTACGGGTTTAGACGGAGCTAATAGTAAAAGAAATCGTCATCATTACGTCGGTAAAATAATGGAGGTTAGATTTCAATCACTTACATTTTGAAGTCTGAGTGGCGATCCGCCTCGCATTCCAAAAATAATTAAACAATCAGTAAATATGATATTCTAGTCCATGCAAGTTCTATTACATGTATTAACATATTGATTGCCGGATCGATAAAACAGGGAAATTAAACATCAAATAAATTATTTTTTATTGCAGATTTGCATGCTTGAGATTGTTGTGCTATTAATTTAAATACCTTACATAATTTTCCCTTTAATTTAAAATACAGTATTGTGTTTATATTTGCTTTTACAGTGCTACGGACAGGACTTTATCCCCCTTGCGGGTCTTCTCTAGTACCCATAGGATTTTTGGCTCCATTTGCCGTTTACAGGTTTGAACGCCAGTGGATTTGTAGCAATTTAACAGCAATTTGCGATAGTAATATTTACGGATTTGACAGATCAAAGGCTTAGCTAGGACAGAGTTAAGATTTTGACTTGTAATCTGCAGATTGTTTCCGGGTAGCTAAAAGAGGCCAATTTAATAGCCGTTACTATTGCGGACTCCTTTACGGGCCACGATTTCTAAAGTTGGAGCAATGTAATGTGGCTCCAGTTCATATAAAAGCAAATACACAATATGTGACTTTAAAATATGTGGAAAGCAATGAAATACATTAGAATCAAATGCACAAAAGTCTCAAGCTTGCAAATCTTCAAATAAAAAATATTTTTTTTATGTTTATTTTCTGTGTTAATACATATCAGGCCACCCACATGGGCTAGAACAATTTCCTCATTCATTTTTATCAATATCTTGTAATTATTTAATTTTAATTTAATTTAATATACACCAATAATATATTTGTAGATTAGGTCACCCATAGAGACTGCTAATGAAATACCACAATTCAGGCACATTCGGAGGTGTAAATAGAGAGTTTTTTTTTTAAACATAAAAAAGTTGGGAGGTATGAAAAAAATACCTATATTATCTACATTCTTAAAAAAATGTTTTTAGGCCTTTTCAATGTTAAGAAAAACCACTCAGAATTAGAAAGCTTTGTTGTTTTTTTTTTATTATACTTCTTAACCTAAGATGACCAACTACTGTTTATTTAGTTTTAGTTCAATACTGGTAGTCATACGTTTGTGTACAGGGTCTCTTAAAATAATTAGAATTGATGATAAAAATGTTTTTAGAAAGCAAAAAATTAATGAACAAAGTGAGGTAGCCATGAGTTTCCAGTAATCTAGACTAATAATCAGATTATCGCAGTATATAATGATACATTTTTATTGGACAAACGTATTCAGTTATAATGACGAGCTGTCGAGAGATAACCCCCCTTTATGAAGTCTGAAGCTATACTCCGCTCGTTCAATAAAAATGTATCACTATATAACAATCTGATATATACCGTATATATATATATATTTTTTTTTATTTTATTTATTTATTTATTTTTTATTTTACATGCAATTATTCTTTATATTTAATTTATTCTTTCTGATCCGCTCTCATGAAAGTATGTCTTTGTTCAGTCTGTCCTATTGAATAACTGGCATTTATACTTGCCACATTCCCATTGTGCAGATGGAAGCTTCCTTTGCATTCAAAGTCTCCTCCTACCGGAGGAAATTGATCAACAGAAACCGAAAATGGTAAGTTACATTGGAGCCTTACTGCATAAAAATGGTAGTATATGAAATACTGAATTCATTTTCTTACATTCTAAATATATTTGCCTTTTATTCAAGCTCTCAAAAAGAATAAACATTACATATAGGAATAACTGCTGTCCTTATATGGTAAATGCCATATACTGGACACCATTTTGCTTGCACAAAGACTCCATTTTACATTTTCTGCCTAGTTCTTTGGGGGATACAAATGCAAAAACAACATCAAATATTTCCTGCTGAATGCTGGAACAACATAATTTTCATATTATTCATATCTTCCTTATTAGTAGACACATCCTCATATGTCATACGATGATTGCAATTAAGACTTCCTGAAAACAGCAATTTCTCTTACTGGTCAAAGTGTTTCCATGGCGATTGACCAGTCATCAAGCAATCACTACATTACAGCTTATGAATTTTCCTTCCTCTGTTATTAGTTGGTTGTACATTATTTTTAATGAGGCTTAAAGGCACTGTATCTTCATGCTGTAAAATTAAAAACATACATTATTAACTAGTTTGTGGAGTATAGGAAATGTTATTCTGGTGGCCATTTTGTAGACCATATTTCTTATATCTGCATCTTATGCAGTGCTGTATATGTTTAGGTGTTGAGTTTTGTCAATAATACTAATAATAAGATAATTATTATTTATTTAATTATTTATAAGTTTTTAATATGGATATAATAAAGATTTAAAGACTATTTGATTACATTATATTATATTAACTACCCCATAATTTAGTTTGTTATTTTTTTAAAGGAAAAACTATATCTCCTTTTAGGGTTCTAGAGAAATATAATTGTTTCTGTTTAGTCATTCAGTCATGTCCGACTCTCAGTGACCCTATGGACAGCAGCACGCCAGGCCCATCTTGTGTCTGGTTCTGCTTATGAATAAGGTTTTCATGGCAAAGGTACTGGAGTGGGTTGCTCATAGAGCATTATCAATTTTATCTTTCACTGCAGTCATTCAGCTTCCTCAGGAATCAGCAGAAGCTGACTAGGTGTGGTGAAACGCGTTGACTTGCCTTTGTCATTGTGGAGAAGGCAGTATCCGTCTCTGGAGCTGAAAAGAATATGTTTTGTTTGTCTTGTAACATCACTTCTTGAAGTGTTGGGGCTCACATTGGAGAAAAAGTCTGGCAGATATCGAAGAGAAATATATATTTATAGAGCCATTGAAAAGTAGATTTTATTAAATGCATATTTAAGTTTCCTGGATTGTGAATGCATCGGATAGAGGAGAATCAGAGTGTACAAAAACATTTTTGCATGAAAAAATAGCAAAATAAACTTACCCTAAAGTTTACTAAATCTCTTTAGTTTGCAAGCAGTTGATTTTGAGAATTAACACTCCTACAAAATTAGCATAAAATGAATCATTTGTTTTGGCCAATCACAGGCAGCTTATACATTATATCAATCTGTGAAGCCAGTTTGTGCAGCAAAGCATCATGGAATGTATAGTCTTATTTTCCCCTGCACAAGCAAGGAAGAGCTCCGACATTGCTCTGTGAATTTCTGCATTGTGCTGTTGTTGGCTTGAAGGTTAGTAAAGGGTTAAAAATCATACCAAATGCAGTGTTTCTATTGGTAGGTACACTGTGCATATGTAGGCACATCTGGGGGTGCAGAAAACAAATTATATTGAAATAAAATAAATATGTATGTGTAAACAATGACTCAATGTAATGTGTTTTTCTGATAAAAACAGCATGTGTTAGATTAGAATAAGTTAAAAACAGGGAAACTTAGATACAGTATACCTTTAAGCTGAAGTCATGATCTATAATCATTAACTCACAATGTATTCATGTTAGTGTCCCTTTTGTTTCTAAACTTTGAAAGGTAAAATTGTTAATGCACTATCATCGTTATTCTTCCTTTCCAAGATTGCACTAGATACCCGCTGTTGACAGGAGCCGAAAAAACACTGCAATTAAAGTAAAATATATCACGCTTACGAGAAATCGCAGTTTGACAACTACAATATGCGCAACTCCCTGGCGTGTCGGGAGCGCATGCGCAATGCGTGCCACAGCCGCGCGCATGCGCATTGCACGCCAGTGTGCAGTGTAAGACGAGGGGGGAATAGACACAGGGGTGGAGGGGGGGAGAGACACAGGGGAGGGAGAGATGGGGAAACACAGAGTAAAGGGGGACACCCAGAGGAGGGAGAGGAGGGGGGAGAGACACAGGGGAGTCAGAGGAGTGGGGGAGAGACACGGGGGAAAGAGAGGAGGGGGGAAGAGACACAGGGGGGTGAGAGGAGAGGGAAGAGACACAGAGGAGTGAGAGGAGGGGGAGACACACAGAGGAGTCAGATGAAGGGGAGACACACAGAGGAGTGAGATGAAGGGGGAGGCACACAGAGGTGGGAGAGGAGGGGGGAGACACAGAGGAGAGAGAGGAGGGGGAGAGACATGAGGGTGAGGGACAGCGGGGAAAAGAGACACAGGGGTCGATGGAAGAGACACAGGGGAGCGAGAGGGGGTAAAAACCCAGGGGGGGGGGGGACACAAGGGAGGGAGAGGAGGGGGGAGAGATTCTCAATGAGCGTCAAGGGCGCTCATTGCAAGGCCCGTGATGAGCGCCAAAAGGCACTCATTGCCAGGCCCGTGATGAGCGACAAAGGCGCTTATTGCGGAGCCAGTAAAATAGAGGGGGGAGAGGCTCGCAATGAGCGCCTCCCATCAAGTAGAGGGTGGGAGAGGAAGTGGAGGGGAGAGGCTCGCAGTGATGAGCGCTAAAAGCGCTCATTGCGAGGCCAGTAAAGTAGAGGGGGAGAGGCTCCCATTGCGTGGCAAACAGCATTGCCAGGCTTCAAATTTTATTGTTGTCATTTTTGATGGGCAAGTCCCTAGTTATAATATATTGTACATGCAAAACAAAATAGTCCATAATGATTTATTATTGATATATATAAAATATTAATAAAAACATTGGTATTTTAAATACAATTTGGTTGGTGAGCTTTCCTCCTCCACATTAGTTTAATGCCCATTGACTTAAAGCATTTTGTTATCTGATTTTATGATGTCAGAGGCTGGATGTACTAAAGATAAAGACAGTGAAGATAACGGAGTTATCTTCGCTGCTGCAGTCTTCATTGTATGTGCTAATATTTCCTTATTATAATGAGGGCATCGATGCGCCAAGCAGCGAGGCGCAGTAAACCTTGCTAGCACAGCGCAGTAAACCTCACTAGCACTAGGTCATAGAGATGCTATAGCAAGTTTATTTTGATAATAATGAAAATCAATGTAATGCCATTTAAACTACAGTAAAACAATGCTTTATTTACAGGACTACATATTATCCTCGTGAATTTGTGGTTTTATTTTATAATTTTTACGACAATATATGGGAAGCATTTATTGTGTTCTATTATGACCTATTACTATCAGTATTGGATTTGCAATATTGTGTTAATGAAGCTGCCAGGCTATGTTTGATGTTTTAGTCATTCAGTGAAGCGAGGCAAGGAGTTCCAGAGAATAGGGGCAGCACAAGAAAAGTCCTGGAGGCGGGAGTGAGAGGAGGTGACAAGAGTGGTAGAAAGAAGAAGGTCGTTAGCGGAACGAAGAGGGTGTGTGGGGGAGTATTTGGAGATGAAAGCAGAGATGTATGGAGGTGCGCTGTTGTTGAGGGCTTTATAAGTTAGGGTCAAGATTTTACATTTTATTCTGGAGGCTAAGGGAAGCCAGTGGCGTGATTGGCAAAGAGGAGCTGCTGACACTGATCGTTATATACGGAAGATGAGTCTGGCGGAGGCATTCATTATGGATTGAAGTTGGGAGAGGCGAGTGATGGGCAGGCCAGCAAGGAGCGAGTTGCAATAGTCAAGACGAGAAATGATGAGAGAGTGTATTAGAATCTTAGTAGTGTCTTGTGTAAGGTAATGGCGTATTTTGGATATATGTTTTTTAGATGGAGAAGACAGGATTTGGTTAGAGACTGTATGTGTGGGATGAAAGAGAGGGCAGGGTCCAGTAGAACCCTGAGACAACGGGCTTGGGAGGTGGGAGTGATGATGGGGTTGTTGACAGAGAGAGAGATGTGAGGAATTGAAGCTGTAGTAGAGGGTGAGAAGATTAAGAGTTCAGTCTTAGACATGTTGAGTTTTAGATGGTGGGCGGACATCCAAGAGGATATACTAGAGAGGCAGTCGGAGATGTGTTAAAGAAGAGAGGGGGATAGATCTGGTGCTGAGAGGTAGATTTGGGTGTCACCTGCATAGAGATGGTACCCTATGGACCGCAGCACTCCAGGCACATCTGACATCCACTGCTCCTTGGAGTTCCCTCAAGCTTATGTTCATTGCGTCAATAACCTCATCTATCCAATGACACAAATACACGTTGTGGCTCACATGGATGGTAAAGGGTTGTGATCATCCAGTTAACACACCATGACTTAGTCATCACTATAAAGTTACTGTAAAAATTAGCTGCCACTATGTCCAGTCATGTTTGGGGCAGGATGTTTTAAATGTATATCTAGTGGGGCCTGCTAAATAACAAAGCACTTCAACTCAACAGCATAGATTTAAAGAGCACCACCTTGATCTGATTACATTTACAAAGCCTTATTGTTTATATAATAATAATAATAATAATAATAATAACCACACTTGATTCAAATTCTCCTCCCACCTCAGAAAGGCAACCAGCACAATCCAAAATGGGAGATTCCACTGCAGTATTATTGCATATAAAAGTTAATACATTAGAGGAAGTATTTTTACATCCCGGTTTTCAAGTGTAGTTCTTCAAAGGAATATATTACAAATATATGAATACAGTGGTACTTCAGTTTCAACAACACACATTGTAACTAATTAATAAAATGAGATTTCTACCACACGTAAATTATGTATATCTTAAGTCGTAAATATTAATCGTTATATTATGATAGGTGAGCATTGTCTATCATGAGTACATAGTAAAGGTCTTCCTTCTGCCTCAAAACTTTAATTAGTCTAAAGAGATGACGGCGAGAAATCTGGACTTAAAAGGAAATTATTTCAAATCCCTATAGCAACTCACCACTAGAGAAAGAGAGAGACTAATGTTTGTGACTGCCGGGGTAACAATGCCCATAGACACCAATTAAATTTTTATTGTTAATGGCAGTAATATGACTTTGTGACATCATGTGCTCCGTAGCTGCTTGAATCTTACATATATTACTAATAACACGGTGCATTTACAATGACATATTTTTTGCCTGTGTACAAAAAGTATTTTATCAAGCGCTTTCTTGTAGATAGAATTTTAAGTCACTGATGTAGTTATATATGTAAAATATACACTTTTGAAGAACTACTCTTGAAAAGAGGCAAATGTTTTTACAATGTAATAAAAATAAAACAGCCTTTTTATTATAAAAATGTATAAAAATGATATAAAATTTAAATGTATTATCTTTTATATGCAACTATGCTGCAGTGGAATCTAACATTTTAGTTTCCATTGATCTATCTCCTGAAGTGGAATATTACTTTGAATGCAGTGAAAGCGTCAACCTATTTTAAATTGTAAAAAAAATAGAACAGTATTTAATTTATGACCTATTATATGCAATTATGCTGTAGTGGAATCTACCATTTTAGTTTCTATTGATCTACCGCCTGAGGTGGAATGATACTTTGAATGCAGAGGAAGCCTCAATCTATTTTAAATTGTATACAAATAACAACATTCTTTAATTGATTATTTTTTATATCCAATTATGCTGTATTTGAAGCAGTGATTTTACTTTCTATTGATCTACTTTCTGAGGTAGGATGAGATTTTAAAAATGTGGCAGCTCAAGATGCCAGTACATTCATCTCATAGTATACAGAGACAGTAGCTACAAGAAGCCATCCAGTACAAAAAATGGAAATTTGCATTAAAGAATAATTGATATAAAAGTTAAAATGTATATTTTATTTTTATTTATGTTTTACTTTATAAAATATCTTTTACTTTTTATAAAAAATGTTTTTACTGCACTGGCTTTTTAACCACCTAACTTAAAGAACAACTGTGGGCATTTTTTTCCTTATTGGCTTAGAAGAACTAAACTTGTCAATGGACACATTATTTAAATAAAATAAAAAAAACTAAATACATAAATACAACACCAACTTTATGTTTTACACGTATTCCATACTGCAAGCTTCCATTTTTCTTTCTTCAATGCTGCTTGCTTGTTATTTTTTCAAGTGGTCTTTGTAAATTACTGAACTCCTGTTTAGTCCTTTAAATAGCACTGTTAGATTTAACTGCCATATTTTTCAGTGTGCAGATAAACACTTCCTGTGTAAAAGTCTCCTCCTACTTCAGGAAGTTGCTGACGCCAAACTTACAGATTCCACAGAATTGTAACTACATATAAAAGATAACAAAATAGAAAAGGGGTAATAAATGATGGATTTTTTACAAATTACACCAAGGTCCGAATGTCTATGAAGACGACATCAAGGCCTGGATTCCAATTTTTTTTTAAGAATACACATATAAATATTTTATTATAATGTAATAAAGAAGGACACAAGAAAGACGTTTACATAGTAAAGGGGTCTTAGGAAACGGACATAATGAAACTAGTAGCTTATTTAATCATTGGAAGAAATAACTGAGCTGTTTGATAAATGTAATAATAAACTGGAGGAATGGCCGGATTACCCATTAGGTCCACTAGGCAGCCGCCTAGGGGCACTTACATGTGAGGGCCTCAACTTATTTATTTTTTTAAATGGTTCCTGGCTTAAAAAAAACAAAATGCTGCAGTTCATAGACTGGCTACTAGGAGGTAACCACCTAGAGCAAGAGAGTTACGACAAGAAAAGAAACTTCCATGCACAGAAAAGGCAAAAATGGGTCCGTGCATACTCACTTGCAGAGGCTCCTTCACTTCACTGCCTAGGGGCTTTAAAAAGGTTGATCCAGCCCTGACTGGAGGTCCAGAAGAAAGAGACTGGATCTATTGATCTATATTCATGTCCACCTATTGACTACTTATGAATTAGAAGCTGTAATATATTTTTACATTCAAATAAAGTCATTGCATATTTTTAATCATAGTTTTTTAATTAGTATATTTTAACAATATGACCACAGTGGACCATTCATTTATATACATGCACAGATTAGGAGCTTTTGTTAGCCTGAAGTGAAATATTGTACATTTCAGAGTGGTTTTCCATCACTATGAACCTTTTTCTCGTGCCTTATGCACCAGCAAACATACTGATACACTGTAAAGGTCGTGTTCTTTTCAAACTGACAAGAGCTTCCAAAATTTTGACGAGAGTCCTTCCAAGACTCGCACCATTCCAATGAAACAGAATTAAGTTAAGCATCACTCGATGTGCGCTCAATCATGTGAACTGATTAGAAAAACGGAACTATGGAGTCAAGTGATTCAAAGTGTGACGGACAACCTTTCAAAGGAAGGTAATACTGTGTTGCCAATAATAAGCAGGTGAAAAGGGAAGAGATGTTCAAAATATATCGCTACCTTGTGGAAGCTCAAATTGCTTTAGGGGGTGTCAATAAAGAAAAAAAAATATTTGCTCTAAAATAAAATAAAAAATATTGCATTGAGGTTTACAACATATTTAATTCCATATGTTAGTGACATAGTAAACATTCCAAATATGGTGTAATTGAAACTATATGTAAGAACAAGTACTTGCGCTTGAAAGTTATTAAAAATTTGCATTTCCCTACAGTACACCTATTCTGACTGGTTAAAATCTAAACAATTAGAATGCACGGATTTACTCAATTCTGACTGAAGGAAATATGATTGACACATTTTTTAGCCAATCTGATTCAGTAAAAATAATATATAAAGGAAAATTCAAGACCTAAAAACCATTGGTCAACGTGGGAGCTCCTCAGAGGAAGAACAAGGTACGTTTTTTTTATACGGAGGCCCCCATTTTACAGGCCTATGATGAGGACCAAGGGCATCAAAACGCAAGAAGAGAACAGATTCTTCAATGAAAAGTTCCTCCTTATCCAGGGCTGAAGACAAGGGCATTGGTGATCTTCGATGGAGGGGCGTCAAAAGGATAGGTAATGTTTATTTTCCCCCATTACAGGTGTATTTTTTTTTTTTATGCAATTTTTGTAGATATTTAGTATTAGGGACCAAGGGTGTCCTATGGACTCCCAGGAGGGTTAGGGTACATGGGTCCAAATAGTGGTAGGAGAGATGGTGGTGGTTGGGTTCCTTGCAAAACTCCATGGTAACAAGGTTCAGGTTCATAAGGACCCACATGGTTAAGGTATAATATACAATGGGGATCAGTAGGGACCACGGTATAGGGGTTAAGATTAGATACCATGGGGTTCATAAGGAATCCAATGGTATAGGGGTTAATATTATGCACCATGGGATCCATAGGGACTCAATGGTATAGGATTAGTATTAGGTACCAGAGAATTCATACGGATTCCCATAGTTAAGCTTTAGATTATCAGCTGTATCTATAGAGACCCTCAAGGTAACCGATAAATATTTGGTGTCATGGGGGTCCATAAGGACCCCTATGGTTATACTTTAGCTAGCCAAATCCCAGGGAACACCTAGGCTCATAGGGGGTAGCAGGTATTGAGGGGGATCCTGGAAGATCCCCTGACTCCTACGAGGTAATGGTATTAACCCTTTAAATTGTGTCAGCTTTGAGCAACAAAGTCTCAAAGCCACAGATATGAGGCATCCAGGCTTCTCTGAGGTATGTTGTGCTTTTATAGGTACCCGTAGTCTTTTTTTTGCAATTTTAGACACTTGAAAAGATTTTGCAAGATTGGATAATGTTACAGGAGGCATATGAAAGGGATTTTTTAAAATAGTTATGGGACAGGCACTCAGGGTTTAGGATATTAGGGTCATTTCGAGCACCCAGATTGCATTTCTCTGAGGTTAGATTTATGTGTATGTTGTTATAGTTCGGTAGTGATTTACAAGCAAATTTCGCTCAGTTATTTTCTTATGGTAGTCAAAGAATGGCGGCCTTACTTGGTTTATTCTAACTCTGCTACTTCTTAACCTCAAATCCTGATACTGAACTTTACTTAATCCAATATTTTGAATTTAGGCAAACATTGACTGGTCAAACAAAATGTTGAGAACCTTCTTGGCAGATTCTGCAAAAATAGCACACCAAAAAGGAAATAAAATGATGTGGGCCTGAAATACGGATTTTAAATGTAATTTTTAAAAGCTACATCAAATTGATTTAATGCATTTTCTTCAAATAATGATTGTATTGCTAATCGGTTACTAAAAAATCAAATAAAAAAAACTCTATTGTATGAGGAATATAGTGCCCCTTTAAGGTTTACCAGAAGCTAATATTGCTTCACACTTGAAGCTTCCAAACTACAGAGGTTATTTAATAGTTGCACCAATTATAAGCCCTCTATTCCTTCTTAATATGAATTTACGGTGTCCCCTTATAAATAAAGCTTATGAATAATCTGTTACTCTGTCAAAAACAAAGCTTTCCTGCTTCCTTTTGAAAAAAAACAAAAAACTATTTTTTCTGAAAGACTTGAATTTGAGAAAAAATCCCCCTGAATGGATCTAACCTCCCTCTAAAAATGCAATATAGGGTTAATATTTATCCTTTTGGGGATACTGTATTTGAACCAAAGTTGTTTTGATGTAAAAACATTTTTGTATGGAGGATTTCTTCTTGGTTTCTTTGTATTTATGGTCACTTCCTGATAGCTAGAGTATGAAGGGTGTGGCTTTATCTATCAATGGAGGGAGTGTTGGAGGAGGAGGGTAGATAAAGTGTGAAAGAGGCGTTTGTTCAATAGTTGAATCTCACGGAGTGTGATACCAATTTGTTCTTCTTCACATGCCCAGCAGAAGCTCCCTTGCATCAAATGCAAGTCCTGCTCTCCAGAAATGTAAAACACCTCTTAGACACAGATAACCTTTACCAATATGTCATGGATGCCTCCATGATCCTTTAGACGCACCAACACATTTTTTTTTCTAATTAAAATCTAGTTTTATGACTTTCTCTTTCCCGAAATATACTCTCCAAACATATGTTTTCCATTGTAAACTGCTCTCTTAAAGGAACTCTTTACGCATTTTTATGTTTTATATGAATGTTTGAATTAGGTTAATTCATTCATTTTAACAAAGTAATGAATTAATTTATGTTTTAAAATGTATAATTCACTTACTTTTAAGAAGACTTCAGAATACCAGATTCTCACCTTTTAGAACCTTCCACTTTCTGTTTTCATGGGAGTTGCCATATTGCACAGCTGAGGCCTAAAGCCACACCCACAGAGGACAAGCTTCAAATTACCAGTGTCTTGTGCTGCTGAGACTCACAGCGTGTCTCCCACCTGCTTTTGGCAGCATAAGACACTGGTAATGTGAATCCCTTTCTCATGGGTATGGTCTTAGGCTATGGTAGCAAAACATGGCAGCTCTCAAGACAGAACAGGAAGAAAGAGGGAGGTTCCAGAAGTTGAAAATATGTTATTCTGGGGCTTCATAAATGTGAGCATAGTGTACATTTTTAGCACAAATATATTGAGGAGAATAAAATGATTGAATTATTCTGGATAAACCATTTATATATAATAAAACTATTTTGCCTACATAGTCCCTCTAAAGAACAGAAATAAAACAAAAAAAAACTCCCATACATTTGATGTTTAAAATGTAAATCTTTGGATAGTTTCAAAACGGTTGTGTATTTAATGAGGAGATAAAACAGGAAACAGAAAATCTGTATGACACATTCCTGTAACGTTAAAAAAGAGGTCTTCTTGGGATTTATTAAACTACTTTTTATCTCCAAGGAGAAGGGAGACAGCGTTTGAACTTTTTTGTTTATCTGCCTGACACAGAAATCATTCATCAGAAAGTAAATCAATCCTGTTTTGTACGTTTTAGACTAAATTAATTTTCTGAGCTAATTGCTTTGTTCTTTGAAGTCAACATTTTATATGGATAAAGTAGAGAGTAATTTAAGTTCTGTATTATTAATACCACTCCATATTATATGGAAAATTAGCTGCTCTTACACTAGCTATTATTGCACCCTTTAAAAAGACATTCAGTAAAATAAATAAGCAAATTATTTTTAGATTTTATAGTCAAGAACAAATTTTCATATGCATTTAAGTATAATAAAAAAAACGGTACATAACGATTGTCACAGATTGGGCGTTTTCTAATGTTTCTTCATCCTCATCAAGTTACTGCTGTAGGTGAGGCGCGTACCTACCAGCATCCTCTCTTGGTCCCACCTCTCTATTCTGCTTGGTGGCTGTATAACTTGGGTGTCTATGTATCAATCTGTGATGATGCGCCATAATGCAAGGGACATGTTATTCCAGAGTGACTTCCGTGTGCGTGTCCAAGGATGACACAGGTTGTGGCTCAAACGTGGTCCTAAAAGGAATCAACCAACTTCCTTGGCTTCCCATGCAAGGATTGAGTCTGTAATGTATCTTTTCAGTGAAATACTTTTCTTCTTTAACGATACTTGGATTTTTGACTTTGGCCATCATCCCTACTGCCTGATTCTTGGTTGCTGCCATGCCCGTTTGTAACCAGATTTGTTATCTTCCAGCCTCTGCCAGTTTCCCAACACATCTCTTGCACCAGCACTAACCTATGATTGTCTTTTACATGTCAAACGGACCTGGGTGCAAGGCACCGTCTACAAATCCCTATCTCTGTCCCATGTTCCGCATCCTAGTCATAATAAAGACTGTGGAGGTCATCTTGGAATTTTAGATACATCTCAAAGCCAGAAGACATCTTAGTCGAGGCAGAAGACTGTAAGGGAACATATACAAATTGTATCTTGTTAGATAAAATAGGATATGGTCTACAGAAGCACCAGTGAGATAAGTGAAATGATCCTACCAGCTCTCCATGGAGACACTAAAACTGGATTAATCATAGTAATTGCAAATAAACAATAAAAATATGAGTAAAGTATTTAAACTGTTTTGGGACAAGTGTAACGTTTTTAGTATTGTTACTCTAGATTACATTCAGATTGAAAAAGGGATTCTACTGTAAGATATTTCAATATTATATGTCTTCGTAAATCGGTGGAGAATAAGATAAACAAGGATTATTTCAATTTTATTGCCATTGCTTCAAATTGTCGATGGAATATAGCAGTGCATGGATAGGTATGTGGATGGACGCATGCATGTATATCTCAATGTGTATATTCCATAGAGGGCTTTGTGCTCGATTTATTATTGCATATTAAAAAGAACTAGAAGACAGTTATGAGCAATCAGCAACAAAAATACACATTGAATTTAATATATTGTCATGTAACATGAACATGTGTAGTTATGTACACAATAAAATAAGCAACAGATACTCACGTAAAATTAAACAAGGCCAATTGTTCATAATAATGTAGGTGGGTAACTTGATAATTATAGTATTATATTGCACATTAGATTGAAAATGAAAATTAAAAATGGTAATTCAGACCAAAATTAATTAAATTACATTTGTAAACTAATTGAGCCAAAAGCCTGAGGATTCAACTTGACGTGAAATGATAAACTGTGATTATGAAGGTCCAATTCTTCCTCACCAATAGCACCAAACAAATGACCAGACAGAACAGCTTAATTAGGGGTAGAATACTATTTAACACACCACTATGGACCTATATTTAAAATATACTTTTTGAAGCTCCGCACACAAAAATAAGCATTTTTTAAATATTAAAAATAATGCAGTCTTTAAATTATTGCCTTTTATATGCAATTATACTGCAGTGGAATCTACCATTTTGGCTTCTGCTGATCATGTTGTGAGGTGGGAGGATACTTTATTGGCTTCTGCGCAGAAACGGTGAACCACAATGTGAAGAATAATTGCAAAGCTATTTGTTTTCACTAAAATGTCATCGAGCTGTGGCACCTAAAATTTAGATTGTTAAAGCTATATCTCTAAGTGTTCACAAATAGATCTTGAAGTGATAGGCTGAACTTCATGATCAATCTGCATGAGTATTCAGACCTCACTATATTGGCAGATAAGCATGCCCATTGGCTGGGGAGCCTATCTGTTATGATGTTGGATAAATGGAGGGAGTCATATATATACATGTTGTGGAATATGTGTTAGTGTCATGAAAGATGGTCCATATTAGAGTACTAGACTATGGTATGGTGACTAATTCAAAGGATACCCTAAGACACAAAGAGGTTTTCCTGGTGATCTAGTGATTAGGATTCAGTGCTTTCACTGATACGACCTGGGTTTGATTCCAGTCAGGGACCACCCTGAAGTAACGCCACCCTGAATCCATGCAGGGTTGGGGCTAGTCAGTGCTTGGATGGGAGACCCTCTAGGAATACCAGGAGCTGTATGCTGTGATCCACTGGAGAAGGAACTGGCAACCCCCTCCAGTATCTGCCATGAATACCAAGTGGACCAGCATGGTGAGGCCACAGAGAGCCGGACATGACTGAACGATGCAAACACAAAAAACGTTTGTCACGCATGTCTTAGGGTAGATTACATCACAGTCATATTACTTTAAGCAGATGCTGTCTCTCACATGTTTACTGCTGAAATAAAGTTAGAGTTTCTCATATAATATATGCTAGGTGTGGATGATAAAACATGGTAACAGTCTTGCTTATCCTCTATCAACCCTTAGAGGACCACTAAACTCTGGAAAATTATTTTTTAATTGAACCAAAATTAATATATTTTATACTTTCAATAAACAATATAGTGAAATATTTTGGGCTTACGCGCTATATTTTGCCACTCATATTGCTCAACATAGGGACTGACGATTCCCCTTCACGTTATCCCTCACATAGATCCTCCACCATCTTGTTTAGATAGAACCGGCAATAGAATATGCAAAGATGATTTCACTGTTGGGGGTGTAACCAAAAACACAGCAGGGCAGGGTCCACATACAACCTGACACGAGGAACCCTGAATTAGCTAGTAGTGTTCTTTATTGCTATAGCAGAAAAAGAACACTTTATTAAACAAATAAAGTGTAATACATATTATTGTACAGCACACAAATCTCTTAAACTAATTATATATATATATATATATATATATATATATATATATATATATATATATACACACACACACATTATGTAACTGTAATTTGTTTTTATTAATTAAAGAGTTTTGCATGCTGTATGAGGGTAACATGACAGTCCCTATGAAGAGCAATATGAGTGGTGAAATAAATGTAAGCCCAAAATGCTTCACTAAAATGTTTCTATAGAGCAGGGGTGAGCAATTAATTGCCCAAAGGGGCCACATGAGAAAACTCGGAATGTAGTGGAGGGCCGAACTTAATTCTGCTCCATATTAATTTTCTAGCTTTATTTTATTTTATTTTCTCCATGCTAGGAGCAGTATCTACAGAATGCTATCCATCCCAGGTAGTCATAAGACGGCTGCTCTTAATTTCCCCCCTTTTACAATTGGCAGTGTTTTTTTGTCCAGGACACAAATTTGTATCCCATTGTAGCCGGTCGCACAGGAACAGCCGAGGGCCGGATGTGGCCCACGGGCCGCACCATGCCCTGGTCTACTTTAGAGTATAGAAAAGATTAATTTTGATTAAATGTAAAATATTTTCCCCAGAATTCAATGGTCCTTTAAGGATTTACCAGGCTATTTTCACTACAATTTTTAGCCTAACGTGAAAACCCGTAGCCTGTAATGGAGCCTACAAGACATACGGCTATTAAATTGGCTTCTTACAGCTACCCGCAAACGATCTGTGGGTTACAGGTGGAAAAGCCCTATGAGATGTCGAAATGGGAACTCCGTTGCAGAAAAGCCTTTCAATGTTGCATTCAAAAACCACTATTAAATTTCTACGAATCCCCAAAGACGCACTAGCGATCAAACCCAAAACCCGCAAATGGAGGCAAAAATATTACGGCCTCCAATTAGGACCTGCAAAGGGTTTACAGACAAGTTCTCAACACTGTAAAAGGCAATATAAATACACCAGTGGACGTTAAAATGGGGAAAGCACTGAAAGGCATTACAATTATTTGCACAACAATCCCCAAATATAAAATAGGCATTTACAATAAATATTATTTTGTCATCACTTGTTGGAATTGTCATGCCCATGCCAACATGTAGAGCCATGCTGCAACATGCAGAAAGTAATAAAAGACACACTATCTATATATATATATATTTTCATATACATCTCGCTCATCACATGTACATTGGGAAAACAAATAGAAGCCAAATTACACTGCCACATCACATATATCAAGTACCAGGGGAACATTGTATCATTTGTTGTTCAGTCGTGTCCAACTCTCTATGACCCCATGAACGGCAGTACATTTAGCTTGGTCTCTGCCTATGCTGTTCAACAAGGTGTGCATGCCAAAGATACTGGAGTGGGTTGCCAGTTCCTTTTCTAGTGGACTGTGATTTGACTGACTTCTCTGCTATGACCTGCCCACCTTCAGTGGCCGTACATGGTATAGCTCACAGCTTCATTCAGGTAAACAAGCCCCTTCACCCCCACCACTTAGTGTGGTGTATGTTCCTCTGGTCCCCTTCTGGATTGCTAATGTAAATTGATGAATAGCAAAACACAATGAGAGGTCACCAAATGGGAATGGGCATACATCTTGGCACATGGCCACCAGCAATGGCTTGGGACTTTCCAGGATGGGCGTAGCGGAGATTAGCCCTGATGGAGAGGAGTTGCTGTTGCTCCACGTGTCTCTGCAGCTCCTCCTGATGGGTTAGAGTAGATTAGTGTGGCGTATGTTCACCTTGTCCCCTTCAGCATTGCTAAATGGTGGGGCTGGTGAAGGGGCTTGTGTACTTCAATGAAGCTGTGAGCTATACCATGTAGGATGACTCTAGGTGGGCAGGTCATAGCAGAGATATCAGACAAATCACAGTCCACTAGAGAAGGTACTGGCAACCCACTCAAGTATTGTTATCAAGCCCTCAGGGGAATGTTGATAGTCCACAGTATCACAAATTGGACTTTGCATGTGTATTAACCCTTTATTATTGTTATTATTATGATGATATCTAATGCTATAATTATTGTTATATGTATTGATATATTGCATAGTAACTAGGGCAACACACCGGGAGTCAGCGGCACCTGCAGTGGTGGAGGCATTTGGGAGGAGGGGCCGGGCTATGGAACAGAGCTTGTTGCATGGCTTCTGCGGTGACCCCCTGGAATGCGCTCTGGTCTGCGACAACCCTAAGCTGCCCGTATTCAGTCACTAGGTGGTGCCTCGTCTCCTCTCTATTGCTCCTGGCCAGGCTGCGCATGACCTCCGCATAATTGGCGGAGATGCTGGCCTGGATCCCCCGAAAACACTCCAACTGCTGCCGCATGAGGGCCAGCATCTTCGCCTGCGCAGTCTGGCCTGATGTTGGTGATGGAGGCCCCTGGGGCATGGCCTGTGAGGAGGTAATGTCTGAACGGGGAGGGTTTGTGGACCAGCTTGAGCCTGCTGCATTACGGGCGGTGGTTCTTGTTGGGCCCAGTGGTGTTGGTGGTGGTGGCGGCCAGTCCAGTGCAATGCTGTGGGGGGAGGGGGGGAGTGGGGGCTTCTCGCTGGTATGGGGGAGGGCCCTGGCAATAGGCTAAGAATCTGGAGGAGGGGGATAGTGTGGCCGAATCCCGGCGGTGTGGCCGGTGCTCCTGATGGTGACCCCACTAGCCAGATTACATCCTCCTTAACCGAACCAGGCCCTCGACTCTGCTTCTCTCCTCCTCCCCCTGCGCCGGTTCCTGCTGGCCGGGGGCTTGCTCCTCCACTTCCTGCTCCTATGGAGCTGATGCCCTCGCCTCTGGCTCACCACTGGGCCCAGACCTCCTTGATGCTAAAAGAGAGAAAAGAAAGGTTTATACCATTAGTATGATGAATAATATATTGTTTTGCCTGCAATTATAACTATCTGACATCTATGCTTGAACCTGGATGATTCTCCTAATTGAAACTCAAATAGTTATCATTTGCTAGATGTGATCTATTCTTTGGCTCTTGTTCTTGATCGTTCTGGTCTCCTAACGCTATATTGATTCTGGCTGTGGTCTATAACTTTATAGGCTGCAGTGGGCACACCAATACATGGACTCTCTATTGGTTGATTACTGTTGTTCTGCCCAGGAATGGCAATGAATTGTCTGCTTCATGGATTTAATGACACATCCATCTATCCCTTGTTAATTCCATGGAGCTGACAGGTCAGTGTCCTTATTGGTCATCATGTACAAGTGTAGTGTGTGTGATGTACACGTGGTGGCATGTTGGTGTATGTGATATTCACCTGACATGGTGGCTGGGTCCTGCTGGGCCACCAGGCCTGAAGCTCCAGCTGCGGACACCTTGCTCAGAAGGTCCATGGCGACCCTCTCCCACTCATTAAAGTTCACAGTCATGTTCTTCTCCTCCTTGGCCATCATCCTCCTCACCTGGCCCCTAATGTTGTCAAAACGGTGCTTGATGGACCTCACATCCCTTGGCTCTGTGCCCACTGCTGTAACCTCAGCTGCTACCTCTTTCCATGCCTGAGCCCTAGGCCCTGGCCTAACTCCCCTCCCCCCTGCAAGGATCACAGGGCGGCAACAGATAGCACAGAGGAGGACCACATTCTCCCGGTGCGTATAATTGTGGGCCCTGTACTTGCCCTTAGCCTCTTGCCCTCCCAACTGTGGATGGGGATCCTTGTCTTCCTGACCTGTCCCTGAGGCCTGTCCTTTCCCCGAACTACTACCCCCCCTGGGATCAGGCCCTTCCCCCTCTACGGCCACCCTGCCACCACCCACCTCCTCCACACAATCCTCCTCTTCTTGAACCCCCTCCTGCTCCTCCTCCCCCACCTACTCCTCTCCTTAGCCACTCCCAACCTCATCCTCCTTTCCACCACTCCTCTCCACCACTCCTCCCTCAAGGCTACCTCTCCCTCCTCCCCCCTCTTCCCCACTCCTCTCCCCTCCACTTCTCCCCCCTCTCCCCTCCCCCCACTCCTTCCCACTCCTCTCCCCCCACTCCTCCCTCCTCCTTTCCCCTCCACTCCTCCCCACTCCTCTCCCCTCCACTCCTCCCCACTCCTCTCCCCCCACTCCTTCCCCTCCTCCCTACTCCTCTCCTCTCTACTCCTCCCCCCTCTTCCCCACTCCTCTCCCCCCACTCATAGTTACATAGTAGTTACATAGTAATTAAGGTTGAAAAAAGACTTTCAGTCCATCAAGTTCAACCTGTTAAGATCTCCTCTGATCTTCAATATGCAGATTAGTTATTAATTAAATTATTGATTAAATAATTATTAATAGTATAGTATTGGAGGATGAATAAAGAGTTAGTCCATCAAGTTCAACCTTTTTAGATCTCTATTGATCTTTTTAATGTGGACTATTTATTATTATTGTTAATTGTTAATTGATCCAGAGGAAGGCAAACAGAAACAAAACCATTGAAACTTTGCCAATTGTCTCATAAGGGGGAAAAAAAGCAAAATTCCTTCCTGACCCCAGAAACTGGCGATCAAATTTCTCCCTGGATCAATATTCCTTGCTAGTTATCTAGGATAGCCTTGAATGCCCTCTTTATTCAAAAATATATCTAACCCCTTTTTGAAGTTGTCTATCGAATTCGCTGTCACCACCTCCTTTGGTAGAGAATTCCACAGTTTAACCACCCTAACTGTGAAGAACCCTTTTCTTTGTTTAAGGTGAAATCTTTTTTCCTCTAACCTCAAAGGATGTCCTCTTGTCAGTTGATAATCTCTTGCTACAAAAAGTTCACTTGACAAAGCCTTATATTGACCCTGGATGTATTTATATAACGTAATCATATCTCCTCTTAGACGCCTTTTTTCTAGCGAAAATAAGTTTAATTTTGTTAGTCTTTCTTCATACCTTAGCCCATCCATTCCCCTTTTTAGTTTTGTAGCCCTTCTCTGTACTTTTTCCAGCTCTAAAATGTCTTTTTTATGAGGTGGTGCCCAAAATTGTACTCCATATTCCAAATGAGGGCTTACTAGAGATTTGTATAGTGGCAGAATTATATCTTCTTCCCTGGCTTCTATACCCTTCCTAATACATGCTAATATTTTATTTGCCTTTGCAGCCGCTGCTTGGCTTTGAGCGCTGTTACCTAGGTGGTTGTCCACTAGTACTCCCAAATCCCTTTCAATATCTGATACCCCTAGATTTGCTCCATAAGATTATAGATTGCTTGGCTATTGTTCCTTCCCAAATGCATAACCTTACATTTATTTGTATTAAATCTCATCTGCCATTTAGCCGCCCATTACTCTAATTTATGCAAATCCTTTTGTAGGGAAAGTACATCATTATCTGATTTTATTACCTTGCACAACTTAGTGTCATCAGCAAAAATGGAGACAGTACATTCGAGTCCTACCTCAACGTCATTAATAAATATGTTAAAAAGGAGAGGACCTAATACTGAACCTTGAGGAACCCCACTTATCACATTAGACCAATCGGAGTATGTTCCATTTACAACAACCCTTTGCTTCCTGTCTTTTAGCCAGCTCTCGATCCATGAGCAGATATTTACTGCAATTCCTGTATCCCTTAGTTTGCTCACTAGTCTTCCATGTGGCACTGTATCAAATGCCTTTGAAAAATCTAAAAAGACTACATCCACTGAGTTGCCCTGATCCAAGTTCCTACTAACCTCCTCATAAAAACTAATTAGATTGGTCTGACACGACCTTTCCTTCATAAATCCATGTTGACTGCTACCTATGATCCTGTTCAAATAGACATATTCTTGTATTCTGTCCCTTATTAACCCTTCTAAAAGCTTCCCAACTACAGAAGTGAGGCTCACTGGTCTATAATTCCCCGGATTTGCTCTAGATCCCTTCTTAAATATAGGTATCACCTCTGCTTTTCTCCAGTCATCTGGTAGAGACCCTGTAGTGAGTGAGTCTTGAAAGATTAGATATAATGGTTTGGCTATTACAGACCCCAGCTCCCTCAGTACCCTTGGATGTATTCCATCAGGACCTGGGGCTTTATTAACATTTATTTTCTCCAACCTCTTTTGTATTTCTTCCTGCGTTAACCAATTATTTAGTAAAGGTAGTGTAGCCCCATTATGTTGCGGTGTCTCAGCCACTGGTACCTCCCTTGTGTAAACCGACGAAAAGAACCTATTTAGCTCATCTGCCTTTTCCTGGTCACTAATTATCAGATGGCCTGTGTCACATTGTAATGGTCCTATCGATTCCTTCCTGGCCTTCTTCCCATTAATATATTTAAAAAATATTTTAGGGTTAGTCTTACTTTCCATTGCAACGGACTTCTCATTTTCTATTTTAGCCAGTCTAATAGCCCTTTTGCAAGACTTGTTGATTTCCTTATAGTCACATAAAGCTGCCTCTGTTCCCTCCTTCTTGTATAATTTAAATGCATATTTCTTTTTCCTCATCATGATCTTTAAGTCATTGTTAAGCCACATGGGATGTGATTTACTCCTATTCATTTTATTTCCACATGGTACATGCTGATGAGTATGTTTATTTAGTAAGGATTTGAATGTTGTCCATTTATTTTCAGTATTCTTCCCTGTAAGTTCTTTGTCCCAGTCTATATGTTGTATTGCTGCCCGTAGCCCATTAAAGTTAGCCATTTTAAAATTTAGAGTTTTTGTTGGCCCCTTACAACTCTGTTTTTTGTATTAAATCTCAAATGAGACTGTGTTGTTATCACTGTTCCCCAAGGGTTCCCCTATGATATTATATCAATATTACTTGTGATGACTAAATCCAAGATGGCCCCATTTCTAGTAGGTTCTTGTATTACCTGGGCCAGATAATGATCCCTGAGAGTACTCAAGAACCTGCTCCCCTTAGCTGAGCTGCTGGTCTCGTTTATCCAGTTTATATCAGGGTAATTAAAGTCTCCCATTATTAGAACTTGCCCATGCTTAGCTGCATTTCCAATCTGTAACAATAATTGTATTTCCTCACTTTCAGCTATATTTGGGGGTTTATAGCATTCTCCCACCAATATGCGTTTCGAATGAGCTCCTCCACTATTTAGCTCAACCCACAAGGATTCAATGATGCCGTTAGTGCCAGCATAAATATCTTCTCTGACTATAGGCTTAAATTCAGGCTTAACATAAAGACAGATCCCTCCTCCTCTTTTACCATTTCCCCTATCTTTCCTAAATAGGTTATAACCATCCAGATTAACAGTCCAGTCATGAGATTCATCCCACCATGTTTCCATAATGCCTATTAAGCCCCATTTTTCTTGTACTGCTAATATTTCTAGCTCATCCATTTTCCCAGGCAAACTTCTTGCGTTAGCAATCATACACTTTATGTTGCTATGGCTCTGCTGGTGTGAAGTGCCTGCCACTGTATTTGAGGCCCCTATTAATATCTCCCTACTTTCTATTGTAACCCTCCCCCCTTCTCCTCCCCCATGGGTAACTAATTCATCCCTTTCCCTCTCTACCCAATTTACCCCAATACTTCTATATAGTCCCTCCCCCCCACCTACAAGTTTAAAAACTCCCCCAGCCGTTCTACCATCCTATCCCCTAGCACAAAAGCACCCTCATCATTAAGGTGCAATCCATCCCTGCTATAGAGATTGTACCCAAGTGAGAAGTCAGCCCAGTGCTCTAAAAACCCAAAAACCTCTGCACTGCACCACTTTTTTAGCCACGCATTAACCTCCCTAAGCTCCTTCTCCCTACCTGGGCTAGCACGTGGCACTGGTAGTATCTCAGAAAATACTACCTTGGAGGTCCTTGCTTTAAGCTTATTCCCTAATTCTCTAAAATCATTCTTTAGGACGCTCCATCTTCCACTAACTTTGTCATTGGTACCAATGTGTACCAAGACCGCCGGTTCATTACCAGCCCCTCCCAATAATTTATCCACCCGATCCACAACATGCCGAACCCGAGCACCCGGGAGACAGCACTCCTTCCCCTCCTCCCTACTCCTCTCCCCTCTACACCTCCCCACTCTTCACCATTCCTCCCTCCTCCTCCCCACTCCTCTCCCCTCCACTCCTCCCCCCTCCCCCCACTCCTTCCCACTCCTCTCCCCTCCACTCCTCCCCCCTCTCCTCTACTCTCCACTCCTCCCCCCTCCCCCCACTCCTCTCCCCCCATTCCTTCCCACTCCTCTCTCCTCCACTCCTCCCCACTCCTCTCCCCTCCACTCCTCCCCCTTCCTCCCCACTCCTCTCCCCTCCTCCCCACACCACTCCCCTCCTCCCCACTCCACTCCTCCCCACTCCTCTCCCCTCCACTCCACTCCTCTCCTCTCCTCTCCCCCCCACTCCTCCCCCCCCCCCACTCCTCTCCACTCCATTTCAATCCCAAAAAGAATATGACGATGAATAAAAATCAGTGTTACTGAAAACATATGATGGGAAAACAAAATGTGTGTGTTATGTGTGTTTAATAACTGTTGGGGGATAGGGTTTGGGATGGGGAGGGGTGTGTATGGAGTGACCTAGCTTTATATTTCTCTATGTGTGTTCTTTAAATGTGTATTGCAATTATGTATAATCTGTAAATATGTGTAATCAAGGATTAAGTGTAAAATCATATATAGTATAATAGAAATAAACAAAACCGCAAATTACTGCTCTTAAAATACTCATTCTCTCTCTCTCTCTCTCTCTCTCTCTCTCTTTCTCTAGAACCAACCACCAACTCCGAGACCTGCGTGCTACTTCGTCAGAAAATACAACACAATCAACGCATGGGCGGGTGGAACGCAAATGTATAATCTCCCTCTGTCAATCATCTGCAGCTCTTTCTATTGGCTGAAAGGCTTTGTCGCACTACATTATACCGCAATTGGATCGTAACGGCCTATTGCATGTCGCCCAGCCCCTTGACAGCTTGTGTGTGAGGAAAGTGTTTATGGGCTTGCTTCTATGGCCCACATAGTTGGATTTAATAGCTCTGTAACTACGCAGAATTGTAAGCCCGCAGGCTTTGAGGGTGTACAGGCTTGAATTTTAATATGGCCCTTTGCCTTATGCACTTCTGTGAAAAATTAGGTATAAGTTTAAAAACTCCCCCAGCCGTTCTACCATCCTATCCCCTAGCACAAAAGCACCCTCATCATTAAGGTGCAATCCATCCCTGCTATAGAGATTGTACCCAAGTGAGAAGTCAGCCCAGTGCTCTAAAAACCCAAAACCCTCTGCACTGCACCACTTTTTTAGCCACGCATTAACCTCCCTAAGCTCCTTCTGCCTCCCTGGGCTAGCACGTGGCACTAATAATATCTAAAAAAAATACTACCTTGGAGGTCCTTGCTTTAAGCTTATTCCCTAATTCTCTAAAATCATTCTTTAGGACGCTCCATCTTCCACTAACTTTGTCATTGGTACCAATGTGTACCAAGACCGCCGGTTCATTACCAGCCCCTCCCAATAATTTATCCACCCGATCCACAACATGCCGAACCCGAGCACCCGGGAGACAGCACTCCTTCCCCTCCTCCCTACTCCTCTCCCCTCTACACCTCCCCACTCTTCACCATTCCTCCCCCCTCCTCCCTACTCCTCTCCCCTCTACACCTCCCCACTCTTCACCATTCCTCCCCCCTCCTCCCCACTCCTCTCCCCTCCACTCCTCTCCACTCCTCCCCCCTCCCCCCACTCCTTCCCACTCCTCTCCCCTCCACTCCTCCCCCCTCTCCTCTCCCCTCCACTCCTCCCCCCTCCCCCCACTCCTCTCCCCCCCCCCTCTCCTCTCCCCTCCTCCCCCCTCCCCCCACTCCTCTCCCCCCATTCCTTCCCACTCCTCTCTCCTCCACTCCTCCACTCCTCCCCACTCCTCTCCCCTCCACTCCTCCCCCTTCCTCCCCACTCCTCTCCCCTCCTCCCCACTCCACTCCCCTCCTCCCCACTCCACTCCCCCCCACTCCACTCCTCCCCACTCCACTCCTCCCTACTCCTCTCCCCCCCACTCCTCTCCACTCCATTTCAATCCCAAAAAGAATATGACGATGAATAAAAATCAGTGTTACTGAAAACATATGATGGGAAAACAAAATGTGTGTGTTATGTGTGTTTAATAACTGTTGGGGGATAGGGTTTGGGATGGGGAGGGGTGTGTATGGAGTGACCTAGCTTTATATTTCTCTATGTGTGTTCTTTAAATGTGTATTGCAATTATGTATTATCTGTAAATATGTGTAATCAAGGATTAAGTGTAAAATCATATATAGTATAATAGAAATAAACAAAACCGCAAATTACTGCTCTTAAAATACTCCTTCTCTCTCTCTCTCTCTCTCTAGAACCAACCACCAACTCCGAAACCTGCGTGCTACTTCGTCAGAAAATACAACACAGTCAACGCATGGGTGGGTGGAACGCAAATGTATAATCTCCCTCTGTCAATCATCTGCAGCTCTTTCTATTGGCTGAAAGGCTTTGTCGCACTACATTATACCGCAATTGGATCGTAACGGCCTATTGCATGTCGCCCAGCCCCTTGACAGCTTGTGTGTGAGGAAAGTGTTTATGGGCTTGCTTCTATGGCCCACATAGTTGGATTTAATAGCTCTGTAACTACGCAGAATTGTAAGCCCGCAGGCTTTGAGGGTGTACAGGCTTGAATTTTAATATGGCCCTTTGCCTTATGCACTTCTGTGAAAAATTAGGTGCTTCTTTACCTTTTTTGTCTTATGAAGCTCAACCTCAGATATGAGGCTTGCTCCTGGCATAAAGATGTTTTTAATGGTCTACATATCTTATCACATCCCAAGAATCTTCGTCATTCAATCTATTGTCTTATGACACGTCTACTGAGCTCTAATTTATAACCTGAGAGTTCCTTCTCCTTTCATCCAATATTGTTCTATCTTTATCAGATTATACATTATATACATATTTCATTGCTTGAGACTATTGCTTTCTTACCACCCTGTAAATCTTCCATTCTCTACTTCATCACCCAAGTCACTCCCTGAACCTCTCCCCACCTGCTATCTCACTCCATTAGAACCGGCCCTATCTAACCATTTCCCTCCACTTTTTCCATTGTTGACCAGCCTCAAGTTGCAATATTGGTCACTGATTAAGCTGAGGATAGTTTGATGTGGTGAACAAGGCTTGGCATGATCATGTGAGAATATATTGATTGGGATAACAGATAAGATGTGGTAGATTTGATGGACAGTATGGTAGATAGAGTAAGTGCGGGGTAAACATTTCATACAAAGGATAATGGCTAGAGGAGAGTATAATAGGTTAAGATTGTGTTGGGGGAGAGCCTGAAGAGGAGAGTATGAAGGAAATAGGTGGTTCTTGACAGTCTGATGAAGAGATGTGACGATTGAGTAGAGTCTGCTGTAGGAATTAGAGTGGAGAGATATAGATCTGGGGAGAGGCCAATTAGGATATGTGGTTCTGGGGTGAAAGTCTCAGAGGGCCACTGTGCTAATGGGAAAACAAGAGGAGAGAGAATTGATTTAACCACCATATTACTATGTGCCAGTTTCCCATTCACCCAATGAAAATATTGCCATGGCTGGCATCCATGAGACCAACTGGTAGGGGGATGTGCAAGAGGCATACAAAAGGAGGAAAAGAAGAGGAGGAATGGAGGGCAGCACAAGCCTAATAGAAAGAAATGAAAAGTGAAGGAGAGAGATGCAGAGGGAAGTATTGGAAATAAAAAAGGTAAGAAGAAGAAGAGCAGAGCAACTAAAGGAAGGAGAGAAAGGGTGCATGTGGAAAGAAGGAAATGGTGATGAAATATGAATGTGAGGAATTTTGCCCCTTGGTTGCCTATCTCTCTAGGCCCCCGCCTTTTTGGCTTTACTGCCTTAGCTGAGTCTTCCACAGTGAAAAGTTTTTTTTGGGGTGGAGAGTGGGATGAACCAAGTTAGTGGTGGAGAAGCAAAGCATTGTATGAGGCAGTGAAAATGATCATATGTATATAACACTAGCGACTTGCCCGTCAAAAATGACAGCAATAAAATTTGAAGCCTGGCAATGCGGTTTGCCACACAATGTAATCCTCCCCTCATGATGGCGCCTTTGGCGCTAATCGTGAGGCCTGCAATGAGCACCTTTGGCGCTCATTGCAGCCCCCGTCAAACCCGTAACTTTCGAGCCTCGCAATTAGTGCCTTAACATTGCGTGACCAACACTACGACAACTATATATGTGATTGTGTCAGTTAAAGTGTCTGTAATAGACACATTGATGTATAAATGAATCAGTTTTTTGATTTCACTGCTCTTTAATGGACCAATATGTGATGAAAGTATCATCTATGGCAGAAAAATTGAGTCTGACAAAGAGTATTATTAGGCAAGTATAAGATCATATCGCTAATTTTTTAATTATGCCTTAAGTCTTAAGAGTATTATTAAATTGGGATTATGATTATTATGCAGGAGCAGAACTTGCACTTATGCCTCTGAGCACATGCAAAGGTAGGAGATTAAGGTCAAATAGTACACTCTCCTGTCTCACCCTCTGCAACCACTGATAGATAAGATTAGCACACACCTCAGGCTCCAGTCAATCAGGAAATGCTGATACCAGGCATGATGCAAAGAATCCAGTAAAATGTATATTTTATCTAAAAAACAATTTTTGTGTATGGCATACACATCTGTTCAGGTTACTTTGTTACAAACATGACGTTTTTCCTAAACTACAGTGGTGTTTTAATTTCTTGATATAACACAATAACTGTTCCTTTTTTTTTTTTTTATCCAATGTAAGCGATTAGCTATTACAAGAAATACAGGCTATTAATATTATTCACCTTTCCAACCCTCAATTTTCACTTCACTCAGTAAATACGCAAAACCCGCAATCAACTTGTAACCAAACTTTTTATTCAATACTGTAAGTGACATTATATAAAATAAATTAAAGGTTCAAGAACAAATTACTGATTTTTTACGAAACCCATGACAAATGCTGTCAAGGCAAATTATATATTTAGCCTAATCAAAATGCTGTGAAACGTCAAAGTATTCATATTGCTGAGCTTGAATACTACATTTATCCTATTATTAAATTGGGATTATGATTATTATGTTTATTTATAGGGAGCCAAACATACTCTACAGTGCTGTACAAAGGGGAACAATGAGTATCGAAGACTTAAGATAATACCCATTATAAGCACATATAAAATTACTTTAGGGCTCTGCAGTGAGAATAGAAATGAAGCATGACCCTGGAAAGATCCATTGGGCGTTAGAATAAATAAATAAACACACTGACCCAACGTTTCTTGGGAAAATTACGGGCCACAGCTTTATTAAAGCAACCATAAATCAATAACCAATTAACATAATTAACATTGTTACATCACCGCTCAAATAACATCCTGGAGGAGGAGCCTGGCCCGTCAGTAACCTCAAGCCCTGGGCCCTCGCCCAGAGCCTCCCAGTGCTTTAATAAGCACGCCCATGAGGCAGGGCAACGCCCACTTAAGCCCGTGGGCCGGGTGCCTCACTCACCAACCAAAGACATTCCTACTTGCATCCTAACTTAGAAATCACAAAATCCTCACCCTTCAACTCTTTACCACCCTTTTTTTATTTTATTTTTTTAAACCTAACTTAAGATTCCTGAACTTTGCTCAACCAACCTCACCCTCTAGACATACCTTACTAGTATATCTGCTACTTTCCTAACTGACCACCAACTCAAGGGGAGGGAATCAGCTCAATGGCCAGCGCGGAGTGAGGAGGAAGCCCGCGAAACGGGCGGAAGTAGCTCCTCCTCCTCCCAGCCAATCAGCAGCGCCCAGGCTCCGCTGGGTCACGCAGCGCCGGCCAGTACTTGCAGAAGTATTGCTTTTCAAGGAAGGAGACCCTAATGTCTGCCTATGGTGAGTGTTTTGGTGAAAGGGTTAACCACAAGACAGTTTATGCAAGTCAGTCACCTATAGTGAAAGTAAAATGATCCACCCCCCAAATAAATATATGCGCCTACTATGGCAATTTAAAATATAACTATCTATGAGAGCTTTATAAATGGATGTAAAAGTATATATAGTACAGTCGATAATTATTAAAATAAAATAGGAAAAAAAACAGAGAGTCAATACATTAGTTAACGTTTCCAGGCTGTGGAAATGTGGATTTACAGGAGAATATGATGATATAGTCAAACACTCATCCAGCTGGTTTCCTTGAGGTGTCCTCCTACATAAGGCATAAACTCGTCCCTTAATATTTTCAAACGCAGAGGATGTAGCTCCTCTTTCCTCAACATAAATTCTCTCTCACTGTCTTTTTGATAGCTTATTGCAACCTGAGTGACTATACATCGTAGTGTGCATTTAACACCAAATAGTCTGAATATTTCTATGCAACAATCATTCCTTGGCACCACCTAACATTCCATTTTCACAGAAAACAGTATGAATAGGATTGTGCAACCATGAAAATACAAGCAATATTTTAACCTCATTATAATTTGCTTGTAACAGGCTATTAGATTCATGAAACCAACTTCAATCAGAAGAAGTACAGCCAAACACAGTACCTGGGATATGCATACTAATGGGCTGTAGAACAGATGAGCTTTTCACAACAATAATGGACCCTTAAAGGACGATTGAAGTGTCATAATTATAGTATGCTCATGTAAAGAGCAGGTGTTTTACGTTTAAAATAAATAAACACATCCTTGTATGCAGATATCATCTGTATTCAGTTCTACTGACAGTTAAAGCCATATTTAAATTTCCTGGATTATGAATGCATTTGATAGCGGATAATCAGCTGTGTATGAAAAAAAAATTGCATGAAAAAAATACCAAAATAAACATTAACAAACTCACCCTGATGTTTGCTACATCTATTGAGTTTGCAAGCTGTTGCTTTTCAGAGTTAACACCCCTGCATATCCAAAATTAGCATAACATTCATAATCACAGGCATCTAACAAATTGTAACAATCTGTAAAGCATTTTTATGCACCAAAGAATTCTGGGTTGTGTAGTCCCATATTCACCAGGGAAGAGGGAGTACTGAGGAGTCAGGCACTGCTCTGTAAGATCTATGCATTGAGCTGCTGCTGGCTTGAAGGATAGTAAAGGGTTAAAACCTGTACCCAAATGCAGTGTTCCTATTGGGAGGTACACGGTCTATGTAAGCAGCTCTGTGGGCGTGGAAAACAAGTTTTATTTTTAAATAAAATAAATCTGTATGTGTAAAGAATGACTCCATGGAATGTGTATTTCCCATATAAGCAGAATGTGTTAGATTAGAAAAAGTTAAGAACAGGGAAACGTAGATATACTCAACAATAGAGCTGAATAGTGGAAAAGTCCAAGGAGGATAACCTTCCCTTTTAGGCTCCACTAGATATCCAAGATGGAAGTGCCCATGACACAAGAAGATCTACAAGATCTTCGAACAAAAGACCAATAAATGGATACACAAAAACATTTAGTACAATTGAGGATCATTAAAAAAAAAAACAAGAGCAACTACATTGAAAATTATATATTTCATTCATAATAATGAGGCAAACTGCATAATCGGATGGGTGTTCAGGGGATGGTTAGATAGATAGATAGATAGATAGATAGATAGATAGATAGATACTGTAGATAGATAGATAGATAGATAGATAGATAGATAGATAGATAGATAGATAGATAGATAGATAGATAGGTTCCCATATACCTACTTAGTGAAAGTTGGCTGTAAACCAAAGCATTTCATGGAAGCATCTCATGTTAATAACTAACACTTATCCACTGAGCGAGATCTGAATCAATGATGTTTTCCACTGCAATCATAGAGAGACATCCAGTCACCTGCAATTCCACAGGGTGATATTAATATCATTAAACATTTCAAGTAAACAAAATAAAGTGGTGGGAATCTTAAGAGCAGACAATGGTACCCAGCCAACACCGAGCTTCACAAGACATTTTATACAAGGTTTGCCCGAGAGAGCCCTAGAAATTAAAAGCCAATAATACAAAAATCTAAAAGCACATCTCTGAATTACTATTTCAGAATGTTTTAGGTGTAGACAGTGTTAATTGATTTTTTTGTATATTCTTTAATTTGCGATTGTTGCTTGGATTAAATATTTTAATATTATATAAAACTGCATTTGATTATAAGATAACAAATTTAATGTAAATATATACCAAAAATCTAGTTTTTTTCTGTACAATGTATTACAAACCATAGTCAGATACAAGATGTGCCTGGCATGCTGTGGTACATAAGGTCACGGAGAGCCAGGCTCGACTGAACGACTAAACAACAAATGTATTGCAGGGGAATTACAGTAGAGTATGTATCCCAATCTGTAGCTCGCGCTACATGTTTTGAGGAATGTTTTGAGGAAACATCCGCATATGGTTCATACTGGAAAGAAATCATGGTCATATCGATTAGACTAATAAATGATAAGCAACAGAACAATTCACACACAATAGTGTCTTCTAATACATAAAATTATTATAATAATCATTTCTATGAAACATTTTTTTTTCTAAGCAAATTATTTTTTAAAATATATTTAGAATTGTATTTTTATCATTTAACTTTTTATATGAAAAAACATGTTATAAGTATGCTGTTGACCGTGCTTCCTATTTCTATACCAGCCAATGAGTTTGTGTCAGATCTAATACCTGGTACACTCCACTGTTAATATCTTTGTTCATTGACAATAGTAGGAAGTTATAAACGACTTGAGAAAAGTAGAGAAATACTTACAGTACTGATCAACTATATATATATATATATATATATTGTGAGAATAAAGGTGGAATAGTGGTTGATGGGAGATACATCAGACCTGATTTGCTAGACAGCAACCAGAGGATTTCTCAGTTAAATGCCCCAGGGAGAGAGGTTACAGTTTGCAATATGCATAGCTGATGCTCTGCAAAACATGGTATGGGTCCCTGGGGCGGAGTATTTGGAGAGCAGGGGGGGCCAATGCTCCAACAGCACTAGTGGCTGTATAAACAGACCACAGCTTGGATCTGGTTTTTAAGAGTTAGCTAATTGGCACTCACCTGTAGCTACTCAATTAGCAGACAGGCCTTTAAAAGAAGAGAGCAGCCTGCTCCAAGGGGCAGGGGAAAAGACAGCTAGGAGAGGCTGCGCTTATTGCAAAGACATTGCTTTTGTTTGGGAAATTGGTAAGTGGGAAAGCCACCCAATTGCAGATAGCAAGTACTGTCTAGTAAGAGCTCAAGTAAGAGCAAGGGATTTTGTTTGTTTTGTTATTATTTAAAGTACCTGCTTTCAAACTGAATAAAAGAGGAAAACTGAGCTGAAGGTGTCCTGGACTTTGTATACCCTAGAAGGCTGTGGTTACTGCAAGATCGGTGACAATCCTACCTGTAAAAGAAGTGGTTTGTCACATATGGTGGAGAATGCGGGCATCCACGTAAGCCTGAGGGTAGAAGTCATTTAAAGCTCAACATGGAGGATGTTATCAAGGCTCTGATCCAATCCTCCTCTGTGCAACAGGAGACTAACAGGAGAGCTGCAGAAAACAGTGCAGCCCTGCAGCAACTGGTGCTGGCCCAGGCAGAGAGTGCTAAAGTCCTGGCCAAAACACAAATGGAGGGCACTGAGTCCTTGGTGAAACAGCTTGTTGTGACACAAGCGGAGATGTTTAAAGTAGCCCGTGAGGAGCAGCAAAAAGTCACCCAGGGACTACAACAGGTAATCCAAGCGATCTCTGGAAAACTGAATGGAGACCCTGATGGAAGATACCAGGGGCCAAAGGTGATTCGGGCGAGCCACTATCTTCAGAAAATGACCGCATCAGATGATGTTGAGGCGTACCTTCTGGCATTTGAGCGCACTGCTGAGAGGGACGGATGGCCGGCTGGTGAGTGGGCAAGCATACTGGCACCGTTCCTAAGTGGAGAGCCGCAGAAGGCATATTATGACCTAGAACCAGCCGATGCAAGTAGCTACAGCAAATTGAAAGCTGAAATCTTGGCACGACTGGGTGTAACCTCTGCAGTACGTGCCCAAAGGTTCCACTCGTGGTCATATTCTTCAGACAAAGCCGCACGTTCCCAAATGTTTGACCTCATACACCTTGCACGGAAATGGTTACAACCTGAAATCCATTCAGCTAGCCACATTGTGGA
The DNA here is from genome assembly GCA_027410445.1 of Discoglossus pictus. Taxonomy (NCBI): domain Eukaryota; kingdom Metazoa; phylum Chordata; class Amphibia; order Anura; family Alytidae; genus Discoglossus; species Discoglossus pictus. The sequence goes on along the minus strand of CM050176.1, from coordinate 27,743,332 downwards.
AACCTTAGTAATGGACCGGTTTTTGCGTGGTTTACCAGCTTCCCTGCGTCGCTGGGTCAGCCAAAGTGACCCCCATACAGCTGACCAACTGATTGCCTTGGTGGAAAGATATGCGGCTGCAGGAGAACTGCTATGTCCTACTTCACAGGAAAACCCTCGCAATCCTAAGCCCCAAGATTCTGCAAGACCGGGTAAGACTGTTCAAGGTTTAAGGGGGGCATCCAGGTCTAATAGGCCTGGGAAAGGAACTAATTGGTGGTCAGACTGTACTGTCAAATGTTTCAAGTGCAAAGAGGATGGTCATATGGCCAAAGACTGTCCATTTAAGGATGAACCTATGGAATGCAATATGGGCAAAAATGAGGGAACACGTTCATTTTTGCTCAGTTGTTGTGGTATTGCTAACAATGACTATGATAATAACGCTCATAAATGCTGTGTAACTGTGAATGGAAAAATGTCTAAAGCATTACTTGATTCAGGTAGTATGGTTACGTTGGTAGCAGAGTCTATAATACCTTGTGTAAAACCTGATCATGGACAGAAAATAGGCATTATCTGTGTTCATGGTGATAAAAAGGAATACCCCACTGCGGAAGTAAATATTGGAACCCAGTATGGGAATTTAAAGTACCGAGTGGGTGTAGTACCTAGATTAGCCCATGAGGTAGTGATCGGTAGAGACTTTCCTCATTTTCTAAAATTAGGGGCAGCTTTACAAAAGACAGATCAAAATTTATCAGAAATGAGTCAGTCTGTCGAGGATAATGTGTTCCCTTTTTCCGATATTGACTTGGGTTTTGACCACTGTGACGGAAAAATAAGGAAAAAGAAAAAATACTGCCCTAAACCAGTATTAATAGGAGATAACCCAGCTCAAACTAGTGAGGAGCCTACTAATAATGCAGACAAGGATAAGGACTTAATTGATATTGGAATTAGTCCAGGTAATTTTAAAAGCGCTCAGTGGGAAGATCCCACTTTAGTGACAGCTAGAAATGATATTAAAGTTGTAAACGGGGTTGTTAATCAGCCAGGAGGAGCACTGCCGTTCCCCTATTTTGAAGTACAAAATGACCTAATTTACCGTGTAGAAAAAAAGGATTCAGACATCATTAGGCAACTGTTGGTTCCTCAGACTTACCAGAATATAGTGCTAAAGTTGGCTCACAGCCACATATTAGGGGGACACTTGGGAGTCGAAAAAACTAGAGAGAGAGTCCTTAGACGGTTTTACTGGCCTGGAGTGTTTGCTGCTATTACACACTATTGCTCCTCATGTCCTGAGTGCCAGTACAGGGCTCCTTTCAAGACTTTTCGTAGTCCACTTGTACCCTTACCCATAATTGACGTGCCTTTTGAAAGGATCGCTATGGACTTAGTGGGGCCACTGGTAAAGTCCGCTAGGGGACACCAATATATATTAGTCATCTTGGACTATGCAACTCGCTATCCTGAGGCCATTCCCTTGCGTAATACCTCTGCAAAGCTAATAGCTAAGGAACTTATGTTGATGTTCAGTAGGGTGGGTATCCCTAAAGAAATACTGACAGACCAGGGGACCCCGTTCATGTCCAGAGTCACAAAAGAGTTGTGCAGGCTCTTGCAGGTTAAACATCTTAAGACCTCAGTATATCACCCACAGACTGATGGTTTAGTAGAGAGGTTCAACAAAACCCTTAAGAGTATGCTACGCAAGGTAATTGATGCAGATGGAAGAAATTGGGATTTTTTATTGCCATATCTACTGTTTTCCATTAGGGAAGTTCCACAGGCCTCCACGGGCTTCTCTCCTTTTGAATTATTATATGGAAGACATCCCAGGGGAATATTGGATATTGCTAAGGAGACCTGGGAACAGGAGACTACTCCTCACAGGAGTGTAATTGAGCATATAGCTCAAATGCAGGATAGAATGGCCACCATCATGCCTATTGTCAGGGAACACATGCTGGAAGTCCAGCAGGCTCAGAAAAACAGCTATAACCGTAATGCTAGAGTCAGAGTGTTCCAACCTGGAGACAGGGTATTGGTTCTGGTCCCTACTGTGGAGAATAAGTTCCTTGCGACTTGGCATGGACCCTATGAAATAATAGAGAAAGTGAGTGATGTCAATTATAAAGTCAGACAACCAGGAAGAAGAAAGCCTGAACAGTTGTATCATATAAATCTGTTAAAGCCATGGAAGGACAGGGAGGTCCTGGTTGCTTTAAAACCTTCAGAACCTCCTATAGTAGAGCCAGATGTGAACGTATCTAAGACTCTGTCTGTCCATCAAAAGCAAGAGGTCAGAGATTTCATCAGAAGAAATAGGGATGTTTTCTCGATAGTTCCAGGAAAGACTAAAGTGATTAAACATGACATAATAACCGAACCAGGGAAAAGAGTTAACCTCAAACCCTATAGAATTCCTGAGGCCCGGAGGGAGGTTATAAACTTAGAGGTTGAGAGCATGTTAAAACTTGGAGTCATTGAAGAATCCCAGAGTAACTGGAGTAGTCCTATTGTATTGGTGCCAAAGCCTGATGGCACATGGAGGTTCTGCAATGACTACCGCAAGTTAAACGCCCTCTCAAAATTTGATGCTTACCCAATGCCAAGAGTTGATGAGTTAATAGAAAGACTGGGCAAAGCTCGTTATCTAACAACCTTGGATTTAACAAAGGGTTACTGGCAGGTCCCGCTCACTGAAAGAGCCAAAGAAAAGACAGCCTTTTCAACACCCAGTGGCCTGTTTCAGTACACTGTATTGCCATTCGGGTTACATGGGGCACCTGCCACATTCCAACGAATGATGGACAGAATTCTTAAACCTCATGTTCGTTATGCTGCAGCATACTTGGATGATGTCGTCATCCACAGTGCAGACTGGGAATCCCACCTCCCTAAAGTTCAAGCGGTACTTGATGCTATCCGCTCAGCAGGCTTAACTGCCAATCCTTCCAAGTGTACGATTGGTTTAGAGGAAGCTAAGTACTTAGGTTATTCTATTGGGAGGGGTTTGGTTAAACCACAGGAAGCCAAAGTAGAAGCCATACAAAAATGGCCACAGCCCCTTACAAAGAAACAAGTAAAGGCATTTTTGGGTTTAATTGGATATTATAGGCGGTTCATTCCAGATTTTGCTACCATTGCTGCACCCCTGACAGACCTTATTAAAGCAAAATCCCCAGTCATAGTTAAATGGTGCCCTGAGGCAGAAAAGGCTTTTAAGAGTCTGAAGGAAGCTATCTGTAGCCATCCTGTCTTAGTGACCCCAGATTTTTCAAGGGATTTTATAGTTCAGACAGATGCTTCTGATGTGGGCTTGGGGGCTGTTCTTTCACAGGAATACCAGGGTGAGGAACACCCTGTTTTCTTTTTGAGCAGAAAGTTAAACCCACATGAGAAGAACTACTCTATTGTTGAAAAAGAGTGTCTTGCTATTAAGTGGGCATTAGACTCTCTTAAATACTACCTACTAGGCAGAAGGTTTCGATTGATAACGGACCATGCTCCTCTGACGTGGATGTCTCAGAACAGGGAAAGTAACTCCAGAGTAACCAGATGGTTTTTGAGTTTGCAATCTTTTGATTTCACTGTGGAACACAGGGCTGGTCTGCAACAAGGTAATGCTGATGGGCTTTCGAGGGTACACTCCCTGATTTCCATGGTCGCTCAAACCCTTGGGTATGAGCTGGGGGGGAGGATATGTGAGAATAAAGGTGGAATAGTGGTTGATGGGAGATACATCAGACCTGATTTGCTAGACAGCAACCAGAGGATTTCTCAGTTAAATGCCCCAGGGAGAGATGTTACAGTTTGCAATATGCATAGCTGATGCTCTGCAAAACATGGTATGGGTCCCTGGGGCGGAGTATTTGGAGAGCAGGGGGGGCCAATGCTCCAACAGCACTAGTGGCTGTATAAACAGACCACAGCTTGGATCTGGTTTTTAAGAGTTAGCTAATTGGCACTCACCTGTAGCTACTCAATTAGCAGACAGGCCTTTAAAAGAAGAGAGCAGCCTGCTCCAAGGGGCAGGGGAAAAGACAGCTAGGAGAGGCTGCGCTTATTGCAAAGACATTGCTTTTGTTTGGGAAATTGGTAAGTGGGAAAGCCACCCAATTGCAGATAGCAAGTACTGTCTAGTAAGAGCTCAAGTAAGAGCAAGGGATTTTGTTTGTTTTGTTATTATTTAAAGTACCTGCTTTCAAACTGAATAAAAGAGGAAAACTGAGCTGAAGGTGTCCTGGACTTTGTATACCCTAGAAGGCTGTGGTTACTGCAAGATCGGTGACAATCCTACCTGTAAAAGAAGTGGTTTGTCACAATATATACACTGTATATATATATATATATATATATATATATATATATATATATATATATTTATACATACACACAAAATTAAAATAAAAACTAAATCATCTTTATTAGTGTGAACAAAAACAATAATCTAAAAATTAAATCACAACAAAAAATAAAAGATCTAAGCTAAAATATGTAAAATGACGCAAAAAGAGCTTCAAACAGGCTGGTCCCACAGTGGAGGAATAACAATATTGACCCTCTACGTACGTGTCAAAGAGTATACCTGGATATCATACAATATATTATGGACACAAATACCCTCTATATAATGATATTACTCAAAAAAAAAATGCCTGTTGGTAAATCATGGAATATATATCATAGGGAATATAAAAAAAGAAAAACAAAAAAGATGCCCTATACATACGCTGGTTAGGACTTCAATTGGGTTCTCCTTCCTGAAGGATAGCTCTACCAGCTTACCCCAGATCTAAATAGGAAAGGCCCTAGCCAACCTCTAAACTATCCTAAAGGCAAGATAGAGAAATGGACAGAATATAGTACAAAAATAACAAGGAACAAATAATGAAAAAATAATAATCACAATGTGACCTACCTATGAATATATAGTGCAGATTGTTTTACACATATAATAAATATCCAGAAAATCTGTGCTATTTTACATATGGTACAGAGCAATTTGTATCTATGCAGGGTGAAAGTTTCACAATAGAATTATGTATATGCACAGCACAAATACTGTATTGTAATCCACATATAATATAATATATATCCTGAAAATATGTACTACAATGCCAAGAGTAACTAAGCAGTATGAAAATATCACAATAGAACTATGTATTGTAATACACATATAATATGATAGTAGATATCCAAAAGATCTGTACTACTTTACATATGGTACAATGCCAATTATAACTAAGCAAAGTGAGAGTATCACTATAGAACTATGTACAGTGGATATAAAAAGTCTACACACCCCTGTTAAAATGTCAGGTTTCTGTGCTGTAAAAAAATGAGACAAAGATAAATAATTTCAGAACTTTTTCCGCCTTTAATGTGACCTATAAACTGTACAACTTAATTGAAAAACAAACGGAAATCATTTAGGTGGAGGGAAGAAAATATATAAAAATAAAATAATATGGTTGCATAAGTATGCACACCCTTAAACTAATACTTTGTTGAAGCATCTTTTGATTTTATTACAGCACTCAGTCTTTTTGGGTATGAGTCTATCAGCATGGCACATTTTGACTTGGCAAGATTTGCCCACTCTTCTTTGAAAAAACACTCCAAATCTGTCAGATTGCGAGGGCATCTCCTGTGCACAGCCCTCTTCAGATCACCCCACAGATTTTCAATCGGATTCAGGTCTGGGCTCTGGCTGGGCCATTCCAAAACTTTAATCTTCTTCTGGTGAAGCCATTCCTTTAATGATTTGGATGTATGCTTTGGGTCGTTGTCATGCTGAAAGATGAAGTTCCTCTTCATGTTCAGCTTTCTAGCAGAGGCCTGAAGGTTTTGTGCCAATATTGACTGGTATTTGGAACTGTTCATAATTCCCTCTATCTTAACTAAGGCCCCAGTTCCAGCTGAAGAAAAACAGCCCCAAAGCATGATGCTGCCACCACCATGCTTCACTGTGGGTATGGTGTTCTTTTGGTGATGTGAAGTTGTTTTTGCGCCAAACATATCTTTTGGAATTATGGCCAAAAAGTTCAACCTTGGTTTCATCAGACCATAACACCTTTTCCCACATGCTTTTGGGAGACTTCAGATGTGTTTTTGCAAAATGTGGCCTGGCTTGGATGTTTTTCTTCATAAGAAAAGGCTTTCGTCTTGCCACTCTACCCCATAGCCCAGACATATGAAGAATACGGGAGATTGTTGTCACATGTACCACACAGCTATTATTTGCCAGATATTCCTGCAGCTCCTTTAATGTTGCTGTATGCCTCTTGGTAGCCTCCCAGACCAGTTTTCTTCTCATCTTTTCATCAATTTTGGAGGGAGCTCCAGTTCTTGGTAATGTCACTGTTGTGCCATATTTTCTCCACTTGATGATGACTGTCTTCACTGTGTTCCATGGTATATCTAATGCCTTGGAAATTATTTTGTACCCTTCTCCTGACTGATACCTTTTAACAATGAGATCCCTCTGATGCTTTGGAAGCTCTCTGTGGATCATAGCTTTTGCTGTGGGATGCAACTAAGAAAATTTCAGGAAAGACCAACTAGAGCAGCTGAACTTTATTTGGGGTTAATCAGAGGCACTTTAAATGATGGCAGGTGTATGCTGACTCCTATTTAATGTGATTTAGAATGTGATTGCTTAATTTTGAACACAGCTACATCCCCAGTTATAAGAGGGTGTGCAGACTTATGCAACCACATTATTTTTCTTTTTTTTTTTATTCCCTCCACCTAAAATATTTCAGTTTGTTTTTCAATTGAGTTGTACAGTTTATAGGTCACATTAAAGGTGGAAAAAGTTCTGAAATGATTTATCTGTGTCTCATTTTTTTATAGCATAGAAACCTGGCATTTTAACGGGGGTGCAGTAGACTTTTTATATCCACTGTATGTGCTCAGCACAAATGCTGTATAGTATATAATGTATACTAGGATATAATCACATGAAAAAACTACCAATATGGCTGACCATAGTTAAAACACTCTAATCACCATATGGTAAGACACTTTAATATCGTCTATACAGTAATATTGAAGGTAAATGAGCAGTCAGATCATACAATTGGTCATTAATATCTGTGGGTAAATGTACCTACACAAAGAGATTAGCAGCATCTGCTGTGCACATTAAGGGAAAATAATGTCCCGAACTTATCTGCAGACTTTCACCGTGCTTCTAATACTCTCCGCCGTGGGACAAGGTGTGACATCATAAGTGCGCGTCAGCCAGAGGAGCCTTTCACTATTGCTTCTTCAGAGGCTGATACAAACAGCTGAAGAAAGGAGGCTATATATGCTATATGACGTAGGAAGTTAGTAGGTGGAGCTTGAAGTCTACATCTTGCCAGTTTTTGTGCCTTTTTTAGCTATTTTTTCTTAAAATATTTTTTTTAAATACATTTAAAATATGAATGTATTTGGTCAAAATAATTCCAATCTAGACCTTTAACATTTTGTTTGTGTGTTATTTATCATAGAGCCATATATATATATAGAGAGAGAGAGAATGACAGAGACAGAGAAGGAAAGAGAGAGAGACAAAAAGCACTGCGGTCCAATTTGCATGTCACTTCCCAGTTTCCCAGAATGCAATGCAATGACTGTATTTCTGGGAAACCTGAGCAGTAAATAATTTTTTAACTTATTTTTTAGACATTCAAATGGATTCTCAAATGTACAATTTAATTTCTGTACTACTGTACTCTGTGTGTCACTCTTGTGCCCACTACAAGTTACATGATTGTTGTAGTAAACTACCTACCCACAAAATCTACTGCACAAACCAGGAATCCGCACCACGCTGAGGAGATCCAAAACAGTTATTGTCTGTTGCTAGGCCTCCTGGTTTGTGCATAATCCATCCTGTTCTATGCTTAAAGCTGTGTAATACAGCAAGCATAAGCCTTAAAGGAGCCATGTATAAAGTAGGTTTTGGATTAAAAAAGATTAATCCCAGTTTCCCAGAGTGCAGAGGACTGACTGTATTTCTGGGAAATCTTAGCAGGAACTACATTTTCTTAACTTATTTTTTAGACAGAATCACTAATGTACTATTAAATTTCTGTACTATAAATATATATATATATATATATATATATATATATATATATATATATATATATTCAGATATATTCACTGTGAAAGGCAAATAGATATTTTCAAGAATTTAATTTCTACAGCCTTTTAAATACATCCTTTTTTAACATCCCATTTCTGCAAACTCGTTGATAGAAACAGAACTTACTCCACTTGACATTAAAACAGTGATTTTACAAACCATTTAATGCACTCTAAGGATATTGTTAAGAGACATTGGCATGTTGATGTGATCTGTTCAAAGGTCAGTGATTTGGAATCTCTTTCAGACAATTTGCCAGGATTTTGGCATTTTGTAAGCACACATAGGACATCTCTCCAGCCAGCTGACCTTGACAGTGCATTGGATAAATAAACCTTCAATTTACCCCCCTCCAGCTCTAGCTAGCCCGGCTGGTCCCTGTGGGCCCTTCACCTGTCCATATCGTTCAACCGGCTGCAACTTTCATCTGACGAGCATCCCAGGTTTAGTGACAAACACCATCTAACAGATAAGCCTTTCTGAAAAAGTCAAAGTCAATAGCGTTTCCATTGAAAATTTAATGCGGGTTCCATCTTTACCCATCATTCTTTTTACTGTTGCGTATATCCCAGGAGGCACGTCAAGCCGAAGCACTACTCCATAACAAGTAATGACGTGGCATTTAATGATACTGTCTAAAGTGATCCAAGACCAGGGAAGTAATGTGCATTCATGTACTAGATAACCATAGTTGGATACTAGTATCGTTCACTTGATACAAAGTGACACATGCACCGCCAATGAAGATCCCATCCCTTATTTTAAAGCACATTTTCTGATACAGTGTAGCAAAGTGTTAAGGGAATTGAGTAAAAAGGTAAAAAAAAAAAAAAAAAAGCAACGTATCCATAATTAAGTATTCACAGCCTCTTTAATACTTCAGTGCTCCTGGATCTCCGAGTAGGATCAGTGAATTATACCTCATTGAAGAATGTCCTTAATCGACTCTGACATGTTTTATTGGATGCAGAAAAAATGTTTCAGTATGATAGATAAGGTTAAAAATGTTACCACTCTGATCATTTACTCTAGTGTCTTACAAAAAAAAAACACAAGAGCCAAATCCCATTTACATCATTCATCTGATGCAATGGAAAAAAGCAAGCACTATCTGACAGCCCATTTTAGCTGATGGGACAAAGTGCACATTTTCAATTTTCTGACAAAGTTATGTTGTTTATGTAGATAAGAGGAAAAAAAATAAGAACAATAGTAATGATTTCACAGTGTACCACCGAAATCTGGATTTTTACATATATAGCAATGCATTGCACGTTTATAGCAGAACATTTTTTTTCTAAATATTTGATTTTTTTGCCACTTTTATAAAAATATGTTAAGGAGGCAAATTAACCCTTTTAATGCACATTGAGAAACTATGTGCAGATAATACAGTGTTTTAATATGGGAATAAGAACCTGGCCATTATATTTATCAAAAAACACTGTATAGTAGTCATACAATAGGGCAGGGTAGTCAATTATTTATTTTTTTTACAAAGGCTGCCAGATGTCTTTTGTAAAAATTAAGAAAAGGTCCAACATTCATACTGTTATATAGATACAAACACAAATATTTTGAAATAATGGCACGTAAATGGTGTTTACTTTATGAAGTAGATCAATAGAAATGGCCAAGTTTATCTGATAGCTTATTTAAGGATTTGGAAGCTAAAGTATAAATTAATAAATAGTAAAAGTAATGATATACAAGAGGCCCAAAAGAAAGGGACCAAAGGTGCCAAGTTAAATCCATGTCTGCCTATTGACTAATAGGGTAAATTGGGTCCTTTCCCTCTTCACCATCGCAAAATCTGACAGCTGCAGTTCTGCCTCCGGCAGACAGATGGCGCTGCCGATTTTAGCATATAAGGCTCTCCGACAGAAGAGGCCTTGAGCTATGAAAGGCGCGCCCGAGGCCCGGGGGGCCGAGTGCCCGCGCTGAACATAGTGATGGCTTTGTTGTCGATTCAGCGCCGTCGAGTTGTGCACCGCCAGAGGGGAAAATAGTTATTTGCCTTCCCTGGAACTTGATGGTGCCCGAAAACTCACAGCGCCCTCTGGTGGATGGCACTTTTAACTGCAGCTGTCAGTGCTGCAGAAGAAATGCGCAGGCAAAAAGGGATAGATCTGTAAATTGAATAGGGTTTTGTAACTGAATAGCAGAATAAAGATGATTGCAAGAAAATAAATTAAGTGTAGCTTGTAAAACTTACATTTGAGCGTTACTGTTTAATTTGCTAACAAAACTGCTTTTCTCCATATTCTATTATATGAGCAGGGGGTGGTACAGCCTCTGCCCAGGAGGCTGTCCAATTCTTTTTTCTGGCTAATTTAGATTAACTTGCAGTGACCAGTGTTTGGAAGGAAGGAGTTAAGGAGAAAATAATGGGCAGATCCTATCTCACCCTGGACAACTGATAGAGGTGGAGAGCAGAATAACAGCGTTATTAAATTGCGATTCTGCCAATTGAATAAGGCTCTATATAAGCACACAGCATATTTGTTTTACAGAAGTTTTTAGTTAGTGAAGACCTTGCTTTTGGATAGAAGATCACTAACTAAAAACTTCTGTAAAAATGTAATACAAATACTGTAACTCGCATGTAATAGAATATCATATTTACGGCTTTATGAATATTGCATTACGTCTGAAATGTGGGTCCAAACGTAAATCTTAATTGAACCGCATAAGACTTTGTAAATCCCACCTCCATTTTTCAGTGACGTAATTCTGACAACCTCTGCTGCCATTGGCTCCATCTCGAATCCTAACTACGAGTTACACTAATTGATCACGTTCACGGACGCACATCTGACAAGCTAAAACATGGTTTACAGGTTTGCTTCTCAAGCCCGTAACTGACAGTCCGTTCTAATTTAATAGCACCGTAAATCCGGAACTCTTCAAGCTTGCAGCCGTTGCGGATCTCACGTTGCGGATACAATCTTTACATTTAATGCGGCTGTGTGTTGGCGCTATATAAATAATAGATAATAATAATAATAATAGGTGGGAGTGCAAGCATTTCCATGCACTTACAAGTACACTCGTTTTGACATGCCATCTTTCAATTACATGCTCATTTTCCTTTACGTTAAATGTGCATTTACAGATAATTCCATTTAGACCGGTCCCACAGCCCATTTTACAGGAAACACTTTAAAAATGCCTTGTTTCATTCTATTTCCAGCAGATAATAATATACCTGACTACTAGAGATAAGGTATTCTGGTGTAATGGACTAAACACACAGAGAACCTTACCAAACATAGGACCGAGGAGAGAAGAACAGAAATGGTGGTTCATTGGAACATTAGGTAAAAAAATCCTTATTATAGTTATTATATCTGATGATTTAAACTTAGGCAAGCAAAAAAGCTACAGGATTGGCCGGTTGGATAAATGGTTGTATTGGAACAGGAAATAATATTAGAAAAATATAGGTGCCAATGTCGCTGTATACATCCATAGTTAGACATCAGATAGAATACTTGTTCTGGAGGCCGATCTACAAAAGGATAAAAAAAATGAAACAATTCAAAGGAGGACGATCTAAAACCGGGGGGGCAACTCGGTCCAGGATTTCAATATTTCTGTACTTGAGCATTGGTGAATCAATTATAATTAATACATCCGACTAAGGGCCTCATTCAAATGCGATATGGCCAATTGAATAGGGCTCTATATAAGCACAGAGCATATTTTATTTACAGAAGTGTTTAGTTAGTGAAGACCTTACTTTTGGATAGAAGTTCATTAACTAAAAACGTCTGTAAAAAAAAGTTCTGTGCTTATATAGAGCCCTATTCAATTGGCCAAATCGCAATGGAATGAGTCCCTAATTCAGGCAGAGGGAACTTGATTAGACATACAGAGATCCAGAAATTCTGGACTGTTGGTGGCCCACGTAAGATTGAGTTGCCCACCCTTGGTCTAAAAGATACAACTTATAAGGAAATATTTCATGGCATCAATCCGTGTAGCTTAGCGGAGAGAAGAGAGAGGGTGATATCATAGAAATCTGCAAATATATTAAAGGATTTAAGACAGTGTAGGAGGGAAAACTGGAATGTAAGAACAAGAAGTCACCATTTGGGGATGGAGGTTTGCAGATTTATGAGCTATTTAGGGGTAGTAAAAAAAGTGGAACAACCTTCTGGTGCCCATGGTACAGAAACACAAGTTATTTAATTCAAGAATTGGAACCTTTGCCATACCAGTTAAAGCTAGGATAGCAGCCTTTATGTATGCAGCTAATTTCATAAAACATTATATTTTTATTAATATCTAAATCCCTCTAATGAGTATGTTGACAACCCCAGGGGTGTCTACACAGGCCCCTGATCCCCACCCAATCATCATGCAGCATTAGGGGATCAATCTTAACCCATTATTCACCTGATGCTTCTTCTTCAGCCAATAGGAGAGTAGTGCTGTCAGCCCTCAAGTCACTGCTGGGATATAACCCTCCCTGCTGCTTCCTGTCTGTGCTGTGTGCTTCTAACATGGTGCCACACTACATATCCCAGGCTACTTTGCAGCTCACACAGGAACCCTAGAGTTAATTCAAATGTTTCGGCTAACCTGATTAGCCAAAACAAATTATGAATTTGTTGCTAATTTATCCTGGGTTTGGAGGGGGTGTTAACCCTAATTTGCAACCGGCAGAAATTACAAAGCATATTGCTAACTTCAAGGTAAGTGTTTAAATGTTTATTTTGGTATTTTTCATGCAATTTCTTTTTTCATACACTGAATCAGATGCAATTATAATCCAGGAAACTTGGGTATACCATAAAGAATGGAGGGCCCTGTCTTTGAGCTAAAAAATCAAATGTACATAGAGCTTTTTTACAACGCACCATACAAAACTGAAATATTGTAAATGTATAATCTAAAGGGTAAGTGTTATAATACTGTATCCCATTTTGAAAAGTGATCCTACACTTATAATAATGCATCGCCTTTTTATTGATTTGTTTTTTACATTTACAATTGACAAGTGTCAGCTTCCAGTAATGTTTTGCTGCTGAGTGAGACGATCAGTTTTACTGTGGCTCAATGTGTGGTTTGATGCCTTCAGGAGCCTGTAACAGACATATTTCTGGGCTGAGGTGAAGAGCCCATTAGATGGCTTTTGTTTATTACAACATTACTTAGGTAATTGCTATAGTTGAGTCAGACTGACGGCCCCTTCAGACTCTTCTCTTATTTATTATCCTGATTGCGAAAATGTCTTGGCTCAAACAACTTAGCCCTTCAGTATAGGAAGTCAGTGATAAGACCATTTTTCGAACAGCTACAGCTACAGGTCATAATGATAAACTATCAAGGGTGTTCAGGACACGACTTATTAAGGGGACAGTCACACATTTTATTTCATGTTTTTTTAAAAATTAGAAAAGCTGTGAAACATAAATTTGACAAGTAGATAAGAACCAAGAGGCCCATCCACTTTACCCATTATGTCTACAGAATCAACTTAAATTAGTTAAACCCTATATTTAACCAATATATTCATGAATAACTTCACTGTGTTTGTCCATATTACTGGAAAGCTGTTCCACTTATCTACTACTTATACTGTAAAATAATACTTTCTCTAATTAATGCTAAATCTTTCGCCCTCCATCCAAATCATGACTTCTTGTTTTTGCATTTCTCTTTTTTCTGAAAGATACTTCCATCCATTAAATCCTTTTATATATATATATATATACTAGTAAATTGCCCGTCAATAATTTTTATTTTTTCTCTCCTGCCCCCCCTCTCCCTCCCTTGTGTCTCCCCCCTTACCTGTGTTTCTCCCTGTTCCCTCCCCTTTGTCTCCAACCCTCCCCTGTGTCTCCCCCCTTTCCTCCCCTCTGTTTTGGTACTAATCCTCATGCCCCCATTGTGTTCCCCATCACTTACAGTGCTTTGCAGTGCTGGATTGAATATATATTGGCTTATACAATGCTTTGAGTTTGCGGCCTTCAACCGCCAAACCCGTACGGGTTTTAACAACGATTTACTGGCTCCGAGGTCATTGAAGCCCGCAGGACTTGGGAGGGAAAATAAACCTGAAATTAAATATTGGATTTGGGCGATGTGTAAGCTTGAGAAGGTGTTGCTCTTAATCCTCATGTACCCCATTATGTTGCTCATCATTTACAGAGCATTACATTGCTATCTTGAATTTATATTTACATCTACAGTTTTCCGACTTTGCGGCCTTAAAACATGATTTACCGGCGCACAGGAAATGTCTGCGGCCAATTGCATAGTTGCGGCTGGCCGTAAGGGGGACCTCCTTGCGGCGCCGTCCATTTGAATAGCAGCGTAGCCATAGCGCTATGCAGGGCCGTAAGGAATCGCAGTTTTGCGGTCATTTTACGGCCCATAATAGAATGAGGCCCATTGTGTGAGTGAGTTATAGGAGGCAGACTTTTGTTTGGATTCTTTGGATTTCAGTGAGTAGAAGCAGAGCTTTTAAGCTCTTGTTAATAAAATGATATTTAGATTTGCAAACAAACACTTAGGTGGTTCATTTTAATATTAAAACAGGGAACAAGCTTCTATATGTATCTAAGTATATCATTTATATTAGTCAATTCTTTTAATTCCAGGTGCTTGACACCACTTTCTTAATATAAACTTGTAAATCAGAATTAATATTTAACTTTTATTTGTCATGTCCTTAAAATTGACTAACAATAATCATATAATTGTAATACAAATTATATATATATATACACACAAACCCCTCACATTTTTGTAAATATTTTAGTATATCTTTTCATGTGACAACACACAGCCATTAATGTCTAAACCCTTGGCAACAAAAGTCAGTACACCCCATAAGTGGAAATGTCCAAATTGGGCCCAAAGTGTTAATATTTTGTGTGGCCACCATTATTTTCCAGCACTGCATTAACCCTCATGGGCATGGAGTTCACCAGAGCTTCACAGGTTGCCACTGGAGTCCTCTTCCACTTCTCCATGATGACATCACGGAGCTGGTGGATGTTAGAGTCCTTGCACTCCCCCACCTTCTGTTTGAGGATGCCCCACAGATGCTCAATAGGTTTAAGGTTTTGTGATATGTTTGGCCAGTCCATCACCTTTACCTTCAGCTTCTTTAGCAAGGCAGAGGTTGTCTTGGAGGATTGTTTGGGGTTGTGCTGCCGGCACTGGGGAGCTACAGTTCATTGAGGGAACCATGAATGCCAACATGTACTGTGACATACCGAAGCAGAGCATGATCCCCTCCCTTTCTGAGACTGGGCCGCAGGGCAGTATTTCAAAATAACGACCCCAAACACACCTCCAAGACGACCACTGCCTTGCTAAAGAAGCTGAAGGTAAAGGTGATGGACTGGCCAAGCATGTCACCAGACCTAAACCCTATTGAGCATCTGTGGGGCATCAGTGGGGGAGTGCAAGGTCTCTAAAATCCACCAGATCTGTGGTGTCATCATGGAGGAGTGGAAGAGGACTCCAGTGGCAACCTGTGAAGCTCTGGTGAACTCCATGCCCATGAGGGTTAAGGCAGTGCTGGAAAATAATGGTGGCCACACAAAATATTGGCACTTTGGGCCCAATTTGGACATTTCCACTTACGGGTGTACTCGCTTTTGTTGCCAACGGTTTAGACATTAATGGCTGTGTGTTGAGGTATGTTGAGGGGACAGCACATTTACACTGTTATACAGGCTGTACACTTACTACTTTACATTGTAGCAGAGGGGCATTTCTTCAGTGTTGTCACATGAAAAAGATATAATAAAATATTTACAAAAATGTGAGGGGTGTACTTACTTTTGTGAGATACTGTATATATATATATACATATATATATAAAAATATATATATACTTTAAGCATAAGCTTTAAGGAAGCCATGTTTGATAATGGCTATGGATTAAAGAGCGAGGCATTTGTGGGCACATTTGCAAGTCCCAGCTCAGCTTCCCAGAATGCATTGTAATAACTGTATTTCTCAGAATTCTGAGCTGAACCACAAATGTATTATCTATTTACTATATACTGTATATATATATATATATATATATATATATATATATATATATATATATATATATATATCAGAAGGAGTGAATTAATACAGCTGAATTTGACTACAAATCAACGTAATTGATGGTTTGCTATGTTAAAGGGAGGTCAATGGGAAATCAGTTTCTGCTATCCACATAATTGCGGGGAAAAGTAAGGGTAAGCTGGCATTTATACTGTTAGCATGGTGGCACCATGATCCTGAAAATCGGGATAACCAATAGAACTTACCCCAGTCAGCTGTGATGATATAAGTAAGCAGCCCCATGCTTACAGAAATGTGTACTGTCCTTTAATGTGCAACCCACTCTATCACTGAACTCTATATCCTCCTTCACCTCTGCAGCATCTCAGCCATATAGACAGCCCAGCGCGTGTTTCATCAGTGCGATTCTGACGTCATATTTAATTTATATTTGTAATATTTGTGGCCTAAGTGCCTAATTTTGCATACAGCAAAGATACAATTTAGCTCTACGTATCCGACCTTTCCTCTAGGTTTTGACCATCTTGTGTGCAATTGTTACTTTATCTGTCCAAGAGGCTGTCCTCGTTTATCTGTAATGAGATAGATAAAGACTCCTATCAAGAAAGACAGATCTTTTCCTGTCTCTTGTACACCTAATAGGCAGCGGAGTATCTTAAACACTAATTCTCAAATATAATTCTTCAAAGCTACATTGCTAATCAATAATGACAGAAATAATTCCTGTTGTACGAGCTCTACGGTGATCCTTTGATGTTTAAAATGAAGGATTCTGATTATAACACAGAGTATTTGCCCTTTAGTCTCTCACTTATTAGTAGAGAGTGAAAATCATTCCCGGATCTCATAGAAGCGCTCACATACATATATCTGACTTTAAACTGCATTGCCTCAGAACTGAAAGGGAGTGATTTTAATCAGTTTAAAACGAAGCCAGAAGCAAATCTTTCATAACTCCAAGATTTTTTTTTCCAAGTATAATTATAGCTCTGAATAACCAGCTAATGAATGGAAGTCCTTTCTTATGGTGTTAATAAAAGGCCCTGCCTCACATGTTAACAAAACAAAGGCCCCCGCTGCATGGAGGTAATATAATTGTGTAATTAGTGTGCTTATGAGATGATTTAAGATTACAGTTTATCTGAATCTAATAACCACCTATCAGCTGTTTTACAATTCTGTCTTTTATAACATCAACTTCCTCCTGAATGAGCCTACTGCTAACTGGCACGGTGGGGCTTCCTCAAATAAAGAAGCAGTGCAGTGACTTGGCACAGACAAGAATAGATCATAAGTCAGCGGTCAGCAACCTATGGCCGTAGAGCCGATTGTGGCTCAGTGCAGATCAATCTATGTCTCTTTTGCCTTGGCATCAGATCATAAGAGCTGAACAATGTAAGGCTTTCTCTATAGGGAAAACAGTATCATGAGTTTTAGTCAGATTACTGTGAATTCACATCAGTGTCAGTTTTTCAAATCTCGCATCACAAAAAATTCTTAAAGCAAAAAGATACTCGTTTTTAAAAAAAAAAATCAATTTGTAGTTGGTTTCTTACAAATTAGGGCTCCCATTTAGTGATGTCGCGAACATAAAGTTTGCGTTTCGCGAACCTCGGCCGCGATTTTCCGCCATTTTTTTCAAATGTTCGTGAACCCGGCTGAACCGCCATAGACTTCAATGGGCAGGCGGATTTATAACCCACAGGGTCGCGAACAGTTCCCTGGGGGTTATAAATCCGCCTGCCCATTGAAGTCTATGGCGGTTCGCCGGGTTTGCCGGGTTCGCGAACATTTGAAAAAAATGGCGGGAAATCGCGGCCGAGGTTCGCGAACTGCGAACTTTATGTTCGCGACATCACTACTCCCATTTAATTGTCAACATCGCAATTACTAGAGCCCATATTGTAGCCTGTAAAAGTTAGAGATATTCAGTTGGCTTCTTTTAGCTGCTCACTTTCCATTTGCGAGTTACCGGCTTAAAATCACTGAGGTTGTCAAAAACATATCTCCATCCTATCTCCTCCTTTGATGTTTCAAGCCAGTAAAATTGATATTTAATTGCAATAATCCAACAAGTCCACAATTGCCTTCAAACCCGTAAATTAATCAAAAAAGTGGGTTCAACACCTGTTCGTAAGACTGCAAGAGCAAATAAACACACACTACTGTACTTAAAAATACTGGGAATGCGATGATAGACATTATAATTAATTGTACAACAGTCTCAAGCTTCCAAATGTGCAATAAAAAAGTATTGATTTTACGTTTTATTTCCCTGTTATATTGATCCCTTGAATCAAGGAGTTAAAACATATCAGGCCACCCACATGGACTAGAACAGTTTTATTGATTTGTATTGATTTCTGCATTTCTGGATTGCAAGTCCGATTGGGCATCGGACTTCTAAACACTAATCGACTGTAATTTTAACTCCATGTTTTCCTGACTTCATGATGACGGTCTTATTTACTATTGGCTCTGTCTAAATTAAACGTTACAGGCTTGCTTAATTGATCATGATCATGCCCTGAAATGCTACTTACGTGTTAATTGTTTGCGTGTCGGGGCTGGGAGCCTTTACTTGAGGGCTTGAGTCAATTAAATGCATCTGTAACTGCACCAAATTTCTACCCTGCAGATATACAGGCTGTGTTAAGTAATTATGGGCTTGGAATTAAATGGGAGCCTAGGTCTTTGTTAAAACTGGCTATGAATTTTGGTGCGGTTTGGCTTATCCAATGTAAATGGATGTGATGGTACATAATAGGGTTTTTTTTGGTGATGGAAATGCTGCCAAACCAACCCAGCCTATCCCACTGGAATCTTCTACACTTGGCTTTCCTGAACTGTCAGAAGACCCAAGTCCATCTCTAGAGTTTTATATACCATTACTTGGAGACAATCTTCACAGATCAAGGAATGGAACCCATCTGATCAATACACCCTTTATTGAAACTTATAGACACCTTTATACACTTAAACAAAATGTATTGTAAATAAACATTAAAAGATAGCCAAAGCAATCAGGTGAGAGCCCATGTAGCTCTTCTACTGATTGGCTGGTGCACTGAGATAAATAACATAGGTGTGAGCCAGTGACAGTTGTAAGGTTTGGCCATATCTATGGCTTGAGTATTGTCTCTCTGATCTGTAATAAAACATAATAATGAACATAAAGAAATACAAGTGGCACCATATACATATTTAATAACTCCCCACTTCATAAGCCCCCTCCCCAGTATATAAACTACTATAAGAGGTTAAAGGTAAGAATCTGCTACCAACACACCTGTTTGCAGGAAGAATGAACTGAAGTTCTTTATGCTCTCCTGCCATATGTTACTCTGTGCATATTTGAGTATTTCCTGTTTAGTATCTGTGTGAGGTTATGTGTTAAAAAGCTTCTATTTTCAGAATTTTGCAGGAAATTATAAGCATCAACAATTTCATTATATATGTTTGTGGAGTAGGACATTTATGTTTTCCAGAAGTTTGGATTTAGCCATGCAAATTTCAGATGTGAATATTTAGCCACATTCTTACAAATGCATATGGGTCTTAATCATGGGCGCACACAAATCTGGGGGTGATAATTCAACTCTACTCCCAGGACAGGAAGCAGGGGCGGAACTGCTACTTTTTAAAATTTCTTTGCTTAAATTCTTAATGCCCTTGGCCCCTCAACATATTTAAAATTATATATATATATATATATAGGTAAATTCTGTGTCAAAGCTTTCATGGGAAAGACATACTGCTTTAAATCTGGTAATGAATGATTAAGTTTAATTTTGCTATCTTTTCTGTCCCCTATTCATTTAATCTATGGGAAATGTGTCCCCCCATCTCCCCAGTTCCTACGCCCCTGGTCTTATTGTATGTCTATGGGATATCATATTTTATTCCTAACATTTTTAAACTAAGAGGAATATTTGAAGAAAAAATATTCAGCCAAGATTAGTTAATGGATAGGTTTGTGTCCCATGAGCTTTCAGTTATTTTCAAATTATTTACGGTTCTTTCCCATTAATATACATATAAATGTTAATTCGGATGTGATTGCATAGTTTAGCCTCTTATGCAGGTGGAGCATATTTTGGCTCCGGCAAGTAAGAAAATAAATTATCTGCTCGTACTCTGAGGCCTGTGTTGGCCATAAATATGTAAAGCAATATATATTTTTATGTCATTGTACTTCAGCTTTTTTTAATCTTCATTTGATTAACCTTTAACAACAACATTGATTCTTCCAAAAATCTAAATGAAAAAAAAAAAAATTAAGAAAATAAATGTATTATCTTACATTACATTTGAAAAGTTGAACAGTACTGTATATAATGTTATTATGAACATAAAGAAAAATGTATCTGAGACTTGTGAGTAAAAAAATCAAAAATGTCCAAAATGCTGACAATCATATTAATATTTTCATTACATTTCTGGTAAATTTTTTGGAAATTCTTAGGGAATCGCTCTCTGACATCTTGAAACATTGGCATGGCAGACAATGAGCCTCATTCAATTGCTACTTTTTTTTGATCCAGACTCGTGAGTGGAGGTCGCAGGTTACTTTGCTATTCAATTGGCAAAGACTTGCGGCCTCCGATCAAGTTACTTGCTCCATCAAATCGCTAGTTACTTCCCTCAAAGCCTTTGATCTTTCACATCCGTAAGGCTAAAATCGCAAATCGATATTTAATTGCTCCGATTCCCCCTTCCCAACCACTCAGTCAAGAGTCAAAAAATCGAACCTTATGCATTCTCCCAACTGCTCCTAACCCCCCCCCCCATTCCCTTTATTGAACTCCAATGATGCGGGGATCCCTGCAAGGTCCCCATATTAACCCCATGATGCGCCGCAGGTCCTTAAAGGACCAGCGACACACAAATAGTTAACCACACTGTAAGTACCCCCGCCGCACCTAACATTAACACCCCCAATGCTGGGGTTCCCATCGGGACCCCCTCAGTGTTCCTATATTAACCCTTGCAGTGGGGGTCCTGATCAGGACCTCCGCTGCATTTAAAATTCAAATTTTCTGCATTGCAGGTCCTGAAAGGACCTTAAAGGTCCTTATAGGACCGGTGCTAAATAAAAAATTAACCCCTGCCGCGGGGGCTGCTATAAATACCCCCCAGTCACCTAAAATTAACCCTATCACTCCGAAAGGGGTCTATATAGACCCCTATATGACACTATTAACCCCTATATAAACATTATAAGTGCCATGAGGGTCCTCCAGGACCCTTTTGACACAAAAGTCTAAGCACGACACTATTAACCCTTTTCTACCCTATACCATTCTATTAACCCCATTCTAACTAATTAAACCTATTTAACGCTCAACATATCTAATTAATTATATCACTAACCACTTAACTTGATAGGGACCGCCGCTGCAAGGTAATGTAGGGACACTGTGGGGTTAATGTAGGGACACAGTATTTGGGTTGTTAATGTTAGGTGCAACGGGGGTACTTACAGAACCCCTGTGGCATTGGGTTAACTATTTGTGTGCCTCGGGGGGGTTAATGTGGGGACCCTCCGGGGATCCCAATGGGGATTCCACAGCATAGGGGGGTTCATGTTAGTTGCCAGGATAGAGCATTAGTGTGCCACAGGCCCTTTAAGGACCCGGGGTGGGAATTTTGAATTTGTAAATGCTGAGTGAGTCCCGATTGGGACCCCTGCAGCAAGGGGTTGATGATGGGACCATGCGGGGGTCCCAATCGGGACCCCTGTATCATGTGGTTCATGTGGGGACCCTGCAGCAAGATTGCTACATACATTTTTAGAAGTCATACAGGCTTCAAAGCCCTGTGGGCTTGGAGGTTGTATGACATTGATGTCATGATGACAATCTCTGTTTCCATTGGCTGTTTCGATCGCTGGAGTTATGGGCTTGATGTTCAAGCCCGGAAATGCTACTTCCGACGGCATGGTTTCCGATTATCGCTATCAGGGACTGACCTGCGACCGCGGCCACTTGAATCACATAATTAAAGTAGAGCAAAGTGAGGACGCAACTCGATCACAGCCATTTGCCTACTTGCGATCGAGTTATGCCCCGAATTGAATGAGCCTCAATGGGATTTATGAAATTATCCAGTTAGCTTCCTATATTACTCTGTGCACACATCCATGGGTGTAGGAACTGGGGGGATGGGGGGACAACTCCCCCCCCCCTGATTTTTCTATGTTTGTATGTATATACATATAAGCTATTTTATGGTCTGTGTATACAATGAGCTGTATCCCCCCAGAATAATTTTGTCTCCTCCGCCCCTGCACACATCTAATAATAAATGTGTTACAAGTTCTAATACTGTCCATAATATAAATTGGATTGGTTCAAGCAGCTTTTGTTGCACTTATTTTTGTCCAATCTTCATGTTAAAATACATTGTGCCTCATTCAATAGAGCCATTTTTGTGATCCAGGCTCGCAAATTGAGGTAGCAAGTTTTTTTGCTATTTAATTGGCAAATAGTTGCACGCTCCGATCGAGTTACTGGCTTCGAGCTGCGATTAATAGTGATTTTAAGAATCACAATTTAATACCCTCCAAGCCATTGATCTTTCACTGTCGCAAGGCTAAAATCGCAAATTGCTATCCAATTGCTCCGATTCTCCCTCACTAACCACTACGTCAAGCCCGCAAATGGCAAAAATCGAACCACAGGTTACTAGTACCAAGGAGGTCTCGCAAAGTGTTGCGAGCCTCGAATTGAATGAGGCTCATTGTTTTTCTAGATATATATATATTAAATAGCTGCATGTAAGCTAATACATTTTCTGGGCCCCTCTGTAGTTAGGAAACACATGTTTATGAAGAATATAAAAAACAAATAACATTATTTACGCAGATTTTGTTTTTTGAATAGAGAATTCCATCTTGTCTGGCTTTAGTACATCTTGCCAGCTTGGAGCCTGAGAAATTGTGCTTATTTTATCTATCAGAGGAGGAAGGAAGAAAGGAATGGGGGTTGTTAGATGCCTACTCATTTCCACCACACATGCTCAGAAGGAGGCAGTTGCAAAGAAAACTGCAAGATCTGCATAAACATAAACGCCTGCCTGATACACATAACATTCATCATAGTATCATGGATACCTCCAAGAAGCATAATTTATTTTTTCTAATTAAAATGATTCTGCCACACCACAATTAAATTGAACTATACATTGTTCTAGCCATTTGTTTCTACGCTGAAGCATTCCTTGGATAAACAGGATTGTTTCTGCTGTATTGTTATGCAGATTCATGGTTCCTGCTGTCTATGTGGTGGCTAAAACAATGCCCCTGTGGATATCATGCAGTTAGACCTCTAAACCACATTACTGAGCCCCAAATTAGCATAATAAGTAGCACATTAGCATAAAGGAGCTGCACATTTAGTGCTAAATATCTCAGAAAGGATTTAATGTAGAGAAAAAGGGCAGTGAATGTATAGAGGGTTCACTGGTGGTCCAGAAGTTAGGATTCGGTGCTTTGACCGCTGCAACTTGGCTTCAAATCCAGTCAGGGTACCAAGAGGTCAAACCACCCTAAAGATGAGCAGGGTTGGGCCTGGTCAGTACTGGGGTGGGAGACCACCTAGGAATACCAGGAGCTGTATGCTGTGGCCCATTGGAAAAGGAACTGGCAACTAGCCACTCCAGTATCTCTACCATGAAAACCAAGTGGATCAGCATGGTGCGTTACCATCCATGAGATCACAGAGAGTCGGACATGACTGAACGACACAAACACAACACACACAATGTATAGACAGTTTTTAAGATGAGACCACTTGTTATTGTGGCAACAATGTCCCTTTAAAACTAGCTTTATAACATTTAACCCAATCGACTTATGCTCTTGGGATTCCTGGTGGTCCAGTCGTTAGAATTTGGTGCTGTCACCACTGCAGTCTGGGTTTGATTCCAGTCAGGGAACCAAGAGATCACACCACCATGAAGCCATGCAGGGTTGGGCCTGGTCGGTACTTGGATGGGAGACCACCTGGGAATACAAGGAGCTGTATGCTGTGGCCCATTGGAAAAGCAACTGGCAAACCACTCCAGCCACGAAAACCAAGTGGATCAGCATGGTCTGTTATCGTCCATGAGATCACGGAGAGTCGGACACAACTGAACAATGCAAACACACACACTTATACTCTTAGTCAGACTCAAATGTTTCCAACATATATTTTTTTTTTGCAGAAAGCAATCTCTTGATTCTATCCTACAAATTATTTAGTAATAAGCCGTATAATATAGATTAAATATTATATTTTCAGCGCTCTTTTACACGTAACAGATGTCATTTTTTTGCGAACACTATCAGATAACTAGTAAAAAAAAAAAAACTAATCTTATTTTTAATTTATTTTCAAGGAGCAGTTACTGCAAACTCCCATTTTTACACATCTCTAACCTACTTCCAGATATTCTCCGTCGGGAATCTGTAGCCAAACACCTTCCTTAACAGACTGGCTGAATAGGCAAGTGGGTTATATGAGGCTGGGAAATCAATGGTTGCACTCTGTACTTGACCATAGACTTGTAGAAGTGATTGTATTATAGCTATACGGGTAGTATTGATCTGACTTTGAACTGCTGTTAGATGCGCACCTTAGCCTAGAGATTCCTCCTCCACCGGTGAAGTCTGCGTGCAGAATACACTTCTGTTTAAAGGGATATGGAAGGTTCCTGGATTTTATTATGTATATTATATATCAGTGTATCTATTTATTTAATGTACTTTATTTTATAAAGTAGTGATTATAAGCTCTTTGACTGCCTAAAATCAAAGAAAATTACATGCATTGGTCTGCCCTCTCCAGCTTACGAAGACACATACTTGCTGTGCAGTATCCATACTAACCAATCAGTATCCATCTCTCAGCAACATTCTGTCGATACACAACCCCTGATATAGTACACTGCACATCCAACCCTATAGAGTCTATGTCTGCATATGCTGAAGTGGGCAGACCCATACAGGGATTATTTATGTGATTTTAGTAAGAACGGAGCTTATTAGCACTTCTATCTTCTCTTTATATTGCTCATTATACAATGTCTTCTCATCTACTCTTGCTATTCTCTGGAATTCTGCATTCAGTTGGACAAATCTTTTCTTATCTCCACTATCTTTCGCTTTCCTGGGCTACTTTCAAAGTCTCATCAGACAGCCAGCTTGCCTTCTTACTTTTCTTTCTTTTAGGGATATTCTTTGTTGACGTTTTCTGAACAATGTCCCAAACTTCTGTCCAAAGTTCTTCAGGCATTCTATCTTTTATGTCTAGTCGCTTAAATCTATTCATTACTTCCATATCCACAGGGATATTATTTATTTTGACTCTGCTTGGTATGACTATGTTCCCTCTTTTCTTCAGTTTAATTCTGCACTTTGCAATAAGAAGCTCCTGGTCTGAGCCGCAGTCAGCTCCAGGTCTTGTTTTTGCTGACTGTATAGAGCTCCTCCATCTTTGGCTACAAAGTATATAGTCCATCTGATTTCTAGTTTGTCCATCTGATAATGTCCATGTGTAGAGTCGTCTCGGAGGCTGTTGGAAGAGGGTGTTTGCTATGACCAGACACTTATCTTAACAGAATACTACTTATCTCTGACCTGCTTTATTTTGTACTCCAAGGCCAAACTGGTCAGTTATTCCAGGTGTCCTTTGGTTCCCTTCTTTAGCCTTTTCTTGGCATTTTATCTAGTACGTGTTGAATGTCTTCTTAGAATTGGACATCAGCCTCTTCAGCATCCATGATTGAGCACTGACCACTATGAAAACAATTGACCTGCCTTGAATTTGAATTTAAATAATTCTATCATTTCATGGGTTGTACCTGAGCGCTGCTTTGTCCACCCTTTGAGTGATTATGATGGCTACTCCATTTCTTCTGCTCGGTTCTTGGCCACAGTAGAAGATCTGGTGGTTGTCTGTTATAAAAAGTCCCATTCCAGTCCATTTGAGTTCACTAATTCCCAGGATATCAATGTTTAATCTTCTCGTCTCATGTTTGACCATGTCCAGTTTCCCTTGGTTCATAGTTCTAACATCCTATGCTGAATTGTTCTTTGCAGCAGAGGCCTTTCCTTTCCCCTCCAGACATATCCGCAGCTGGGGGGCTTCTCGTATTTTTGGCCAAATACTTCCATTAGATCTGGTGTTACTCATAGTCACCCTTTGCTCTTCCACATCAATGTGGTGGGCACCTTCTGTCCTGAGGGGCTCATATTCTGGTGCCATATCGTTATGTATTTGGTTGTGCTTATCCATACAGTTTTCTTGTCAAAGATACTGGGGTTGGTTGTCAGTTCCTTCTCCAGTGGGCCGCGATGTTCTTACCTCTCTTCTATGACCTGCCCATCTTGGGTGACCTCACATGATATAGCTCACAGCTTCATTGAAGTACACAAGCCGCTTCACCACGACAAGGTAGCAATCCAGAAGGGGTAGTGCATTAATGTTTATACAAAAAACAATATATCTACAAATTTGTTTTTAAACTTGAATGCATTTAACGCAGATAAAATCAAATCTAAAAATAAATACCATTTTTAATTTATATACAGAAAGAAAAAGATGATTTTTGTTCTTCTTACTATGGTTCCTCAGATGCAATCTTAGTTGTAATAGTGTGCAGATAAAGTGTGCATTTGGTATCTTTCTTTATATTAATCAGGAACTGAAAAAACAATGGTTTCATAAGACAAATACTTTAACATCCTTTTTTTGAATGCTGACATTCTGGAAACATTACTTTGTGTCAGCCATTCGCTTTCCTGCCCATAATGACCCATTGTAAGACTAACCTTGGTACCTTATGTTTGAGTCCCCACAGAGACATTCCTGTAATTGGATTTATTAGCTATTATCAGGAATTATGTGCGGCTATTCTTGTTTCTTGCTGGCACTAAAATGGATAGCAAGATAAGCATGTTCTATCTGGATGGAAGGTTTAACCAGCCCAGCATGTCTCATCATTGTTATATACTGTATAATGTACGTATATGGACTTCTATATAAATATGTGTCTGTCTATCTGTCTGTCTATCTATCTATCTATCTATCTATCTGTGTCTATCTATCAATCAATCAATCTATCAATCTTGTGTGTGTGTGTGTATATATATATATATATATATATATATATATATATATATATATACACACATTTCCCACTCTTTGTATCAGAAACAAATAAATGTCAACCCTGGGTGCTCTACCAATGAAAATCCCATATATACTTTTAGAAATAAACTCAAACTTACCAAGTCTTCACATCAACAAAAAAAAAGGGGGGAAAGTGACACAGCAATAACTGATAACTGATTAGTCCCTAGGGTAGGGTCGGCTGGTGCATGGGGGTAAATGGGCAACCACCCTCCCAAAATTAATGCACTGATTTAATCTCCCCCATCACTTTGTTTAATTGAAATAATATAAAAATTAAAATGAATTATATCTTGTTCGATCTTCTATTTTTTTAAATATCTGCTGCTGTCACTTTAAATTACAAAACCCTTTGTGCAGACACACTGACTTATCACATCTATCCTCCTTCTGATGATTTGCCTAGTACTACAGATCCATGTGAGAATTACAAAAAAAAAAACAGTCAAAATTTTGCCCGATCTATGCTCTAAACTATAGCACTGAGCTTGTCTGTCACACGCAGCATCACCCAATCTGAATGACCGGGAGGGGAAAGTCTTAGATCCTGCAGGGACAGCCCCTCTCTCTCTCACCCCAGGCACTTGGGACTGCATAGGAACTGAATACATTGGTGCAATCCTGACAATCTGAATAAAGTTTATTGAAGAAACAAAAACAACTCCCGGCTCACTGTGCTGCTAATACAGGGGGCTGCATGTAGAGTTTTAGCTTTCTCAGTACTCTGGTGGTCTTATTGTTTCTGACTACCCTGCTTCACACACCAAGCTTGTGACCTGTCTGTCACCACCCTGTCCTATACCAGACAGAAGCAGCTGCAGAGTTCAAGTGAGTCCATATCCCTCACTGGGCCAACCTCAGACCACTCTCACCCTCTGTCAGTGTCTCTCTCTTACAAACAAATCTCCCTGTGTCTTGTTGTTGTTGTTCTGTCCTTCAGTTGTGTCTGACTCTCAGTGACCACATGGCTATATCACAATGGAAATTGAATCATTTAACAAGTGGTAGAATTATAATTATCCAGTAATATTGTCTCCTAGAACCATTTTCCTTTATTTTCATTTGGTTTTAGTATGAAATTATCTGAGATACCATTGCGTGCATGAGATAAATATATATGTTTTATAAAATAGAGTTTTTTTATGGAGCTGGCATATCATAAATATTCTGTAGGTAAGAAAGGTGTATTGAATTGTATGAAATGTTTGGCTCAATGAAACAGATATGTAGATTTGAAAACTTCTACCAAGCTCAAGTATGTATTAAAGATACCATTTTTTTTATTGTACCCTAAATTATGCATGAACACAAGCTGAGTGAGATAGATGTCTCACCACTTTTTCCCAACCTTGTTGATTATATATATACTAGCGAATTGCCCGTCAAAAAATGACAGCAATGAAATTGTAAGTGAGCTAATGCTGTTTGGTGTATAATAATAAAATAAAAAATATATTAATAAAGTAATATACTTTACCTATTTTGAAGTAATATATCCAGGAAGCATTCTGTTGAAGAGCTGGCAATCTGTTTTGATGTTGCTGCAGCATTAGTGGTGTGGAGCTGCTGTGTAAGCATGATGAATGTGTGCAGTGTAATAGTGTGCGTGCGTGCGGCAAATCCATTAGCGTAGCTGTGTACTTCCGCATTGTGTAAGTTATTGTTCTAAAATGGCGGCAAATGTGTGGTATGAGGCTGTGGCGGAATATCCGTAGCTGTTTTGTGGTGTTTTGCTTGTTTATGGTGGTGTTTTGCGTGTTTAGAGTCCTGTAGCCTCGTTTTCGTTTTGTTCGGCGCCCATTTTTTCTCTTGCTTAGGTGATTTTCGGGTGTTTAAACTCCTAAATTTGGACTTAAATCGAGGTGTAACTTTACTTGCAGAGGTCCTGGGTGCACCACCGAGCTGTGGGTAAGCTTTTTATATGTTTGTTGTGTGAATTTATTGTGTTTTTAATTTTTTCATGTGCAAGGGGTTGCGACCGATTTTTGCAAGTTTGTAATTGGTCGTAACGTGTCTCATACTTTTTTGCGAGGTCCGCAGTTGCTGGCAAGGAGCGCCTTTAGCAACGGCTCGCATGCTCACAACGATATATGTGATATTATTATTATTATTATTATTATTATTATTAACTTGTATTTGTATCGCGCCAACATATTCATACCGTCTGTAAAGTATTTGGATTGAGAACCAAGGTGTGTGGTGTGTGCTTGCGCCGTTCAGTGGTGTCGGACTCTCCGTGACCTCATGGACCGTAGCACACCATGCTAATCCACTTGGTTTTCATGGCAGAGATACTGGAGTGGGTTGCAGGTTCCTTCTCCAGTGGTCCACAGCATACAACTCCTGGTATTTATAGGTGGTCTCCCATCCAAGTACTAACCAGGCAGATCTCTGCATGGCTTCTGGGTGGTTTCAAGCACCAAATCCTAACCATATATATATTATTATTTTTTGCATTGCCTAGTGGTATTTTAATATCATTAAACAAATATAACTGGACTCTCCTAAACATACAGTAGTACAAGGCAAAGTAACCTAATAATGCTTGCAGTTTTAGAGCATATGGTCGCCTACATGGGCCATGAAATTCTTATCTGCCACCAAATTCCCTGTGTAAGACATCAGATAGTGAGATATTTAGCACAGAATCTTTGTAATTGCATTTTCCTTTGATATGTAACACTATTTGCCGAGTGCTATCAGCCCCACTTACAGATAAAGCCATAATAAAGTGAGTGAGACCAGCAAACATATTTATTTTCCAAAAGAATGAAGCGATTCCGTTACCGCCGTCTGCTGCCTAAGATTCATATGGTTTAGCGGAATAAAATAGATCGGGAAACTCTGCAAGTGTCTATGGAAGCATTCACTAGAAAGAATTATTTGTAACTTAATATCCTTGTGATTGGGACAGATTGAATACAGCTGTTTGCTATATGTAGATACATATCTCTCACTGCTTGGTGCATTTGTCTGTACATGAAGTCTAAAAACCCTGCCTGATCTTTCTTGTTCCTTAAAGCTCTTAAAAAATAAATATATTCACTCAGGCAACTCAGGAAAAGAAAGATACTGCTACGGTTAAACAATACAAATACATTTCTCTGCATTAAGGGGCGCTTATTATTTATGGTTGCTTCTGTCTCTGGTTAAATGGATTTTGATTCCAGAAGAGCTATATATGAATAGGATATTAAAGGGGTTCTTTAGGCAAACATGTTTATTAATTAGTTAATATTAATTAATTAACAATATAATTGTCATATAAAATGTACGCTTCACTTGTGTCTAAGAAGTGCCTGAAATAACAGTATTTTATCATCGGAGACTGTCTCACTCTTTTAGGTGCCATGTTTCACAGCTGTGACCTAAACTACACCCACAGGAGGGGGCTACACACTACCAGTGCAATTCAACTGCATGAAGACACACAGCATGTCACTGAGGGATATTTACTAAACTAATACAGGGCATGTAATGTTATGTAAAGCCTGTGATAGCATTTTTTTCTTACAGGATATAGGGCCTCATTCAAATGCGATTTTGCCATTTGAATAGGGCTCTATATAAGCACATAGCATATATTTTTTTTATAGAAACTTCTCAAACAGAAGTTCACGAACTAAAAACTTCTGTAAAAATAAAATGCTATGTGCATATATAGAGCCCTATTCAATTGGCAAAATCGCATTTTAATGAGGCTCATAGTGTATAGTAAATATAGGGATGCACATCATTACCAGTGCGATGCCTAGAATATTCCTCCCATTGTCTGGTGTTAACAGTATTATACTAAGGCCGTTAAGGCTTTCCCTGTGGATGTGGACTTTGGTTATAGTTGTGAAACATGGCACCTACATGAGAGAGAACAGGAAGAAATAGGACAGTCCCAGAATATGAAAATGGTTACATCAGGGCCATCCTATATCATTTGTATCATTTATATTACAAGAACACTGAGGAGAAAAACATTAATCAATCAACCTGTTTCAAACATTTATACAACTAAAAGTGGATAAAAAGTCATGATACAGGTCAACAGCAGTTTGTTTGTTTATGTACTAATTGATTAGCAGTAAGACTAGTATTTGAGGGAAATATTTCAATATCACTATTTAAACACAAGTTGGAACTTTAGTATCTAGACTTAACAACATGTTCTTCACACCACCCCCTATCAGGTGTAAATTCATTAAGATGATGATCATTTTGAGTTAATTTTTTATTCAGAGGTAACCAAACCTCAGTAATTATTTTTAAGAGAAACAGAATATTATGAATGTAGCACAAGATGGAGAACTGTAATATTAGTTTATATTGTTTTAACCAAATTAGTGAATTAAACACTAAGAGTTACTTAAACTTATATTTATTTAGGCCTATCTATCCATTTATCTACCTATCCATCCATTTATCCATCCACCCATCCATCTATCTACCTATCCATACATGCATCTTCCTATCCATCCACCTCTCAATCTATCTATATATCTACCTACCTATCTTTCTATCCATCCATCCATCCATCCATCCATCTATCCATTCACCTATCCAGTTATCTATCTATCTATCTATCTATCTATCTATCTATCTATCTATCTATCTATCTATCCACCTACCTATCTATCTCTCTACCTATCCATCTATATATCAACCTATCCATCTATCTTTCCACCCATCTATCTACCTATCCACCCATCTATCTATCTATCTACCCATCTATCTACCCATCTATCCATCTATCTATCTATCTACCTATCCATCCATCCATCAATATATCTTTCATAAAAAAATCTCAAGAAATAATAATGAGAAGAAGAAAGTCTACCATCATCATAAACCATAAGACAAAGGTAAAGACATTTGGATTGCAATATTCAGTAAGTATAAGTGTCTCGGCAAGATATACTAAATACGTAGTCTTGCAGAACTCTTGGAGATGTAATGTCTTGGTATATATGCACATCTACACTATCATGTACAGTAATATTTATTTCCAGTTATAGTGATATACTACAGAACCTAATCCTACGGGATACACCAGTTCTACAACACTTCCCTCTTTAGTACACATGGCCCTCTACCTTATAATGTTCATAACAATAATTAACTCTAATAAATGACCATCATATTGGTTATCAGTTTAATCCTTATATTTTTGATAAGCTCCTTACTTTCATAGGTTGAAGACATTCTATAAGGGATATATATCAATAAGCACCGCTCTTCTTCTTGTTCCTTCAGACTTTCCATGATCTGCATATTAATTCCAGTATCGTGGCATAACCTTGGTATCATCTTACAACCATTAAAGATAAAGTTTATTTTTTCATTTTAATGTTTATCTCCTGTCTTTCCGATTTTAAACAGTATACCCAATGGGGGTTGAAGAGCTTTTCGTCATTTTGATTTAACTCATCACCATCAGATCTTCATCAAGTGCAGAAAGTCTTCGTATGTGACACATGATGCAGAAAAAAAACGCCTTTCAGAGCTCGGGATATTTACACTCTGTGCATCACTGGAAATCTAATTAAAGGACCAGTGTAGTTTGGGAAAATCTTCGCGTTTGTGAAATATGTAACAAGCTAACAGCATTAGCAACTACGTAAGCCAGGAAAATATTATATTTAGAAGATTTTGTTAATGTCATTGACTTGGGCTGCCTGTAGCTTAAGTGAAATGTAACCCTACTGGGTTGTTTCAGTCCTATTATTAACTAGCTATGTGATATGGCAGTCTTTTAATAAAACTGAATAGAGATTTTATCTGAATCCAAAATTCCTTCCTTTAATAAAAGTTTCTAATCTTTTAGGAACAAATGTATGCTGCTACTGAAAGACCACTGTGGTCCATGTTTTTCTATATGTTTTATTAAATAACCAAATTTGATTAAGGGCATAGTGTTTTAGAAAGTAAGTTGTTTATATCGGTTATCTTTACTTCACCACTTTACTAGGCTGCTTCATGTAGCTTCTGTCTCACCAGGGTCCTTGTAAACTACTTTGAATATGAGCACTCCGCTTCTGGATCGCTACCTTGTCTTGGTGAAGGGGCTTGTGTACCTCAATAAAGCTGTGAGCTATACCATGTAGGGTTCCCCAAGATGGGCAGGTCATAGCAGAGAGAGCAGACAAATTACTGTCTACTGAAGAAGGAACTGGTGACCCACTCCAGTATATTTGCCAAGAAAACCTTATGGATACGCACAACCAGGCACAAGATGTGCATGATATGCTGCAGTGCATAGGGTCAAACACGACTGAACGACTAAACAACAACAATGATAGCACTGGTAGCTTTAGATGCTATATTCCCATTATGCAAACAGAAGCTTCCTCTTTCAATTCAAAGTCTGCTCCATCACAGAAAGCTGATCATTGGAAACTAAAATGGTACATTCCATAGCAGCATAGTCACATATAAAACAAATAAATATAGACTATATTATATTCTAAAAAAGTGTTGCCTATTTTTAATTATAGTTCATCAAACTAGAATATTTTAAATATATGATCACAGCGGTGCTTTAAAGCAAAATTGAAAACATCAGATAAAAAATATTTATTTATTTTGCCCCAGTCAAGTTCTTCCAAAGACCTTCAGTGGCCCTTTAACTGCACATTGTCAAAATGGCGTGCCACACTTGGACCGAAAAGACTCCATCAATTCTTCAAACGACTGCCAAACTTTGGAAAGACCCTTTCACTTCATAAATCAGCCAGCAGTTTAGATTATCCTGGCAGCACCTTTAAGGAACAAATCAAGATCACAGCGAGAGAGATGGATAACAATGAAAGCTTGACTGGATACAGGTGTTTAGGTTTACGGATGAACCACAAATGACTGGCTCTTTGACAGCTGTTGATGGTATCAGTTCCTTGAAGCTATTATTGGCTTTGGTCATGAGGGCCTCGAAAGGCCTTTCCCTGAGCAATATCTCGGCAGCTGATAACATTTGGCTGAACTTTCAGATCACAACCTCCCTTTTGACTTCATGCCGTCAAAACCCGCCTAAACTGATCAGAGGGATAGACACGCAGTGGGGAGACAAGTTCAAAAATATTGACTGGGTTTGTTTCATGTCTATTAGGAAAGAGAGCAGAGGAGGGAGAGAGATTTTCATCCTGACAGGCTTCAAACTAATCAGGGTTAAGAATCACACCGATGTACTAACCCTTAATAAAGGGAAAAAAACTCAATCTTATATGAGGTCACTGGTCTGTGTCGGACATAAACAAAAAAGGCAAACAATTAGGATCTGATCGTTGCAATCTGGCAGCTATTAGAGATACTAGTGTACACACTATGCTTTATCCTTATTTAGCACCGATTCCTTCTATATTCATTTTATTTGCTAGAAAAATGCATAATAATAGATTTCCTTTTATTTACATTTATTTCAATGGTGCATTTAAAGAATCACTCAAGTGTCCTGGACATAAGACATTCTTATTTCAATAGTGGCCAACATTTGCTTTTGTTCCTAATACGATTAGACACCTGTTATTGACAGCCAATGCAGATATACACTTGACAAATAAGACTGAGCATATCCTAGTCAGGGCCAGATTAAGCACTTAAAGACATATTTAAGTGTCCTGGCCGGCGCGGAGGCAGCCCCAGGCACGCCGGGTCTGACGCAGCGCTGCGTGACCCGGCGGAGCCTGGGCGCTTCTGATTGGCTGGGGGGAGGACGAGGGACTTCCACCCGTTTCGCGGGCTTCCTCCTCACTCCGCGTCGGCCATTGAGCTGATTCCCTCCCTCCCCTTGAGTTGGTGGTCAGTTAGGAAAGTAGCAGATATAGTAATAAGGTATGTCTAGGAGGTGATGTTGGTTGAGCGAAGTTCAGGAATCTTAAGTTAGGTTTAAAAAAAAAAAAAAAAAAGGGGTGGTAACGGGTTGAAGGGTGAGGATTTTGTGATTTCTAGGTTAGGATGCAAGTAGGAATGTCTTTGGTTGGCGGGAGGTGAGGCACCTGGCCCACGGGCTTAAGCGGGCGTTGCCCTGCCTCATGGGCGTGCTTAGTAAAGCACTGGGAGGCTCTGGGCGCGGGCCCAGGGCTTGAGGTTACTGACCGGGTCGGGCTCCTCCTCGGGGATGTTTATTTGAGCTGTGATGTAACAGTGTTAATGATGTTAATTGGTTATTGGTTTATGGTTGCTTTAATAAAGCTGTGGCTGGTAATTTTCCCAAGAAACGCTGGGTCAGTGTGTTTATTTATTCTAACGCCCAATGGATCTTGCCAGGCTCATGGATTATGAATACATCTGATGGAGGAGAATCAGTAGTGCATGAACACATACCGAGATAAACATTATTAAACTTACCCTAAAGTTTGCTAAATCTTTTCAGTTTGCAAGCAGTTGAGTTTGAGAGTTAACACCCCTGGATATTCCTGGTAACTTTAGCATAATTCTTTTTGTCCCATCTCAGACAGTTAATATATAGTTTCAATCTGTTATGTCACTTTGTGCTTTAATGCATAATATGTAGTCTTGTTTTTACCCTGCACAAGGAAGCAAGAAGGAGCCAGACACTGCTGTGTAGATCTCCGCACTGTGCTGCTGTTGGCTTGAAGGTTAGTATAGGTTTAAAATCCATACCCAGATGCAGTGTTTCTATTGGTAGGTACACTGTGCCTATGAAAGCAGCTCTAAGGGTGTGGAAAATACATTTTATTTTTAAATAAAACAAATCTGTATTTGTATGGACTGACTCCATGTAATGTGTGTGTGTGTGTGTGTGTGGTATTAACAGTATGTGTTTGTTTCCTTGTTTTTAACTTTTTCTAATCTTAGACATAACTTTAATAGAAGAGGACATCCTGGTCATGGCCGGATTCAGACCTTTAGAGGTCATCAGCACTTAAAAGATTTTGGTGTCTCCATATACAGTATATCAAATTCAAAATATAAACTATAATACATCATTATGATGTATAATGTACTGTATATATATATATATATATATATATATATATATATATATATATATATAATTTTTCCTTTATTGTGGGAGCCCCTTTTCGTGGAACCTGGTTCATTTGCATTATTGGCAGTTTACATCATATGGTCCATGGTAAATCCGACAATGGAAAATTTCTTTGGTAACTCCCTTCCCATGATGCTCTAAGCATGTGCTTCTTTTGCTTAATGGCTAATCCAGTCCTGATCCCTGTCCATATCTCCCAGCAGTCTCTCTTTTGGAGGAACAGTCCTTCATTTCATTGGAAATCATCCAATCCATCCTAACCTTCCAAATGTCTGTCTTTAAGGCCTACACGTTGAATATGCCAAGAGCCTCATTCAATTGAGCAATTGTAAGTTACGGGCGCCTGTAATGGAGTCCTTAAGCTAATTTGCTATTCAATTGGTGTCTTTTTGCGAGTCGTAAACAGTCTACGGGGTTGAAATCCTTGCAGTTGTTACAACCGTAACTTACGCCCTATCTAAGCCTTTGATCTTTCCCATCTGCAAGAATTACAATCTCTAAAATCGCAAATAGCTATTCAATTGCTATAATTCCCCAAGTACGCAAATGTTTTCACACCCGTAAATGGCAAATGTAGAAGAAAATCCTACAGGTGCTAGAGAGGACCTGCAAGGGGTTAAACCCCTGACCGTAGCACTGTAAATGCAATAAAAAAATCAAATCTGCTCTGTAAATGATGGGGAAAGAGATGAAAGACATTAGAATTGATTGCACAACAGTCTCAAGCTGGCGAATCGCCAATCAAAAATTATTATTTTTTATGTTTCAATTCGGGGTTATATCAATTTCAGGAATCATTGAGTTAATACATATTAGGCCACCGACATGGACTAGAACAGTATCAGCATTTTTTTTTTTTTGCCAGTCCGATTGCATATTGGACCTCTAAACGCTAATTGATTGTCATGTAACCTCCATCTTATACTTACGTAATGATGACGGTCTCATTTTCTATTGGCTGTTTCGAAATGGATAGTTAAGGCCTTGCTTAATTGATCATGTTCCCGCCCTAAACTGCAACATATGTGTGCATGGTTTACGGTTTCAGCTTTCCGGCCCGTAACTTGCGGGCTTGTTCAATTCACTAACACCAGCATTGTAGCAGAGTGCAAGCCTGCAGCAAGCCCGCAGACATACGGCCTATATACTGTGAGATGCGGGCTTCTAATTGAATGAGGCTCCTAATCTCTATTTGTGCAGACATGTGCACCGAAGATAATGGGCCCAATCCCTCTGAAGCTTACCAGGAATTAATGCCAATGGCCTTTAATTAGCAAAATACTAGAATCTCTTTTGGAGGGGGATTTGAAAGACTCTTTAAAATGGCAAGCCCGTAACCCACAAATGGAGTCAAGAAGCCAACGAGTACTAAAGAGGACCCGCAAGGGGGGTAAAGTCAAACTAGTAGCACTTTAAATGCACATATACACACACTTCTGTACTTTTATTAACAGGGAAAGTGATGTTAGGTCTTAGAATGAATAGCACAACATTCTCAAGCCCGCAAATCGGCCCAAACGAATACTTTATTTCAACTTTTATTTCTGTGTTATATCAATCCCGGTGGAACTCGCATGTGATAGAATATCATATTTACGGCTTTATCAATATTACATTACATCTGGAATGCGGGCCTGATCGTAACTCCTAATTGAAACCTGCAAGACTTGGAAATCTCACCGCCATTTTTAAGTGACGTAATTCTGACGAACTCGGTTGCCATTGGCTCCATCTAAACTCGTAACCACAGGTTTGACTAATGGATCCCATTCACGGCCAAGCATCCAACCTTCAACAAATAGTTTACGGGTTTGCGTCTCAAGCCCGTAACTCCCAGCATGTTCTAATTTAATAGCTCTGTAACTCAAAT
This sequence comes from Discoglossus pictus, assembly GCA_027410445.1. Classification (NCBI taxonomy): domain Eukaryota; kingdom Metazoa; phylum Chordata; class Amphibia; order Anura; family Alytidae; genus Discoglossus; species Discoglossus pictus. The sequence goes on along the minus strand of CM050176.1, from coordinate 27,705,119 downwards.
TCCGAGCCCGCAGCAGTTGTTCGTCTCACGTTGCACATACGGCTTGGAATTTCATGTAGCTCTATATTTGGAACTACCACTATGTCACTTTAAATTCCAAACAGTAAAAACAGATATAAGCAGTTAATAAACATAGTTATGTATTTAAACACTTAATGATAATATTTTCCATAAGAGAGAGGGAATACTCGGTTAATTAAATAAAAACATCAATTATGCTCCAAGATATTCCCCTCGTAATAAATGCATTTTTTAAATAATAGAAATAAAAACAATATAGCTAGCTTTATTTCCCATGTTCCATAGTTTATATTGTATTCATGAGTTGCTATTATATATTATGAAAGTATAAGGAGATACTGTACCATTCTGTCTAAAAGGAGAACACATAAATTAGTTAACAAAAAGCTTGTTTATCCATCTTTGAAAACTTTCTTTGCTCATTAATCTTAATCAAAACCCACAATATTCATTGAGCTCCTCTCTGTCGTTGCCTCGGGCTATTCACTGCTGCAACTCATGACAGACAAATCTTAATTTTATGTGAATTTTGTGTTAGGGTTGATAGATACACAGTAAAGACTGATTTGCAAATATCTCACTTAGAAGAACAGGGAAGTAGAAAGCTGATAAAAGAGAGACGCGCCATCAAATACTGGGTGGAAAGCTCTTTAGTATCAAGACAATCTTGTCGTATGAATCGGAAGGAATGAAGGTCAATGCTTGACTGTTGCACTTTTTTATTTTGTTTTTTATAGTCTTTTTTCTGTAATTATTTTTTTAGTTAATTTAGATTTTTCTTTTTTGTATTTTTTTATTGTATTTAATGTATCATTTGGTGGTAGTGTTAGGGACTATGATAGTCCTTGTGGACCCCCAATGGGGGCATAGGGCCCATGGGGCTCCATAAGGACCCCTATGGTGGTAATTAGAGTGTCATGGGGGTCCATAAGGACACTCATGGTAGAGGCTTTGGTTTATAGTATACTATAGGGTCCATAGGGACCCTATTGTGTATGGTATAAAATAACCCGTGGTATATGAGTTTGATTTTGTGTGACATGGGTGTCCTAAAGAACCTACATGGTTATACTCTAGTATACCATGGAGGTCCATAGGGTTAAAGGGGCAGTTAATTCAACATAATTTGGAGCACACCGCAGGAACAATTTCCTAGAAGCACAATTAAATATTTTGGGGCTTTTTGAAGTATGTGTATTTTTTACTGAGGTAACCACACATTTTAATTAATGTTCCTCCTCTTAAAATTCCTTTAACCAATCAGGGTTCAGAGATGTATCCCCATACAAATCTATGAGGTCTCACACTGAGAGCTGTTGAATCAATGAAGCTCTATATTTCTTTTTTAGCTTGTGGTTTATAAGGTTACTGCTGGTATGCATCCAATTTCTCTCTCAGCCAATAAGTCAGTTTCCTCCATGTGGAGAAGTATCTGATTGACAGATCTTCCCCTAATAGAACTAAAGCAACACTGTGCAGTGTGATGCAGTGATAGGCTGCATCGAACACACACCTTTTTGCAAAGGAGTAGGTGGGAGCTGGGGGAAGGCATACATTAGGGAAATAAACAAAAACATTGTAAACATTTTTTTCCATAATACAAATAAAATTGAGATACAGAACCAAAATGTTTAGATTATAAATAAGTTGCTCTGCTGCAGAAGAGCTGTAGTAGCGAGATAACTGACCCATTAATGTTAGGTACCATGGGTGTCCATAGGGTCCCCCATTGCTATAGTTTAGTTGGGAGAATCCACTCATAGGATGTATTGGGTCTTGAGGGGGATCCAGGGGGATAACTGGGCTCATAGGGAGTTTTGGTAGACTATAATAACAACTTCCTCTTTTGGATCTCTATCTTGTCGTGGTGAAGAAGCTTGTGTACTTTAATGAAGCTATGAGCTAAACCATGTAGGGTCACCCAAGATGGGCAGGTCATAGCAGATAGGTCAGAGAAATCGCGGTTCACTGGAAAAGGAGCTGGCAACCCACTCCAGTATATTTGCCAAGAAAACCATGTGGATAAACACAACAAGACACACAGACAGATGTGCTTGGTGTGCTGCATCCATATGGTCACAGAGAGTCAGACATGACTGAAGGAGTGAACAACAACAAAAGAGGCCTAGAAGCTTGTAACATTTAGATATTATATAAATTGATAGTGAAATCCTATGATCATGATGCATGTAGGACCATTTCTTGCTGGGCACTATTAGAGTATTAAGGGGGAAAAAAAAGAACTTATAAGCAATCAAATAAAGTACATAACAGTAAATAAATCCATAACTATTTGATATGCTTATTTAAATTCAGAAACATTTAATGTGCCTTTAAAGTGTTTTACACTCTGTTTTACCTTTCTAACTCTCTTTTTTAGACCTACTCCATCACCGTCAGCCCTCCTGACCCTCTCTTTTATCAACTTATTCTCTGAACTCTAATATTATAGACTCCAACCGAACTGCTTCTCTCCATGGCCGGATTACCCATTAGGCCAACTAGGCAGTTGCCTAGTGATGCTTCCATGTGAGGGGGTCCACTAAAATAAATAAAATAAAATAAAAAATGGTTCCTGGCTTAAAACAATGAAATGCTGTGGTTTATTGTCTGGCTACTAGGGTAACCACCTAGAACAAGGGAATAACAACAGGCGAAGTAACACGCACAGAAAAGGCAAAATTGGGTCCGTGCATACCTTGCGTACTCACTCGCAGGTGATCCTGCACTTCACTGCCTAGGGGCTCCAAAAAGGCAGATACAGCCTTGCTTCTCTCCCCTTCTAATAGGTCTCCTAAGAGTGTGAGAGGATCTGTGCAGTAGGCTATATTATATTGTTAGCTGATCTTCTTCCTTACCACCTCTAATAGGTCTCCTAGGAGTGTGAAAGGATCTGCCCAGGAGGCTACATTATATTTATTTCTCACATGCTTCTCTCCCTTCTCTAATAGGTCTCCTAGGAGTGTAAAAGTACCAGGAGGCGATATTAAATTTATTTCTGACCAGACAAATAAAGGTACCTATAAGGACTCCTATCAAGACAGTCTCCTGGATAAGTCCTCTCCCACCCTCTGTACATCTAATAAGTTGTGGAGAGAAGATGAAATCTGAAACACAAATGCAAATTTGGAAATCTATGTTAGATTTTTTTCATCAAATAATTGCTAATTAGTTACTCAAATAAACAAACAAAACTCAGAGCATTTCCACTCTTTTAATTGTAAAATTCTAACAATAATCATACTTTACGACTGCATCCCTGCCCCAATCCTTCTATATTTCTGTATTATTCATACTTTGAATATTTCACATTTTTATTCTGCACATATCTGTCTATACAACTGAGGAATGGAAGAGCGGACAGATATCTGCTGACACTATATTATAATGATTATTTACGCCTCAGTAATCTGATGTTGTAGAGTAAATTCATTGACGTCCAGAACATTCTTACAGTACAGAACAAACATTCTCCATAAATATAGTTCACAAAACATCCAAAACCTCAAAGGTATTTGACAGAAAATCAGATATGGATATGTCCAAATAAATATGTAAAGACAGTGGTACTAACATAGCTTAAACATATTTTTAAAAGGTGCGTAGGTATCACATACATGATTATTATGTATTTAAAAGATTAGGGTATGAACATTGCTACATTTAAGTTTATCATGAAAAACAATAGTTACAATGGTTTAAAAATTCCTGCTTCCAATACCTCCGAAATGCAGTTTTACAGCACTTTCACAACTCGCTTTGATAAAGTTGGATCTGTATAGCTTGTCTTTGATCAACCGGTTTTGGCAGGCTAGAACTTACTGCAAATGCATCTTTGCATCATTGCCAGAACCTCCCGTTGACAAGTATTCATTTGGGAGTATCAGCTGCAGCTAACCAGTCAAGGGGGAGTGGATTCATTCTCCACAGAGCTCCATAACTCAGGTGGTGCAATGCTCTGACACAGACTAATTCCAACTTTAGCAGAAGGAGGTCTTAACATGTACGGCTGAGGTGGTAGATACATGGGACTATCACACAGCCAAGGTGGTAGATACATAAGACAATCACACAGCCAAGGTGGTAGATACATGGGACAATCACACAGCCAAGGTGGTAGATACATGGGACAATCACACAGCCGAGGTGGTAGATACATGGGACAATCACACAGCCGAGGTGGTAGATACACGGGACAATCGCACAGCCGAGGTGGTAAATACTTGGGACAAATACACAGCCGAGGTGGTAAATACATGGGACAATCACACAGCCAAGGTGGTAGATACATGAGACAATCACACAGCCGAGGTGGTAAATACATGAGACAATCACACAGCTGAGGTGGTAAATACATGGGACAATCACACAGCTGAGGTGGTAAATACATGGGACAATCACACAGCCGAGGTGGTAGATACACGGGACAATCACACAGCCGAGGTGTTAGATACACGTGACCCCAACAAGATCCATTAGCTTGTGAAATAACGACTGACACAAAATTGGGAGTAACTCGGGCCACAGCTTTATTAACCAACTGGATTAACATAATCCAAAACTTGACATAATTACTGTAATTAACATAACATTGCTTAATTAACCTAATGGAGGAGGAGCCCGGCCAGGACAGTAACCTCACACCCTGGGCCCGCGCCCAGGGCCACCCAGTGCTTTTCCAAGCACGCCCATGAGGCAGGGCAACGCCCACTTAAGCCAGTGGGCCGGGCAACTCACCTCCCGCCACAGAGAGGCTGAAGGACACCTCCTGAGGCTGCAATCCCCCCCTTTCGCTCAATAAACCTAGTGCCCGAGTTACCCCTTCCTTGAACTCTAGTGTCAGCAGTACCAGGCCAATCTCGGTTAAGTGCACCTTACCCGGACGAAAGAACTCATCAGCGTCTACGCCTTCGAATTCCCTATACCTGATGGAAATGAAACCTAAATTTCGCACAAAACTGGCCATTTGCTTATTGATTTTTTGGCTGGCCCTATAAACTAAAACTGTGTCTCTAGTATTCCGCCATGAACTCCTTTTTATCATCTCGGACCAGATGATAAAAAGCCCCGGGAAATGCCGCACCCAGAGGGAAATATCCCTCTTCATGTCCGTCACCGTAGTGATGTGCGTAGATGTCCAGCAAGCCTTGCACCCGTGCAGGTTCGTTTCAGGTATGCCTGGCTGAGCGTTACTCCTGGTGACTGCGGCTAACCTGTGTGCCCAGTACAGGTAGGAATGGCCGATAATCCAAAGCTGTCTCTGTCCACCTGTAATACACAGATAGTCTCATTTAGATAACCCTTCCGGGTTGCACATAAGACCTATACAGCTGCGATTACCATCTCCTGATCCTCTTGACCACCTCTGTTGGCAAGCCTAATCTCACCGCCTCGGTAGCGGCTCCGATACGGAAAGAATGGGTCCCAAAGTTCGCTGAATCCAAACCCAAGCGCTCAAGCGCCGCCTTTAAGATTGCTGTGAACTGAAACTGAGACAATGCCTGCCCGTATGAGCAGCGGGCTACGTGCCCATGGCCGCCTTTGTAAATACTCCTCCACATTCGCATGGGGGCAGCATCCAGAGCCAATTCTGTCCAATGTCACCTCTCTTCCTTTCCCCTCCTGATCGGTCTTAGACCTCCTCCACAATAACACCACTCTGTCCCCTTCCAGACAGACATCCACAGCCTGCAGACATGGAAAGACGTGGAAAGCTCGTAACCATATGTTCAACCTCAAGCAAAGGAGCACCAACCGCCGTATAAGGTGTAGTACTGGAAATGATGATGATGAGATGATGATGAGAGGCTATTAATTGCTCGAACCGTTGCCTCGCAGGCCGACCCAACGCAAAACTGACGATACTTGAACTCCGTGCCCCATGCTTGGATTGCCGCTACCATAGGGAATAACTCCTGAAAGGCTGAGTTCGATGCGAGGCCACCAGAAACCGATGACTCAGGCCATGCCGCAGCTAACCATGATCCTTTTTGGTAAGCGCCTAACAGCCTTCTAATCCTGCTGCTGTGCACAACCCAAGTTGGGCACTCGTCACGCTTTCCGGATGTATTAGAGCGGCGCCATTAAACGACTGAAGGAACGCTATCCAGACTTTCGCATCCGCCCTCATCGCTCCTGACACTTTCAAAAAGTGATGCGGCTGCATCACCCCGGTCACAGTCAGGGACAATTGCCTGCTGAACACCCTGCCCATTGGGATGATTCTGAATGTGAAGTTAAGCTTCCCCAGAATCGATTGAAGGCGCCTCAACTTTACTCTCCCTGCGCCCACAAGGGCCGAGAGGTCCTCTGTAAGGTCTGCTACCTTCTTGACCCCAACTGACCCCCAACGGCCTAAGGGCTGGGCCAATGCAGTAACTAAAACCGTCTTGCGTGTCTGTATCCCTTGGCGTCCCCTTAGCTAGGGTATTGTCGTGACCAGTCAACCTAAGCTGTGACATAGCTATTTAGTCCGGGGACTTCTGTCTCCTTGGTGGGCTGGAAGTAAAAGCCAAAGGACTGTACCTGCTCGTTGCTTTGCGAGCCCTGGCGGGGCGCGTCTGCAGTGCCGCCCTGGCTGTGACTGGAACGTCCTCTATCACCACCTGACTGATGTCGCTAGCCATCTCCTCCCCTGATGTCTTTTGCCACTAGTGGATCCCATGTTCATGCCGGTCGCGCCACTGCGGGAGCGTCTTCCCTGCAAAACACCTATGACAGCTTCAGTGGGTGCATCAGTGACGAACTGTAGGAGTCTTTTTAGGACTCCCTGGCTTTTTACTCTTACCCCTAGAAACCCGGGACCGGGTCTGAACTGGGGTGTTAGCGGACTCTGGGGTCCGGTGCAGGCCTTGGGTCAAGAAACTAGGTGGTGACCGGACGGCTAGGCGTCGCGATGCATGCAGCACCAGGACGGCCCTGTAAACATGGTATACATAGCAAAATGTTGAGTAAAAGTATTTGTATAAAACTCATTTACAGTAAACAGCCCAATCTGGGGACCACACTGGTATGTTCAGTATGTTCAAATCTAACTTATGGTACCTAATGTATGACAGAGTGAAAAATAAAGACTTTGAAATTTTTAAATGACAAGGGCTGCAATGAGGGCAGCATCCAGAGCCAATTCTTTGGCATCGTGATGAGCGCAATACTTTGAAACAGACTCGACATGAGTGCCAAAGGCGCTCATGGCGATGCCCGTGATCAGCACTGAAGGACTTTGTGCTGTTTGCGAGGCACGCAAGACTTTAATGGCCAAAATTGTTTTGAAGCCCGTAACTCAGAAACCTTCGGAAGACCACCAAAAGACGCCAAAAATGAGCGCCTTTGGCGCTCATCGCAAGGTCCGTAAAGTAGACGGTGGGAGGGGCTTGCAATGAGTACCTAAGGCGCTCATTGTGAGCCCTGCGATAAGCGCCGAAGGTGCTTATCGCGAGGCCCGCAACTTAGAGGAGCCTTAGCCTTGCATTATGTGGCAAACAGCATTGTAAGCCTTCAAAATGTATTGCCATTTTTGAGGGGCATAGTATATTAATAACTTTTGTTTATAATCTCAGTCTGTCAACTATACAATGACATTGATGAAAGAAGCTAAATAATAAAAATGTTGTATGTAAATAGCAGTATATTGGGAATATAATTATATATTAATTATTATAATATTAATATTATTTTCATATTAAATATACTGCTATCACAGGATTGACGCACATGACGTTGAATATCAGCATTGTTGATAGTGAAGAGCAAGTGTTTAGTACATTTGGGGGAACACATGCAACAAATTGAGTGCCCCTACCACGCCTTAACATGCCAAGTTTAAAAAATAATGCGTGATATACCAGCTCACGACAACTTGCCATAGACTCGCCTACGGCTTGTTCTTTCAGTGGTATAAGCCTTTAGTAAGTTCCACAATGGGTTGCCTGGTGGTCCAGTGGTTAGGATTCAGTGCTTTCACTGCTGCAACCTGGGTTTGATTCCAGTCAGGGAACCAAGAGGTCACAACATCCAGGATCCAAGCAGGATTGGGCCTAGTGAATATTTGAATGGGAGACCACCTAGATTACCAGGAGCTGTATGCTGTGGCCCACTGGAGAGGGAGCTGGCAACCAACTCCAGTATCTCTGCCATGAATACCAAGAGGATCAGCAAGGTATGTTGTAATAATGAGGTCACGTAGAGTCGGATACGGCTGAACGGCGCAAACACACACATGTTGCACAATGTACTAAAAAGTTGAATTGTGGCTTAACCCACGCTATCATGGACACATTACTCTGAAGTGTACACTTTCATAAAAAAATGTAAAGCTTATCTGCTCCTTAAGTCCATTCCCCAACTGCCAGATATATTATCACTGGAGCTTCCCTTCAAAATATAATAAATTAAAGGCTGTTTATTTTTTTTACTTTCTAAAACATTGTCCATTATCTATTCCAGTTCTTCAAAAGCACATATTTTGTTCTCTTTTAATGGCAATTATCCAATTGGCTGTGGTGGAGTGATTACTTTGTGGTTGAATTGACTTAAAGGATCACCGTGGTGCCATTTTTTATATGGTCCTTTTAATAACTAAACTTAATAATGACTGAATATTTTTGGAAAGCAATATATATATGTGCAAGCTTTACATTTTTTACAATTATATGCCAATAAAATATGAAGTGCTTTAGCTAATAATATACCCTATTAATAAAATCTATTACAATTACTTATAAAGTTATAAATGTCTCAATAAGCAAAGTCTTTTATGAATTGAATATTGAGGTACACCATTGTATGTTCGATTAGTATAAGAATCTTAATACAATATATATATATCCCTTGTGTCTATAAGCTCTGATTATAAGCTCTGTTTGTTCTTCTTAAATCATACAATTTGTATTGGTTCAGTTTTGCCCTCTGCAGCTAATGCAGCTCATGAATATGCAGACTGTAAAGTGTAGTGTTTTAAATTAGCCAGTCTGTGACCTCCCTTAAGCAGCCACTGACTGATTTTATGAGACAGTACAATCTCTGTACTTCGATGTACACTGTCTTCATGAGCTGCAGATGAACCGATGAAGAACTAGGCCCTCATTCAATTACGATTTTGCCAATTGAATACGGCTCTAAATAAGCACATAATATATATTTTTTAAAGAAGTTTTTAGTTAGTGAAAACCGTGCTTTTGGATAGATGCTTAATAACTAAAAACTTCTTTAAAAAATATATGTGATGTTCTTATTTAGACCCCTATTCAATTGGCAAAATTGCACTTGAATGAGGGCCCTAGAGTTTAAGTAGAAAAAAAATAGAGCTTATAAGCACCTCTTCATAAAATAAAGCACACAAAAGTAAAGCGATCCATAGGTATATTATATTCCTAGTGAAATCTATGTCCCTTTAAATATCCAATGACTTACCACATGAACAGCCTTATTAAATTGTGATTTGGCCAATTGAATAGGGCTCTGTATAAGCACAGAGCATACAGTATTTGTTTTACAGAAGTTTTTAGTTAGTGAACTTCTATCCAAAAGCAAGGTCTTCACTTACTAAAAAGTTCTGTAAAAAAAAATATGCTCTGTGCTTAAATAGAGCCCTATTCAATTGGCCGATTTGCAATTTAATAAGGCTGTAAATGTGTAATTGTGTCTTTTTTAAAAATTTTTATTAAAGAGTGTTTATAACATGTATAATATAAAAAATATCCCAGTACACATTCAGTCACGTAAATGTAAATCTTTATTAAATTATATACAGTAAACTCCCGATTATCCGGCACTCAACTAACAGGGACTCTCAAGCAACCGGCACAGGCATCAATTTCCCATTTAAAAAAAACTCCCGCTAAACCGGCATAACCGGCACTATCTGGCAGTACGAGACTGCAAAAAAAAAATACTAACTTTTTTTCTAATTGTTTTTTCTGTGCCTAAATGGCCCAGTTTAGGTGCTAATGCATTTTTAAAGGCATTTTGAGGGTTTTTGGGGGGTTTAAGGGTCATTTAGACCCTTAAATTCGGGGACTCACAATTAACCGGCGACGGGAGTCCACGTGGGTGCCGGATAACCGAGAGTTTACTGTAGTATATATATTATTTTTTAACGTTGGAAGAGGTTCGGGTTCTCTTGTATAAGTGACCTTAAAGGGATATGTAAGTGAGCTGGATTTTGAGTGCATCTGATAGAAGGGAATCAGTAGTGTATGAAAAAAAAAATTGCATGAAAAAATGACGAAATAAGCATTTAAACACTTACCTTGACGTTAGCAAAATATATTTTAATTTCTGTCAGTTGAAACTTAGGGTTAACACCCTCCAAACCCAGGGTAAATTGGTATACAATTTGAAAAAAATGTTGGCCAATCAGGAGGAAGTAAAGACTGAAACATTTGTATCACAATCTGGCAGTTGATGCAATTTCAGCTGTGACCCCACCAACCATCATTTCCTTTAGAGGTCACACACTGTACCCTGCAGGGTACACTTTATGTAAGCTTCCTAGGGGTGTGCACATGCACATATCAGTATCTAGCATATAAATATGTACATCCAACTTTTCAATATAATACATATTATTCTACTAATCAGTAGCTGTTTATTAGGAAACATTTGAAACCCATAAAAAGTACATATCCCTTTAAGCTGCAATTACCATATAAAAATAAAATTGCGCTTACAAAACTGAAAGCTGACAAACTTAAATCTCATGGGTAATATCCTATCAGAAGAAAAAAATGGCACCTGCAAGTGCAGTTTAAATGTATATTTAAGTTTCATGGATTATTAATGCATCTGATAGAGGAGAATCAGTAGTGAATACAAACATTTTCTTTGCGTCAAAAAATGCCAAAATAAACATCAATTTCCTGAGGTTTTTGCCACTTGATTTTTTTTTTTTTTTTTAATCTTTTTTATTAAAGACAAGGTTGCAACAGTACAATATAGGATAGCAGGTCATCAAGGACACATACAATATGTATTTTGCCCGGTCTAAAACAAAGGTTATTAATTCCCATAGTGTATCAATAAACTGTCAAATAACGCTAAACTATACATAAATAAAAGTTTGTGACCTTTTTTTTCTTGTCTTCTTTTTTTTTTTTTTTTTTTGTTCCAAACAACTTTTATTGCGAATAACCGGTTAATATATTAACACAGATCGTTCATCAATAATATATCCATAAGATAGGTACTGTTTTTTAACAAAAGTAAGATGTATACAAGTAAATAACATTTTAACTGTAATTATTGCAGTTTTTTTATCTATCTAATTATTTTTCCCTCTATTCAAACTACTTACGTATTAGAGCACGATCTAATATACCTATAATCTTATAGGGATCCTTTTGAAGAGGGGAAGAAGAGAATAGAGAAAAGAAAAAACAAAAAGGGAGGTATGGAAGAGAAGGTGCTAAGGAGAGGAAGAATTTGTTTAAGAGTTGTTCCTCATAAGATCAGCCCAAATTGTATGATTATGTCCCTGCATATTTACCACCCAATCTTGAGGATCCATGGGTCCCAACATGAGGCCCATTTCTTGTATGACCGATCCAATTCAGCCGAGATAACGCTCATGTCATATATGAATTTAAGTCTGTTTAGAACTACGCTATATGTAGGTACCTCTGATTTCCAGGCCTTAGCTATCGTAATTCGAGTTGCTAAAAATATTTGATGTGATAGGAGTTGAGCCTGTTTACTAAGGCCTTCTATGGGCAGGCCTAATAGGGCCTCCATCGGTTTTTGGGGAATCTAGGTTTTTGCCACTTGATTTTGAGAAGGAATGCCCTTTGAAAACCTTAACAGAATTAGCATACATTTCATAATTCATTTCGGCCAATCGCAGGAAGCTACAACATTATTTCAATTACCAGGAAGTCAGTTTGTGCAGCAAAACTTCATGGGATGTGTAGTCTTGTTTTTCTTCTGCGCAAGGAAGCAAATAGGAGCTCAGACATTGCTATGTGAATTTCTACTTTGTGCTGATGTTGGCTTGAAAGTTAGTATCTGGTTAAAAAAACATACCTGAATGCAGTTTTTCTATTGGTGGATACTATGTAGGCAACTCTGGGGGTGTGGAAACCATTTTTTTTAATAAAATAAATCTGTGTGTGTGTATAGAATGTGTGTTTCTGATATACGCAGCATGTGTTAGATTAGAAAAAGTTAAAAACAGGCAAACTTCCATATGCCTTATTGTGTAAAACCCCATAATAAATTCAAAATGGTATTTTTTTGTATATTGAAAAATTTTGGCATGTATCAATCGTAAAAGTGTAAATGTAAAGATTAGAGTGCTAATTAATATTTCAGGATGTTTATCCACATATATGACAAATGCCGCATGGGTTCCACTAAACAACATGTATATTTATTCCATACATCCCCCAATAAGTCTGGATTATTCTCTTCCCCTCCCGGCATTCTTGGCAATTAACTCCAGTTATGTCAGCAATTTTTTGAAAAATTTCCTAAACCCAGGAAAGCTTGTCTGCTCTGTATGAAACACAGCTACCGCGGCGACTCTCCCATGCATCACAATGTGTGTGTCTTAGTTCCTAACCAAGCCGCTAATCACGCAAATTATTGCAACTAATTACATCTGAAGGTCTAATTAATTCTTTCAGTACCACATCATTTAGTACGCATTCACAACACAGCACCTGTTTTCAAAATCCTAGCAGTTAATTTGTTTACAAACAAACACTATTTGCATAAAATAACTTAATGAATGGTTTAACAATTAGTACAATGCTCCAGCTTTGTTTTAGCAGATTTAAGGTCATCGAAGGCCAAAATAAATTCATTTTTAAACCAACCAGATTATTGTAAATAGAATGTGCATGGCTTTTAATTAATAAAATAAATAGCACTACATAACCTAATATTTTCATTTTACCAATGTACTATTCCAACAAATCCAATCAGAAAAAGTTGTTTGTCTTGCTAGGGCTAAATTACAGATTATGTAAAAATATATCAATAATATAAACCAGGTTTATACAGCATAGTAGTTGAACAATGATATATACATCGCTAATTTGAGGCCTATTGGTTCCCTGGTGGTCCAGTGGTTAGGATTTGGTGCAACCTGGGTTCGATTCCAGTCAGGGAACCAAGAGGTCACATCACCCTGAGCGATGCAGGATTGGGCCTAGTCAGTACTTGGATGGGAGACCACTACCATTAGCTGTATGCTGTGGCCCACTGGGGAAGGAACTGGCAGTATCTCTGCCATGAAAGCCAAGTGGATCAGCATGACCATGGACATATGAAAATACTGTGTAACAGTAACAGTTCAAGTCTTATTTAATGCTATTACAATTGCACCAGTAGGCCTTGCTAAAACAATGTAAAGTAGTTACTGAGTTCAAGGTCGGCCATTTTGTTTACAGAGCTGTCATGGTAATGTAGCCATTTTGTAGATTCTTGCAGATTTTTTTCAGTGTGAAAATGTTATTTGTTGAAATTGCATCATAGCCCAGTACTTTTAGAACCTCAATGTTGTGGGAAGTGATTGACATGTGGTTGTTTAGTCGTTCAGTCATGTCTGACTCGCTGTGACACTATGAACCTCAGCATACCAGGCACATCTTGTGTCTGGTTGTGCTATCTATAAGGTTTTCATGGCAGAGATGCTGGAGTGGGTTGCCAATTCTTTGTCCAGTGGGCCGTGATTTGTCTGACCTCTCTGCTGGTGTGTTTTTTTTTTTATAGATGGTGATGTATGGCTCAGCATGCTAATTAGTTACACCATTTGCTTTTTAAGTTACATTTATTAATGCGTGTGGGTGGGGGTCACAATAATACAATAACACCGGTGTATACATTACCAGGAAATAAAACAACACCTTTTTGCTGACCTTGCTACCAATTTGATGACATAATGATCCACACATGGCATTATAACCGTATAATTGCGGGCAAACATGAACTACAAGGCCAGTCTAGCCTGCCCATTCTATCTACCTTCGGGATGCATTATTCCAAGCATGCTTCAATCCCGTTACTGTGTTTGACCCTACCTTATTTCCTGGAACGTTGCTCCACTTATCTACTACTCTTTCTGTGAAGCAGTATTTATTATGACATATTAATGCTACATTTTCCATCTTTCAATTTCAAATCATGACCTCTTTTACTGGAAATTTCTTTGCTCTGGAACATTATTAAATCCTTTGATGTACTGGAAGTTTTCTATTATATCACCCCTTTCTCTTCTATCCTCTAAGTTATTATACATATTGAGTTCATGAAATGTTTACATTTTTTATTCTTTTTAGACCATGCACCATTTTAGTCGCCCTTCTTCAAAATGTGGTCTACAGAATTAAACACAGTGTATTAGGACAGGGATTACACTGATTGGCCTTATATGTGGTCTCTTCCTTACCTGTTAGTAGGGAAGAAATACTTCAAACTGTAAAATAAAGAATAATTAAATGAGATCAAATGAATCCTGGTGGAGGATACCAAGCAAATTACTCGATCTACTGCTCGCTGGGAGGTAATGAGGGTAAACGCATACATTCTCCCAGTAGACTAAGCCAGGTGGTACTCTGCCTGGACACAAGAGCGCACTAGTGCCCGGAACATGGCGTCACATGGCAGTGGAACCTCCTAAGTCAGCTTGGCTAATGACAGGAGAAGATTGACACTGGGGTCCCTGACCTGGTTGCCCTTGGACACACGAAAAGAAAAAGAGGGGGTCAAGAAATGCAACTGGAACTACAAGAGGAGTCCACTTAAGAGTGTTAAGAGGGGCTGCAGTCTGGTGCAACAAAAATAAATATGATACACGGACAATCCCTGACCATGTACAGGGCAAGTGGCCGAGTACTCTACCATGCTCAGTGCGTCACAGAGCACTCTCCAACTCAAGTTCCCAGTGGGTCATGGAACCAAATCAGAATATAGTTGCCACCACCGGGGCCTCTAGCCCTGGTCAGCTCGTAGGACCTGCCTCCAGAAGGTATCAGAAGTTGTCACAAGGACAAGGAAGTGCAGGGTATGGAGCAAGAGAAAATACAAGCTCTTCCTTGACATGCCATGTAAGCATGTTGAATGTATATCCCTCAACTTTGGGGAATCACAGGGCCAAAGCCCAATGCAAACAGCCAGAGCAGAAGTGTTAGAAGGTACATGTGGAGAACCAGACAAGTGTTCTAAGTAAGTTCTAGGTATCTCTACAGTTTCATTAGTACCTCTCTTTTTCTGTTGCTAATTCTTTTTCCAATACAACAGCACATCCTACCAGCTTTTCTTGCAGCTTAGTAATTCACACAGAGACAACAATCTACAGTAATACCCTGCACAACGCTACCCTGTGCAGCGCTGATTCGGTATAGTGCTGTTTCCAGGGCCAGACCCCGAATATCGCTAAATCTCGCGATATCACGCTGCGGGCATTTAATTTCTTGTTTAGCACTCTTTTTTTCATCATAGCGCTGTTCAGTTGTATGCCAATATAATGCCCTGTTTAGCGCGGTTTTCGAATAGCGCTCTTGCATGCACGCTAAACGGGGTATACCTGTATATCTGAAGAATTAATTTGTTGAGAAAAAATGGCAAGTGCCCAAGCTAAGGGCCTCATTCAATTGTGTTTTGGCTAATTGAATAGGGCTCTATATAAGCACAGAGCATATTTTTTATAGAAGTTTTTAGTTAGTGAAGACCTTGCTTTTGGAGAGAAGTCACTAACTAAAAACTTCTGTAAAAAAATATGCTCTGTGCTTATATAGAGCACTATTCAATTGACCGAATCGCAATTGAATGAGGCCCTAAGTGTATATTTCTGGAATGACTTTGCTCAACATAAACTCACATGGGAATCTGCAATTTTTACCTGTTAGGCAGCCTTTCTGCTCTACCCACTAAGGCCAGTATTGCATCTATTGCTAATGCCGGAACATTGCCAGTTATTGCTGATTAACTCCTGGGGCTCAGAAGCTATTCTCTTCAGTCTCAGCCATGAAAAAAAATATGTCTTGTGTTTTATTCTTTTATTTTGCACATGGCTTAACCTGGTGATAAGTCTGGACCACAAAGTATAATCAGCAATTATTGGCAATGATGGGTGGATCAGAATGGCTGATGGACAAGTAAAAATTGCAAACTTCAATTTAACTTTACTTACTTATAAGAAACGAAATAACATTTGCTAATATACTTGATATTACTATATTTTTACATTATACCATATTTGGAACTTCCACTGTGACTAAGGCTATGATAGAGAGGCAGTAGAACGTGTGTGATAATAATCAGACAAATTCTTTTCATGAACTACACATGACTCCATGACTTTTCCTTGCAAGTAATTCTCAAAGTTGATAAGCACCTGTTTTAAATTTATATCAAATCCGCACTCAAATGATTTGGTTAGAGCCGGTCAGACCTATATAATGTGTCCTGCTAAGAACTAGTGGCCTGCGCATGCATCAGAAATGCATCAATCTCCTGTCTGGAAAGGGATACAAGTTGCCGTTGAATACAACAAATTCTGTATATTTGTCAGATAAAGATTATGCCGGAATATCTGCCGCAGTTCAGTTCAAGTGCAGTTTTAAAGATAAATAACATCCATTGTCAGGGTGCTAGGAATTCAGAAAGAACGTCAGATAAAAATATAACTTGTATTTACTCCATAAGTAATTAGTATGTAAAGTTAAAATGCATATTTCCAGGGGAAATTCATCTGTATATTTTAACTTCTTTTAAAGTAAATCTCACTTTTGAGGATAACTGTAGTTCAAGGAAATGTAACATTTGTGAAATATGTGACCCATGGACATGAAAATATGTTTAGAGAAATTATTTAGAGAGTATTTCAAAAACTCTGTTTATGTATAGAAGGTTTTCTCTAGTCTTGGACAGGCTGTATACCTCCCCAGGCCTCCTGGGGTTGGTAGGAGGGCCAAGTGACCTGGCAGGCCCGGGAATATGGGAGAGAAGGGGTGGCTAGCTGGGGGTAGAGCCACTGATAGGAGTTGGCACCATTTGGCCATTATGCCCCCAGCTAGCCAAGTAATTAGATCCCTCCCACCCATCCCTAATATTTGGAGCATAGGTGTTTATTTATTGTAAATGTGGAAAATATGTGTTCGTGGTTGTAAATTTAAAAAAAGAAAAAGAAAAGAAAAAATAAATAAATAAAAAGAAATGAATAAAGAAAAAAAAAAGAAAAAGAAGAAAACAAGAATGGAAAATAAAGAAATATAAATACATTTTGGAGTTAAATCTGTTTATGGCATTAGCAGTTGTGGTATAGTCTTAGTATTTCAGGTTGTATTAATTATGTTTTTGTATTTGTTGTCTGTCACAGCGGCGGGTGGTGAGGGGAGTCGCCGGGACAGTGGTAAAGTGGGTGTGATCCTAAACTACGGAGGTACGGATGTTCCATCACAGTAGGCCCTGGACGAGGGTTCAGGGAGGAGAGTGTACTGTCTCGGGTCAGGCTCCTCCCCTCACTTGTTTATGTTTACTTAATTAATGGTATTGTTGTTATTATGTGATTTTGGGTTTACCAATAAACGCTGTGGCCAGTATGTTATCCCATAAAGTGGTTGTGTCCAATGATTTACTTAGAGGGCTCAGGAAGTGTTTTGTGCCTAATTCGTTATTCAGGGAGCAAGTTGTGCCCAAAGTGTTATCCGGACATACTCACTGGGCCGTGCTCAGGTCATGTTTTAATACTTCATTTTATCTATCAGAGGTGGGGAGGAGGGAAGTAGATTTATTAAATTAATAAATGTTCTAGAATTTGACACTGTCTCCCTTACCCATACATGCCCAAAATTTTGCAGCTTGCATCAATAAATACAAACCGGTTCAATAAAAATGTAAACATTCCTGTCACAGACACAACTTACATCCAGGTGTCATGGATAAATCAGGGACCCACAGTCATCACGTGTTCTTTTCCATGAATGGGCTGGTAAAAAAATTGCATTATTGAGTTACCGTTGATAAAAAGGTCATGTTGTCTACCCAATGTTAGGAGTACACTCAGTAGCACCAAGCTCTCCCTAGGGAATTATGAAATCCCAAAGTGGCACAACCATGTTTGTTTATGTAAAAGTTACTATTGTAACTTTTACATAAACAAACATGGTTGTGCCACTTTGTATTGTGTTCTGTGGGGTATAAATGATTGTTGTGGAAAATAAAGTCTGACCTCTCTTTAAACACATTACCACAGTGTGTTTATTGAGTAAAAATGTGGGACTTCTTATTGTCTCCTGTATCCAGCCATACTTGTGTGGGGTCATTGGACTGCATAAGAAGAAGTCCTAAGGGGTAGGACTGGATGCTAAATTGGTTCAAGCCTCATCAGAAGACTAGGTCATGACACACATTCTGTGGATTGATATATTAAAACACTGTTTGATCCTGTTTTAAACCTTCTTGGATAATATTAAAAACAATATTTTGTACAAAACTTAGTTATCACAATCCTTAGGTAAACCAGGCCATGTTTTGGGTTCACTGTATAAATGCACAGGTGAATCAATTTGAGGCTCCACAGCCTCACTGAATACTAGTTGCCTCGCACAGTGTTTGACCTAAATCATGGCCTGTCTGGTCGGTCTAGAGGAGGAGTTTGGGAAACACAGCTTTAGGCTATCCAGTTGGTAGTTCACAACTGTAGCTCTCAATTCCCAGATAAGATGACATTGTTGAAGTTAGCGTTACCAACATTATTTTGGTAATATCTCTCAACTCGTTTCACCCACTATAGGGCTTCTTCAGGGGAGTTATTTCCTCAGTGACTCCTTGGTAAAACAATGCCCATCACTAATTAAAATAAAAGAGATTTTTAATATATGATTTGATATGACTGAATGCTAAAATACTGACAAACTTATCCCTCACTTACACCTAGTTCAGTGGAGGAACTCTACTTCAACATTTTTGTCATATCTAATATTTCAAAATAAAACTGTTTTGTAACAAAGGGATTTAAAATAAAATAGAAGAATATTAAATGTAATGAAATAATTGATATTAATGCATCAGGAATTAATATAACTCACAGCAGTTTATCAGTATAATTAAACCTTATTCGGGGCATCATATTAAACATTTTTGTTTCTATTTTGGCTTAACCACTGTACAGCTTTAACTGCTACATGGAGGTCTATGTAATAAGTAGAATATGGAACTCACTCTGACATTCTTAAGCTAAGTTTACACTCTCTGAGCTGTGGTTTTTGTCTGTCACAAATAGCCATAGTAAAGTGGATTCTTCTTTCAGAGATATCCATTAGCTGAGAGGGGCTGTTCTTCATACATTAGTAAGTGTGTACATTGCAAAAGATGAAGCATTGTTTTAGTCTCTAGTCTTGCAAAAAAAAAAAAAAAGAATGAAAGATAGAACAGCTTTGAAAATAGCCTGTATGGCACATACTACAAATGATCAGGCAAAGCAATCGGGCTAATAGATTACAGTAATTATCCAGTCTTTGGCCAGTTTGTATTGGCAAACTATAAATACAGCTCACATTAGAACAAGGTGCTCGCAGCATATACATGAAAGGTCACCGCAATTTGCAAGTCTAAAATTCATTAGAATATGATAAAAACTATTGCTTCAGGGCTCAGAATTTAATGATGAATACATTGATTATTAAGTAGCAAGCAACAAAAAAAAATGCACCCCGGCTACTGTAGTATAATGATTGGTGGATTTATTTTGGGAATCATATCAACTAAGCTTCAAGATGCATGCGTTGAGAAATCTAATTGCAGTGAGGAAAATTCATAAGAGGAACTTGGCACATATTAAAAGGGGAAAAAATCTGTGACATGTTTTTGATAAGATTGCTAATAAATCTCCAGAAAAGTCTAAGGCTCCTGACAATAACACAGCAACACAGCACTACATCTTGTGTGTGCTTTAGAATTTAAGATCGGTCACACAATGTAAATTATGGCTGATCCTAGGCAGATGTGTTGCTCAATGTTGCCTATCATAAATCTCCCTTTCCTTATATGCAAATTAGACTCTATTTTAAAATAGATAATTTTTCACATGCTGATCATTTTCGTTTGTGAAATGCTTGTTATTCACTGGAAAATATGTGTGTCAGTTGGGGAGTGAGCCGTAAGATATGGGCAAAAACTTGGAAAAAAATTCTTCAGGATAGTGGATACCGACTGGGAAGTGTCACTAATTTATCTACAGATTTGTTTATTTCAGTAGCAACTGGCAGAGAAATGTGTGTCTTCTTTATATCAAAATTGACACGCGTCTGCAACAACATAACTGTGCAGAGCCGCTTATAATCAACAATTTAAGGGCTTTAGGCTCTATGACTGGCAAGCACACTTCATGAGAGTAGTATTTTTGGTCTATTAAATGGACACTCATATTTTTAAGAGTTTAACACTTTTTACTATTTTTTTATATTAATAAACTGTGTGTGTGTGTATAGAGATTGGCATGAAAGGTATATACGAACCAATTAATGAAATCCCTTTTAATGTCTACTTTGCCCTTCTGGATCATTACCTTGTCATGGTGACAGGGCTTGTGTACTTCACACACCAAGAAGCATTGATCACATACCTACAACCATCCTTTTGGAGGTGGTTTTGATCATTGAAAAAGCCATAAGATTTGATGGCGAAACGCGTCTGTGCTAAATCAGCGAATGTACACAAAATATGTATATATCTACAGTATTCTCTAATAAAGTACCTATTTTATCTGACTGATTCATCAGTTGCCTGGAAACACCTGAATAAGGTCCAACATATATAATTATAGCCATCAAGCCTTAATTTCTAATCATAGACCTCACACCAGCATAACACAAGTCTGATTATAATAACACTGCATCACTATAAATTATATTATAATAACAACAATCATAAGTATATTGTACAATACCCACTGCACACACAGTGGTGGACTACATCACAGATGAGGGGATTTGTAAAGTACCAACAGACTATTTAAGGAACGTTGGGAAGCGGTTCCATGTACCTCACATTCATGAGGTCATAAAAGGTGAGAGTCAAATCCAATACTTATGTTAGATATATGGCTATTACATCGACCAAGGTGACCTGCACTATGGCTGGATCGCTCTATCTCTCCCCCTATTCCCTCTTGAAGCTGTGGGCTATACCATGTAGGGTCACCCAAGATGGGCAGGTCATAGCAGAGGTGTCAGACAATATTGTGGTCCTCTTGAGACAAAACTGGCAACCCACTCCAGTATCTTTGCCAAGAAAATCATATAGATAACAGAAACAAGGTGTGCCGGGTGTACTACAATCCATAGGGTCATGGAGACTAAAAAACAAATGAAGTTATTAAAAGGTGTCATGTTCAGTAAACAGATTTTTTCTTGTAGACCAGTGGTTCTCAAACCTCTACTCAAGACCCCCCCAGACAGGTCATGATTTTGCTTTAACACTGGATACAGATAAGGCAATTAAAGTGTGTTGAACACTAAATCATGGCCTGTCTGAGGCGTCTTGAGGAGAGGTTTGAGAACCATTGTTGTAGACCACTGAAGTGTTATATCTGTATTATGCAGTTATGAATTCTTGACATGATAATGGGTAAAACACATTTAAAGTTTAAATTGATAAATAAATACAGCATTTAATCTTTAACTATGATATTCAATTTTACTGACATTCGCTTTTGATCCTAAGGATTACACACATAGGAGTAACTTTGGATTCAAATTCAATGTATACACAATCTACTGAAAGATTGCCACTCTGAAATGTGATACGGCAATAGGACGAAATGAAAGAGTGAGTCCCAGAAGGCTCCAAACCATCCTGCTTAAGTTGTGTTGTTCTCTAAAAATGTCCTAATGCTTGTGTCTTGCTGTAGCTGATGCGGATTGTTAGTTTGTTATGTACGTGCTAACAAACATGTGAAGTTTTCCTAAAATACAATGGGGCATGAAAATAAAAAATAAAAATCATCCTGCATTTAAAGTAGCAGGTTTTAAATATCAGAAAAGTTTCAGAAAAGTTATTCAAAGCTATTTGAAGCTTGAAAACAATGCACTGATCATACAGCTGTATGTTATCTCAATGGCTAGATCTCATTACATCTAATTACAGTTCTATTAACGGTATATATAAGTTTCCTGTATTTCACCGGTTTGGTAAGAAAAAGGCAGTGATTATCAGAAAAATATGTGTTATACAGAAAAAGTTCAATGTACTTACAAAGTTATAGGCAGGAAAGTAAAATCCAACTGTGCACATCCACAGGGAGTTTACATAACCAAGTACACACAGGAAAGCAGCCAGGTACAGAGTTTGACCATTCTGGTAGATACCACAGTAACTGCTGCTGGATGGAATCACATGGTTGGGTGGGATCTGAGCTCAGAGCTGAATCAGACCACAAGGATAGAAAGAGAGAGAGAGAGAACATATCCCAGGCTGCTTTGCAACATGTGAATCCAAGAGAATGATACAAATGTATCAGCTTACCTCTGCTTTCTCCTGATTGGCCAAAATTAATTATGAATGTTATGCTAATCTTAACAGGGAGTTTAAAAGATATGGGAGGTTTTTTGTTGTGATTGGTGTCTTGTGAGAACAATAGGTACATCTTATATTCTTATACCTGACAGTAATGTAATTAATATTGATAGAAAGGGCAAAATAGATTAGTTTAAATCTGTCATTTTCACCTAATATCAAACCTATATTTATAATTGAAATAAATAGTACATTTGTACATAGTACATTAAAAATGTGTTTCCTGCATTCTTGTAATTCCACTGCATTCTGGGAACCTGGGCAGGGACATGCAAATGTGCTCACAAAGGCTTCACTCTTTTAATCCAATACCATTTTAAACATGGCTTCCTTTAAGAATGTGCCTGCTGTATTACACAGCTTTAAGCAAAGCTCAGGATTCATTACATACAAGCCAGGAAATAAAAAAATATGCAGAAGATATATCTATAATAGAACATAATGTTATTAATGATTACATTTATATTAAAATAAACTTTGGAGCCGCTAGAGCAGAAAATGTTTCCTTCTCCAACATGGAACTCCAACCAGAATGTTAGCCTCAATTTGGAATTATCTCCATATATGTCACTCCTTGGCCTATTTGAATTGTCCATGCATAGGACCTAGCCCTTGGTGTAACTCTTCTTCACTTCTGTACTTTGACAAATGAACTTGAATTTCTTCGTCATGATCCTACCTTGTGATCCATACCCATGAATGTGACCTTACGATTGTGATTTCATCCTTGTAACCCATATTACTCTGCATGGCCCTTAATCTTCATCTGTCTATGACTGTCCTTCAACAACCTGCACCTGGACTCCAAATTGTGGCTTGGTCTATGTCCCATGGTTCAGAAATTATCTCATTATTAATCACAATCTAAAAATTAATGTAAACACATCATGTTAATTGCAAACATATAACACCAATAATTACATGAGATAATCATAATTTTTATTATCATACAGTATATAACCATTATGGAGGTTTATAAAGTAGGCGTTTATATGCAAATAAAATATTTGGCCCTGTGTTATATGCTTATTTTGTATACATATGTGCTTGCTATATAGACTTAGATTTGCACTGACTGCTGGTATCTGCACATTTGTATTAGCCCAGGTAAAACGATGGGCAATGTCCCATGTTTGTAAAGAAAGTAACAACTAACATTAGTTGATGTGTAAAGCATTTTTTAGAAAATCCTATATATAGATGACTCTGTTTGTTCCATGGTGGGCTCTATTTTGGTCTGCTAGTCGGCCTCTAATTTGAGGAGGAAGATCATTTTATTGGGGCTTTTCTTTTTAGTTCTATTAAGTTGTTATTTAAATGGGCAGTCATTCAAAAGAACTGAATAGAAACCTTATCTAAATCTGTGGTCCCTCCCTAGTTTCCAGTTAGGAATAAAGACAAAAATGTCTGTTGTTATTAAAAACTGAATGCAATAGTTACATATTAAAGGTATATCCAAGTCTCCCTGTTTTTAACATTTTTCTAGTCGAACACAAGCTCTTTATATCAGAAATATATATTATATTGGCTCATTCTATAGATAGATATAGATTTATTTGATGACAAAAATGATTCCCCCACCCCCATAGCTGCTTACATAGGCATATGGTACCTACCAATAGAAATGCTACACCTGGATACATTTTTTAACCCTATACTAACAATCAAGCAAACCGCAGCATGAAGCAGAGATCCACAGAGCAATGTCTGAGTTCCTCCTTGTGGAGTGGGGAAAGAACAATACACATCCCATGATGCTTGCTGCACAAGCTGCCATCACAGATTGAAACAAATCTTATAGCTGCCTGTGATTGGCCAAAACACATTTTGAATTTTATGCAAATTTTAGCGGGTATTTTCAGGAGTGTTATCTCTAAAAATCAATTGCTAGCAAACGCAATAGATTTAGCAAACTTTATAGTAACTTTAATCATATTTATTTTTGGATTTTTTTTTCATGCAAACATTTTTTTTATACACTACTGATTCTCCTCTAGAAGATGCATTCGCAGTCAATTAAATGTAAATATGCCTTTAAAAGCTGTAGTTATTTATTTACATTTTTGTAAAAAATATTACACTTCAGTGTTTTTTTAATCACAAAGTGTAGATTATCTTAAGCCAGTATTTGGGGGTGGGAGGGGTCTGTGCACATGACCCTATACTGACGAAACAGAGTCTGATTACCTGGGTATCTTATTTTAGTATATCCAAGAAAAACAATCTTGTTGTGCTGGGTTGAAATATGCATTGAAGATCCTCTTCAATACAATTTCTACTTACGGTAATTAGATTGTTAGAATCACAAAAGGGTGATTATCAGGGTCTCATTATACAAGGCCATAACAAGGGTCAGCCCAAGTGTTATTGGCACTGTAGGGCAACTACAAGTTTGACACCTGACCTATAGGATTAAATAATAACTGATCTACCATTGACACCAATGATTTTGGATGTAATTGCCATTGTATTAGGGTCAGCTGTATATGAGATAGTAAAATTGTTGCACTGCATAACTGCTAGAATTGTGTTAATTCATATTAATATATATATATATATATATATATATATATATATATATATATATACTGAATGTCACAAACCAGGGATGAGGGGCCTTGTGCACCCCAAAACTCTCCTACTTTAGCTTATAGGAGCAATCTCCAGGTTGTGACTTTGTACCAATTCAGATTAGAACATTATTCATGGAGAAGAAAAAAGATCAGATCCCTTTAGTTAAGATAGCTAAGAATACAAGCAATACCCACACATTTTTCTTAGTGCAGAGACAGTCTGACATTATTTTCTCTTTTTAGACACATTTTAAAAACCAAACAATAAACCCACATCTCCCCCTCCCCATTTTCGTTAGCCAAACCCTCTCTGGTTTTGCGCTGCTGTCACGAACGGTTGGGGTTATCTATTCGGTCAAGATTATCAACTTTTACGACTATCTGAGGCCAGAGAGAGGGGATGCCTGGCCACTATGAGGGGCCATATATCCAGATCAATTCTGCATAAACTTTGGGTTAACCCTTTGTGGTCACACTAACAAATATGGCAGAAAGTGTATCTCTTTTAGTTACAGCTAAAATAACATTGTTACAGTGCATATAACATCATATAGTAACCCAACCTTCCTTATTGTGGCCCAAATTAAATTACACATAAAAGCAACATATCACAGTCCTTACAACAAGTCTCATTTCCATTTTAATAGTTATTGTTATTAACAAACCAATGTTTTAAAATCCCAAATAACAGGGTTGTTTGTGGGGTTCAGGGAAGTTCCACTCTACCCCAAAAGTCAGTCATGATACTGTATGATTTTTTTTTCTGAAAGCATAGTGTCATAGGCACCTCCTTGTGTGGTTAAGATGGTAATATAAAATATATAGTCTTAGCATCTACAGTATTGTTCAAACAACTACTATAGCGCCTTTATTATTTTATAATATATGTTTATTCAGTGGTGTTGATTTTTTTTAATGAAAGAAAATGTGATTTGAAAAACCTGTATGCTATTTTTAGTGTAGTTCAGGAAAATGTTCACATTGTCAACTGTATAAGCCATATAGAAAACTGTAATGTTTGAAAATTCTGTTTGCAGGAGTAGGCAAATTTGGTTCTGGGGAGCAACACACAGGACAGAATATCCCTGCTGCTTAAAGGCGAGATTATAGCTTCTTCAAATCCAGACCTGCGTAGGACCGGAATTGCCTACCCCTGATGTATAAGATGTCCTATATTATCTGGCTGCAACACTTCTTGATCGTGTTTAGCCTGAGAGGCTGAAGTTATCCTATCTTTTTGTGGAAGAAGGGCTGGGGAAATAGGGAGACAGGAGTGGGGTTTGTTATATCAGTGAAGCTTTTAGAACTGACACATACCCATTTTCCCTGCATGTGCTCAGAGCATACAGCTGCAGGGTAAACTTCAATCCTTGCTCCTGCAGAAATGTAAATGCCCCCTGACACATACAACCTACATTTTCTAAATGCAACCCTATGTGATAGCCTTCATTGCAGAAACACTTCATGCTGACTCCTTTTCTCCATTCACTAAGATTCACTGAAACTATAATGGAGTGCTGGACAGCAAGAAGATCCAATATATCAATACTTCACAAAATGAAGGTTATCTGTTCACTGGAAGGTTTGATCATGAGGCTGAAGTTAAAATATTTGGCCATATCATAAGAAGACAAAATTCCCTAGAGAAGATTCTGATGCTGGGAAAAATTGAAGAAACAAGGAGAAGGCGCCGGCAGAGACAGAGATGGTGCCATGGTCCATATGTCACGGAGTGTCAGACACAGCTGAATGATTAAACAACAACAGGATGTCACATTGCATTTTTTCACCTACGTATTTTATTAAAAAATTGCTTTATACTTTTCTCCCTTCCTAAAAATACTCAAGTGTTGCAAATTATATATATACTAGCGAATTACCCGTCAAAAAATGACGGCAATAAAATTGTAAGTGAGCTAATGCTGTTTGGTGTATAATAATGAAATAAATAATACATTAATAAATGAATATACTTTACCAATTTTGAAGTAATATATTCAGGAAGCATTCTGTTGAAGAGCTGACAATCTGTTTTGATGTTGCTGAAGCATTAGTGGTGTGGAGCTGCTGTGTAAGCGTGATGAATGTGTGCAGTGTAATAGTGTGCGTGCGCGAGTTGTGTACTTCCGCATTGTTCTAAAATGACGGGAAATGTGTGGTATGCGTCTTAGCGGAATATCCGTAGGTCTTTTGTGGTGTTTTGCGAGTTTCTTGTGGTGTTTTGCGTGTTTAGAGTGCTGTAGCCTTGTTTTCGTTTTGTTCGGCGGCCATTTTTTCCCTATTTAGAGAATTTTTTAGTGTCTAAACTCTTTTATTTTGAGTTAAATGAAGGTATAACTTGCTTTTTTGAGTTCCTGGATGCTCCCTCTTGCTGTAGGTAAGCTTTTTATGTATGTGTTGTGTGTATTTATTGTGTTTTTAATTTTTTCATGTTCGCGGGTTGCGGACGATTTTTGCAAGGTCGTAATGTGTGGTAACGTGTCTCGTATGTTTTTTGCGTTACGACGTGAAGTTTGCGAGTGTTGCAGTTGCTGGCAAGGAGCGCCTGCGGCGCTCCATGCCAGCAACTGAGGCCCTCGCTTCGCGTATGCTTACAACTATTTATATATATATTTATATACTGTTCTATAATATATATATATATATATATATATATATATATATATATTATAGAACAGTAGACCTTTATTCAATAAAATATAATCATACAGTGCATATTGAATGTTTTTTGTATCACATTTTTTAAATAAACCACTATATTCTGTATGTTATCAGTACATGGATTTGGGTCTCTGAACATGGTACATGGGACACGGAGGGGAAATGCTATTCTAATGTTGTCAGCTCTTTATTGGAACATCCTGACTGCTGTGAAAGCCGACACCGCATGGTGCTCCAAGATCAGCCCTCCCTCCCTGTCTTTCTGCTCTCTCCCCGTTGACAGTGTATTCCAAGACAGTAATGGATAGATAACATTACAGACACTGGTAATTAAAACAACACTAATTTTGTCTCAGTGGCTGAGCTCTGTTGTTTGAAATCATCTATCATACAATTCATGCTTCGTACAATGGAAAGACATTTGTCTAGTCACATTGTGCCTGGTCAACACTTTCAGAAACATTTTGATGCTCCGTGCTTGGTTACTGTTACTTGCGTATTCATAAATAATAAAGCAATATGTAAGGTACAAGGTAGATGTGCATTATATTTGTTCAATGCTTCCTAATAATGTTTTCTTATTTGTAACCCTATGTGATAGACTTCATTACAGAAACATTGCATGCTGGCTGTTTTTATTCTAAATACATAGGGCCAGTTTTACTAGGATTCACTGACCACTGTGGTCAGTTTTTTTTTTGAATAACTAAACCTAGTATTTTTAGGAAGCAAAAAAAAAAAATAAGCACAATAGTCAAATATTTTGTTTTTACTGCATTGCCTCTTCTTTCTGTTGCAGTCTTCCCATTGTTGTTGTTGTTGTTGTTCAGTCCGTCATATCCGACTCTCGGTGACCCTATGGACCGCAGCATATCTGTCTCTGTTTCTGGTTATGCTTTTCCATATGGTTTTCTTGGCAAACATACTGTAGTGGGTTACCAGTTCCTTCTCTGCTACAACCTGTCCATCTTAGGTGACCCTATAAGTTATAGCTCACAGCTTCATTAAGGTATACAAGCCCCTTCACCACGATAAGGTAGAGATCCAGAAGGGGGAGCTTCCCATTAGACCTAATTAAGGCAGTAGCACTTGAAACTATTGCCTCTCCATTGTGTAGATAAAGATTCCTGTCTGCATGCAACGTCTCCTCCCACCTCAGAATAATCAGAAACTGCAATGGTAGATTTCACTGGAGCAAAATGGCCTAAAAATGGTAATACATTCATTAAGATGCGCAGTTCCTCAAAATAATACATTTTTAAACAAAGGACTGCAGTGGCCCTTTAATGGAATCATGACTCCATATATAAATAGTGTATCCATTAGAGGTCATTGGCAAAAATCACTTCTATGAATTTGTTATGCTGTATCACTAATGATTCAACACTGTGTCACGGTTGGCATATTGTGTACTTGAAGGAGTATAAATCAAGAATTAACTTTAGCGAAAAATAGCCAGTACAATATCTAGTTAGTTCTGTATGTGAAGAGCAATTGGTCCCTTTCTCAAGGTATGGTTTATACAAAATGCAAAAATATTCATCCCCCTTGACTTTTTACCTATTTTGTTACATTACAGCCTTAAGTCCAATGTTTTGTTAATCTGAATTTTATGTGATGGATCAGAACAAAATAGTCTAACTTGGTGAAGTGAAATGAGAAAAATATATACATAAAACTATTTTTTAGAAATAGAAAACAGAAAATTGGCATGTGCGTATGTATTCACCTCCTTTGTTATTAAGCCCATAAAAAGATCTAGTGCAACCAATTCCCCTCAGAAGTCACATAATTAGTGAAGTGATGTAACCTGTGTGCAATCTAAGGGTCACATGATCTGTCATTACATATACACAACTTTTTTGAAAGGCCCCAGAGGCTTCAACACCTAAGCAAGAGGCGCCACTAACCAAACACTGCCATGAAGACCAAGGAACTCTCCAAACAAGTAAGGGACAATGTTATTGAGAAGTACAAGTCAGGGTTAGGTTATAAAAAAATATCCAAATCTTTGATGATCCCCAGGAGCACCATCAAATCTATCATAACCAAATGGAAAGAACATGACACAACAGCAAACCTGCCAAGAGACACCCCCACCAAAACTCACCGGGCAAGGAGGGCATTAATCAGAAAGGCAGCACAGAGATCTAAGGTAACCCTGGAGGAGCTGCAGAGATCCACAGCAGAGACTGGAGTATCTGTACATAGGACGACAATAAGCCGTACGCTCCATAGAGTTGGGCTTTATGGCAGAGTGGCCAGAAGAAAGACATTACTTTCAGCAAAAAACAAAATGGCACATTTTGAGTTTGTGAAAAAGCATGTGTGAAACTCCCAAAATGTATGAGGAAGGTGCTCTGGTCTGATGAGACTAAAATTGAACTTTTCGGCCATCAAAGAAAACGCTATGTCTGGCGCAAACCCAACACATCACATCACCCAAAGAACACCATCCCCACAGTGAAACATGGCGGTGGCAGCATCATGCTGTGGGGATGTTTTACAGCAGCCGGAACTGGGAAACTGGTCAGAGTTGAGGGAAAGATGGATGGTGCTAAATACAGGGATATTCTTGAGCAAAACCTGTACCACTCTGTGCGTGATTTGAGGCTAGGACGGAGGTTCACCTTCCAGCAGGACAATGACCCCAAACACACTGCTAAAGCAACACTTGAGAGGTTTAAGGGGAAACATGTAAATGTGTTGGAATGGCCTAGTCACAGCCCAGACCTCAATCCAATAGAAAATCTGTGGTCAGACTTAAAAAATTGCTGTTCACAAGTGCAAACCATCCAACTTGAAGGAGCTGGAGTAGGAGGAATGGGCAAAATCCCAGTGGTAAGATGTGGCAAGCTCATAGAGACTTATCCAAAGTGACTTGGAGCTGTGATTGCAGCAAAAGGTGGCTCTACAAAGTATTGACTTTAGGGGGGTGAATAGTTATGCACAATGACTTTTCTGTTATTTTGTCCTTATTGTTGTTTGCTTCACAATAAAAAAACAAAAACATCTTCAAAGTTGTGGGCATGTTCTGTAAATTAAATTACGCAAATCCTCAAACAATCCATGTTAATTCCAGGTTGTGAGGCAACAGAACACGAAAAATGCCAAGGGGGGTGAATACTTTTGCAAGGCACTATATATCTTGCGTCCAAATGTAAGATTCTTGGCCATCAAAAAATTATGGCATAATATTGTTTTAATAATTGTGTATTCTGTCTGTTTGTGTGCCCTCTCTCTCTCTCTCTCTCTGTGCCCTCTCCCTCCCTCCTTCTATCTCTTTCTCTCTCTCTCTCTTCTTCTCTCTCTCCTCCCTCTTTCTTTCTCTCTCTCTCTCTCTTTCTCTCTCTCTCTCCTTCTCTCTCTCTCTCCTTCTCTCTCTCCTCCCTATCTTTCTCTCCCTCGCCCTCTCTTTCTCTCCTCCCTCTCCTTCTCTCTCTCCTCCCTCTCCTTCTCTCTCTCCTCCCTCTCCTTCTCTCTTTCTCCCTCTTCTCCCTCTCCTTCTCTCTCCTCCCTCTCCTTCTCTCTCCTCCCTCTCTCTCCTCCCTCTCTCTTTCTCCTCCCTCTCTCTTTCTCCTCCCTCTCTCTCTCTCCTCCCTCTCTCTCCCCCTCTCTCTCCTCCCTCTCTCTCTCCTCCCTCTCTCTCTTTCTCTCTCCTTTCTCTCCTCCTTCTCTCTCTCCTCCAACTCTCTCTCCTCCAACTCTCTCCCCCATCTCTCTCTCCTCCCTCTCTCTCCTCCCTTTCTCTCTTGCTCTCTATCCCTCTCTCTCTCCTTTCTCTCCTCCTTCTCTCTCCTCCATCTCTCTCTCCCCCATCTCTCTCTCCCCATCTCTCTCTCCCCCATCTCTCTCCTCCCTCTCTCCTCCCTCTCTCTCCTCCCTCTCTCCTCCCTCTCTCTCCTCCCTTTCTCTCTTGCTCTCTATCCCTCTCTCTCTCCTCCCTCTCCTCCCTCTCTCTCTCACCCTACTCTCTCTCCTCTCTCTCCTCCTTCTCTCTCCTCCATCTCTCTCTCCTCCATCTCTCTCTCCTCCATCTCTCTCTCCCTCATCTCTCTCTCCCTCTCTCTCTCCTCCCCCTCTCTATCCTCCCTCTCCTCACTCTCTCTCTCTCCTCTCTCTCCTCTCTCTCTCTCTCTCCTCTCTGTCTCTCTCTCTCCTCTCTCTCTCTCCTCTCTCTCCCTCTCTCTCTCTCCTCTCTCTTTCTCCTCTCTCCTCTCTCTCTCTCTCTCTCTCTCTCCTCCCTCTCTCCTCCTCTCTCTCTCTCTCCTCCCTCTCTCTCTCTCCTCCGTCCCGCTCTCTCTCTCTCTCCTCCGTCCCTCTCTCTCTCTCTCTCCCCTCCGTCCCTCTCTCTCTCTCTCTCTCTCCTCCGTCCCTCTCTCTCTCTCTCCTCCGTCCCTCTCTCTCTCTATCTCCTCCCTCCCTCTCTCTATCTCCTCCCTCCCTCTCTCTATCTCCTCCCTCCCTCTCTCTCTCTCTCCTCCCTCCCTCTCTCTCTCTCCTGCCTCCCTCTCTCTTTCTCTCTCCTCCCTCCCTCTCTCTCTCTCTCCTCCCTCCCTCTCTCCTCTCTCTCTCTCTCTCTCCTTCTCTCTCTCTCCTCCCTCCCTCTCTCCTCTCTCTCTCTCTCTCTCTCTCTCCTTCTCTCTCTCCTCCCTCTCTCCATCTCTCTCTCCTCCCACTTTATAATAATAATCTAGTAGGCCAGCTTTTGCACTCTCTTCTTTCAACCTCATCAAGAGGCCCTTTAGTCCATTCTCACTTTCAGCCATCAGAGTAGTATCATCCACGTGTCTGAGGTTGTTGATATTTTTTACAGCAATATTAATTAAGGCGTTTGATTTGTCTTGCCTGGCCTTACGCATTATGTATTTGGCATATATGTTGAATAAATAAAGTGACAATATACAACCTTGTCACACTCCTTTTCCAATCATGAACCATTCTGTTGTCCCATATTAGGTTCTGACCATGGCTTCTTGTCCATACAGATTAATCAGGAGGTGAATGAGATGATCTGGTACTCTCATCTCTTTAAGTATGTGCCACATTTTGTTGTGATCCACACAGTCAAAGGCTTTAGAATAGTCTATGAAGCAGAAGTAAATGTTTATTTGGAAAGTTCTTGCTTTCTCTATTTTCCTTCGGGCATTGGCAATTTGATCTCTTGTGCCTCTTTCTCTGTGGAACCCGGGTTGCACATCTGGTAGTTCTCAGTTCATATATTGTTGGATGTGAGCTTGCAGGATCTTAAGCATTACCTTACTGGCAAGTGCAATTGTTTGATAGCAATCTGTGGCACTGCCTTTTTGGGGGATATTGGGGATCATCATCTGTAGGATTTTGAACAGTTCAGGTGGAATTCCATCACCTCCTGCAGCCTTATTATCAGCAAGGCTTCCTAGAACCCATCTCACATCCCTCTCCAAGATGTCTGGCTCCATCTTGAGTTTATCATTGTTGTTAAGATAACAGGTATCAAATAAAAACGTGGCAATTGAAAGATCAGAGCATCAAGTAAAAAAGGGACAACAAAACGGTAGCAATTAAAAAGGAATCAAACTAAATTAAAATAAAGTATAGCGGATACAATAGGCAAAAGTAAAACAAATTATTATATATGTAGAAACTCAAATAAGTACAATAAGGCAACAGAAATGTTTGTGCAACAGACTAGAGTCCCCTACTCTGAAGAGTTTATAATGTGCAGTGCTGTGTAATTAATATTTATTTAACCCAAACCCTTTTTGGGTTTGGGGTTTTTGCCTAATCCCACCCTTGTCTCGGGGGCAGTTCATGAACTCAGGAAGCCATTCTCAGCACAGAACCTAAATACACCATTGAACTTTCTAAGAACTTATTCAGGGTATATATAAGTTTACTGGGTTTCAAATGTTGTGTTAGAAACGGGCAGCGATTATAAGAAAAATATGTGTTAAATAGTGTATTCCCAAAGTTATAGGCAGGAAAGTAAAATCCAGCTTTGCACACCCACAGGGAACTTACATAACCAAGTACACATAGGAGAAGCTGTCAGATACATTTGACCTTTTTTGTAGAGAGAATTGACAGCACAGCCAGGAACCCCAGAGCTTGATACAAATCAGCTGCCCGAGCCTCCTCCTGATTGGCCAAAACAAATTATGAATTTTATGCTAATTTAGCCTGGGTTTCAAGGGGGTGATAACTCTATATTTCAACTGTCAGTAATTACAAGACATTTTGCTAACTTCAAGGTAAGTGTTTAAATGTTTATTTTGGTATTTTTTCATGCAAATTTTTTTTGCATACACTACTGATTCTCCTCTATCAGATGCATTCATAATCCAGGAAACTTAGATATGCCTTTACGTTCTTCAAAAGGAAATATAATAAATGCAGTAAATACAATAGTTTAAATATGACACTTTATCAAGCCCACCACATCACCTGGCATCAATTTCTATATTTTAATCACCTAAAAAAAAAACAGCAGAAATTTTCATTAAAAAAAAAGTTTGACCGGCCAAATAAGCATCTTATTAAAACTTCTATTGTGTGATACCAGCAGTTTGAGAGGCTGATATTAAAATCACATATGATAATTCCACAAACTAATTGCAAATGTGTATTGTAAAGTTCATTATCATCTGACTGGTACACAAGCAAATGTATTTTCCCGGAGCATTTTTTTTTCACCCTGACTCTAGAAACACAATAAGCATTTTTTCCCTCACCCTATAACTCATTTCCATAAATTTACTATTTTTTTTTTGCCTTAAGAGATTGTTGTAATGTCTGGTAAAACACGCCGCGCAATTTCAGTTCCATAATCCCAAACTTAGAGATACTATATTAGGATAAATTGTAAGAAAAAAAAATGATTTGAAGGCTGTTAATTTATCAGACTTGCTCAGAATTGCTCAAAAGCTCCACCCAAAGGCTGAACGGATGAACAAAGCGATGTTTTTATTTTAATTCTAGCACTCTGTAAATGTAAAGAATGGCGAGGGTGACACAAGCGTCTGATGGCAATGACTGATGTCCCACAGCTGCACCTGCGGAAAATTGATGATAATGCTGTCTAACCAATTCATTATGATTTGCGACTTTATTCAGATTTATAAATGTGCTAGTCATATGTTGTATATAATTTGACAAAGTACCATTCTCGGATGAAGGCTTCTTTGACCTCGTTTTATTAATATTGTACAGGATCTTGCAAAAGCATTAATATAAACTCCTTCATAATTAAGCAGCATTGTGTGGAATATATATAAGTAGAACAATGGAAAATGTAAAGGATGCATTTATAAAGGGTTTAATAAAAAGTAATGCATACATCACAATAGAATATATTAGATTGTTTTTATTAATTAACACTTACAATCTATTGTAGGGAGGGTTACAATGAGGTACCGAAACGATATAACATATACAGGGGGTATTGATCAAGCATCCAGAAAGAGATCACATATATAGTTGTGAGCAAGCGGGTTGTTGCTAATGCTGCGGGCTCGCAAAATTTACGGACTTACGACAAACAAATACGAGACGCGTTACGACCCATTACGACACAATAAATACACACAACAAATTCATAAAAAGCTTACCTACAGCAAGGGGAGGCAGCCAGGACCTTGAAAACTGAAGTTACACCTCAATTTCACTCTAAATAAAAGAGTTTAGACACACGAAAATACCCTAAGCGAGAGAAAAAATGGCAGCCGAAAAAAAACGAAAACGAGGCTACAGGACCCTAAGGATGCAAAACACCACCAAACACCTACAGATTTTCTGAAAAAGACGTACGAGATCCGAAAACAAGGACGCAACCCGTGCGACCCGAAAAACATTAGAAACACAATAAATACACACAACAAACACATAAAAAGCAAGGGGGGGGCACCCAGGACCCTTTGCATGTGAAGTTACATCTCGAAGTCCAAATTACACAGCTTAGACACCCGAAAATCACCTAAGCGAGAGAAAAAATGGCCGCCGAACAAAACAAAAACGAGGCTAAAGGACCCTAAACAAGCAAAACACCACCAAACACCTACGGATTTTCCGAAAAAGTCGGACGACATCCGAAAACAAGGACGCAAAATCAGCCACACATTAGGTGCCATTTTAGAACAATAACTTACACAATCCGGAAGTACACAGCTACACTAACGGATTTGCCTCGCGCACGCACACTATTACACTGCACACTGCACACATTCATGACGCTTACACAGCAGCTCCACAGCACTGATGCTGCAGCAACATGAAAACAGATTGCCAGCTCTTCAACACAATGCTTCCTGCATATATTACTTCACAATAGGTAAAGTATATTCATTTCTTATTTTATTAATTATTCTTTGGCATACAAAAAAAAAAAACACAACGCTGCTCATAGCACACAAACAACCAAGAGCCTCGCAATGAGCGCCGAAGGATCTTGGAACACCAAAAAATGAATGTCACACACAAACATTACCTGCCTTACAATCTTATTGCCGTCATTTTTTGACGGGCAAGTCACTAGTATATTTATAACACAGTGAATTAGTCATGTCTCAAAAATAAAGAGACATAAAGGACCACTGTAGTTTGGTAAAATCTTCACATGCTAGTGAATTATGTAAAAACTGCATTATCAATTATGCACGACAGGAAAATCTTGTGAGGACTCCATCTCAGACTTAAAGGAATATGGAAGTTTCATGGTTTTACTAGATGCATAATATACCTGTTTATCTATTTATTTGTATGTACTTTGTTTTATAAAGAAGTGCTTATAATCTCTGTTTAAACTGCCTGCTTGGGTCTGCCCTCTGCTGTACTTGCGGTGCGGTGTCTCATACTAACCAATCAGTGACCATCCTCAAAAATATTCAGCAATTCGCTGATTAGATATTGTCCCCGATAGGCTAGGGCACTACATTGCACATCCAGCCCTACAGAGGTTGTGTCTGCATGAGCTGCAGTGCTCAAAACCACACAGGGACTATTTGTATTATTTTAGGCAGTAAAAGCATGGCTTATAAGCATTTATTAATAAAATAATGACATACAGCCTCGATCACGGGACTTGAGGCCTCCAAATTGAATGAGGCTCATTGTGTCTATTATCAAGTCATGTTTTTCAAAATAGAAATATAATAAATGTTCTCTCTCAGTGGTTTTTAAGAACCAATATGAGAATTGTGTTGTTATAGTTGTTGTTGTTGTTGTTGTTGTGTTGTTCAGTCATTCATGTCTGACATAAAAGTAAATAGATACATAGGTACATTACATACCTAGTAAAATCCAGAAAACGTCCATATCCACATCATGTTTAGCGCTACAGAATATGTTGTTGTGTTACAAATAAAGGATAATAAAAATCCCTTTAAATTTGTCGGTAGTTTAAGTGGGAAGGTTATCCAATAGGGCCGTACTCAAGTGGTTATTTGGATATGTTTTAATATATGTCAATACAGATCTTACATGACTACACAGCTCCTCCTATTTGGGCCAGGTTTCTAAGCATTTTACAAACAAGGACAAAGTGTCTGCCATCATTAAAGAGAAATTGAATGCAATAGTTAATGACTAAACTAAAGGCTATAATTATTTATTTTAAAACTGTGTAAAAACATTGGGCCTCATTCCTTTGAGCCCTTGGGAGATGCGGGCATCCGTAAGGGAGCCCGCAATCTAATTTGCTATTCAATTGGTGTCTTTTTACGGGCTCCGGCCTCCGATTTCTTGCGACGGTTACTATTGCAAGTTAAACCCATTCAAGCCGTTGATCTTTCACAGCCGCAAGAGTTACGATCTTTCAAATCGCAAATCACTATTCATTTGCTGCGATTCCTCAAGCCCGCAAATGTTTTAACACCCGTAAACGGCACAAATCCTACGAGTACCAGATAGGACCCGCAAAGGAGTTACAGACATGTCTGGAGCACTGTCAATGCAAATATAAATTCTATACTGCACTGTAAATGATGGGGAACGCGATGCAAGACATTCGAATTAATTGCACAACAGTCTCAAGCTCGCAAATCTGCAATAGAAAATGTTATTTTTTATGTGTCATTTCGGGGTTATATCAATCTTGGGAATCAAGGCCACCCACATGGACTAGAATATTGACTTAATTCATATTTATTTGTATGTACTTTGTAGGTTTGCGAGTCTGATCGCATATCAGACCCCGAAACGCTAGTTGATTGACATGTAACCTCCATGTTTTACTGACTTCATGATGACGGGCTCTTTTTCGATTGGTTGTTTCTGCATCGGGAGTTATGGTCTTGCTCATACGATGGCATGGTGTACAATTTTTGTTATCGAGCCGGGACTTGCGGTCTTGACCAATTGGATAGCACCGTAAATCGAGCATGCTGAGGGCCCGCATACGGCCTAGATCACGGGACTTGAAGCCTATGAATTGAATGAGGCTCATTGTGTCTATTATAAAGTCATGTTTAAAAAAAAAAAAAACATGAAATAAATGTTATCTTTCAGTGGTCTTTAAGAACCAATATGCAAATTGTGTTGTTGTTGTGTTGTTCAGTCATGTCTGACTCTCTATGACCCCATAGACCGCAGCACGTCAGGCACATACTGATCCATAAGGTTATCTTGGCAAAAAAGCTGGAGTGGGTTGCCAGTTCCTTTTTTGAGAGGACTGCAATTTGTCTGACCTCTCTGCTATGACCTGCCGATCATGGGTGACCCTTCATGGTATAGCTCCCAGCTTCATTGAGGTACACCATGTAGCCATCCATAAGAGAATGACCTGTCACCTACCACTGACACCACAATGCATTCCTGTGTCCCTTATATCAGATCCTCTCAGCTTCCTCCACATACGTCACCCTCCCCACTATTCTATATCTGTTTCTTACTGCTCATTCCACATCATATTCCCACTATCCTCCCCAACGGCAGATCTAGAGAATGGTAGCCCCCACACTACAGAAACAAAATTTTAAAAAGTAATTACACAGCACTGAGACCCCCAGAGGAGGGCCCCGGTGCATTGTACCACCTGCACCACTACTGATTCCGCACCTGCTCCTCCCACACTACTCACCATCACATTTCCTCTATATCAGCTTCCTTCTTTGCTCTCTTCTGTAAGCCATTTAATCTACCTCCTCCCCATATAACTCATCCCTCCTCTTGATCTTCTATTGGTCCACCTGCTTATACCTTATCACATTCCTGATGCCTCCTCTAACACCACTTACCATCCATTTTCCTCGGTAGATGCTTTAGCACTTTCCTTGCCTTATCTATTTCTACGTCCTCCTGCAGATATTAGATAAAACCCACGCCCATGGCCGGATTCCCCATTAAGCCAAGTAGGCAGCCGCCTAAGGGTGCTCCACTGTGAGGGGCGGCAGTTAAAAAAAAAATGGTTCTTGGCATAAAAAAATTAAATGCTGCAGTTTATAGACTGGCTACTAGGGGTAACAACCTAGAACAAGAAGGAACTTACAGGAAAAGGAACATGCACAGAACATACAAAAATGGGTCTGGGCATACCTTGCGTACTCACTCACAGGGGCTCCTCCACTTCACTGCCCAGGGGCTCCAAAAAGGTGGATCCGGCCCTGCTCCCACCTCCTCCCACACTGCCCACCCTTCTTTTTATTATTCTACATCCTCCTGCTGATACAATATGCCACCATCCTCCCAGCTATTTGATAACTATTTTGCTGAAGGAAGTTTTAGATTAGCCTAACAGATAGACAAAAAAATATATGCCATGATATTAATTGTCATTGATGCTAATCCTCCTATTCTTGATATAAGTAATATGGAGTGAAAACTCAAACTTTAGAGATTCATTGTGTTTTAGATTAATTGCATAATATATGCCTTTAAAATGTATAATAACGTGTTTACATTTACTGATGATTTCTGAGCTAATTTTTGGAAGACAATGAAAATTATTATTATTATTATTATTATTGTTTATTTGTAATGCGCCAACATATTCCGTAGCACTGTACATGGGATACGTTCAAGGCAAAAAACAATAGCAATATGAACACATTGCAAAGAATGGAGGGTGCTGTCTTTGAGCTTAGAATGCATTGTCCAAAGTGCTTTCCCCAAAGAGCCGTGCAAGACTGAAAACTCGCAAACTTGCGATCTAAAGGGTTTGGGTGTGGTACAGGAGGGTGAGAGAAGTGAGGTGTACGTTAGGGTGGAAGGTGATAGGCTTCTTTAAACAGATTTCTTTTTAGTGAGTTTTTGAAGGTTTTGATCCAGGGGGATCTAGTGGAGCGAGGCAAGGATTTCCAGAGAATAGGGGCAGCACGAGAAAAGTCCTGAAGATTGAAATGAGAAGTTGTGGCAAAAGAAGAAGGTAATTTACAGAATGAAGTGGGTGGCAGAGTGTTTGGAGATGAGAGAAGAGATATAAGGGGTTCAGAGCTTTGTAAGTTAGGGTCATGATTTTAAATGTTATTGTTTATGATTAACTGATCTATATCTTGATTTTAAAATGATTTCAATTTTTTAATAAAATATATTTGGAAAAAACTAAAACGTGTCAAAAAGGTTTCAGCACAAGGAAGAAAAAAGCCCAGCAGGCAAAGGGTTAAAACCGATCCGTTAAATATATTTCAAATATTGCAGGGCAGTGTAAGTGTAAGGTATAATTTAAGACTAAGATGAGCATATATTTGTGGTTAATCCCTTTAATGTCTGTATATTTATTTTCTGTGATCAGAAATGGTAAAAATAAAATCACTCACTTTTTGTCATTATTTAACCATCGGATTAGGTTTGTGACTAATGGGTAACGTTAGAAGAGAGGTCAA
Organism: Discoglossus pictus; assembly: GCA_027410445.1. Lineage (NCBI taxonomy): Eukaryota > Metazoa > Chordata > Amphibia > Anura > Alytidae > Discoglossus > Discoglossus pictus. The sequence goes on along the minus strand of CM050176.1, from coordinate 27,664,555 downwards.
CAGAATGTACTAATGGGGCTTTTTATCCTATTAAACTGTGTAACTCTATACATGTGCAAAGTAACAGTGGCCTCTAATGATATTTTTTGCTCGCTTGTAAATTCAGTTGCAAATACATTGGCTCCCTAACCTAGCCGTGATTTATTATTGTGCAGATTAGAGAAGTTATAAAAATGAAAAAAAAAATCTTAACACATTCTATGTTAAAACACAGTCTGGATGGAATGGTATTTGAAATTATAGGCATATTTAAATTTCCTGGATTATGATTGCATGTGATAGAGGAAAATCAGTAGTGTATGAAAACATTGTTTTTGCATGCAAAAATACCAAAATAAACATTAAGAAACTCACCCTGATGTTTGCCAAATCTCTTGAGTTTGCAAGCTGTTGATTTTCAGAGTTAACACCCCTTGAAATCCCTGATAAAATTAGAATAAAGTTCATAATTCGATTTGGCCAATCACAGACAGCTAATACATTGTATCAATCTGTGATAGCATTTTGTGCAGGAAGGAATCATAGGATGTATAGTCCCCCTGCACAAGAAGCAGGAGAAGCCAGACCTTGATCTGTAGATCTCTGCATTATGCTGCCACTGGCTTGAAGGTTAGTAAATGGTTAACATATGTACCATTGTTTCTATTGGTAGGTACACTGTGCCTATGTAAGCAGCTCTGGGGGTGTGGAAAACAAGTTTTATTTAAAAAAATAAATTAAAAAAATGTCCGAATTGGGCCCAAAGTGTCAATATTTTGTGTGGCCTCCATTATTTTCCAGCACTGACTTAACCCTCATGGACATGGAGTTCACCAGAGCTTCAAAGGATGCCACTGGAGTCCTCTTCCACTCCTCCATGATGACATCACAGGTGGATGTTAGAGACCTTGCACTCCCCCACCTTCAATTTGAGGATGTCCCACAGATGCTCAGTAGGGTTTAGGTCTGGTGACATGCTTGGCCAGTCCATCGCCTTTACCTTCAGCTTCTTTAGCAAGGCAGTGGTCGTTTTGGAGGTGTGTTTCGGGTCATTATCATGTTGGAATACTGCACTGCGACCCAGTTTTCAAAGGGAGGGGATCATGCTCTGCTTTAGTATGTCACAGTACATCTTGGCATTCATGGTTCCCCCAATGAATTGTAGCTCCCCAGTGCCGGCAGCACTCATGAAGGCCCAGACCAAACATATATACACATACTGTATGTCTATATTTATATATGTTTTCTATAATATGTTGTGTTGATTCTCCCTTTATGCATTTACCTGCTGATGTCAGATGCTGCCTCCACTCTCTTATACTTTTGGTCGTGGGAGTGTCATGAGTGATGCCGGCACTGGGGTGCTACAGTTCATTGAGGGAACCATGAATGCCAACATGTACTGTGACATACTGAAGCAGAGCATGATCCCTTCCCTTCAGAGACTGGGCCGCAGGGCAGTATTTCACCATGATAATGACCCATAAACACACCTCCAAGACGAACACTGCCTTGATAAAGAAACTGAAGGTAAAGGTGATGGACTGGCCAAGCATGTCACCAGACCTAAACCCTATTGTGCATTTGTGGAGCTCTGGTGAACTCCATGCCCATGGTAGTGCTGGAAAATAATGGTGGCCACACAAAATATTGACACTTTGGGCCCAATTTGGACATTTCCACTTAGGGGTGTACTCACTTTTGTTGCCAACGGTTTAGACATTAATGGCTGCGTGTTGAGTTATTTTGAGGGGACAGCACATTTACACTGTTATACAGGCTGTACACTTACTACTTTACATTGTAGCAGAGGGTCATGTCTTCAGTGTTGTCACATGAAAAGATATCACATCACATATAATAGTTGTCAAACTATGAATCGTCATCATGCTAAGCGAGGCGAGCGGTTGAGGCATTGAAACACACAGGACTTAGCCAGAAATAAGCGCCGAAGGCACTCCTGCGAGCTTCGCAGAGCGAGGCGAGCCTTTGAGGCATTGAAAAACACGGGACTTAGCCTCCAAGCAGTTAGAAAACATTGGATTTACACCTTTCGGCTGCAAGCAGTTGAGGAACACTGGACTTAGAAAAAAAAAATTGTGAGACGCGAAACTTAGAAAAAAAAATACGAGGTCAGAAAAATACGAACTTAACGGCCGAACAGCGCAAATCGAAAAACACAAAAACTACAAAAAAAACTTCACACACAGCACGGGGGAGACTGCCAAGACGTCTGGTAGTTAGGTTCCACGCGAATTTAAGCCAAATTTGCTAAGTTTTGGCACTTGAAAATCAGCTAAGCGAGAAAAAAAATGGCGGGCCCAAAAAATTAAAATGAGGCTACACGACCCCGAACCACACAAAACACCGCCAGACACGTACCACTTTTGGACAAGACCGTTCGAGGTACAAAATACTCTATTAGAAAGGACGGAAAATGCTCGTGAGCCGCGTAACACATAGACAAATGCCGCCATTTTACAACACTAACTTGCAACTAATAACATTACGTATCTATCATGTCGCTTTACCCGACTAAACCAACGTTTTAGCCTTGCGCACACAGCCTATTTACGCCGCACACTTGCCACATTGCTGACACTTACACCTCAGGGCAGCAACAGTCCAAATGTACATTGTATGCCACAGGAAAAACAAAACAGATTGTTAGCTCTTCAGGATATTGATTGCTGGATATATTAATTAGAAATAGGTAAAGTATATTCATTTATTAAGTAATTATTTAAATAATTATTATTAAACAAAATATATATATAAAAAAACGCTAAATAGCATATTTTACAATGCCGTTACTTTATGAATACATTAATGCTTCGCACTTCCTAATACATTTATTCATTCCTAATTAATTATTAACGTACATTAATTTAATAAGTATTAATTAGTAATGGAAAATAAAATGTAGACTTTCATCTGCACTAAAACATTTTTTATTTTTACACTGCAGTTATATATATATATATCACGCAGAAGCTGCTCAGAGGAGCAAAAGTACACAGGGAGAGACGCTCGCAATGAGCGCCAAAGGTGCCTTGGGGGGGGAAAAGTACACAGGGAGAGACGCTCGCAATCAGCGCCAAAAGTGCTCAGAGGAGCAAAAGTACACAGAGAGAGACGCTCGCAATGAGCTCCGAAGGTGCTCAGAGGAGCAAAAGTATACAGGGAGAGACGCTCGCAATGAGCTCCGAAGGTGCTCAGAGGAGCAAAAGTACACAGGGAGAGACGCTCGCAATGAGCTATGAAGGTGCTCAGAGGAGCAAAAGTACACAGGGAGAGACGCTCGCAATGAGCTCCGAAGGTGCTCAGAGGAGCAAAAGTACACAGGGAGAGACGCTCGCAATGAGCTATGAAGGTGCTCAGAGGAGCAAAAGTACACAGGGAGAGACGCTCGCAATGAGCTCTGAAGGTGCTCAGAGGAGCAAAAGTACACGAGAGGAGAGGCTCGCAATGAGTGCCAAAGGTCCTCAGAGGACCAAAAGCTTTCCATTGTGTGGCAAACAGCATTGCCATGCCTTCAAATTGTATTGCCCCATAATTTTTGACGGGCAAGTCGCTAGTAATATCATATGTACAGAAATGTTGTGACATACTGTATGTGTGGCAGGAAGTTGGAAATCTCTGGAATTGCCTTCAATGGGAAGATATTGACTAGTCTAAAAGAACCTGAACTTCTGGAGTAAAAGTAATACATAACCAAACTTTGGATGCGTTGGAGAAGAGATGGGATCCCTGACGTGCATTCTGTAGTATCTTAGGTAGTATAAGAATGGTGGTTGTGATGCCTCTATTGGAGAGGAAAGCATCCTTTGTAATATGATAGTTGTTTCCTTGTATCCAACCCCAAAGTTGTTTTACATTACTATTTCCCCATGCTAAGCAATGGCAAAAACTATACAGAGATGAATTATGACTACTGATGTCGCGAACATCAAATTTTCGGTTCACGAACATCGGACGCGAACTTCAATCAAATGTTCGCGAACGGGCGATCCCGGCGAACCGCCATAGACTTCAATGGGCAGGCGAATTTCAAAACCTGCTGTGTTTGGTCTTCCACCTCCTCAAAGCCACCTTCCTCCTCTGACTCCTCTTCTTCAGACTCCTCTCTCTGCGTTGCCTCTGTCTGCGTTAATATAAGGTGTGTACTGTTAAGTAGTACTATTCCTATCGGTTTAATCCCTGTTACGTCCACTATTAGGGGACGTGTATATGGCATTGATTTTTGGAAGAGGGAGATGGAAAAAGATGCTTGGTCGGTCCTCCCACTTCAAATTTGGGGCACTGCGCGTGCAATCTAAGGTGCCACCAGATATGAGTGTCACTGTGCACTGGCAAAAGTTGGCAGAGTAGTTGCAATAGGCTTCACACACATGCCTGTAGGCAGGCAATTGCTATTCAATCTATTACAGTCAAAAAAGTGTTGTTTTATGTCACTGTACACTACGGTTGCACCAGATATGACGTATCACTGTGCACTGGCAAAAGTTGGCAGAGTAGATGCAATAGGCTTCACACACACACACCTGTAGGCAGGCAATTGCTATTCAATCTATTACAGTCAAAAAAGTGTTGTTTTATGTCACTGTACACTACGGTTGCACCAGATATGACGTATCACTGTGCACTGGCAAAAGTTGGCAGAGTAGATGCAATAGGCTTCACACACAATCCTGTAGGCAGGCAATTGCTATTCAATCTATTACAGTCAAAAAAGTGTTGTTTTATGTCACTGTACACTACGGTTGCACCAGATATGACGTATCCCTGTGCACTGGCAAAAGTTGGCAGAGTAGATGCAATAGGCTTCACACACACGCCTGTAGGCAGGCAATTGCTATTCAATCTATTACAGTCAAAAAAGTGTTGTTTTATTTTACTGAGCACAATATAAGCTGTGAGCCTGACACAGGCAGGCAACTTAAATTAGATTAATTGTAGTGGAAGCTAAATACACAGCCTGGCTATCTATTTCCATATTAAATCTCCAGCAGCTACACTATCTGTCCTCTCACAACGAATGCAGCTTCAGAATGATTATAAAATGTATGCTGTCCTTCAGATGGAAGGCCCTGGAAGGGAGTGTATGCTGCTGATTGGCTAGAATGTGTCTGCTGACTGTGAGGTGCAGGGTCAAAGTTTCCTCAATGATAAAGAATAGGGGGCGAACCCAAAAGCGCATGTGTTCGCCGTCCGATGCGAACGCGAACATGCCAAAATCGCCGCAAATAGTTTGCGTGCAAACTGTTCGCAACATCTCTAATTATGACCTGTTCACTTTAAGTATTTTTAGTGTGTCACACAATGTACATGCAAGTTCTGACTAAAGTAAAACTCATAAAGGGACATGGAATATTTCTATATTTCACTAGAAATATAATATACCTGTGTATCAGGTCACTTTAATGTACCTGATTTTAATAAGAAATGCTTCTATGCTCCTAAAATTATCCAATTTTTACTGGTTTGGGTCTGCCCTCTGTAGCTCATGCAGCTCATGAAAATACAACATTGCGATTGCAGAGTTTCAAATTAGCCAATCATTGACTGATTGGTTACTCTGAGACACTGCATGCACTGTAGTGAAAGGCACACTGTCTTCATGAGCTTCAGAGGTGCGTAGCCGATTGGGAACTATTTGTAAGATTTTAGGCAGAAACAAGCAGAGCTCTTGAGCATGTCTTATTAAAATAAAGTCCAGAAATAAAGAGATACATAGATATAGTGTATTCCTGGTGATATTCAGAAATGTGTCATGTCCCTTTAAGCCAATATAATTTATTTTAATGGTACCTGAATGTAGATCTGGCCCTCTCGGTTCTTTAACCTGTTTGTAAAGTGTGTCCATGGACATGGACATAAAGATGTACTGGTGTGTTACAGTACATGAGGTCACAGAGAGTCAGAAAGGACTGAACAACGCTAAAAAAATATATATTTGTAAAGGTTCCCCGGTGGTCCAGTGGTTAGGATTTGGTGCTTTCGCCACTTCTACCTGGGTTCAATAACGGAACCAAGAGGTCACACGACCCTGAAGACATGCAGCGTTGGGCCAGGTCAGTACTTGGATTGGAAACCACCTAGATTATCAGGAGCTGTATGCTGTTGCCCACTGTAGAAGGAACTGGTAACCCACTCCAGTATTTCTTCCATGAATACCAAGTGGATCACCATGGTGTGTAGCGGTCCACAAGTTCACAGAGAATAGAACACAACTGAGTGACGCAAACCTACAATATGTGTAAATCAAGCCTATACTTTGTCTTTATTTGCCATGCCAGTGAGATGTGTTAAAATTACAGGTGAAGCTAAAGCTGGTGCAAGGCACAGAGGTCCTGACCCCTGAGGGCCCCCCTGTGCCCTACAGACCTCCCACAGGTCTCCAGAGGGCCCTGTGGGTCGATATTGACCCCTGTGGTCTCCTGTTCCCCCCTGGGTCCCCTGTGGGTCCAATGTGGCCCTGTGGGTCTTTTGTGGCCCCATGGCCCCTTATAGGTCCTCACGGGTTCCCTGTGGAGGAGAAGGGAGTCAGGGGGAGGGAGCCAGGGGGAGTGATTCTAGCGGTGGGTGGCAACTGAGGGCATTTTTGCCACCCCCAAGAAGGTACCACCCGGGGCGGTGCGCCACTGGCGCCAATTCCTTGCTATGCTACTGAGCACACAGGAGAGTGGAAGCAGAAGGAACGGCACAGCCGGGGCATGGAGTGACGGAGGTCGGGGAGCTCCGCTCGGTCACCTCTGCCCTGGCGGGCGGGCCAGACAGGGAGAGCTAAAGGGCCGGGTGTGGCCCACGGGCCGTACCATGCCCAGGTCTGGTCTAAACCATTGGCAACAACAGTGAGTAGACCCCTAACAGAAAATGTCCAAATTGTGCCCAAAGTGTCAATATCTTGTGTGGCCACCATTATTTTTCAGCACTGCCTTAACCCTCATGGACATGCAGTTCCGCAGAGCTTCACGGGTTGCCACTGGAGTCCTCTTCCACTTCTCCATGATGACATCACCAAGCTGGTGGATGTTCAAGACCTTGCACTCCCCCACCTTCCGTTTGAGGTTGCCCCACAGATGCTCAATAGGGTTTTGGTCTGGTGACATGCTTGGCCAGTCCATCGCCTTTACCTTTAGTTTCTTCAGCAAGGCAGTCGTCGTCTTGGAGGGGTCTAAGGGGATCATGCTCTGCTTCAGTATGTCACAGTACCTGTTGGCATTCATGGTTCCCTCAATGAACTGTAGCTCCCCAGTGCTGGCAGCACTCATGAAGGCCCAGACCAAACATATATATACATATGTCAATATGTGTATATATGTTTTCTTTCATATGTTGTGTTGTATTTACGTGCTGATGTCAGATGCTACCTCCACTCTCTCTGCATTTCTGTTTACCAAAAGGCTCTTATTGCGCGGCCCGAAAATTAGACGGGGGAGAGACTCGCAATGAGCGCCAAAGGCTCGAAAGTTTCAGGCTTGCCGAGGCCTGCAATAAGCATCGAAGGCGCTCATCGTGAGTCCCGTAACGTAGAGGGGGAGGCCCACGATGAGCGCCAAAGGAGCTTATTGCAAAGGCCTGAAATTTAGAGGGGGGGGATATACTCGCAATGAGCACCGAAGAGGTATATATATGTACTGTGTGAGTTTATGTTGGAGGGGGTTCAGGAAGTGAAAAAAAATGTGCCTGCCCAAACTTCCTTTTTTTGGGCACCGGGGGCCCCCCATGTACTAGCTCCACCACTGGTTAAAATATCATTCAGTCTAGACTACAATTTTTACCTCACTTTACCACCAACATTAACATTGGGACAATGAATAAAAGTGGACGAGCAGCACTCAAGATGGTGGGATAATTAGATACTTTCTATACAACTTTTCTTTCCAAACATTTTTTGTTAGATAATGGGGAAAATCTAAGAAAATCCTATTTCTTATAGGTTTCATCTTGTCTGGTTTTAACATTTTTCTGCTAGATAGGTGTGTGAGGAGTGTTATTATCTAAGCAGTGGAATGAAAGGTAGAATGGGCAGAAGAGGGCGAAGGTGTTTTATGTAATTGTAATTTTTATGTAGTTGTATTTTTTTAATTGACATCTATCCCCATATAAGCTCAGAAATAGACAACCTACAACAATAACTACAAGCCCCATACCTGTGGAAAAAAGTGACCCTCTCATCCATACAACTTTGACCAAAGTATCACGGATGCGTCCATCAAAATTGATGAGTCCATCAAAATTATAAACTCCCTTTGACTTTTTCTCGACTGATTAGGCTTTTTGTCAAATTTACTTTTTTTTTACATATTTTATTGGTACAGTGGCCCTTTAAGAATGTAGCAGCACCTATCCAAATATTTATTATAAAAATACATTACAGGCACAGCAATCACAAGTGAAAAATACAGAGCAAACTGCAGGAAACACTACAGGATAAGTTATTAGTTTAATATAACATAAGATACTAAAAGTATAAAGAAAATAATCTGACTAAAAGATTAATTATAGAGGCAGAAAAATAAACATCAAAAAGCTCTAAAGAAAAACACAATAACTAAAATGTAACAGGTATTGAGACAGATTTCTATTTATTTCTGCATCTCAGAATAGTTTACAAAAATATAAATATTATGAAAGCTTTACTGGTATATTCTTCTAGAGATAATATGACGTATGATACTCACAATTATATTAGGATTTATTGAGATACCTGGCTGTTTGAAAGCTTAAGCACACAACAGAAATGTATTTTTGCTTTGTTCAGAGAGAAAGATGAAATAAAAAAGAGATTCTCAATTTCAGAAGCATTTATGAGGATTCAAAAGCATTTTATCTGTTGACTCTTAACATTTTTCAAATTTAAAGTCACACTGACAGATAATATTATACGACCCTATGGAAATAACGTGTGCATGGTAAAGCATATCTTATCATTTATTTTACTGAAATGTTTCCCTAAATCTTAAGATCTGAAACTTTACATTTTTTCTAACATGCATTTAAAGGACAATGGTTTAATTATCATTATTGTTCTTTATTTATAAAGTTCTAACATTTTCTATTTTCTATTGTGGCTACCACCATCAATGTGTTTCATCACTTTGTGGCTTTTTTAAGGCATTGAAAAAGTTATAATGTGTCAAAATGTGTTGGCGATGGTATTCAATAGCCATGCTGGGAGATTTCAGTCTAAATATATTCTGCATTTGAAAATGTATGTGGTTGATAAGAGGCTTTTCCTATTTCTATAGTTATTCAAACATATGCTTTCTTTATTCCTTGCACTTTTAATGTTTTTATGTATATTATGACATAGTTTATTCACATTGAGTAATGATGTATGAGAATATTATTTTTGTTCATATTGTCTTATTCGGAGAATATAGATTATTTATTATCACTATTATTGATATAGTGAATTATCACTTTCAGTTCAACAAATTTTTATCACTAATAGAAATGATTAAGTAGCATTTTTTCTTATTTTGTTCCATTATTTAGAATCAAGATTGGTGCAAGAGACAATAGAAAATGCAACATTTTTTAATTAATGTCACAACTTGGTTCGGCTCAGAAAGATCAATCTCACCCAGTAGGTTGTGGTGTCCGTTGTATATTCCTGTTAGCAGGGATGGACAGAGTACAGCACCAAATCCTCACAGATACCCAGGAAGCACCTGGAGCAGGCTTAGCAGTGGTACCCTCAGTAGTTCAGAGGATAGTTCCAGGCAGAGTCCATAAAAATAATTCCAATGATTAGAATTATTATTCACTCAGAATAAAACATATAGTCCCTTTAATTAGGATAGCACAGAATACAGCATGTAGTCCACACCTTTGGTTAGCATACAGACAGACTCCCCTTTATTCTTCTTACACAGTTATTTAACACCCCAAAAAACATCACCTAATAGACCACTTGGAAAAAACAAGGCTGTGTCCCATTGCTAATACTTGTTTGATCTTTGCATCTGGTATTTTCTGCTGTCATTAAGTGAGGTGGTCAGATTTCTCCCTGTCTCCGGATTCCAGGGTATGGTCTCTTACCAATTTTACGACCAATGAACATCACAAAGGGTCCTGGTTACAATATCTCTTGTTATCTAAAGTTATAAATGGCTTTTGTTGTCATGCATCTGGGGAGTTTATTCAGCTCAGGGCCAAGAAACAGTCAAGATGGCATCTGGCTAAGCAACATGGCTGACCACATACAAAAGGGAAATGGATTGCTCTGTCCTCTCACAATTAACCACAATTAGGGCCTAGCAAATCCCAACATCAGTCTGACTGATAATAATTACCACTAGAGCCGATCAGGCCCTAGTAACATAAATGAGAGCCTGTGAGATACATTTTCCTGTGTTCATTACATCAACCATATTGCCACCATACATCAATAACAACATATATTTTAACTAACAAACTATCATTCTCATTAAAGGGCTATGTTTTAAAAAGTAGCCTGTAGTGAAAAAATTAGGGCTGGAGCCTTGTAAACCTCTATGGTGTCAACCCGCAGTGTGTTAGAAGGCATGCCGGCTGAAAAATGCCTATGTTTAGTGCAACGAGGAACATAGCAGAATGCAACCCTTTGATCTGTCCTGCTATGTTCCAATCATGCTATTAAATTGCTACGAAGTCCCCCGTGAGCTAGCCCATAACACGCCAATAGAGCCCAAAGCCCAATGTTTGCTAAAGAGGACTCGCAAAGGCTGCAAAAACCCTTGCATTTGCTGTGTAAGCAGCAGAAGAGACCCCCACTTCGGCCCCAAACCACCCTTCGGCCCTTAAAGCTCCCCCCTGCTCCCCAATACATCCCTATGTTGCAGGAGTCCCGATCGGGCCTTCAAGTACCTCCTCAGCACCTAAAATAAACCCACCAATGCTGGGGTCCCCATCATGACCCCTGCAGTGTCCCTACATTAACCCTTGCAGCTGGGGTCACAATAGGGACTCCTGCTGCATTTAAAAATTCAGATTTCCTGCCGTGGGTCCTTAAAGGGCACGCGGCACATTATTTTGCAATCCTGGCAGCAGGGGTATTGTAAGTACCCCCACTGCACCTAATATTAACCGCCCTATGCTGGGAGTCCCCACGCAGTGTCCCCACATAACCCCATAATGCAGGGGTCCCTATCGGGACCCCCGCAATGTCCCCACATTAACACCATAATGCAGGTGTTCCGTTCGGGACCCCTGCAGCAATTAAATCTTTTAAATTCACAACTGCGGGTCCTTATAGTGCCTGCGGCATACTAATGGTTACCCCCATGCCGCAGGTGTACTGTAAGTTCCCCCAAAGCATCTAACATTATCCCCCCTATGCTGTGGGGTCCCCATCGCGACCCCACATTAACCCTTGTTGCGGGGGTCCCTCTTCTAGGTTTAGTGAGAAGGGTTGCTTTAGGTCAGATTTAGGGATTTTTATTGTATGTATTTAGGGGTTTAATTGTATGTAGATAGGGGTATTAATGAATGCAGATAGGGGTATTAATGTTTGTAGTTAGAGGTATTAATGTATGTAGTTAGGGGTATTAATGTATGTAATTAGGGGTTCTAATGTATGTAGATAGGGGTATTATTGTATGTAGTTAGGGTTATTAATGTATGTAGTTAGGGGTATAATTTTAACTTTATTTTATTGCTGGGTGAGGGTTTTTGTTTTATTGTAATGGGATGTGTTTATTTGTTCTTGTATTTTGTTTTTTAAGAGAGTAATTCCTTTTATTTTCTGTACTAGTGATTTTTTTATTTTGTGTAATTAAGGTTTTGTTATTCTTTGTAATGGTGCTTTTTTTTCTTATTATTTGTGTTACGTAGGTTGTGTAGGTTAGGGTAGGTGTTAGGTAGGTAGGGGAAGGGTTGATAGGTTAGGGTAGAGGGGATTAATAAGATAGGGAGGAGGGGGGTTCATTAGTTAGTTAGGGGGCTTGGTTTAGATTTATTGGTTTACTGGGGGGGAATAATGTAGTGTAGCATTTGTACTTAGTGTCATGAAGGTCCGGGAGGACCCTCATGGCACTTATGGGGTTAATGTTAGGGTTCTTATTGTCCCATAAGGGTCTTTATAGACCTTTATGGGACTGATGGGGTTAAATAGAGGCTTATGGGGCTTTATATAGACCCCTATAGGAGATGGCGTTAAATAGGACTAGATGGGGTTAAATAGGAACAGTTAGGGTTAAAGGGGGACAGTTAGGTTTAGAGTTTAGTTAGAGTTAATGTGGTATGGTTAGAGTTAATAGTGTAGTGCTTAGACATTGTGTCAATCCTTCGGCCAGGATTGTGAAATAATGTGCCGTGGGCCCTGTGAAATTTAAATTTGTAGATGCAGCAGTGGTTGATATGGGGACACTGCGGGGGTCCCGATGGGGACGCCAGCATAGGTGGGGCGTTTCATTTTAGGTGCCATAGTACTTGGAGTACCTCCCGCTGCAGGGCTTGTGTTTTAACTGCAGCGGAGGTCCCGATCGGGACCACCTCAGCAAGTGATGATGTCGGGAACCTGCGTGTTATCACACAGGCTTTCATTAGCAATGATGACAATCTGTTTTGCCATTGGCTAATCCGAACACATTGCTATGTGCTTGCTTATTTGATATTAGCACTGCTGCACACCAAACGTGCGACGGTATGCTTTGCGTTTTTGTGTCTCTCACTCGTAGCAAACTGCCCCTTCCAATTTAATAGCAACTTAAGTAGGGCAAATCTTGAGCACGTAGCCCCTGCGAGTCTCATGTTGGAGTTACTGGGCTCAAATTTAATGAGGCTGTGTGATGCCCAGGATGGCCCCCACTGAATTTCGTGAACTATGTACTATTGTAAGGGTGGAAGGGAACCGGGTACCTGAATGATGGATTATGTTATATGTAACTCAAGCGATTGCCCACAAGAGGAGGTGTTAGGCATGTGTGTGTGTGTGTGTGGGGGGATCATTCTGTGTTTTTATATTTATCTGTAACAATAAAGAAGGTTTATTCTCCATACACTAAATACTGGTTTAGTCTAATATCTCTGTGGTCCCATGACTGATGTCCGGACCTTAATAGCTGGTGTGCGGAGATGAGAACAAAGTCACAGCCTATAACTGGTCCCTGTAAGCTAAAGCAGGAAAGGTAGGGGTGCATGGACCCCTCAGTTTTTGGGTTGTGACAGGCTCTATGGTCCCTCTTCTATTTGCAAATCCGTAAATATATACATATTTAAAAATTGCTCTTAAAATTTTCACTGATTTTATTAGCTACTGGCTATCCGATTACCAGATATCCTCCCAAAAATCACTACTTGCGAGCCAAACCCACAAAACTGGCCTTAGAACTCCATTGGTTTTAGCACAGCTCAAATATTACAAGCACAAACTAAATAAAGTTACACAAAATTGACATTTCATTAGACTCGTAGCGCTAGATCGCAAATAAAGTCTAACCCGCAAGTGAAAAAAGTATCAAGTTTCTGTCAAAAATATTACGAGTACTAAATAGGGCTCGCAAGGGCTTTTTCAAACACTTATTAGAGCTGTAGCAGCAATTAAACACACAATACTGCACTTTAAAAACAAAACCAAAAATATGCAATTAAAATAATATTATTTTTAAATGTTATTCCTGAGTAATACAGATCGCGGACTCAAGGGGTAATACATGGACTAGAACAAGTGATCTAATGCATTTTATAGAATGCTAGACTGCTTGAGTGCGAGCCCAATCGGCAAATACTTATTGGCTCTCATAAATTCTTAGCTTTTGATTTCAGCTTATATGTAACTTCCATGTTATACTGACATCATGATGACGGTCTTATTTACTATTAGCTGTATCTAAGAAGTTAATTATGGGCTTGCTTAAATATTGTCAGATCATATGATCCCGCTCCATAAAATCCTACTAAAAAAGACAGGGTTTACGAGTTCCGCCTTGAGGTTGGAATTTGCAAGCTGGATTCAATAGAATACATCTAAACATTTATTTTAAAACAAACACTGCAGCCAAAATTACGGGTTAAAGGCATTTGCGGGCTTCTAATAGAATAGGGGTATATGACAGTAACTATATGTACACAATGTCTAGCTGTCCATCCAGTTCTGACATTTAAGCACTTATTGTTAAATATGTTTATATTTTAATAAAAAAATAAACTAAGCCTATTGAAAAAGGGATGAATATATATAATTATTTATAGTATGCTAGTATATAAGAACACTTTAGGTATACTCATAGAAATATGTGGTTGTAGAACGAACGTTAATGACATAATTAGATCAATTCCAAATGAACCTTTGGACCCCTCCTGTGCAATGATTGTTTTTTTTTTTTTTACTTATGTTATATGTTATGTGAATTACTTTTCCTTTGTCTGTTCTGCATGTGGCTGAAGGACATAATCTGGGTGTTAAAGTATTAATGACCTCATTAACACTAAAATGGTTGACACTCAGTGGCACCTCCAGTCCACCAATGGCAGACACAAAACATCTTGTTAACACCTTTATTTTTAAGGATAATTAAGCAAAGGTGTTAGGCGGCTGAGAGCTTTCATTAGGATTTCTTGTCATCAAAGCCATCAGAGAGTTTACCATGGATTTACATTGCAAAGCACATGAGACTACACCCGCCATCACTGGTAACCAAAGACCATTGATACAGTGTATTGCAAGTGATTAGAATGCACATTTAAAGGGAGACAGCGCATCACCTGAAATAATGTCATTAGGAGAGTACTTTATGCTTAAAATATCCATATTTAAAGCTCAGCATTTGAACACTTCCACTCAAATTTTTCCATAACAACTAAATGTAATTATTAGCCATGTATATGTGGGACCTCTGTTGTGTCCCTTTCGAAAACACTATAATTGTAGAATATTCAAATATAAGGTTATGGTGCAATGTCTGTAGAGCTCTTGTAGACACCAGATCTTATAAATGTATGTGTTTCTGCCTAGACCAAGAAAGCCCAAGCCTAGGGCTGAATACTTCCACGGTGCAACAATTGGTCCCAAGTTACTGCTCCAGTGCACAGAGATTTCTAGTTAATGTTAATTTTGCTATTTTCAGTGTTAGTTTTTTTCACAAAACACCTTTTTATTTGAATTACAACAAATTGAAAAGGTTTTTAAAGTGACACCGTCCGTAGCAAAACTAGAGAATGGAGGGCCCTGGTTTAAAAAAAACAAATTGGGGGCCCTCCCCCCAAAGTGGGGCTGTTTTTTGCGCAGGTCTCCCCACCTTGGTGCCAACTAACTCAGTGCCCCTCCCTGAGACCCCTTAGCATAGCTACCCTCCCTAAGACTATTTCCCAAAACAGCACCTCTCCCCAAGACCCTTTCTCATAGCTAGAACCACCTCAGAGGAGGGCCCTGGTGCATATATGGAATTTATGTTCTTTAAATACTGATTTTTATTGCAAATCGTTTGCTAAATAAACAAATGGAATCCTATTGTATTAACCCTACAGTGATCCTGAACTGATATAGCTGGTCGTAATAGCAAAGCACAGAGTGGTAATCTAAAAATTATTACTATACTTGTTTGTTTGTTTTTGGGTTTGTTTTTTAAATATTCGGCCCATTGTAATGTCTTGTATATTGTAAACATGGGACTCCAGTGTCCCTTAATTGATTTTCCAAAATTTGTAAAAATGAGCAACATGAATTAATTTTTTGAGAATTTTACATGTTTTTTTTTCATATATTTTTACATGCATAATAATTGTTATATTGTTAGATATATAAGAAGATATAAAACTGGATATTAAAATGAACAAAAGCAGTAAAAATAAGATAATTATGCAAAGTGCATTCTTCAACTATATATAGTTGAAACAACATATAAGTACTAACACAGACAAATTAGCTACACTATCCCATCAAAAGATACAGTTTGGAAAGTCATTTCTCATTTTTGTAATTATCATATAGAATTTACAATATTATACACAGGAGCAGAAAGTGATATTGACTTATTTTAGCATCAGTGATTTGTGGAATAAGGAAGCAACATCTTATGTGATATCGTTTTAAGATTAATATTGTCAATTTAGACCATATATCAGTGGCGGAGCTAGGGAATGAAGGGCACCTGTGCAAAATCATTTGGGCCCCCACTTGCAACTTCTTTATCCACTACTTGGGGTCAATAAAAAGCCAAGAATATATGTAGATATTCAGATCATCCTCAAGGTGATAAGATTACCGGTCTATAAAGTAATTATCTATCATACTCTTCTCATAAATTGATATTTCTTGTGTACTACCAGTAGCAGAGGGCCCCTACCAAGCCTTAAGCACTTCTAAGATTTTGGTTCCCCTATATATATGTAATATATGTACCTTGAACAGCTGGAGGTCACACTCGAGCACGCAGCTTACGTACATTTGTTCCTAGAAAAAAAGACACCTTTTCTATAGCAATATGCTCCACCTTTAAATAATTAAATTATGAGCAGAAAAACGTAATACTTGACTTATTTTATTAAGGCTTAATAAAAAATAAAAAAAATCACAACGATTAAAACAAAAAAAATAAAAAAAATAAAAATATATATATATATATATAATATAAAATGTACAACTTTCACCTCTTTTCTATGTCTTAATTAATATAAAAAAAATGATATATACTATTGAGAAAATTATCACACTGATACAAATACAATATCACTTGCCAATCAGTTGAATATCATGACGTAACTTATATACATTATAAATATCATGTAATACACATTTATAATATTATAATTTAAATATTCTTGCAATATATAATGGTATCAAAACATTTAATTGAACATACAATATATGGTTATATCCAAAGTTTTTATTGGACACACATATACATATAGGCCTCAAATACTACGGGTAATCCATTTGTTAGAAATATCACAGATTCAATAAATATCAATATACAGTTAGTGCAAATATACATCTAAAAATAAATGACTAAGTGCTATATAATAAATTGAAAAGTGGTAAGTGCTACGAAGGTACACAAATATGCTAAGGTGCTATAAGAAAGTGCTAAATAATTTTAATAAAGTGCATAATGGGTCAGTCCCTGAACGATCTATAGTGACAGAACTTGGGATCCTCCACTTATCCCCTTGCTATTATGATACTGCTGACTATACTAAACTCTAAAAAAAAATGGGCCTGTGAAGAAGCAGCTGCGAAACGCAAGCGTCGGCCAACATTCATACACCTGTCTAGCTCTGATGATGTCACTACAAAGCATTGCCGAAGCGGTCTAGCAAACCGCGGAATTTCAGAGTTTAAATCCATAGGATACAGCATAATGAGTTAAGACATATTACCGTATATTCATAAAAGACACAAACGAAGAAAGAGTGCACACATCTTCTTATTGCAAATTATTTAAACAGATAACAGGTATTCATTAAATCAATAAAATGGACTCTCGCATGTAAAAACTTCTAAGACAAGAGGTATAGACAGACACAGCAAAAGGTATATGTGCCGCAGAGGTTCTTCTTTCACTCCTTCGTATACAGAGACTCACGAGTTATCTGTTATCTGTTGGAATAAATTGCACTAGGAAGAAGTGGGCGTTCTTTCTCCGTTTGTGTCTTTTGTTCTATAGTATCAAGAACTCTGTCATGACCTGAGTTCATATGAGGAGCTGCACCTATCTACTTCCAATAAAACAGAGGACTTGTCCTTTTGACTGTCTTTTATACAGAACCAGTAGAAGTGTGGGGGAGAGTGATCTGAGTGATCTGTTATTTAAGTAACAGCATTCCTCTACTTTTCTTTTTCTTCCCCAGTGTTCTGGTTTTGTAATCCACATATTTTTTAACCATTCAATACTATCACTTTGACACATCCACATTTCCCATCTGCACCAGCAAGGTTCATTAACCCAATAAGTGTTGTGGGTGAAACCGTCACTTTATACATACAGATGTGTTTTTATGTGTATATATGCAAGTGGAATCATATAGGAGTTTTTGTTCTCTGTCCCCCTAGTTTGAGCTTGACGCCTTAGCTTGGATTGTGTTGTTCTGGTTTCAGGATTAAACGATCCATCAGTATCGTATTATATTCATACATATACTTTAGTGACCTATTGTTGTTCCACAGTTATTTATATATAAACCTGTATATAGGTTTGGATATTAATACATAGATTCTTGAATGGGACGACATATTTCAATTTTAAAAGTCTAAACATATAACCAAGAGTGTTTTAATAACTATTTACACCTTAACATTGGCCTGGGTCAGAAATATCAGGTATATAGAGTAGTGTATTTATACTTGCCAATTTAGTTTAGTTAAAGGGGTAAGTGACAGGACTTTAGTTTTTTTTCTTTTTTTGTTGTTGAGAGTTTAGTATGGTCAGCAGTATTATAATAGCAAGGGGATACGTGGAGGATCCCAAGTTCTGTCACTCCACAGTTTGCTAGTCCGCTTCGGTAACGCATTGTAGTGACGTCATCAGAGGTGACAGGTGTATGAATGGTGGCCGACGCTCGCGTTTCGCGGCTGCTTCTGCACAGGCCCATTTTAGTATAGTCAGCAGTATCATAATACCAAGGGGATAAGTGGAGGATCCCACGTTCTGTCACTATAGTCAGTTCAGGGACTGACCAATTATGCACTTTATTAAAATTATTTAACACTTTATTATAGCACTTTAGCTTATTTGTGTACCTTCATAGCACTTACCACTTTTCAATTTAATATATAGCACTTAATCATTTATTTTTATATTTATATTTACACTAACTGTATATTGATATTTATTGAATCTGTGATATTTCTAACACATGGATTACCTGTAGTATTTGAGGATAATATGTATACTAGCGACTTGCCCGTCAAAAAATGACGGCAATAAAATTTGAAGCCATGGCAATGTTGTTTGCCACAGAATGTAAGGCTTTTGCTCTTCTGAGTACCTTCGGCGCTCATCGCGTGGCTCGCAATGAGCACCTTCGAAGGTAATTGCGAGTCTCTCCCCTTGTGTACTTTTGCTCCTCTGAGCACCTTCAGCACTCATTGCGTGCCTCTCCGCTCGTGTACTTCAAGTTTCGTGCTTTGCAATGATAATCTTCTGCGCTCATCGCAAAGACGATTTTTTTAGTGCAGTGTAAATTAGAAAATGTTTTCAGGTCTCAGAGCATAATAAAGTGATTTAAATATGTAACTGCTTTGAGAGTCCTATCACTGTCAGCCAATGAGCAGTAATCCAGATATATAAGTGCAGTGAAAATTGTAAAAATTTTTTAGTGCAGTGGAAATGATACATTTATATTTTCCATTACGAATTAATAATTAGTAAATTAATGTACGTTAATAATTAATTAGTAATGAATAAATGTAATAGGAAGTGCAAAGCATTAATGTATTCATAAAGTCACAGCAGTGTAAATCATGCTATTTAGCGTATTTTTATTTTTGATATATATCTTTTTTTAATAATAATTAGTAAATTAATATACTTTACCTATTTCTAATTAATATATCAGGTAATCAATATCCTGAAGAGCTAACAATCTGTTTTGTTTTTCCTGCAGCATACAATGTACAGTTGGACTGCTGCTGACCTGAGGTGTAAATGTCATCAATGTGCCAAGTGTGCAGTGTAAATAGGCTGTGTGCGCGAGGCCAAACCGTTTGTTTAGTCGGGTAAAGCGCCATTTTAGAATCGTAATGTTATTAGTTGCAAGTTAGTGTTGTAAAATGGTGGTGATTGTCTATGTGTTACGCGGCTCGCAAGCATTTTCCTTCCTTTCTAATAGTATTTTGTACCTCGTAAGTTCCTGGTTAAAAGTTGTACGTGCTTGGCAGTGTTTTGCACGGTTAGGGGTCGTGTAGCTTCACTCCCAGACGTCCTGGCTGTCCCCCCGTGCTGTGTGTGATGTTTTTTTATTTTTTGTGTTTTTCGATTTGCGTGGTTTAGCCGTTAAATTTGTATTTTTGCGGGGTCCGGATTTTTGCGAATGAGCTCCTAGGGATGAGCACCTACGTGATTATTGTTTTTTTTCCATTAAACTTTAATAAAAGAAGTCAAGTATTAAATTTGTTTTTCTGCTCATAATTTAGGGCCATATTAAATTCCATCCTCGTAAGTCTGTATAGCACGTAAGGGCTGCATGCTTCAAGTTTAACAGACTTGCTGTGGGGGTCCCGATCGCTATAGACCCTTATGGGACTTAGGGGGTTAAGTAATGTCCCATAAAGGTCTGTATAGACCCTTATGGGACTGAAGGGGTTAATTAGAGGCTCTTGGAGGTCTGTATAGACCCCCATCAGTGATGGGGTTAATTTTAGGTGCTGGGTGCCAGTGTTTTCTTATTTTTTGTAATGTCGCTTTTTTTCAGTGAGTTAGGGTTTCTTAAAAATGTTGTTTGTAATTAGTGGGGTAATAGAGATTTTATTAGGAGGTTAGGTATGTAGTGTAGGGGTTAATAGGGTGGAGGGGGTTAATAGTGTAGAGGTGTAGAAGGGGGTTAACAGAGTAGAGAGGGGGTTGATAGTGTAGAGGGGGGATGATAGTGTAGAGGGGGATTAACAGGATAGAGGAGGTTAATAGTGTAGGGAGGGTTGATAGTATAGAGGGGGGTTTCAGGGTAGAGGGGGGTTAATAGTATAGAGGGTAGTTGATAGTCTACAGGGGGGGTTAACAGGGTAGAGGGGTGTTTAATAGTTTAGAGGGGGTTGATAGTGTAGAGGGGAGTTAACAGGGTAGAGGGGATTAATAGTGTAGGGGGGTTGATAGTGTAGAGGAGGGTTTACAGGGTAGAGTGGGGTTGATAGTGTAAAGGTCACTGATAGTTTAAAAGGGGGGTTAATATGGTAGAGGGGGGTTAATAGTGTAGAGGGGGGTTAATAGTCTACTGTTTAGACTTTGTGTCATGAGGGTCCTGGAGCACGCTCAAGGCACTTATAGTGTTAATATTGGGGTTAATTAGTGTCCCATAAGGGTGTGTATAGACCCTTATGGGGTTAATTAGTGTCCCGTAAGGGTCTGTATAGACCGTTATGGGACGAACAGGGTTAAGTAGTGTCCCATAAAGGTCTGTATAAAACCTCTGCGACTGATGAGGTTAATTGGTGTCCCATAATGGTCTGTATAGACCCTTATGGGACTGAGGGGGTTAATTAGAGGCTCATCGGGGTCTGTATAGACCCCCATCAGTGATGGGGTTAATTTTAGGTGCCAGGGGGTACTTATAGTACACCCGCGGCAGGAGTTAATTTTTTATTTAGCGCAGGTCCTTTAAGGACCCTTACAATCCTTTAATTTGAATTTTTAAATGCAGCGGGGGTCCCAATCGGGACCCTCACTGCAAGAGGTAATATGGGGACACTGCAGGGGTGCCGAAGGGGACCTCCATCATAGTGGGTTAACAGTGTAATGCCGCGGGGGTCCCAGGGTTAATATGGGGTCCCGAAGGGGACACCCAGCAGCAAGGGTTACCGGGAGCAGGGGTTAACAGTGTAACTGCCGCAGGGCCCCCCGCAGCAAGGGTTAATATGGGGACACTGCAGGGGTCCCGATAGGGTCATCCAGCATAGGGGGGTTAATTTTAGTTGCCATGGGGGTACTTGAAGTACCCCTGCAGCAGGGGTTAACAGTGTAACTGACGCGGGGGTCACAATCAGGACCCACGCAGCAAAGGTTAATATGGGGAGGCTGTGGGGGGCCCGATTGGGACCCCTGCAGCATGGGTTTAGATTTAAGGAGCAGACGGAAGGTTTAGGGGCTGGAGGGAGGTTCGGGGGCCATAGCGGGGATCATTTGTGCTTCTTGCGCAGCACAAGTAAGAGCTTTAAGAGCCTTTGAGGGTGCTCTAGAGCACACGTTGGTCTTTGGCCTCCATTTGCGTGTTATGGGCTCGCTTGTATGTGACTTAGCAATTTAACAGCAAGCTTGGATCGTAAGGGCTATATGCTTGACAGATCAATGGGTTTTCGGCCTGCAACGTTACACGATGCCTGTCTCTTAGGCATTTCTCGGCCACGCAAAGCCGGCTGCAAGCAAAGTTAAGATGCATCTTAGCACGTATATAGCCCTAAGATGACAGTTACGAGCTACGTGCCAACACGCAGCTCCAATTTAATAGGTCTGTTGCATTAGAAAAGGTTTAATTTTTCTGGTGTTTGTCTATTAAATGTATCTACAGCTATATTGCAATTAACTTAGTGATTATTGGTATAGGCCCTCATTCAATTGCAATTTTGACAATTGAATAGGGGTCTAAATAAGCACATCACATATATTTTTTAAATAAGTTTTTAGTTATTAAGCATCTATCCAAAAGCAAGTTTTTCACTAACTAAAAACTTATTTAAAAAATATATATTATGTGCTTATTTAGAGCCCTATTCAATTGGCAAAATCGCAATTGAATGAGGGCCATAGTGTTTAGAATTAGATATTACATACATCTAAGTTTCTCCAATAAGGTATCTTTTTCCACAAATGTTTTCAGTATATCTCTTCCTGTCTTACATAGATGTGCACACATACAACCACAAGGGAAACTTTGCTCGTATGTCCTCTCCCCACCGCCAGAAAGGCTTGGTACACCAGGGATGCCAACTGATGTTGGTAACAAAAAGCTAGAACTCCCCCCCCCCCCCCCAAAAAAAAGGCTAAATTGCTATTCGTTACATGTTATAAATTCAACTTTTTATGGCTAAATCCCATAAAAAAAATAAAAAAAAATCTAAATGCCTATTCAAACTATGTTATAACTTTCAAACAAAAAAAGCTAAACAGATGCAAAAAAAAGAGCATTAATTAAAATTTCTGTGTTGCCCCCTTCCCTTGATGCCCTAAGCATGTGCTTATTTTGCTTAATGATTAATCCAGCCCTGGCCCCTACCCTGTTGCGGTGGCTTTGCCACTAACATATATATATATATACTGTATTGTTTGCTGCTTGTCTAGCCTCCCAGACCTGAAACCCTGACTGCCCTTTATTGCTGCTGCTTCAATCTGGACTTAACAGTGATGTTTACCGCCTGCCCTTGGCCTTAGAGATACCATGCTAATGTGCCACCTGCTCTGATCTCAAAATGCATCACAGAACTCTGATTTAGCCTTTGATTTAGACACTACGATGTTTATTTGGATTATATCTCTGATTAGTTAAAATTATTCTGATGATGTTAGAATAAGGGTTCAGCTTTGATATAATATGCAAGTAGATAAATCACATACATTATAATGGCTTTGTGTAGGGCAGGGGGTGTGCATTTTAAATATGTAGTCACTCACACTATTATAAGTGGTTCAGCTATTAATCTCAGTAGCACAAGGAATTTAAAGGCACGGATTGTAATACAATGGACAATTTAGGTTACTGAACATGAAATGATCAAACTTAAGTGGTTCCTGTACGAACTCCATTCCATGGCTCCTATAAAAAAAATGAGTGAGGTTCACACGTAGAACCCTACTGAGCTATCACTTCACACACATAAACCTAACCTCTGAGGAATGCCAGTTTTGAATTCCAGTCAGCTAAGGTTGCTGGGTGAGGTTTGTTCCAACTCTTCCTCACCATTTTGGTTGGTAGACTTTATTGGTTACCTATAGTCATAGCCATTAATGGCGGGTGTTTTGCTGCCAGGTGGATAAGAGGGGAGACAGGGGTGTAGGAACCAATATAATTCCTACACCCATCATGGGGGATGTCCAGGGGATCTGTAGTCCCATGGTTCTGAACCTGTTCAAATTTTAGTTAGTAAGGTGGAGTAGCACTTTGTGTTTGGTCAGACTATGGTTGGGCCATCCAGCTAACGAACACCTATGCCAGAACCATAAGGTTATGGTGAAGTGATTTCATAACCAAGATCATTTTTTGTCATGTTGACAAAGTTTATAATAAAATATGGCTGTAGCCAAATATTTTAAGCTCTGTTGCCAATATCAATTACATTTATTAGCTATTTAAGGTAGAAGGTGAGGTGCGTCTGAATCCAGTGGGCCACACTAAGTTCTAAGATCATGCTTGTTGGCTGTGGCATTTTTTACAAATACTCTCAGCTGTAATATAGAAAACAAAGTCCTTCTTTTTTTCTCTGCCCCTTTAACTTTTCACTCGGAGATGTGCCAGCCGCAAATTGTTCAAATGAAAGGGTTCATTTTGGACTGTAGAATGGGTTTGCAAGTGGCCACCAAAAACTTAAAGTAAAATCATTATGAATTAAGAATAAACACAAGAGGTGATAATTTAAACACTGCCTGCAAATGATAGGGACTATGTGCAAATTGAATGCAGTGCAAATTAGGAATAATGCAAGCATCTTAAAAATGCAGAACGGTACAGTAACATTTTGAGTTCACTGAACCAAATGAATATGCTGCAGTGTACACCTAGTTTCATTTTCCACTTGACTTTTCTAACTTAATGGAATAGATTAAATTCTAACTCACATTGCATTTTCTCAGTGTATGAAAGTAAATGCATATTTTTTCTCCATTGTTATATCTTGTTTCACCTTTGAAAGTCACAGCATGCATGATGTGATCAGCGGGGTAAGTGCATGATATTATAAAGGGTTTCCAGTATCAGCAACATTGGGCTAGATTCACTAAGTTGTGTGGGTGGCCACCGCCCAGCCTCATTAGACTCTTTCCTCCTTTTGTCAAAGAGGGCTTTATTGTATGTGCTAAAATTATAGCAGTCAACAAAGCTCATTTGCACTTAACTATACTTCCTAAGCTCCCGGGCTTTAATTTGTATCATTATATACAAATAAAGTTAAAGAATCACTGTAGCTTAGGTAAAAATGTCTGAATATTTAAATAATATATATTTATTTTTTATTGTATACATTTATATAAAAATGTATAAATACATTTATTCATAAACAAAATATACATTACTTTCCTTGGCTGTGAGAGAGGCAGGGGGCAAATTGGCAAAAGGGTTGGCACTGGCCAAATTAATCAGAGGTTCGGGATACAAAGTGATTATAACCCAGTAAAATAATAAATGCCTTCCCTCTAAATGAAACTCACCATGTATATGTGTCCCAAACAGAGCAAACTCTTTATTCCTTGGTTCTCATTTTTATATATTTCTTCCAAACAATAAAACAATGGCACATTCACATAGGCCAACCCTGAACCAATCAGAAAGTGGCTTGATGAGTTCTGATTGGTGAGAAGTATAGGCGCGGGAAGGGACTAAATGCTTCTCCCCATCAAATGGTCAGACCTGTCTGGGGTTGAGGTGGTGTTGCCACTGGGAAAGTTGGCTGTCTTTGAATCCAGGAAGTGAGGCTAAAAGGGAGAAGGGACCTGGTCAGGGATTCCATAGAGTGCATGGGGGCCTGGGACTGATTAACAAGTTCAAGCACATACATTTTAGTGTTAACCACAAGTCAATGGATCAAAGGGAATTCACTTACAAAAAGTGTCAATTGTTGTCTGACAGCCTAGTTAACTATGCCCCATTGAAGTCTATGGAGCCTCTGTATTAAACACCCCTCAGAATACATTATACATATAACAATAATCAGAGGGGAATTGGGTTCTCTATGGGCTAGACACTTAAGGGAATAGCCTTTATGGGTTTTTGGAGACAAGGAGGGCCACCTTGGGTCTGTTTTATGACAAGTTACATTTTTAAACACTTCATTCAGGGGCTTTAGAACCAGTGATTTTAGTCTTTTTACACTGATTAGATGATTGTTAGAACAACCAGGGAAAACAAATAGTCAGTGGTTGTAGAAAAGTCCTCTGATCTTCACATACACTTATGGCCCTGACAAGCCATTGGTTGTGGGGGTCAGGGGAGTCCCAACCTGGCCTCAAAAAGCTGTTTGTAACAAAACTGCCCACCTTCCAAATGCAGCATTGAGGCGATGATCTCCACTAGATTATCACCATCATGCTGACATACTCAGTTTGGTGAGGAGTCCTTGTCTGTGGGTTGGAAAAAAATAGTCAATTGGGGCCCATATTTCAGGGCTCAAAATACTGCTAGGTGTGGCCACTCTTATTGGAATCAATATGACACCCAGCCAGCATAGCAAATGTTTGTGGCTGTCTCCATTTGTAATCCAAGGGCTGTGTGGTAGCATCACCAGTGGGGACCACAGAAGATCATTTGGCAGCATAACCTCCCAATGCAAAGGGAAGAGCAACAGTCTGCCCTGTTGAAACCGAACAAGGTTGTGCTCCTTTGGGGAACAAGTAGAAAACAGGTGCAGGTCCCCAAGGCCTGGACCCTCCCCTGCTTGGTGCTCTGTCTCGTTTGTGGTAGGCAGACTCTAAAGGATTAATCTGCGCTGCAGAATCCATGATGGGGAGCGGCTCCTGTGGCGACCCTTGCAGGGTCTGACACTTGCATAAACTCCAAAAGCAAAAGCAGTGGAATAATCAGCACTACTCAGGAGCATGAATATACTACTTTAGGGAGCAGGTTGGCTTGAGCTCCTGTCAGTATCGATTAACTTGGCTCCAGTGGTGGTCGCTTGCACAGTCTCCAAAAGCAAGGACAGTGGAACAATCTTCCATACTGCATCTGGAGAATGATTATACTTCTTTGGGTAACAAGTGGAAAATAGCTCCCGTAGGTATCCAACTGGCTTGAAATCTTGACGGTATTGTTGAACTTGGCTGCAGTGGTGGTCACTTGCACAGTCTCCAAAAGCAAGGGCAGAGCAGAGCAACAATCTGCCCTTCTAGATCTAGAGCATGATTATACTCCTTTGGAGAACAAGTTGAAAAAAACTCCAGTGGGATCTGGGTGGCTGGAACTCCTGTGTACTATTGAAAAACTTGACCCCTGTTGTGGTCACTTCCTTCTTTGGCACAGTCTCTGGTGGGGTGGCCCCCCACATTAATCACAGATTACTCAGGATCTTAGGGCCTGTGCCCTCCCCCGACTGTTGCACAAACTCAGTCATGCAAGGCAGGCTCTGTGTATTAACATGATCTGCTAAATCAATGATGGGGAGCTCCTCCTGCGTTGATATTGGAGTATGATCAATTCCCCAAGACAAGGGCAGAGGAAGAGCCTGGCCTGCTGGATCAGGAGCATGATTACAGTGCCTTGCAAAAGTATTCACCCCCTTGGCATTTTTCATGTTTTGTTGCCTCACAACCTGGAATTAACATGGATTTGCATAATTTAATTTACAGAACATGCCCACAACTTTGAAGTTGTTTTTATTTTTTTATTGTGAAGCAGACAACAAATAGGACAAAATAACAGAAAAAGTCAATGTGCATAACTATTCACCTCCCTAAAGTCAATACTTTGTAGAGCCACCTTTTGCGGAAGTCACAGATCCAAGTCGCTTTGGATAAGTCTCTATGAGCTTGCCACATCTTACCACTGGGATTTTTGCCCATTCCTCCTTGCAAAACTGCTCCAGCTCCTTCAAGTTGGATGGTTTGCGCTTGTGAACAGCAATCTTTAAGTCTGACCACAGATTTTCTATTGGATTGAGGTCTGGGCTGTGGCTAGGCCATTCCAACACATTTACATGTTTCCCCTTAAACCACTCAAGTGTTGCTTTAGCAGTGTGTTTGGGGTCATTGTCCTGCTGGAAGGTGAACCTCCATCCTAGCCTCAAATCACGCACAGAGTGGTATAGGTTTTGCTCAAGAATATCCCTGTATTTAGCACCATCTTTCCCTCAACGCTAACCAGTTTCCCAGTCCCGGCTGCTGAAAATCATCCCCACAGCATGATGCTGCCACCACCATTTTTCACTGTGGGGATGGTGTTCCTTGGGTGATGTGATGTGTTGGGTTTGCGGCAGACATAGCGTTTTCTTTGATGGCTGAAAAGTACAATTTTAGTCTAATCAGACCAGAGCACCTTCCTCCATACATTTTGGGAGTCTCCCACATGCCTTTTCACAAACTCAAAATGTGCCATTTTGTTTTTTTGCTGAAAGTAATGGCTTTCTTCTGGCCACTCTGCCATAAAGCCCAACTTTATGGAGCGTACGGCTTATTGTCGTCCTATGCACAGATACTTCAGTCTATGCTGTGGAACTCTGCAGCTCTGCCAGGGTTACCTAGATTTGATGATGCTCCTGGGGCGCATCAAAGATTTGGATATTGTTTTATAATCTAACCCTGACTTGTACTTCTCAACAACATTGTCCCTTACTTGTTTGGAGAGTTCCTTGGTCTTCATGGCAGTGTTTGGTTAGTGGTGTCTCTTGCTTAGGTGTTGCAGCCTCTGGGGCCTTTCAAAAAAAGTGTGTATATGTAATGACAGATCATATGACACTTAGATTGCACACAGGTGGACATCATTTCAAAAAGTATGTGAGGTAATTGGTTGCACCAGAGCGTTTTATGGGCTTCATCGCAAAGAGAGTGAATATGGCACATGCCAATTTTCTGTTTTCTATTTCAAAAAAATAGTTTTATGTATATATTTTTCTCATTTCACTTCACCAACTTAGACTATTGTGTTCTGATCCATTACATAAAATGCAGATTAACAAAACATTGAACTTAAGGCTAGGTAAAAAGGTAAAAAGTCAAGGTGGTGAATACTTTTGCAAAGCACTGTATATTCCATTGGGGAGACAGTAGCAACCCGTTCCAGGTTCTCAGGGCCTGAGCCCTTCCCTGACCACTGCTTGGCCTGGGCTGCAGCTTCCACCTTACTTTGCCTGGAGACACAATGGAAATTGTGACTCTACTCTTCTCCAGGGCCACAAATGGCAGTAGTGCAAACTATTAATTTCATGTCTGCATCATTGTCAGGGCACAAGGGAGCGGTTCTATTCAGCTCCAGAGTTTCCTGCCTTCAGCTACAAGAATCCTCCCTCAAGCCTCTCTGTGCCTATCATATCAGTGTCATATCAGGACCATCAGCAGAAGAATTAGGAACACAGGGTCACAGAATCAGCACAATTGTCACAATCTGCTCCTTAGCGGGCTTGAACAGGCCAAGGAGTCCAATCCTACTCACAGTTCCAATCCAGTTCTTCAATTCCTTCATCCAGGGTAGTAGCAGAGGTGATTATAGCACAGTAAAGATCAGAAAAAGTCTTCCCTCCAAATGAAACACAATATGTATATGGGTCCCAAAATAGAGCATAAATTGTATTCCTTGGGTCTCATTTTTATACATTTCCTTCACACAATAAAACAATGATACATTCACATAGGCCAGCCCTGAACCAATCAGCTAGTTGGTTTGTGCTGATTAGTGGGCACTATATAAGCGGGTAAGGGTCTGTAGGGTTTTCAGTGGGGCAGGGGTGCCAGAATGTCTACTTCCCAAACCCGGGTATCGACTTCTCTCCCCCACCAAATGGTCAGACCTTCCGTGTAGCGCCTGGGCTCTCCAAGAGGTGTCTTCACCGGGGAGATTGGCTTTCTGGGAATCCAGGAAGTGAAGCTGGGGGGGTAGGAGCCCGGCCAGAGTATTCATAGTGCATGAGGGACTGGGGCTGATTGTCATGTTCATTCACATACAATTTAGTGGTCAATCTCAAATCAGATGTCTAATACATCAGAGGGGAAAATGGAGAAAATAGGAAATTGGGCTCCAGTGGGATAGCCACTTAAGGGAATTGCCTTTGTTGGGTTCGGGAGACAAGGAGGGCCAACTTGGGTCAGTGTTATCATCCAGGGGAATCAGAACCAGTGATTTTAGTCTTTTAGGACAACTTAGATAATTGTAAGAACAACTGAGGGAAACAAATAGTCGGCAGCGAAAGAAAAGCCCTCTTAAATTCAAGTACACTTTTCGTCCCTGAAGGACCATTAGTTTTGGGGGTCAGGGGAGTCTGACCTTACAACAACGTATATAATTGTTAGGACAACAGGTGAAAGCAAATAGTCTACAGGGGAATAAAAGTCCTCTTATCTTCACGTAAACTTTTGGGCCCTGAAAGGCAATTGGTTTGGGGGGTCAAGGGAGTCCCACCCAGGCCCCAAAAAGTGGTATAAATATAACTAATTTTAAAATGTTTTGCTCCCTGACAAACACTAAAAAAGGTATGCACATGTTTCTTACTGAACAAAATTTGTTATAATCTCCCTGATTCCCATTTAATCAAAGAGAAATGTAAAATATTTATAACTCGCTGACTTCTATTAGAATATCAATGAAGCAGCATTTAACAAGTATAATTCAGTAATAAACATATTCATAACTTTTGTTGCACATTTAACAGCAGTAAAATTAGAACTTACATCACACCTGTTAAATTTCTATTTGGTACTTGAGCAATTTAGGAGGCACATCTCAAAACTTATTTGAATATATTCATTTTAGTGAACAGTGTGAAGGGGTCTGGTGTAATTAGTTGAGATAGACAGTAAAGTATCACAGTTTAGAACAGACAATCTGAATTTTCGACATTGAACCACTACCAAGACCATCATAGGTTCCAATCTAAATATATAATAATGAATATAAAAATAGATGATCTTTTGTGAGGAAATATACATTGAAAATAGCTGTTTTTCTGCCATTTTTATCCAGGAAAATCTCTTAACTTGTGCTGCCTAATTTGTGCTGTAATGAAAAGGGAAACAGATTGGTTGCTTTTTTTTCTCTCCCCATTGATTGGCTGAGAAATTACTCACAGGATAACTTGAACGTGTACTTGAATCTGGCATCACAGAGGGTCAATATTACCATGTTAATCTAACATTTGTTTTTGCTTTAGTACAATGGATTCCCTACTTCTAGTATTCCCTGGAGAGAAAAAAAAAACATTACAAAGTCCCTTTAAAGGCTGGCTGTAGTTTGTGAAAAAACTCACATGTTTGTGAAGTATTTAACAGATTAACAATTAGCAGCTGTATGAGCCATGGGCATAAAGGGTGTTCATCTTGAAATTACCCATGGCATATAGACTGTCCTCACAGTGGCACTTTTTTTATAGCATTGCATAGAGATTCATCCTGTCCCTAACAAGTGTCCTGTCAAGAACAAAAGCAAATGTCTGTATCTTGTGATATATAATAGCAATAAATTAATGAATATATTTATATATATTAAAAATGCTATAACTATTTTGCACATAATCAAGTCAAGTTCTTTCTAAGACCAAAGTTGTGTTCCTGAAGGGGAAGTGGGGAGTAGGAGGCACATAAATCTGAATGACCTAGGCGTCACAACCTGCTTCTTCAATAGGGCTTAAAAAGAACCTATTTCAAACCTAACCCAGCAGGACCTTGTAGTTCTTGTTACCTCTGGCACAAAAGATGGCTTCAGGATAGAGACAATGCCCAAGAATTTGTGCAGACTAGCGACAGCACTCATTGCAAGCCTCTCCCCTAGTGTACTTTTGCTCCTCTGAGCATTCTCGGCACTCATTGCTAGCCTCTCCCCTGCTCTTTTTTTTTATATATATATATTTTTTTATAATAATTAATTAATTAATTAAATAATAAATTAATATACTTTACCTATTTGTAATTAATATATCCAGCAATCAATAACCTGAAGAGCTTCGTTTTCATTTTTTCGGCCATAATTTTTTTTGTCGCTTAGGTGATTTTCGAGTGCCGAAACTCCTCAAATTGTGTTTAAATTCTCGTGCAACCTAACTCGTAGATGTCCTGGCTGTCCCCCCGTGGTGTGTGTGATGCATTTTTTTATGTTATTTTTTATTTTCTTTGTCTTTTTGTATGTCCACGATTTGGCCGTTACCTTTGTATTTCTTTTTTTCTAAGTGCCGAGGGTTGTACTTTTTTCTAAGTCCCGCTTCTAAGTCCTTTTTTCAAAGTGTTAACAGACCGTAATTTTTCCACTGTATTTTTTCAAAGTGCTACGGGTCTTGCATTGTGAATTGTGTAATTGAGATTTCTGTTGATGTGTAGTCCCGTGGGTCGTAGGCATGAGCGCCTACAGCGCTCATCTCCACCAGTGCAATGAATGCCTTCGGCACTCATTGCCTGGCTGCAAATGCATTACCAATGTTTTTTGGCAACCCTGCGCTGCTGAGAACTATATATGTGATGTTAATGCAGGAAGGATACCGGTGGTCGCAGAACAGGACCACTCCCCACTCAGGATACAGTCTCACACCTTGTTTATGTGAAAACCAGAACTGACACCTTTTATTATAAACTATGAGCATATTAATACAATGTATTCAGTGGAGGACAACCATTCAGAGAAATTTGCATTTGTTGGTAACCAATGGGTGCGAACCTACATGTAAATTAAGATTCACCAATCAGGACAATGTGCATTCTTAAGTAGCCGATAAAGGCATGCCTATGTGTGAAATAGAACATCTACCAGCCACCAATCAAGCCAAGGTGCATTCTTAGTTTCCTTAGGAATGCATGCCTACATGTCAAACAGAGCATCTCAGGTGCATGTGCAATACAGCATCTGCTCTGTAATAGCCAGGGTCACTATCTCAAGAGTGTTGATCTTGATCACTTGACTGAAGGATAAGCCAGATGGCTGGGCTTGACAGG
This sequence comes from Discoglossus pictus, assembly GCA_027410445.1. Classification (NCBI taxonomy): domain Eukaryota; kingdom Metazoa; phylum Chordata; class Amphibia; order Anura; family Alytidae; genus Discoglossus; species Discoglossus pictus. Next base: position 27,632,174 of record CM050176.1, on the reverse strand, counting down.
TGTAACTGCAATATTCTGCAGAGCTGTCCATCTGCAGAGCACCTTATATAGTTTTTACTATAGTCCTTACTGGGGTGCATCCCAGAGCCCCTGTTTGTGCGCGTGCAAAACCCCATTGTATCAGTTTCTTAGCACAAGATTTACTCTGCATTACACTAACTTGTGGGACATTTTCTGAACATTTCCCCAGAACTTAGAGTCTACTTCTAACATGTCCTCACTTCAATCATTTACAGGATAAACAATATGTTGTTTACAGCAAAACCTGTAACATGAAACTCAATTTATATCCAAATCATAGACAATATAAACAATACATGTCCCACTGGGTTGTGCAGGGCAGGAACTTATCATCTCATTCCTAGGCCTAGACACATTACTCTAGCAAACTCTCTATGCTCTGGACATGACCACAAGTATCATAGGTATCTTGGCATCCCAAACCATACAAAATCTAGAATATCCTAAACCAAAATAAATATAATATTGTAATCATATTTTAACCCAGAAAAGTTGCCAAATACCAGGGCCAATACACAATAGTCCAGTAAAGCTCTGTGCATGAAGAAGTGGGGTGGCAAAGGGTCCCCCTGTGCCTCCCAAAATCCAGGTGTGAGACTAGGGTAGTATCAAACCTAAATACATCTGTATTTAGATTGTATACAAACCTAGGCCATTCAGATTTGTGTGCCTCTTACTCCCCACTTCCCCTTCAGGATCACAACTTTGTTGTGGTGAAGGGGCTTGTGTACTTCAATGAAGCTGTGAGCTATACCATGTATAGTCACCCAAGATGGAGAGGTCCTACAAATTGCAGTCCACTGGAGAAGGAACTGGCAACCCACTCCAATATCTTTGCCAATAAAACCTTATGGATAAGCACAACCAGAGACATAACAAATGTGCATGACATTCTGCAGTCCATATGACTCACTTAGAGTCGGACTCACTGAACGACTAAACAACTTACAATTCTTTCTTTCCCCTTGCTAGACCCCAAATCATAGACATATTTGTATTTATGTATACATGATATATGTCAGAGGGCTCCCTGGTGGTCCAGTGGTTAGGATTTGGTGCTTTCACCACTGCAACCTGGGTTGGATTCCAGTCAGGGAATCAAGAAGTCACACCACCCTGAAGCCGAGCACCTAGGAAGACCACCTAGGAATACCAGGAGCTGTATGCTGTGGACTACTGGAGAAAGAACTGGCAACCCACTCCAGTATCTCTGCCATGAATACCAAGTGGATCAGCCTGGTGTGTTACGGTTCATGCCAGAAAGGGTCAGGCACTTACAGACAGAAATATCACTGCACATAAACAATTATGTGCATATACAAACAATATTCCATAACACTTCACTGGCATCTTCAAGTAGCCCCTGAAAATGTGCTGCCCTAGGCTTGGGCCTGGAGATCCTATGCAGAAACACAAAACTATTATAAATATGACACGTCATTGGTTCTTTAAAGACTCAGACCGTGCTCTATCCTTAGAAGAACCTTTGTCCGCTCCGGTGCGGCTTGTGACCACTTGCAGTTCCTCATTATGAACATAAGCCTCCAATTCCCGTCTGGCCTTTTGTTATTCATCTACCAGCGTGGTGAAAATAAAAAAGCCAAATGTCCATTGAAAGTCTCATAAAGTGCTTCTGAAAGGGGCCGCTAATTATCTCTTCAGTTTGTGGCACCTGTCTATTTCCAAGCCTTTCAATTCCTCTCTGTTTTAACAGCAGGATATAGCTTTTAAGGCTAAGTAACTGGAGTCATATCAAGACCAAGTCCTGGGGTTTAATAAGGGGAGCTATGGGATAATGGATCACCCTATGCTTCCAAGGTAAAGTCCATCATATAATCTTTGTACAGCATTCATATGAGGCTAATGAATATTAAGAAAGAAACACAAGACCAAAGATCAGTGGGTACTAAGTATTAAGAGATATTTTTGACATTGAGTGGCTGGTACTAATAGCGGGTGTTGTATGTTTGACTTATGAAAAAAATAATAATTTTTTAGTACAATACATCTCACTCGTCGCTCTCACGCCAACTTTTAGTAGAGCCGTGCATTTAATAATATATATTTCCTACTTCGTTTTAAGTCTACTAACCTTTAAAATAAGTTTACATCTATTTTTTTTTTACCTAATCTATTACTTTTTCTATAAAAAAAATTAGTACAATTCTAAAAATTTATATATTTTATGGTATATTTAAGAGATTGCAAAACAATATCAATTAATAGTTTAATTAACAAGTGTTGCAAAATAATAATTAATTTAAACTAAGCTCATTTTTAAAAAATTTCGTTAAAATAGGAAGAATAGGCAAAAATAAAATAATACAGCCTCAAGTTTATTAGATTTTACATGTTGCAGTGGAATCTACCATTTTAAATTCTGTGTATTTTTGCACAATGGAAAATGGGGTATCTAAAATTGCCAGTGTGTTCAATAGAAATAATGGAAAGCTCATTAGTTTACAACTAGACTGTAAATTTGCACGTTTTCAATCCCGCAAGTTGTTTTGGGGAAATATGGACGCTGGATTCTAAGCTCAAAGACGGGACCCCCCATCCTTTGCAATGTGTTAATACTGGTATTGTTTTTTGCCTTGAACTTAACTCATGTATAGCGCTACGGAATATGTTGGCGCATTACAAATAAACAATAATAATAATAATAACGACACAGAATAAGTTGAGAAAAGAAAATGGACCCCTGCAATAAAAATAATTGATTATAAATATATATTCAAATATATTATACAAGTATATTCAAATATATTCATTAAAAAAATAAAGGTAATACTGTTTTTATTTTTTATATTTTTTTTCCAAAATCATTTTATTTTTTACATATCTTTTTGTTTTCTCATTTCTATGCTTAGTTATATAAGTTATCATATGGGGAAACATTTACAACATATTTTTACATTTTACTATTTTGTAGATCTACACTTAAAAACATGTTTTTAGAAAATAAAAGAAGAAATATCTTTTATATGCATTTATGTTGAAGTGGAATCTACCATTTTGGCTTTAGCAGATCAACTTCCTGAGATGGGAGAAGACATTGAATACACAGGAAGTGTCTGTCTACACAATGGCAGTTGTATTTGCTAGTGCTCTCGGCAGAATTAAATAGAAGCGAATTATTTTACCATCTTCTGGATCGCTACCTGGTCGTGGTGAAGGGTCTTGTGTACTTCAATGAAGGTGTGAGATATACCATGTAGGGTCACCCAAGATGGGCAGGTCATAGCAGAGAGGTCGACTGGAGAAGGAGCTGGCAAACCACTCCAGTATATTTGCCAAGAAAACCTTATGCACAAGTATAGGGTGATAGCGTGATGAGGTCCATAGGGTAACAGACAGTCGGACACTGCTGACCGACTGAACAACAACAATATGCAGTTATGATGCTGTGTAATCAACCATTTTAGCTTTAGTATATCAACTTCCTGGGGTGGGAGGAGTCTTTAAATACACAGGAAGTGTATGTCTACACAATGGCAGTTGCATTTGCTAGCGCTCTCGGCCGAAGTAAATAGAAGCTACCGTAATTATTTTACCCTCTTCTGATCGCTACCTTGTCGTGGTGAAAGGGCTTGTGTACTTCAATAAAGCTGTGAGATATACCATGTAGGGTCACTTAAGATGGGCAGGTCATAGCAGAGATGTCCACTGGAGAAGGAGCTGGCAACCCACTCCAGTATATTTGCCATGAAAACCTTATGCACCAGTATAGGGTGATAGCGTGATGAGGTCCATAGGGTAACAGACAGTCGGACACAATATGCAGTTATGCTGCTGTGTAATCAACCATTTTGGCTTTAGCATATCAACTTCCTGGCTTGGGAGGAGTCTTTGAATACACAGGACTTGTCTCTCTACACAATGGGAATGTGGAAATTACGTTTGCTAGTGCTCTCAGCAGAATTAAAGAGAAGCTAATTAGACTACAAGTTCAAAGTAATAGGCAGCAAATTGCATAATATAAAAGTTGCATTTATTATATCTTATTTTGCTTGGTAAAAGAATTGTGACAATATTATGTTTACTTATACTAAAAAATAATATAAAAAAATATATAATATTAATTTTAAAAAAATACACAAAAGGGAAATGGGTTTAATAATTTGGAATTTGGATTTTAATGTAACAAACAAGTAATACACATGGGCATAAACTAGAGAATGGAGGATTAGTTCATTAATAGTTTCAGTAACTGGCCATGCATCAGCATAACATTAGCGGCTAACTGATCTCCCCACTGGAAAACACTTATAACTACGCACTTGCAAATCATTCCAAGATGCATGTCAAAGTGAGAGATGACAGCGTTAAAGAAATACATTTTTCATTTATTCTATTAGCAGAACACATTTTGAATATGCTGCAGTGCACATAATGGTATGTATTGTCTTATAAATCCTTCCCAATCATTCATTAGTGGCTGAATGGGACAGAGAGATTGTATACATAGTTTTTTTGAAGTTCACCTCCAGACTAAATGAATGAATTATGTGCAAGTCTAATATCTCAGAAATTCAAAACAGCATATTAGCTTTATTTTAAAAGCATTTCATTTATAATGGGCAACAAATCAGAGATAATATATAGGAAGAGCTTAAGTATTTATCATTTGGTTCAAATACTGATTAGCTGAGATTTCAAGACTTAAGGCAAATTAGTTTTGCTGAACGTAAATACATTTTCGGAATAAATGGTTAGACAGTGCAAGACTCAGATGACATGTAGTCTTATATTAGGGGAGAAGATAGGATTGAGACACTGAGGGCCTCATTCAATTGCGATTTGGCTAATTGAATAGGGCTCTATATAAGCACAGAGCATATTTATTTACAGAAGTTTTTAGTTAGTGAAGACTTTGCTTTTGGATAGAAGTTCACTAACTAAAAACTATGCTCTGTGCTTATATAGAGCCCTATTCAATTGGCCAAATCGCATTTGAATGAGGCCCTGAGTAAGCACCCAGCAGAAGTAGTCATACAAATGACCACCATAGTGATTAAACAATAAGGTTTAGTTTATTTAAATACATATTTAACTTTCCTGGATTATGAATGCATCTGATAGAGGAGAATCGGTAGTGTATGCAAAAAAATTTTGCATGAAAAAATATCAAAATAAATATTAACAAACCTTGCTAAATCTCTTGAGTTTGCAAGCAGTTGCTTTTGTGAGTTGGCAGCCCTGGAAATGCTACAATTAGCATAAAATGCATCATTTGTTTTGGCAAATCACAGACAGCTAATACATTTTAATATAATGTAGCACTTAGTGGTGGCAGTTTGTGCAGGAAGGAATCATGGGATGTGTAGTCCTCTGCAGAAGGAAGCAGGAGGAGCCAGACACTTATCTGTAGATCTCTGCATTGAGCTGCTGTTGGCTTGATAAGGGGTTAAAATCCTTACCAAAATACGGCTAACATTAGCATAAAAAGCATAGTTTACTTTTGGCCAATCACAGGCAGCTAATACATTGTATCAATCAGTGATAACAGTTTGTGCAGGAAGGAATGATGGAATGTGTAGTCCGCTGCCCAAGAAAGCAGGAGGCATTGCTCTGTAGATCTCTACATTGTGCTGATGTTGGCTTGAAGGTTAGTAAAGATCTGTACCCAAATGCAGTATTTCTATTGGACGGTACACTGTGCCTATGTAAGCAGCTCTGGGGTGTGGAAAACAAGTTTTATTATTAAATAAAATAAATCTTTATATGTGTCTGATATAAGCCGTGTGTGTTAGGTTAGAAAAAGATAAAAACAGGGAAACTTAGATATACATTTTTATAACTGATTAGGAATGAAATCAGAATTTGAATAAAATAAATCCAGCTCAGAATTGTAGCTTCCAGCAGTTATGTTTTTCTCCACCCCTTGTTTGGTGCCCAGGGGGGAAAGGATCTGCTCAAGAGGATGTCCAAAAAAATGTCTGATATGTTTAGGTTTGTGCCTACAGGGAACTAGGCAAATGAAGACAATAGGTGAAGACTCCGATCAGGACAGCACCCATGGGCAGATCCTCTTCCACAACCTGGCAGGGGTGGAGAGAAGTACATCTGCTGACATCCAAAAACACAAAATCAAATTGTAAGTTTTAAAACCTTGAACTTTACTCTTCCAACACTGGTTTTATTGGTAACTAGTTACATGTTTGGTTATAACATATAATTGTTTTATTTGTTTTTTTAATTATTTTAAATAAATAAATAAAATATAAGTGAAAAAAACAAACAAACAAATGAAACACTATTCTAACATTACTTCAGCGAAATTTTAAGTTAAAGAAACTCTGTCACTCCAACATCAAGTAGTCCTGAAAAACCAACTACAGTGGCCTATCCAACCCTGTAATTGCTGAGATATTCAGCATTGGTTATTAGGGAATGTCTGACTTACAAATACATGTTAACTGCTTTGGCTTGATCACTTATATAGTTGTGAGCGTACGGGCTGTTGCTCACGCTTGCGGGCTCGCGTAGAGAGGGCCTACGAGGGCCGCCGCTCACCACAACCTGGGAGCCTGCACGGCTCCCTCTGCCGCACTGATGCTCCCCAGCGGCCCACAGCACCCCGGGAGCCTGCACGGCTCCCCCTGCGCACTGATGCTCCCCAGCGGCCCACAGAAGGGAGACAGGATGGGGGACGGGAGGGACAGAATGGGGGAAGGGAGGGACAGAATGGGGGAAGGGAGCCAGGAATTGGGGGTGGGGGGGGGGGGAAGGGGGCATAGAGACACAGAGGGGGGAAGGGGGCATAGATTCACCGGTGGAGGAAGAAGGGGGCAAAGAGAGACAGAGGGGGGAGAGACACAGGGGAGGTAGAGGGGGAAGAGACACAGGGGAGGGAGATGAGGGGAATGAGAGACAGGGGAGGGAGAGAGGAGGGAATGAGACAGGGGAGTGATAGAGGGGGCAAAGAGAGACAGGGGAGGGATAGAGGGGGCAAAGAGAGACAGGGGAGGGAGAGAGAGGGCAAAGAGAGACAGGGGAGGGAGAGAGGGGGCAAAGAGAGACAGGGGAGGGAGAGAGAGGGCAAAGAGAGACAGGAGGGGGGAGGGAAAGAGACATGGGAGAGAGAAATGTTTGGGAAAAAACTTGATCTTGCCATCATTTTTTGACTGGCAAGTCACTAGTAATTAATAATATTCTGTTTTTGCAAGCATATAAACAAACAAGAAAAATGTATTGCAGTTAGATACCCACCCCTATCCTTATCAAGCATGATGAGAGGCAAATCAGCATAATGAGCCATACATTTAAATAATTCTGCAAAACAAACAAAGCTGGGTATCTCAGTAATGATTTGACGCAGTGAAAAATAGCTAGTACAATATGTAGACAGTTTTTAATGTTCTTTAAGAAGATGCAAACTTGTTCTTAGAGTGTTCATTTAAATTTAAGTTTGTATTAGGAAGATAGGAAGACTGAGAAGTTATATTTTTTCCATTTAATTTTATGGAGTCACTTTATTTTTGTGAAAGGTCATTGATCTGCAGTGTGGATGGTCTTACTAGGTCTCATATGCCATCTGAATCTATGTTGTGTGCTCCTTGCAGCCATGAATATTTCATTAGAAATGACAGAAGTTTTTATTTTCCCTGATTTTCTCCTGCTTGACAAGTTGTCACCGGCACATCACGGCCACACGGGCTGTCCTTGGAACCTGACCTCTGTAGGTTTATGTGCCAAGCGGTCATGCTGTCCCCGTCTCACTCCAACCATTTGTGACAGGAGGCCAGCCGATCCTAACAGCAAGCCCTGGCACCTGTGACACACTGGGATTACACAGGTAAATCAACGGATAGCATGTTGTCTCCAGGCTAACAACTGCAAGGAGATAGTACATGACATCTGCAAAAAAATACACAACTTACATTCACATATTCAAAGATCTCATCATGTTTCTACAAGTAGATCAGCAACCTTGCGTTCAAGGAGTGCGGTCACATATTTACAGAATAGTAATTTGAAGAACTGGACTAAATATGTATTAAATCATTGTCAATATAAATAAAGAAACACTACGACTGCATTTAATACCCCCCCCCCCCTTCCCATGCTCAGGGAAAGGCTGTTGTAAGATAGCCCAAGGCCGAGTAAAGTGGAAGAGGGTGGGGGGTTGACCTGATTAGGGACAGGGATGATAATAATTAAAGTCATTGATAGATGATTAGGAAGGGCGGAGTCTAGAAAGTTTATTTAAAGGAGAGACTCAGTTTAGAGGGACTCAATTTTCATCCCCGCCCATGATCCCTGGAAATTTGGGGGTTTATTAATTAATCATGGGAGGGCAATGGAGTACCATTCTGGGTTATGTTAATGAATTGTTACTGTCACAGCTATGGATATGGCGGGTGCTTGCCCTTATTATTGGAGATATGTGGTTTATGGTGTGAAGATTGTGGTAGTACTCTCATGGCATGGGTATCCTTTGAGGAACCTCCTACTGGGTTGGGCAAGCACCACTGGTTCTTTGTTATAACCTAATGTAAGGTTCCCCTTTCTGGATTGCTTCCTTGTCGTGGTGAAGGGTCTTGTGTACTTCAATGAAGCTGTAAGCTATACCATGTAGGGTCACCCAAAATGGGCAGGTCATAGCAGAGAGATAAGACAAATCATGGTCCACTGGAGAAAGAATTGGCAACCCACACCAGTATCTTTGCCAAAAAAGCTTTAAGGATAAGCACAACGTAAAAACAAGCTCAAACAAGTAACACTTAATGCCAAGACAGTAACACTTAATCCACTTTACCCAAGGCACTAACTCTTAACCCAAGGTAGTAAAAGTCATCCCAAGGGCCCTAAAATACACGGGGGAAAGAGAGCCTACGGGGCTCGCGATGAGCACCAAAGGCACTGTGGAAGAGGCTCACAATGAGTGCCGAAGGGGAACAGAGGGGCCATATGCTCGCATTGTGTGGCAAACAGCATTGCCAGCCTTGCAATTCTACTCCCGCCATTTTTTGACAGTCAATTTCCTAGTTGTATATAAAAACAACCATAGTGTTAAGGGTGTGTTTGTTTATTTATTTACTTTCTAAAAATGGTTAATTTATTATCATCTTTAATTATTCTAAAATCTGACCTCAGCGACTCTTTAAAATTAATACTGACTTGATATAGAAGATCATACTAATAATTCATGAGTTTATTGTGTAATGGAACATTTCCCCAACTGCAACATATATATTTACTATTTTTTTCCAATTGAGAGCCATATGACACATTGCTATAAATATGCACAGAACATGCTGATTCAGGGGTTCCTCATAATTGCTTTATCATTACTTCTGACCTGATGTGCTGAAATGATGAGTCACCCAACTAGCAACTTTTAATCGCTGGATTGGCATTTCCAGCAAATTCTGTGTCTGTGAATAGTAAAACAATGCCGTATGTGAGAAAGGAACACAGCTCAATATGACTTTTACTTAAACCAAGCTTCCTTTTGCTGGTTTTCTGTGTCCATTTAATGTAAGTTTTCAAAACATCAGAACACTCATTATTTAATGGAAATATTTATTATAGAATAGAATCTTTTAAATTAATGAAAATAAGTTCATTGTTATCTAAAAATACATTTAGTCGGCTAAATGAGCTACGTAGTGCTATAAATTCTTAAGATGCTTAACACCAACTTGAAATTAATTCCTCAAATCTAAAAAGTCTATGGAAATCTTAAAGTATTAACTTTATTTGATTCAAATAACGCCGCTTTAAAAATGTTTTAATAAGAATATATGGACTTTAGACTTTTCAAATCGACATCCAAAAAGGAGAGTAAAGGGAAATATATGTAGGGATAGCATGAAAGATAAGTCCTATGATCTCTATGTATATACACAGAGCCTTTGAGGAAGCTGCAGTAGTAGCAAAACGGTTTTTAGGCTTCATGCAGGGAAGGATGTTTTCTGTATATTAAGCAATAAAATGAAAATGTGATCACTTGTGAGATTCCCAAAAGGGCATTGGGAAAAGGACAATAATGTCCCTTCCTGAATGTTACAGCCTATAAGCTGATTATTATTTACAGCAGAATTCTCCATGAGCATGACTTTATATGTGTTTTTTTTTTTTAATATATATGTTTTTTCTTATTAATGGACTCTTAGAAACAGGTAGGAGGATCCACCGAGATCATAGGACTTATTCTATCTCTTGATATATTTCCTTTTTCTCTCATTTTTTGCATGTCTATTTAAAAAGACTAAGGGCCTCATTCTATTATCGGCCTCAGCCGTTGCGGGGCCGCAAGGACCGGCCGCAAGCTATTCTGCTATTCTATTCCCTTACGGCCGGGGGCTCCGGCAGGCTTGCGGCCGGTGCCTTGCTATCTCTTGCGGCCGCTTGCGCCGGAGGAAATCCTTTGATCTAAAATGGCCGCAAGGAAATCGGCCGTAAGAAAATCCTATTTGCAATTCAATTGCTCCGGGAACCCTCTCTGCAAGGCTAAAAGCGAGCCGCTGCTTACTTGCAGGAAAGAGGTCCCGCTAGCACCAATTAAGCACATAAAATAGCCCAAATAAAGCCATCCTGCACTTTGAGAAGACTATAAAGTGATTGTAGGTGTTAGCAAAAATAGCACATAATTATCCTATACTCAAATCCGTAAAATATATATATTTTTTAATATACGTCAAATATCCATGTAAAAAGTCCAGAGTGCTTGGAGCACCTCAGACATGCCCACGCCGCAGCCGGAAAATAACCAGTTAATTTGAACTCGGGTTTGGGCTGATGTGCAAGCTTGAGAGGGGGTTCCTTTTAATCCTCATGTTTCCCAATATGATCCCTAGCATTTACAGAGCTGTACAGTGCAGGCTTGAATTTATTTTTGAGTTTTAAGTTTTCAGAGCTTACGGCCGGGTGCAAGATTTACGGCCGGCCGTAAGAGGAGATCCTTGCGGGGCCGTTTAATTGAATTGCGAGGTAACGTGACCCCCGCAAGGAATCGCAGCCTTACGGACGGTTTACGGCCGATAATAGAATGAGGCCCTAAGTCCATAAATGTATTTTTAAAACATATTTAAAGCTGTGTTATTTTAATCAAACAAAGGTGATATTTTAAGGCTTACATAGACTTTGCTTATTTGAGTAAAGCAGAAATTCAACTTATTTTTATGCCCATGGATGAGCCTCATTGATTGACCCTCAGCTTCTGCATGTTATCTAATATTAACTTTCTAATTTCCTTGCACGAAAGAGCTAGCTCAAACGTTATGTGATTAAGTGATTTATGCAAATTAAGAACAGATACTCACTAATCACTATGAGCATGTGCCAGTCAAGCAACTCCTACAAGTAATCATAACTCTTATCATCAGTATTAGCAGACGTAGGGTGTGGTTTAATGCAGCGTATTCATGGCCATCACATATTCAATTTAATTTATTTGTTTAATAACAAGATATGTTTTAATGACATCAAACCTACAACCTTTTCGATACAATCCTTTCTAATGTATTTTTATTTTTCTTGTACACCTCTATTTATATTAGTTTTAGCAATAATATAATATATATATATAATAAATATCAGTTTGATCAATTTAACTATTCTGCCTGTTATACAATGACTATTTGTATTTTTGAAAAATTATAAAAAAATCAACTTTTTTAATTTCTTTCCTCTGGATACCCTTGCCACTTTTAGTAATAATGGAGGTAGTATTTGTGTATCAATAATAAAATAATATTTATTTTCTTTTTCTTTTATATTTTTAAATGTATGTTTACATACTATAATACATACACACATATATATATATATATATATATATATATATATATATATTATATATATATATATATATATATATATATATATATATATATATATATATATATATACACTGTTCTGCTTGTTATAAAATACATATCTTCTTTGTATTTTTGATTATAATATATTTTTAATTCTATAATGTCAAAATAAATAATAATCAACTTTTATATTTTCTTTCCTCTGGCAACCCTTTCCATTTTAATAATAATTGAGATAGAATTTTTGTAGCAATAATAAAATATTAATTATAAAAATATTAATTATTTTGTTTTTAGGTTGTTTTTTTTGAGACAAACATTGGCATAGGCTACTTTTTTATTTTTTATTTTATATATTTTTTACTAATATTTATTTAATAATTATAAAAAAATATTTTATTTTATTATTTTTTACTATATTTTATAATGATAATAAAAAAAAAATCAATTCCCATGTACAGAGCTACGGAATATGTTTGCGCTTTATAAAAAACTGTAATAATAATAATATCAATTTAATGATTTTCTAATTTCAGTTATTTCATATTTATATTTCATATTTATATTTTAAATTTTGTTATATGATACTGAAAAAAAGGAAACAACTTTTTTAGTTTTTTTTTTAATGTCCAGTATCTTTTGTCATCAGGAGGTTGTATGTTTTTTTTAGGTCAATATTATTTCATTTTATTATTCAGGGGGAAATAAAATCTTTCAAATTCACCAGCTTCACACATCGGAAAAATGCGTCATGTCCCTTTTTGTCAGTATGTCACGTCACAAAATGTAATACTGCATGTCAGTGTAACGGGCTGGGACACGTCAACTCCTTCAAGCTTGTGAGTTTCAAAAAGACACAGTTCACTGGAAAACACAGGTTTCTAAGTGCCCTTGGGGCTAAAAACCATCTATTTAATACATGTGACAGTGTCTCACATTCTTGTCTAGAAGAAGGCAAGACATTGAAACACAATGGTCAATATTACAGTATTTTTTTGTTTTGTATCCAAAATATCTTTGCTGTACGGAACAATAAAAATTATTATTTTCTACCGTTTTGATTCCATGGCATATTTTGAATACAGATTGTATTTGTGTGTTTACACATTGTATTTAGTCAGCTACCAGCTGCTACCTTGGTTTAATGTTGATAGTACAAAATATGCCAGCAGTGCAAACATAAATACATCTGTCTGCAAGAACAGAGCAGAACCATTACAAAAACAAAAGATTTTGGAGCATTTCTAGCCATATATGGGTATCTTTTGCAAAAAATGGCAAAGTTAAAGGCATATTTACGTTCATTGATTAATAATGCATCGGATAGAGGAGAATCAGTAGTGTATGAAAACATTTATTTTGCATGAAAAAACACCAAAATATATATTTTTATACTTACCCTAAAGTTTGCTAAATCATTTGAGTTTTTAAGCAGTTGATTTTCAGAGTTAACACCCCTGTAAATCCCTGCTAAAATTTTCATAAAATTCATAATTTGTCAGAATTCAGTGGCTAAAATTAGAATAAAAAGCATAGTTTACTTTTGGCCAATGACAGGCAGCTAATACATTGTATCAATCTCTGTAGATCTCTGCATTGTGCTGATGTTGGTTTGAAGGTTAGTAAAGAGTTAAAATATGTTCCCAAATGCAGTGTTTCTATTAATAGGAATACTGTGCCTATGTAAGCAGCTATGGGGGTGTGGAAAATAAGTTTTATTTTTTAATAAAATACATCTGTACATGTATAGAATGAATCAATGTAATGTGTGTATCTGATATAAGCAGCCTGTGTTAGATTAAAGTAAAAAGGGAAACTTAGATATACATTTAAAGGAACCTAGAAGGTTATCCAAGCTATTTGTTACCTACTGTCATATAATTGATATATCATGAATATTACACTGCATAGATTAATATAGATTCTTAAAATGTTACAGTGTATAGATTAATTAAGTTCAAAGATCAAGTTAACGACAAGTATACGCTGTGTGCAGAAATAGTATTTATTGGTATAACAGTAAATATTAAGGATAACAATTATAAGTGTTGATATTTAGTTAGATCACAATACAATCTATCTGACTTGTACTACAATTTATTTTGGATGATTGGATAACAATTAGTCTGAACACACTTTAGATTTGGTTAAATCAATGCAGCAATCAATTAGCAGTGTATACAAAATTAACAAATTTGGATTAACAATTTATTTTAATACAATCTATATTGGGTTAGTTCAATATAGGAGTATATAAACAGTATATAAAATCTTATAAAGTTTGGTTAACAGTCTGTCTATATTTGATTAGTGCAATACAGAAACAATATGCAGAGTGTATAAACAAAATGGCTAGCTATTTGATATAGTATATATAATATTAATAATAGCAATAAAACCTGTTACTCTATGAAAGCAGCAAAATATGCTAAATATGGTAAAACAATCTATATGCCGGTTAGAGTATAGAAGTATATATTGAAGCAATATGTATTAGGGGTGGTTACATTGTATGGGAGTTTGCACGCTAAATAACCTTTGTATTTAGGTGTTGGCAAACTATTGTTTTGTTATTAGTCTTATATCAAAATTTATTACATTTAATTTAGTTTATCAAGTTGGTCAATTCAATCAATAATGATGTAAGACAGTTTTGCTGATTCTGTGATACGAGATTATATATGGTTACATTATTGAATAAAGTCAATCAGTCTGTTTTAGGGAATATGGGCACAGAATGAAATATATTAATTAACATCTACAGTCTGGAATGCAGATGCGAATGAGTCTTGGTTCTGTGACCACTCCCAAAAGGGTAACAGAAGGATTGTGATATATTGAGCTAAGTTTAACTCTACTACAAATTACATAGCAAAAACCATTTTATACATGCCATGTATGGAATTTCAGTATAACGCCTGTCGTTTGAGGATCCCTTCTTACTGAAGTAATCCCTCTGTGTTATTGGATCGTTAGGAGTGGAGATAGAATAGTATTTGATATAGACCGATATAGGAATATATCGTAGGGAAGATTTGAAGGGGGCATAAGCTTATGCCACAGCATGATAGTCAAGTTTGTCCACAGACAGGACTAACAGGTAAGATAGAAAATAGTATAGAATAAAGCACATGCAAAGACCCAAGAACCAGAAAAACAGCAAAAGACCCAGAATATTCTCTCTCTGTGTCTGATAAACTATTTCTTCCTCCTCGTCACAAGGTTAGTATCAACCAATCGCAAATAGTTACTCCCCTGGTGTATGTATCTGTATAATTAGAATATATTTATAAACATATTGTGTATATCTGTTTCTAGAGGCTTGGGAGCACTCTGGTCATAATAATATGTTATGACCTTGATTCTATATTGTGTGCCAAGTATTGGTTTGTTAGAGACTAGACCATTGTGCGTTTATCTAACACCTGCTTGATATGAGTAAATGGAGAATTGACATGAACTGCTTATGTCTTAGCACACAATCTTAAAAGTAGCATTCTGAAGGTCTTTCTTACCCATGTGAAAATATTTAAGACTTGGGCTTGCCAATTCTTGACTTGATTTGTATAATAGACTCAGCCCTTTAATTTGTACAAAGAAAAATGATTTAACCCCTTCACATGTTAAAGAGGCATACTGTAAGTGTTTGTGTATAATCATATACAAGAGCACTGGACAACCATATAATGTAAATAATAGATAGGTGTGGCATTCTTTTTACCCTCAAAACCCAGGACACTACAATGACTGTAAAAACAACCTTTAAGGGTCACATACCCTAAAATCAATAGTATATTAATCCTATAACCAAGACAATTTAAGATGTAATGTTTGGGAGCCTTCAGACCTATAAAAGTTATAAAAAAACTATTTTGGTCACAGGGAAAAATTATACACTATAAAATATCTATATGGTAACATGAGGTTCTTAAGAGCACTTTTAAGTCCATGAATGAGACATAATTTAATAACTCAATATATTTATTCTCTGTAACTACTTGGCATATATCAATAAAGTAATGATAAATTGATATACAGTAGAACTTTATTATTATTAAAGTAAAGCTGGAAATGTGTATTGTTTTACCTGTAAAAGAGCTTTTCTGATCCCCCAAACTTGGTTTTAAATCTGTGCTGCAATACATTATTGAAAATAATTGTTAATCAATTCATGGGGTTTGCATGCATTGTTTTTAGTCTAATAGTATCACTACTATAGGAAGCAATTATATAAAAAACTGCTTACATTGCTCAATCAGATGTAGGATAGCACTATATCTTTCTAGTCTGAGTTTTAACAAGGGTTTAATATCCTAATCAAGCTTATACCAGAAATGGTATTTTACTCAAATGCATCTAGAGCAAACATCACAGTCTAAAACCTTTACCTTGGTCACAAACACTGTATTTGGGTAACTCACACATATACAACAATAGGCATATATTCATAAGAAAGGTACACACAATGCCCTGCTAGAATCTGGATTTGTGTGGGGCATCACTTATCAACATTACTCAATGATGATTGGATAGTTTTATTAGAAATTGTCCCATTTGGGTGCTTCTGGCAAGCCACCAGTCAAATGTCTCTTAAATGCAAATCTGGCTTAACAATTGCGAGATGTAACACATGTCTGCATTGTACAGTATTGGTTATCTATCGTCAATTCTTCCATGTGAAGAATCCCCTTCCAGCTAAATTTCAGTGCATGGGACTTAAGGTTTGGGTACAACACACTATTAAGGGTAACTAGGGTTATGGTAAATGAAGCTTTACAATTATATTAAAATGTGACAGTGTCTCAACTTCTAGCCACACAGTTTGTCTGCAAGTCAATGCCGGGAATCCGGGTTACACTATCTATGGTAAATGCTGATTGTCTCTTGCGTATATTGTAGGTCAATGTGGGAAAGACCATAGACAACTGTGGATCGTAGGTCAATTAGTGTGGGCAAATGCATAGCCCTTCTAAGCGGAAATGTTCAATTAAGCCCCATAAATCCCCGCTAACCTTAATCAAAGGTCAGAACATAGTTGACAGGTGCCACATTTTCCTGATATGAGAAAACAGTTACACTCAATAGTATGTGGTCATGGAATGGCTTCTTATAATCATCTCCTCTAGTATAGTGGTTCTCAAACCTCTCCTTAAGACCCACCAGACAGGCCACAATTTTGGTTTAACACTGTTTGAATACAGATGAGGCAATTACAGCGTTAAACTGAAATTGTGGCCTGCCTGGTGGGTCTTGAGGAGAGGTTTGAGAACCACTGCTCAGGTGAACAGGAAAATATATTACATATCGTGACATCATAGGAAAGTGACCTCTAACAGGTGACTGCTATTAGGATCTATTGAGTAGAGATTGGTCCCATTAATATGCCTTTAAAGACAAATCACTATAATGTTAACCAGTTAAGCAGAATTTTTTGTAAAAACACTAATTGGAGGGAACCCTTAAAGTAATTTTTTAGGTATTAAAGTGAAAGATAAAACAAAGAGGCTTTATAAACATTATTTTATGGTTGCCTCCTGGTGACGACTTGCCTCCATATACATATCTTAGTTTTAATAGTGGTGGTGGGAGAGAGAGCTAAGAAAGAAAGAGCCATGTCCCTATGTTTGTCTTATTTCTGCAATAATTGGGACCTTTAGTTTGTCTCTTTAAATGTCTATCATTTATTGAAAATAAAAGATTTTAACTTTGGCACAATGTATTTCTTACATGAAAACCAAATGATCTAAAAGTTAGAAAACTGACATTACGGTTACATAAAAAGTCTGCAGACAAAACCTTTGCCCCTCCTACTAGCAAGATGGTCTTAATGACTGATCATGACATCCATTAGTAATGTATTCTTACACAGGTAAGACTTGTAATCAACCTGAAATTAGGATGATATGAAAAAGCTTGCTTTTGGATAATTTAATTGGGGTAGTCAGGAGGCTCCGTGATTTCTTTTCACTCTGATATTAATGCACATTTTCTAAAATACACCTTATTCTTCTACATGTATTGTTCTAAATATGGTATTTTGAATGCAGGATGGAAAATGTATGACACCAGTGTTGAAAAAGTAGGGGAAAATTCACATGCTATGATGTTTACAACAAACTAACCACATTAGGATCTGTTTAAGCCTTTAGCCTAAAAGCATTTTCAGAGAAAATCGACATTTCAGCAATCTCTGCTGGTGCATATAAGCTGCCATTACAGTAGAACTTCCTTTTTAATGCATGAGGGGGCAGTAGAGAGCTGGACTTGCAAGTATATTTGCAAATACTTTCTACTGAGCATGTGCTGGAGATCACAAAGATGTTAAGTGCTAAAAAGCTTATCTGAATCAACAAATGTGTTAATAAATGACCTGTCCCAAACAAAGAAACTTGCAGCCAGCAGAAAGTGAGGCAGAAACAAACCTGAAATAAAATGATGTACAAATATAGAAAATACTTTAATGCTTATAATTTACACAACTGCTAATATTCCTAGTTTGTTAAATATTCCACAAACATATGAAGTTTTCTCCAAACTTCAGTGCTTCTTAAAAGAAAACATTTACATGCAAATCATTATGAGAAATATGCTTGTTGTATCAGCACTGCATGATTATTTTTTTTTGGTCACAAATTATAGGGACTTGTTAAAAGTCACAATCTAGAAGTTCAGAGTCACATATTATACTCAGCAGCCTCCACTTGCCAAACACACCAATAAATTGTAAGGCTTTTAATTTACTTGCTGTATTCACACCAGAATAAAACAAAATTACATCGCTTGTCATCATTAAGAAAAATACATCTGACTCCGTCATTTCAAAGGCTCTCAGTTAATGAATGATTATTGAGCCATGACAATGAGATGGCAGCAATACAGGAATTATACTTAGGTCATACAAAGTGTGCTTTAAAACAGGGAATTAAAGAGGCCATTCACTTTAGTGCAGCAGATTATGTCCAATTTTAATACAATAGTAGGATATCATGTGCTCTGGGTTTTGATTTCTTGGCTGCAAAATAGATTTGTCAATATGCAAAAGCTAGTTTCAAATGCCTGGTATTTGATGCATTGCTAAAATCCTGGATAAAACAGCTTAGCTGCTAATATTCCCAAAATACTTTCAGTGACATAAAAAAATGGAAAAACATTGCACACTAAATAACACTGAAGTTAAAATATATAAATACCTTATTTACACTGGGTAGGTTAATATTGGAGCACCATCTTGGTATTTTCAAAATGGGGAGTATATTTAAATGGACCCAGACACAATAGGTAAGAGAAGGTAGAGCCATGTGATCCTCTAGGGATTCCTCCCACCTGGAAGGCTCAATGAAAATACGTTCAAACCTATCGCATTGTATGTATTAGTGGGTAGAAAGTGATAGGTTTTTCACTTACCTTCCTACCCACCATAACATACTTTGTGCCTGATCAGAGTACTCTCTCTAAGCTCATGTCACAGTTGGCAGAAGCATCACTGATAACTCACATCTAAGGACAGAACAGCTGTCTGCGAATGGATTTCTGGCGCTATACCCTATTCCAATTATATGTTCTAAAGCCTGACTCAGAGCAGCGCACAACGCAGTTCATGTTAAATGGGCTTGATATTCAAATGTGGTTCATTTTGAGCATCATTTGCATGTCCCGACCCAGAATCCTCAGCAACAATTGTAGAACTGTTCACTCAGTAATAACATGAGAAAGCAGGGCATCTGGGATATGTAGACGTATTAAGAATGTTTTTTTCAATACAATATATAAAAAGGGAGGATATTTAAAAGACCTTCCTACCCACCATAGAATACTTCCAGTCTGGTCAGAATCTCGTTCAACCTAATGTCACAGTTGCTAGAACCAAAATCCCACATTGATGAGTTCCATATAAAGGTGAAACAGCTGTCTATGAGTGGGTTCTGGCACCATGCTCCAGTCCATGGCTATGCTCTGAAGGCTGTCTGAGAGCAGTGGACTTCTGCATAAATGGATCCCATTCTAATTGGGCCAGAGGCACAAGGGTGGTGCATTTTTAATCTAATTCACATGTCCCTACCCAGAATTCTTAGCAGCAGCGGAAGCAGTATTCATAGAGTAATTTTGTGGGAAAACAGCCCTCAAGGCCTTTTTGGGAAATGTAGGTATACTTTAAGAAACACAAAGCAACATACTCTTTGGTCCA
Source organism: Discoglossus pictus (assembly GCA_027410445.1). Lineage (NCBI taxonomy): Eukaryota > Metazoa > Chordata > Amphibia > Anura > Alytidae > Discoglossus > Discoglossus pictus. The sequence goes on along the minus strand of CM050176.1, from coordinate 27,612,200 downwards.
CCTTGCAAACACTATGACCATATTGCATTATATCACCAATTCTATCCGATGTTACACATTTTACAATAAAGGGTTAGCTTCACTAAGCTCTACGGTGACTGACAAGAAGCATCAAAACATTCTCAATCTTCAATACGTCAAATTCTTTATTATACTACCCAACAACCTCGGCAACTGATATATTAATTTTGGCAGATGCTGCTTGTGGCATGGATACCATGGCCTCCATTTAATTCCAAGCTCGTATGTCTGCAGGTTAGGAATTTGCTATAGTTACAGATGTATTTAGTTGCTCAAGCCCACAATCACAGGGTCACAGCCGCAACACCAAATCATGAACCCGTATGTAACATTTCAGGGCAGGATCATGATCAATTAAGCAAGCTCATAAGTTACACTTTAGACAGAGCCAAAAGTAAATGAGACCGTCATCATGACGTCAATAAAACATTAATTAGTGTTTAGAAGTCCCATCTGCAATTGGATTCACAATCCAGAAAGGTAGAAATCAATAAATAAACTGTTCTAGTCCATGTGGGTGGCCTGATATGTATTAACTCCTTGATTCCTGGGGTCAATATAACACGGAAATACCAAAAAAAATGAACAATCACTACATCTAACATACATTATAAACAAAGGTCTGCATAGTCAGAAGTATGGTATTCCCAGTAACATACAGATGTGAGAGCTGGATCATAAAAATGCTTTTGAATTGTGGTGTTGGAGAAAACATCTTAGAGTTCCTTACTCCAATAAATCAATACTTCAAGAAATTAAATCAAAATGTTCACTAGAAGGTATGATCATGAGGCTGAACCTCATATGTTGGCAATGTCAAGTAATAAGTAGACAGGATTCCCTAGAGAAGACTCTCATGCTGGGAAAGATTGAAGACACATGGAGAATGGAACGGCAGATGCGGAGATAGATAGATGCAGTCATAGAAGCAATGAACATGAGCTTGATGGAGCCTCAGTGGCTGACAGATGTGTCTGGCGTGCTAAGGTTCCTAGCTTCATGGAGAGTTGGACACGGTTGAACGACTAAACAACAACTACACCTGACTTTCAGATAACACTAAAACTTTTTTACAGCTTCTCTACTTGACCATCAGCCCCATTAAATTTCGAAGCCCGGATCGTCAACGTGAGGCCCGCAAAGGCTGCGGGCTTGAAATTCGGCTGCAGAGCTATTAAATTCCACAAGCCACAAGTCACTAACCGGAGAACATGATCAATTAGTCAACCCATAGTTGGCAAATGAGATCATCATCATTATGTCACTGAAAAATGGAGGTTAGATTTCAAAGCCTTATGGGTTTCAATTACAGGTTACGATCTGACCCACATTCCTGATATAATGCAAGATTAATAAATCAGTAAATATGATATTCTAGTCCATGCAAGTTCCATTATATGTATTAACACATTGATTGCCGGGATCAATAGAACATGGAAATTAAACCGAAATAAAGTATTTTATATTGCAGGTTTGCGAGTTTGAGAATGTTGGGCCATTAATTCTAATACCTAACATCACTTTCCCTTTAATTATTATTACAGTAGTGTGTGTATGTTTGCATTTACGGTGCTACGGATAGGACTTTAACCCCCTTGCGGGTCCTCTCTAGTACCCGTTGGCTTCTTGGCTCCATTTGCGGATTACGGGGATGAACGCCGGTGGATCTGTTGCAATTTAATAGCGAAATTGGGAACGTAGCAGTTACGGGCTTGGCAGAACAACGGATTTGCAGTTGTGCAGTTTAAATTTCCACGTCCTGTAGGTTTTTTTTGCACCTAACCTGCAAATCGTTTGCGAGTAGCTTCGCGAGGCCAATTTAATAGCAGTAAGTTTTGCGGACTACGGTTTTCAATGTTGAGGGAATTTAATAGGGCTACTTGACTCATCTACAAGGTAGTGGAGAGCAGAAACCAGGAGTTTAGAGACCCCTTATTATATATGCTATTTACCACATAATTTGTTTTATAATATAACCCGAGAGTTAAAACTCATTATTTATTATATTTTTCCATAGTGCAAATGAAGAATATAATTAACTCTCTAGGCAATGTATAATTTATTTAAAAGCTTTATCTACGTTAATTAAGCTTTATCCTGTATTCATTCACTTGGTTAGTAATTTTAGAAAAGGACTTACCAACAGCAAGCTGTGGAGGAGGAGCAGACCTAGCTCTAATTTGAATACACATTGTCACAAGGAGGAACAAGCTAGACCAACCAATCTATGGATCCCACCGGTTTGTCCTCTTCGCTGCTGGTTTCTATGTATCTATGCTAGGGATTTCCATGGAAGGAGACTTGCTTCAGGATCTGTGGACAGCCGAGATGTAGTTCTGGAATGTAGATGCAGGATTCCTGGGAAGCTCGACTGGAGCAAAGCGATTAACTAGGTCTTTCCATCCTCTCATAAATAGAATTGACATAATTGTGTACTTTCAAAAAGAGTAATGCACTTCATTGAAACTCACAGGGATTATATATACACTAGCGACTTGCACGTCAAAAATGACAGCAATAACATTTGAAGCCTGGCAATGCTGCTTGCCACACAATGCGAGGTTCTGCCCCCTCTGAGCACCTTCGGCGCTCATTGCGAGCCTCTCCTCCCATCTACTTCACCGCTCATTACAGGCCACGGCAACTTGCCATGTGTCTCTTTCCACCATCTTCCCCTGTTCCTTCCCTGTGTCTTTCTCCTCTGTGTCTCTGCTGAATCTTTGCTTTGTTTTATTTTCGAAGTCCCACGTGCCTGGCATCGTTGGTGTAAGTGTTAGGGTCTTTGCCGTTGTGTATTTTCTAAGTCCCGCAGACCTGGCATTGTTCGTCTGTGTCCCGCAGGCCTGGCGTTGTTAATGTAAGTGTTACTGTCTTTTGCATGGTGTATTTTCTAAGTTCTGCGTGCTTGGCCTGTCAGACCCTCGTTTTCATCTTGTTTCAGAATTTAAAAAAATTGTCGGCCGCCATTTTTTCCCCGCTTCTGCGATTTTGATCGTTCAAAAAGACAAAATATGCCTCCCATTAACTTGCAACCTTACTCACCGGGTCCCTAGCTCTCCCCTATGCTGTGTGTGAGTGCTTCGCAAGGCTTGCAAGCATGACGACAACTCGCAGTTTGACAACTATTTTATGTGATGGTAGAACAAAAGTCTCCCATAAATCCAATTAGTCTGGGTGCAGAGTAATAAAAGGTAATGAATTAAGTTAGGACCTAACGCACAGACACAAGGGGTATTCCCTGGGTGATGAAGGTCTCCAGACCCTAGTCAGTCCAAACTGGGGAACAGTCCAAACATGGTTATCATAGGGGTAACTTGTGCTGGCCCAGGGAAGGGATTTCCTTGGGGAAGACTGGACAAGGCTCCTTTGGGGAAGAAGGAGAAGAAGGTACTGCAGTTACCAGCTTCTCCCCATCACATACATGCAGTAAGGTTTCTGTATTATTGCTTTTTTATATACACACCTTGAATTGCAAACAATTGTTTTGCAAAGTTTTCACACCAATATAAAATCTAGAAGCTTAACTCTTTCTGGATACATGCAGGAGTCACCTTTCACTGACAAATAAGCCATTTATAAATACCCCCCATAAATTGGCCACACCTGCAACACAACCTCAACACTTTACTCTGTTATGCAGAGCAGCAAAGTCTCAGTGTGCTAATCAATGTCCTGTTGTGCTAATTAGTGTCTGTATGTGCTAATTAGTTCCAACTGATGCCAAAAAAAATAATCCACTCCCTTGTTACCATTTAGTCTATATATTCCCCTCCCTTACATTAATCAAGCACGCTGTGACAGTAATTAACAAACTGCATCATTAATTAACCACTTTGCCAAAAATCTGTAGGAAAAATCTGTATAACCATGTAATAATTTGATTCAGAAAAAAACACAATGTATAGCAAGTTATTAATATTTAATGGATCAGTACGGTTTTAACCCTATACTAACTAGCCAACTGCAGCACAATGCAGAGTACCACATAGCAATGTCTGACCTCCTCCTTTCTTCCTTGTGGATGGGGTGGGGGACAAGACTACACTTCCCATGATATTTTGCTGCACAAACTGGCTTCCCAGTAATTGAAACAATGTTATATCTGCATGTGATTGGCAGAAACATGAGGACATTTTTAAACTTCAGGGTAAGTTTTTTAAAGTTTATTTTAGGATTTTTCAGGCAAAAAAATCCTCTATCAGATGCATTAAAAATTCAGGAAACTTAAATATGCATTTAAAGATAGGCAACATGATTGTACAACCAGTTGCTGCAAGAAAACTAAGGATCAGTGATTATGGGGTACACACTCATCTAACTGTGCCTAGGGCTGCACAAAGTTTAAATATATCCCTCTCAGCCGAGCATGGTCGGACTAACCATTAAGTCAACTATGCAGCCGCCCAGGGGAGCTTCCCTATGAGGGGAGCCACTTCTTAAAAAAAATGTTCCTGGCTTAAGAAAAATGAAATGTTGCAGTTCATAGACTGGCTACGAGGAGGTAACCACTCGAACAAGAGAGTTACAACAGGAAAAGGAACTTACACGTACAGAAAAGGCAAAAATGGGTGTGTACTCACTCGCTGGGGCACCTCCGCTTCACTACCTAGGGGCTCCCAAAAGGTAGATACGACCCTGCAGCCAAGCGTATGTCACGTTTCCCTGCTCCACCTTTACAATTTATATACAGAAAACTGTTACTAGGTTACAGTGCTAGGTGTACTACCTTTTTTTTTATATAAATGACAACAGTCCATTGGCAAGGAACAAGTCATTAGAATTTGTGAGGATTTGTGCACCTACTCCTGTCATCCCTATGCAAGTGCTCTGAATCTTCATGCATTTTGTGCAACCATTTAGGCATACCATGTATTGGTCTCAGAGCAGTTGACGCTTAGTGTGTCAACTCAAGGAAATGGAAGCAATGGTGCCAAAGAAGGATAGAGTTTCAGCAGGAAATGTGGCCAACTATTAGAAGGCATCAGTCTGCTCTGACATTAACCAAGCAAGATCTCTCTTCCTTATTCTCATTTTCTGTTTTTCAGCCCTTCATGTGGCTATGACTATTTTCTCCATAAGTCCCTGCCGAGATGTCTTGCCTGTTACCCCGAATAGCACATTTACTGCAAATCCCAACATTCTGACTTTGACTTTGTAGATGTCTCCTGCCACCAACCTCAGATATGTTTATGTCACGGAACATGCCAGTTTGACATGGACCACAGGCCCATCTTCAGTTTTCCGGGTCCTTCTTCAGATGAACAGCAAACAGTGAGGATTACTTTTACCTTTGTCTCTGTTGGTTTTATTGAAATCACTTTCAATGATCACTTACACTTTGCCCAAGCTGGTACACAAGCAAAGCAAAGGATGCCCCCGAATGATGCATAATTGAACATAATAGTTAATACATTAAAGTGACTCTTTAGACACATTTGTTTTCTTTTATAATTGTCTAACTAAGTGGCTTATTTAATTATATCCTTTTCCTTTTTGCCTCATGTCTTTCTAATCCTGAGGATTTGCTGATAAGGTCTCAGGGAAGGGTTATAGAACCATTGCTTTAACGAACCACTGTAGATTACCAAAGACACTACATCTTTCTCAAGTATGCAACAGACTAACAACAATAGGCAGCAGTATAAAAGCAAGCAAGGGTTGCAATAATACTTGCCCCCTGCCTCTACTGAACCCGTGGGAGGGAGAAGTAGTCCTGTGCTGAAATCTTATCACAGTCTTCCAAGATGACAACAAATCCCCATTCTCCCCCCTCTCGAATATGTGTGTTTGCATCATTCAGTCGTATCTGACTCTCCTTGACCTCATGGACCAATATGACAACAAATCCCCATTCTCCCCGCTCTTCAATATGTGTGTTTGCATCATTCAATCATATCCGACTCTCCTTGACCTCATGGACCAATATGAAAACAAATCCCTATTCTCCCTACCTCCGCTCTTCAATATGTGTGTTTGCATCATTCCGTCTTATCTGACTCTCCTTGACCTCATGGACCAATATGAAAACAAATCCCTATTCTCCCTACCTCCGCTCTTCAATATGTGTGTTTGCATCATTCAGTCGTATCTGACTCTCCTTGACCTCATGGACCAATATGAAAACAAATCCCTATTCTCCCTACCTCCGCTCTTCAATATGTGTGTTTGCATCATTCAGTCGTATCTGACTCTCCTTGACCTCATGGACCAATATGAAAACAAATCCCTATTCTCCCTAACTCCGCTCTTCAATATGTGTGTTTGCATCATTCAGTCGTATCTGACTCTCCTTGACCTCATGGACCAATATGAAAACAAATCCCTATTCTCCCTAACTCCGCTCTTCAATATGTGAGTTTGCATCATTCAGTCGTATCTGACTCTCCTTGACCTCATGGACCAATATGAAAACAAATCCCTATTCTCCCTACCTCCGCTCTTGAATATTTGTGTTTGCATCATTCAGTCGTATCTGACTCTCCTTGACCTCATGGACCAATATGACAACAAATCCCCATTCTCCCTACCCTCACTCTTGGATATGTGTGTTTGCATCGTTCAGTCATATCTGACTCTCCTTGACCTCATGGACCAATATGACAACAAATCCCCATTCTCCCCGCTCTTGAATATGTGTGTTTGCATCATTCAGTCGTATCCGACTCTCCTTGACCTCATGGACCAATATGAAAACAAATCCCTATTCTCCCTACCTCCGCTCTTCAATATGTGAGTTTGCATCATTCAGTCGTATCTGACTCTCCTTGACCTCATGGACCAATATGAAAACAAATCCCTATTCTCCCTACCTCCACTCTTCAATATGTGTGTTTGCATCATTCAGTCGTATCTGACTCTCCTTGACCTCATGGACCAATATGAAAACAAATCCCTATTCTCCCTAACTCCGCTCTTCAATATGTGAGTTTGCATCATTCAGTCGTATCTGACTCTCCTTGACCTCATGGACCAATATGAAAACAAATCCCTATTCTCCCTACCTCCGCTCTTGAATATTTGTGTTTGCATCATTCAGTCGTATCTGACGCTCCTTGACCTCATGGACCAATATGACAACAAATCCCCATTCTCCCTACCCTCGCTCTTGGATATGTGTGTTTGCATCGTTCAGTCATATCTGACTCTCCTTGACCTCATGGACCAATATGACAACAAATCTCCATTCTCCCCGCTCTTCAATATGTGTGTTTGCATCATTCAGTCGTATCCGACTCTCCTTGACCTCATGGACCAATATGAAAACAAATCCCTATTCTCCCTACCCCCGCTCTTGGATATGTGTGTTTGCATCATTCCGTCTTATCTGACTCTCCTTTACCTCATGGACCAATATGACAACAAACCCCCATTCCCCCTACCCACGCTCTTGAATATGTGTGTTTGCATCATTCAGTCGTATCTGACTCTCCTTGGCCTCATGGACGAAAACTTAGCATGCTGATTCACTTGTATTCATGGCAGAGATATTGGAGTCGGTTGCCAGTTCCTTCTTCAGTGAGCCTCAGGATACAGCTCCTGGTATTGGTGGTCTCCCATCCATGTACGGACCAGGCCCAACCCTGAAAGGCTGGAATCAAACCGAGGTTGCAGCAGTGAAAGCACCAAATCCTAACAACTTGACCACCAGGGAGCCCCTCTTGAAAAGTTAATACTAATTAGAGAACTAACACCCAGTTTCCAAGCAGCAGAAGCGCACAAGCAGTTACGACTAAAATAAAGATTTTACCTAAAACTGCTTTTATGCTAATTGCTTATAAAGCTGCTAATGTTGTTAATTTAATAACAAACATATGAAGTTTTTCCCAGGGTCCAATAAACAATACAATGTTATAATAAAACAATGTATTCTGTAAACCATGCAATGTTAGAGCTATGATGTGTTGTATAATATATATGTGTGTGTTTGTGTGCATTGATACAATGTATATGTAACTTATTGGTACACTATAGATTTATTTTAGTTTACATTAAAAAAAGTGATTTTCTTTCCACTTTTTGATACAGTACAATCACATAATATTTTTATCACGCCTTTGTGAGCAAGAATCCTTTTGTCATTCACTGTGCTCAGTTTTTACCTTCTGTACAGAATATTGAACCTCAAACACATTAACTCAGATTCAGTAACTCAAATTTTATATGCCAGAACCTTTATTGCTCTTCTGCACTTTGAAAACTATGGCTATTCTCAGACAATTAATTAAGGATTTTAAAGTCAGCTTATTCATAGTAGAGCAATTAAAAGTGACAGGGCCAAGTGTGCCCAGATCCCCACAAAGCACTTTGAAAATTTGCCTCACTTACTTTTCGCCTAACAAGTCAAATGCACAATTAACAAAATTACCCAGCATAAGGACGAGCGTGTGATCTTGGGACTTAGGTGAGCAGGTGGATAAATGTGCCAGAGGAAGGGGGGAAAGAAAGGGATTTGTTTTAAAGAGTATTTAGCAACGCATTAAACTAACAGCATGGAATTAACTGAGCTGTTGGAAACAAAGCTGCAGTCAATTATTTAAAGAAATCAGAGGCTGTGATAAAAATGCTGCATAGTTTAAGCAGACAGAAAACACAAAGAGAGATATACAAAGAGACACACAGACATAGATGGACAGACAGAGAGACAGATAGAGACATAGGGAACTAATCAGGGACACAGAGAGAGATAGGCAGAGATTCACAGACATACAGAGAGACACACGGACATACAGACATAAAAAAGCAGAGGCAGATAGAAACATACGGAGGAAATGAGGCACACAGAGACAGGCAGGGATGTACAGAGATATACAAAGAGACACATGGACGTAGATGGATAGACAGAGAGACAGATAGAGACATAGGGAACTAATCAGGTACACAGAGACAGGCAGGGACGAACAGAGACATACAGAGACACATGGACATACAGACATAAAAGAACAGAGGCAGATAGAATCATAGGGAGGAAATGAGGAACACAGAGACAGGCAGGGATGCACAGAGATATACAAAGAGACACATGGACGTAGATGGACAGACAGAGAGGCAGATAGAGACATAGGAAACTAATCAGACACACAGAGAGATAGGCAGAGATTCACAGACATACAGAGAGACACACGGACATACAGACATAAAAGAACAGAGGCAGATGAAATCATAGGGAGGAAATGAGGTACACAGAGACAGGCAGGGATGCACAGAGATATACAAAGAGACACATGGACGTAGATGGACAGACAGAGAGACAGATAGAGACATAGGGAACTAATCAGGTACACAGAGACAGGCAGGGACGAACAGAGACATACAGAGACACATGGACATACAGACATAAAAGAACAGAGGCAGATAGAATCATAGGGAGGAAATGAGGAACACAGAGACAGGCAGGGACGCACAGAGATATACAAAGAGACACACAAACGTAGATGGACAGACAGAGAGGCAGATAGAGACATAGGAAACTAATCAGGGACACAGAGAGAGATAGGCAGAGATTCACAGACATACAGAGAGACACACGGACATACAGACATAAAAGAACAGAGGCAGATGAAATCATAGGGAGGAAATGAGGTACACAGAGACAGGCATGGATGCACAGAGATATACAAAGAGACACATGGACGTAGATGGACAGACAGAGAGACAGATAGAGACATAGGGAACTAATCAGGTACACAGAGACAGGCAGGGACGAACAGAGATATACAGAGACACATGGACATACAGACATAAAAGAACAGAGGCAGATAGAATCATAGGGAGGAAATGAGGTACACAGAGACAGGCAGGGATGCACAGACATAGAGACAGGCAGGCAGCAGGCACACAGACAGAAATATATACAAAAAGAGAGACACACGGACACACAGGCGTAGGTGGACGGACAGAAGGGCTGATAGAGACATAAGGAGGGAATCAGGCACAGGCAGAGGCGCACAGAGATATACGAAGAGACATATGGACATATAGACATAGATGGACAGACAGAGCCAGATAGAAACATAGTGGGGAAAACAGGTACACAGATAGAAAGATAGGCAGAGATGCACACAAAAAGAGACAGATAGGCAGAAGGCACATAGACAGAGAGCTATACAAAGAGACACACGGACATAGATGGAAAGACAGAGAGACAGATAGAGACCTAGAGAAGAAATCAGGCACACAGACAAAGAGATAGGCAAAGACACACAAAGAGACAGGCAAGCAGAAGGTACACAGACATAGAGAGTTATTCAAAGAAACACACAGATTCGAAGACATAGATGGACAGATAGAGACAGGTATAGACATAGAGAGGAGTTCAGGCAGAAGGCATACAGACAGAGAGATAGGCAGAAGGCATACAGACAGAGAGATAGACAGAGAGACAGGCAGGAACACAGACAGAGAGATAGGCAAAGATGCCCAGACACAGAGACAGGCAGACACATAGACATAGAGATAGGCCGAGATGCATAGGCACAAAGACAGGCAGACAGCAGGCATACAGACAGAAAAATAGGGAGAAAGGAACAAATAGATAGGTGGTGAGACATGCATGCCCAGATAGAGAGGTAAGCAGACATCTAGGTAGCTAGTAAGGCACACATACAGCAAGATAGGATGAGATGTGCACAGACAGAGATAGGAAGAGCAGTGCACAGAGAATGAGTCCAGCAGAGAGGCAGCAGGCAAGAGGCCAGGAAGAGAATAAAAAGTGAGCAGGGTACAGATGTGCACAGACAGTATGAGGGGAACATAGACAGCAAGAGGAGCACAGGCAACTAAACACAGACAACTAGATAGGCAAAAAGGCAGTGAGAGTAGAGGGGCACAGACAGAAAGAAAGGCAGACATATAAACAGCAGAGTTATATATAGGTCGATAAATAGATAGTTCAGTAGGCAGTCTTAGAGTTTAATAGATGTTAATGAATGTAGATAGATAGATAGATATGGACAGACAAAGTAAAGTCCCCAATTATTGTTGAAATTAAAAAAATTGCCTAGAAATATGATAAAACTGTATATATACATATATATATATATATATATATATATATATATATATATATATATATATTGTGACCACGCCCATGCATCTGAGTGAGCGATTTAAGGTTAGAGTAACTCTCTCCAGTCTGGTCTGTACTCCACTGAACCTCCACACTGATCTCTAGGGGGCACTCCGTCACACATCATCCCCCTCAGCTTGACACCATGGGGTTGACCATGCCATGAGGCCGCGTATGCAAGCTGACACACCCTCTAAACCAGGCTTACTGCCAGTTCTCAGCACTAGCCCCGTTACTTGTGAGACTTCCTCTTATTTGCTGAAGCTATTGCTTTTACAGCCATCCCATTCCCTAGTGCTCTCTTCTGTGGAACTCTAGGAGCATCACCAACACTTTCTTTACTGTTTTTTCAAACTCTCTTACTTCCACTTTGAACTTTCTGCCTTCTTCGCCATTCTGTCTACTGTCAACACCCAAATATCGTGGGTAGGCCACCGGCCCGCCTGTCTTTCTGAGTGCCCTCCCCAGGGACCCTTGCTAAGTAATGTTCGTACTTCCATATGGAACTGCATTTCTACATACTGTCCCTTCCCTGGGAGTAAATCACAGACATTATAGGTTTCTGATATCTTGTCTTACACCTGATTCATCTTCTCTTTCAGATCCTTGATCTCACTCTAGCGGGTCTGAATTATCCTCTTTATCTTATTAATGCAAGGATTAAAGTTTGCCAGTCCACTCTCTAGCTTGGATTCTCCCTGCAAGTTCATGGCTAGGTGGCGTGTTTTTGTTCCAAGTCACTCTGGGAGTACTTATGCCTCATCTGCAGACCAGGAGCCTGAGACTGGAGCTGCCTCAATTCTGTCTCCTTACGTTTGGCTTTCATTTGCTCCATTAATTCTTCTGTTACACGTTCTTTCTTTTCCATAAGTTTATGACCTCTTTCTCATCCTTTTTTCTGGTTTCTGCTAATGCTTCAGCGTGTTTTGCTTTCGCTCTTCACTCTTTGCCTTCAACTCCTTGTCTCCTGCCTCACACGGCTGAGGTCCTTCTCCATCTTATGGAGTTCGGCTTCTTTCTCTCTGGTGAACTCTTTCATATCACTCCCTCATTACAACCAGGTGGGAGTTAGTATCTGGCTCAGATAGCAGCTGACTCTCTGCCATTGATCTGATCTATTGGTCAAATCTTGTGACCTCTTGAGCTTGTTGGGCTCCCTTTCTCAGGTCATTCTGTAGGATAACCAATTCTTCCTCTTTAGGCTCACCAACAACATCATTTCTACCTTCCTGATGGAACAGCAACATCTTGTGTTGTTTTTCTTCCCTTTTTTTCCTGTCTCTCTCTGTTCCAGGTGCTCCAATCGGCTGGCTGACAATTCTCACCAACTGTATCAGCTTCATAAGGCCATCTTGCTTCTGTCCTGGTACAGTATCATTTATAGATTCCAAAGGCAGGTCCTCTCTCATGGCTGCTTCTTGCTCTTGGGACAGTACTTCTTTCTGTTCGGAGAAGGCCTACTCGTTACCACTGCGCTTCCAATCCTGCAAGGTTTGCAACTCTCTATCTCTGCCAGGAAGGAGCTCTCAGACTTTTGGTTTTGCTGGAATGTCTCCAGATTTTCAGCAACTGCAAGCGGACACTCAACAGATAGGCTAGTACACATCTCAGTAGCCTCTTAAATTTTGGATTCCTGAAACACTTTTGATCTCAGCATCCTCAGCTTAAACCCATGTCTCTACCTCTTTTAACGGCTTCCCTTCCTCGTTTTTCTGCTTGCTTTTCCTTCAAGGCTTCCAGCTTTTCCTTTTTCTCCTCATTATCTTGTTGCAAATCCAGTTCACTTTGCTGTCACTGGATCTCTTGCTGCATATTCGACTGAGGAATATGCTCAGACTTTTCCATCACGTCCTCACTGAATACCTCTGGTGTCTCACTCATTCTTTCTTTCTCCATTTGTCGCTCCTGTACAAGCTCCTGCTCTATGCTTTGCATAAGAGCTTCCTGTGCACATAGCTCTGGAGTCAATGCAGCGTCTGGTGTACCCTGGTCCTGAAGGTCAGTGATATTCTTTACTGAACATGCATCACTCTGAGCCAACTATATCTCCATATGAGACGGATCTGTCATCCACTGTTCTTGTGGACTATGCATCAGCAACTTCTTCCCTATCAGAGCTGTTTTACTCTCTGTCTCTTGTAGCTGAGAGTGTAGATCATCTTCTTGGCTGTGCCTTGTTCGTTTTTCCTGCTTCCAGTAGAGACGCTCCTCCTGTAACATGCATTCTATCCTCTTTTGTGCGTCTCACAATATCTTTGTTTGCTCCTCGAAACTTCTCTTGTGCCTCCATATTAGAGAGTGTGCTCAGCCTCTGCTTTTCTGGAGTACGGAACAAGAGTTCCTTTTCTATTACAGCTGCTTCTCTCTGGGATATACAGTCTGTGAGGAAGTCTTGCTTGGTTTGCCACTGTGCAGCAGCTTCTGCATACATTTCTCATTCAGTTTGTGCATGGGGGAACTCTTCTTGCTTTACTTGTTTCCCATCTTGCCTCTCCTTGTCCATAGCACTTTGTTTTATTGCCACCTGAGACAGAGCGCTGTCTGGATACTTTACTATTCTTTTAGGACATATCTCCATATTCTGCTTCTCATGTCCTCTCAGGGATGGTGGTTTGTCTTTCACCATCTTTATCTCCAGACTCTTTTCTTCCTTATCTTTTACTTTAGTAAGGATTCCAGTTTCTTCATCATATTTAGGACATTCTTCCTTTGTAAGAGCACTGGCTATATTCATCCATTTGATCTCTCCTTTCTCTGGGTTAGACATCTTTGTCAGGTACTTTCTTTCTCTAGTATTCTCCACCTCAGGAGTATTCACCAAGGACAGGTGGCTGTATCTGTCCCAGTTTCTTGTGGAGGCCTCCTCATTGCTCTTACTCATAAGGTTTCTCCAACTTTTAGGGTTCAACTCTTCCGCAATTACTTTGTCAGCATACAATATATAATCATCTTGCTCCAGGAGCAAAGGTTATTTTTCGGCACAAGCGGCCTCTTTTGCTTTCTCAGCAATCTCTGTTACTTTCTCTGCAGTCTCACATGCGCTCTCTGTCGTCCCACTTACGCTCACTGCAGTCACTTTTGGCTCTCCAGCATTCTCATTTGCTTTCTCTGCAGTCTCATTCGCAGCTCTTGCAGTCTCATTCTTAGTATTGAACTTGGTGGCTTTTTGCACTTTCTCCGCCATACACCAAGGGCCTCATTCTATTAGCGGCCGCAGCCGTTGCGGGGCCGCAAGGACCGGCCGCAAGCTATTCTGCCATTCTATTCCCTTACGGCCGGGGATTCCGGCAGGCTTGCGGCCGGTGCCTTGCTATCTCTTGCGGCCGCTCGCGCCGGAGGAAAGCCTTTGATCTAAAACGGCCGCAAGAGATTTGCAATTCAATTGCTCCGGGAAACCTCTCTGCAAGGCTAAAAACGAGCCGCAGCTTACTTGCAGGAAAGAGGTCTCGCTAGCACCAATTAAGCACATAAAATAGCTCAAATAAAGCCATCCTGCACTTTGAGAAGACTATAAAGGGATTTTAGGTGTTAGAAAAAATAGCACATAATTATCCTGTACTCAAATCCGTAAAATATTTTATTTTTAATATACGTAAAATATCCATGTAAAAAGTCCAGAGTGCTTGGAGCACCTCAGACCCGCCCACGCCGCAGCCGGAAAATAAACAGTTAATTTGAACTCGGGTTTGGGCAGATGTGCAAGCTTGAGAGTGGGTTTCTTTTAATCCTCATGTCCCCCAATATGATCCCTAGCATTTACAGAGCTGTACAGTGCAGGCTTGAATTTATATTTGAGTTTTTATATTTCTGAGATTACGGCCGGTTCCAAGATATGCGGCCGGCCGTAAAAGGAGATCCTTGCGGGGCCGTATTATAGAATCGCGAGTTAACTGAACCCCCGCAAGGAATCGCAGCCTTACGGCCGATTTACGGCCGATAATAGAATGAGGCCCCAAGTTTCTAACTCGAGATTTCTTTCTTCATCAGGTTTGGTTTGTCTTCCCTTAACAGTGAAACTGTATTTTAAGCGTGGATAGACAAGCATGCCCCTGTCATAAAATCCCTGGTGTTTAATCTCTGTACTCTTTTCACTCCTACTCTGTTAAGGATCTCTTCTTTCAGGATACAATAATTTGTTGCCTTTTCTTCAGGCCAAACACAATATGCTTTCTGTGCTTCTCCACACAGGCCAACCTTCCCTAGTGGCAAACTTCTCAAAATTCAGGAGATATATTTCAACATCATCCTGAGTGGTCATCATCTTTAGGAAGCGATTAGGATTCATGCTTCCACTTGATTCTGTAACCACAGTATTAGTTGCAGACCTCAGTTGCTGCAGCTGTGCTTTCTGTGCCTCCAAAAATTCTCTCATTTGCCCTCTGTCCTCTTCCAGTTGTCTTCGCCATTTCTGTCTGTTTTTTTCTGGCGTGCTATGTCCTCCTGCTGGCATCTAGGGGCTTCTACCAGGGCGTTCACTAGTTCCTCCATCATCATCCTACCACTGCTACCATATGCGACATACCCACTGTCAAACTCAGGAACCATGCCCTAGTTCCCGGCAATATAATGGAGGACTCAAGAGGCCTTTTAAATAGTTAACCACAGCCAGCAAGCAACACAATCAAATGAACAGTCCAAAATACTGGCTTCTTCCAGGTTCTCACTGTGGCACTGTAGTCCCAGGCCTCTCTGGGACTCTGGCCTTCCTGGGTGAACACCATCAGGGTCTTGGCAACCAAAACAAACACTTCAAGACGGCAATTTCTTTCAAACTGCAACTGCAGGCTTCACTGCTCTCAAGCAGACTATAGTCCAACAAACAGTCCCATAACATGGTACAGGCCAGGACACTTGCCTGTCTCAGGAGTCCACCTTTGTAGGGGGTTGTGTGTATAATCCAGACCACGCTCTTGTCAGGATCTCTCACTTTGGCTGTATGCTTCAGGCAGTTTCTCTTACTGCCTCTCTCTCTGTGTTCCCTCAGAGCTGCCTCAGGCTCAGGCTGACCTAATGGGGAGACCATGCCCATGCATCCGAGTGAGCTATTTAAGGTTAGAGTTAACCGTCTGGTCTGCACTCCATTGCACCTCCACACCGATTTCTAGGGGACACTTTGTCACCATATATAAACCTACTAGCGAATTCCCAATCAAAAAATGACGCCAATAAAATTGTAAGCCAGGCAATGCTGTTTGCCACACAATGTGAGGCTCATGGCAAACCCTTCCTTTTGCCTACTGTACGGGCCACTCATTTCAGGGTTCATTAACCTGCAAGTTTTGTGCTTGGGAATGGCATGTGTCTCTTTCCAGCATCTCCCCCTGTTCCTTCCCTGTGCGTTTCTCCTCTATGTGTCTGCCGAATGCTTGTATGGCGCGCGCTGACTTGCGTTGGTTTTATTTTCAAAGTCCCATGTGCCTTGTGTTTTACTGTCTTTGGCGTAGTTTATTTTCGAAAGTCCATCGTTTTTGGCGTCATGTATTCTCTAAGTCCGGCGTGCCTGGCGTTGTTCGTGTAAGTGTTACTGTCTTTGCTGCAGTGTATTTTCTAAGTTCTGAGTGCCTGGCTTTGCTCAGCCTCGTTTTCATCCAGTTTCAGAATTTTTTTGCGTTTTTCGTCCACCATTTTTTCTCTCACTTAGCCTATTTTCGAGTGACGAAACACTGCAAATCCAGCTCAAATTAGCTTGCAACCTCACTTCCAGGCGTCCTGGCTCTCCAACCTGTGCTGTGTGTGAGTGCGTTTACATTTTTGTTTTATTATTTTTCGTTTTTTTTTATTTCTGCGGTTTGGCCACTTCCTCTTTTTCCGAGATCAGATTTTTTTTTGCTCCCGACATTCCGAGCTCGGAATTTTTTTTCTAAGTCCTGCGTTCCGCAACTGCTTGCAGCTGGTAATGTTAGCATAGTAGTTGAACTGCTTGCAGCTGGTAATGGTAGCATAGTTCACAAACATGGGGAGTTTTTCCTCATCTACAATGTTTCCTTAAACCTCAGGCCCCCAATTTTCTTAAAATAAAACATTATTTTTAAATATTTAAAGCAAGCTATTTTAAATACATGTCATGTGTGACTGTCCTTGTTAATAACAGTAAAATGCCACCAATATGTAACTGTGTGAATAAACAAACACAACCTCAGTATCTAACAAGAGAAATGGCTGCTCGACCATCCAATATTTGCATTTTGGGAGAAATTAGATAGAAGATTTGTATTACTGTGGAAATGTCCTATTTGCTATTGTAGGTTTTATGATAGGACCTGTTTGGTCGGGCTCTACAAGTAACAAATGTCAAAACACATGGACTCTACTATTCATCAAACAATCTAGCCTGTGAATAGATAGTCGCTATCAGCAATCTGGTATTGATCCTTCCAAGCCAGGGCTATTGTTCATCTGAACACTAAGAATGGCAGAAGGAATTAATGAAAGGAACTAAACGATCCACAGCAATCACTTAGCCAACTACTTTTCCAAAAGTTTAGTTAAGTTAATGAATCACTGCAAGTTAATTATGATTTACGTATCTTTGTGTCGTGGTGTGAAATATGTTTTTTTTGTTTCTACTTCAATTGTAACATAATGTATATATTCCATGTTAGTTTTTGTGTTGAGATATCCAGTGAGATATCATTTAGGAATCTGTCATCTATGTCAAATAATATAATATAATGAATGCCTTATTTTGAGCTGGATCACCCTGTATAGTTAAGCTAACTATTATGTACATGCATAAAATTCCACATAAAACAGACTCTTGCCAGACCTTGTAATGACAACCAGAAAATTGTTCACAAATTATCAAGGGTTTGAGGAATCCATCACATTAGTATCAATAAATTATTGTTAAAAAGACACCCAATTGGTGTTTTACAGTCAGCCATACCATTAGAATTGCTCATTGGAAATTAATAGATTTAATGACTATTAGCCTCAAATTAGTAAAATTAAAATCTAATTTGTGTTTTATCCCTACTGTCATGAACTTGTATGTATTAATAGGTAAAATAAATCACCATCCAATAAGAACTGGGGATTACTGAACTGCAGTGACTTTCTATGAACTGGCAGGTGTTACAAAGATTAAACCAGCTCTTTTTTGTATTTGTATTAATAATAATAATAATAATAATAATAATAATAATAATAATATACATTTAGCCTTTGTCTAGCCTCAAAAAACTACAAGGATATTCTTACTAAATAAAAAGTAATAATACTAATAACATGCTAAAGGATCTATTTTGTAGTGATGAATGTTTATTGGGAATTTTGAATGGTCACAGTCAACTCAGATAAATTAGTTCAATGCATGATTTAATTGTAATATAACCAAGATTAAGCAAATTTCTAAATAACATAAAAAAATAGGGTTACTCAATCAGAGAATGAACTTACTTTAATAGGTCAGTTCTATGGACATGATAATCCACTCTGAGAGCAACCTCTTTTAGCCACTTGAGCCCTTCACTGGGAGAAATATCCTGTAGTATATCAGTCTGGTCCCACCCAATAGAGTGATCCAGACCTGAAATACCAGGCAATTCTACCCTGAACAGAGAAACAGCAAACCACAGACGGAAAAGACGTACGTTTCGGCCTTAGTTGGGCCCCATCAGTAGGGTTGAGCTGAACTCCCTAAGACACAGGGAGCAAAGAGTTCACGTTTGGAGCACCTATCATTATAATATCTAAATAACCCAGAAAAATACCTAGAGGTTAAAAGTCACTGCAGTTCAATAACTTATCCTAAATGGAATTTTCACAGATATTGAAGTGACCAGTGTAGGTACCAGATAAAGGGCTATGCGTATCTACTTCAACACTTGTTTGTTTAATAAAGGTGTGTTTTAATAAAGTAATCTGTAATTACAATGGTTTTAAAATTAATCTTACTTACCTAATGTGCCTGGGCTCTCTCTGGCAGCCATGAGATTGGTATTGCTTTCATCTGGTAGCTGCTTAGTTATTTGTTATTCAGTAGTTGTAACTTATCTCCATTTATCCTTGTGCATGTGAAACATCTCTGACTATGCCCTCACATGATGTCTGTCATTAGCAATAAAACATTGTTTCATGATTTTCCAAACAACAGTTAATTAACAACCCTACCAGATGAAAGAATCATCTACCTCATGGCTCCCAGAAAAACAATGTAAGTTTTGTGAAGGGAGGAAGAGTCAGTCCAAATACCGCAAACAGAAACTTTTCATTATAAAACAGATTTTTATTTATAGATGGCTTTATTGTTGACTTCATAAACACACATTTCTTGAACTAACAAGTGATGATCTAGATGCCCATTTGCAGCTTAAACTTAAGGGCTAGTGAAAATCCAGATTAGTGGATAAGTACATAATTTCATGGCACTTGCTAACCCATCTTTTGACTTTAAGTATTTAGTATGTATCAGTACACAGCTCTCCATATATTTTCATATATATTCTCAATGAATATGTCATCTCTTGTAGTGCCCAAACTGAAGTTTTACAAGCCGTGTACTCACCCCCTACAGAGTTCAGTTTTTTTGCCTCTACATATTGCTGATAAATGTGAAACTCAGGCAGTCGTGCTGTTTTGTGTTGTTCTTAATCAAGGAGAGAGACGTCGTTAATCTCATTATCACCCTGTCAACAGTTTCTCTCATGATGTTAACGGTCAGTACACTTCTGCTGAGTCAATCAGGGTCTGAACAAAAGCAGAATACTGAACATGTCAACCAGTTCCTCTCTAATGACCTGAATTTGAAAAAAAATATTATTATGGGATGGCATACTTATTCTGATTTATGCCAATTAAACTTACATTATATACACACACTGATATATACCAATGTATATTATTATATATTTATCATTAGATTTACTACACTTTTTAGCGTTTAAGATATAGTTGTAAAACCCATTACCATAAGGATTGCCTTTTAAATCTAATAATGCGTCAATGAAAAATAGACCACGGATCATTTTGCATATATAGCTGGAATTATGGATGAATTAGGCAACCTATCCACAGACAAACATCATTAAAATTTAGGGAAAAACCTCATATATATTGTGTGCAATAAATTAACAATATTAACAGCTGTTCCATGAGCAAAAAATAAATACAAAATTTGGAAGATTTCGGCCTAGATTCCACGGCTCCCATAAAATAAAAACTGAGTGAAGTTCAAACGCTAACACGCTATAACATCACGCATGTAAATCCAACCTCAGAGAAATGGCATCAGAGTGCTCAAACTTTCGCTAATATCCTAACCCCCTATTCTACCTGTCCAATAACTATTATAAAAAATCTCTATCACATGCCTCCTGTAACGATATCCAATTTTGCTGAATTTCTGAAGGCTTTTCATCAGCCCGGAATTTAATAAAAGCCTGCGGGTATCTTCAACCACTTGTAAAGGCAGACAAATTCCTCCAAGAGGCCTAGATGTCTCAAATCAGTCCATATGAAGAAGCTAACACCTTAATTGTGTTGGATTTGAGTGTTGTTTGCTCTCAACTAAGGGATTAATACTGCTATCTTCTATGAGCCAGGGGATCACCATAACCCCCTCAATACCCGCTAACCTATAAGAGCCCAGGTATCCCTTGGGATCCCCTCTCAACACGGACTACCCCCTATGAGTTAGCGCATCACTCAGAATCCCCTATCAAAACCTGCTACCGCTGGGATCCCCTTGGATCCCCTTTCAACCTCTAGGAAATCTGTGCATTATAATTGGTTACACTTTTAACCAATGAGATATGAGGCGGGAGTAATTAAAATACTTTATTCTGATTGGCTGAAATATGACTGACACATATTTCAGCCAATCTCTATCCACCAAAAATAGTATGTAAGATGAAGACAAGGTTAAAAAAAGCTAGTAGTGTCTGAGCTCCTGGGAGGAGGAGCTCCGTGAGGTGTTTTTTTTTTTTTTTATAGAGCAGCATTTTTTTTTTTTACGCCAAGACTCATTTCCTTGCGTCGAAGATGAGGAAAATGGGCTTCAATCAAGAAAGAAGAGGACTGTTTTTTCAATCAACATGGAAGTGCTCACCTATCCAGGGCTGAAGAATTAGGAACCTGGGCATCGATGATCATTGCTGGAGGCCGTAGAAAGGATAGGTAATGTACATTTTCCCGCCTTACAGGTATAATTTGTTTATATTTTATTAGTGTTCAAGGGTCATAGCGGGTATTAAGGGGGAATCCCGGGGGATACCAGCTCACAGGGTGTATCGGGTATTAAGTGGAAATCCTGGATTAGCATGTAATAGTAGGCTGGCGGGGTCATAAATCCACTGCATTCGTTTTTATTATGTATCAATCCCCTGCCATGGTACAAAAAGATAAGGAAGGTTATTAGGGCTAGTGTAGTGTGTTCAAGTTAGTGTTGCTCTAGACACTTCCGATTCAGAGTCTCCTGCAAGAAATTGGGAGTGGCTTGTGCGCAGGGGCCCCAATGCATTTTGTTTCCGTGGTGTAGGCCCCAGGCCCATGCCCCCCCCCCCCCCCCGATCAATATAAGTGAGTGTCACAAGCCCATGTGTGGTTATATTTGGTGCACAGTCACTGCATGCAGAGCCATGGGTGGGGGGCTGACACTGCCAAGATAGAGGATGCAGGGAGGGGGTGTTTAGAGGGCAGATTATTTTACAACAAAGGGATTAACCCCTCCAAAGACTGAGATTATCTGCATGGTGTCCGCTATATTTATTGTGCGTGTGATGGAATCTTAATGGAATATCCAAGTAAACAAGAGCCCAGGTGTGGAGAGGGGGGTCCACTATTATTGTGTCTGGAGCATTTAAATTGTGGGATTTAAATGCCTGCATCGCGATTTAAATCGTTATCGTGAGACTTAGCATTTTCCAGGGACAGGGACCAAAAACAGCGTTATCGTGAATCAGCGCTCAGAGGAGTAGTATATAAATAGTACATCTGTGCTCACATTTAAATGTCTAAAACAGGTTAAAAAATCTGTTTCCAGCTCAGAATTCCAAGAAATACAGCTATTACACTGCACTCTGGGAAGCTGAGCATGGACATGCAAATGTGCCCACAAATGCTTCGCTCTTCCATCCATACACAAGGCATTTTGCTTGTCCCTGCTCAGCTTGCACCAGGGCCCTTCATTCCCTAGCTCGGCCACTGCGCCCCCCTATTTACAGCTCATTTCCCCATACTCTGCCACAAAAAACTATGCAGTAATAAGGCAACTACAGGGAAGTCTGCTGCACACTTTCGCCACAGAAAATGGCGTGAGGAGCTCTAGCCAAAGTTGGTGGGAAAATCAGATATGTTCTCTCAAAAAATCACAATAAATTAAAAAAAGTTGTTTATACTGATATGTACTACGTAAAAGTCATGGACAGCTGAACACTTACAGCGACAATTTAATTGCTTTGCAGGGTGTGTAACACACTGCCAAGACGAAGACTTGGCCACTTCTCTCCTGCTTCATAATTTAATTTTTTCCCCCAGTTGGGCATACACCAAGTTAGGCTCTGACAGGCCACACTGGTTGGATCAGCTCTTCCAATAAATAAACTCTGATCGCTCCCATTTTATTGAAACTCGTTTCCCTGGCAGCCAAAGACCACAAGATTCTCCTGCAAATTTTCCCCGCACACTCTCACAGTGCCGCTGTTGTCAGCCATGACAGATTCATTGCCCATCCATTCCCTAAAACAAAAGACCTGCCATATCCGGCCATGGTACACGTAGTAGCAGTTAGATCAAAAGATAACAGCTGTAATACCTCACTTGCCTATTTAGTTCCTTGCTTTAAGGTAATAAATGCCCTTTTTGCTTGTTTGTAGTACAATACAACATATTAAATAATAAAGCACTGCTATGTATACAAAACGGCAGCAAGCACAACTCAATCATTAATAAATCTTTCTGCATTCAAATACTAGCACTTTCCATCCATATATAACTGACATGTATCGCATGTAAACAACGGTAATTTAAGTCGGAACTGAAGGGAGATAGATTCCCTTCTTCCGGGCTAGAGAAGTATGGGATATATATATATACATATATATATATATACATATATATATATATATATATATATATATACATATACATATATATATATATACATATATATATATATATATATATATATATACATATATATATATACATATATATATATATATATACATATATATATATATACATATATATATATATATATATATATATACATATATATATATATACATATATATATATAAATATAAATAAAAAGGTAACATCAATTAATTTTTTATTTAAGGTGTATGAGCTACATATGGTGCTTTAGATTGTTTTTAAATACTTTGTGAAAAATTTTTTTATTTGAAATTGTATTTACTTAAATGGCCACTGTAGTTCAAGAATAAAGACACTAGTTTGTGGAATATGTAATAAATTAACAGCATTAGCAGCTAGGGTCACAAACATTTTTAGAGAGAAAATCAGAATTTTTGAAAATCATGTGTATGAGTACCAGAATCTGTTTGTGTTAGTTATATCGCTTCCTTAGAGCTAGATCATGAGGGTGTGATTTTTCATCTATCAGTGGAGGAAGCACTAGGGGAGGAAGGAACAGGGAGACGTCACTAGTCTTTGTTAAATATTTAGATCAGATTAAAATTGACAGCACACCCATTCCCCCTTCAGATCCATAAACAGGAAGTTTGCACCACCAAAGTATCATGGATACCTCCAGGGTCCAGTAGAGGTATCAATGTATTTATTTTTATTAAAACTAGCTTTTCATTTTTTTCTGTGCTTAATTATGCTTTTACTTAGACACAACAGTTTCAAATATATATTTTTTCATTGTGCAGTGGTCCTTCAAAGGCCAAAACATGCCGATTTCGGTATTCAAGGCGTCTTCATGAGCAAAAAAGCCTTTGGCACTCAATGCTTTCTTGTGATAACTTTCATAGGATGACTGGCACACTATATCTGTGTTGAAGGAAAGTTTTTAGGGTACTAATCTGATCAATGGCCTCAGCCTATCAGTTCAGCCCATGTAATTGTTGAAGCTGTGAATATAATAGGGCAAGTAATTAATCTCCTACATTGCTTGCTCCAATTTGTATGAGTAGCAGAAGAAAAAAAAAACAGTGCAACGAACAATAAACCAATTCATAATATCCACTGGTGCTAATGTAAACAGGCTAAATTGAAAACTAAATACCATGTAATGCCGGTTTTGAATAAGACTTGATAAAAAGAGGAAACATCTCAAAAGCTTGTCCAAACAAAAAGATAACACTATATACTGCATATATATATATATATATATATATATATATATATATATATATATATATATATATATATATATATTAGAGCACAGTCATCTACTATAATAGTTACTATTCTCTTGAACATCCCATTATAAAACTAAAGGAAACATTCTTCCAACTTCGCACACTTTCTACCCAGGCAAACTTTACATCTATTTTAATGCAACAGAACTTCTCTTCTACCCTCACACTTCCATCTGTCACTCTCTGGCCAATTCTGATCTCTGCTATTCTTCCCCATGTTTCAGCCTCTCGCACTACCTTTAGATTGTGAATTTTCTATCTTGGAAGGTGCTTTGAGAAAAAGCACCATGTACTTAAGGGTACAGTATATATAAGTATATATATAGGTATATAGAAGAAAAATATATAGGTATATAGAAGTTTCCTGGGTTTCAAATGCTTGGTAAGAAACAGGCAGTGATTATCAGAAAAATATGTGTTATATAGAAGAGTTCTGTGTACTTACACATTTATAGGCAGGAGAGTAAATATCAACTTTGCATACAGAGAGGAAACTGACATTGCCAAGTATGCAGAGGTAATGTATCTAAGTATGCAGATTGACCTTTCAAAGGAAGTACCTGTGTTGCATTGCTTCTTTGCAACACAATAACCCATGATGCAAATGTATCCGCTTTCTCCAAATTTGCCAATACGAATTATGCAAATCTTAGCATGGATTTTCAGGGGAGTCAACTGACAAAAGCACCAGCTTGCAAATTGAAAAGATTTAGCAAACATCAGGGTGAGTTTGTAAATGTTTATTTTGGTATTTTTTTATGCAAAAAAATGTTTGCATACACCACTGATTTTCCTCTATCAGATGCATTCATAATCCAGGAAACATATGTATGCCTTTAAGATTTTAAGTGCAAAGGGCCTTCACTTCTGCCATGTGTTCATATTGTGTTTTTCTTTGTAATCAACTCCTGAATATCGCTACGGAATATAGTAATAATAATAATTTTTCATGACCTCCATAACTTTGCGTTGGCTTGGCGTTTTTTTGCAAATTTTCATTAAATTCTGTCCTACCAAACAAAAGTTGATTTATGTTGAATTTGGAGGAGATGACATGGTGTTTTTTCCTATAGGAATTTGTATCACAAAATTTTGTATCACAAATGTATTTGTAATAGTGAGCTAAAATGCCTCCATGCCTTTTTTGGAGCATTTTAGATAGCCTAAGACATTTTTGAGATATAATGGCTGAAAAATATATGTAATGAGCATGCTTAGTAGAAACTTGTGCTCATGAACAACTGACAGATTCAGACAATCATGGTTAGGTGATATTTCTAGTGCTGAGAGAGAGAGAGAGAGAGAGAGAGAGAGAGAGAGAGAGAGAGGGCTCTGGCTATGTATGATTGCTAGGATAGCATGAGCGTTGCCATTCCTGTATTCACACTACACAGAGCATCTGGATACTGCACCTTCATACAGACAGTGTGAGCTCTGCTATTCATATACTGACACTACACACGGACACTACACCGTCATACAGCAAGAGTGAGCACTGCTCTTCCTATTCTGACGCTACACATTCATACAGACAGTGTGAGCCCTATTATTCATGACACTATACATGGCAACTGGAGCCTGCACCATCATACAGATAGTGTGAGCTCTGCTATTACGGACCCTACACACAGTATCTTGGTACTGTACAGTTTGAGCTTTGCTTTTCCTGTACTGGTACTACACACTACACCTTTATACCAGGATAAGAGCTTTATTAGAGAACAGCTGATCTTTGCTGAGAGTATCTGAAGAATTCCTTTTAAACTGATATATTTTAACATTGTTGATACTAAACAAAATCATTATAATGAATATTATTCCAGGAATCCTCAGACAACTTGGAGCCATGCCTCTTATTTGCAGGTCTTTTTTTTTGTCAAAAACAACCACGTATGAGAGAATTGTTTAACTAAATTCGACATTTCCTATCCTTGGTATCCAGCCATACTTACTATTCATAAATAATTTTTGATTGTTAAAAAAAGCAAATACATGATATCATATTCAAGGATCTGCCTATGTTTCTTGAAATACCTTATAAGACCTTAAAATGCATTGGTATATATGTGTAAGCATGTGTTTTGATGTGTCAGTTGTTTAGGAAAAGAACATTTTTTATTTTCTTTCAACTTGAAATAATATGATACATTGATAAAAACTAGCTGTATTGTTTTTTTTAGATTTCAAATAAAGAGAATAAAGTTAGTTAACTAAAAATATTTTCATTATAATAAACTTGAGATAAATACTGGACATTTATTGGCAAACTGCATTAAAGCATAGTTAAGGTTGCAACACAGCATAGGGCAATTTAAGATTGGAAAAATGCAGGAAATTGTGCACATACCCTAAACATCACCCTCTCCTACAAAAGGTATTTCTGATGACATTATCATTACATATGATAACTATGATAAAAATATGCTGTTAATCTTTTAACTTGATTGCAGTTTTTACAAAAATATATAGTTCATTTAAATATATATCTATATATATACTGTATATATATATATATATATATATATATATATATATATATTCACCCATACAAAGTTATTACATATTATTTGAGGCTGATAAAAGGCTGTTAGTCCATCAAGTTCAACCTTTTTAGATCTGTTCTGATCCTTTTAATATGTGGATATTTGTTAATAATTGTTACTTGATCCAGATGAAGGCAAACAGAAAAAAAACATTGAAACTTTGCCAATTGTCTCATAAGGAAAAAAAAAGCAAAATTCCTTCCTGACCCCAGAGAGACTGGCGATCAAATTTCTCCCTGGATCAATATTCCTTCGCTAGTTATCTAGGATAACCTTGTATGCCCTCTTTATAAAAAAAACATCTAACCCCTTTTTAAAGTTATCTATCTAATTCACTGTCACCACCTCCTTTGTAAGAGAATTCCACAGTTTAAGCCTAAGGTGAAATCTTTTTACTTCTAACCTCAAGCGATGTCCTCTTGTCAGTTGAAAATCACTTGGCACAAAAAGTTCACTTGACAAAGCCTTGTATTGACCCTGGATATATTTATATAAGGTAATCATATCCCTTCATAGACACCTTTTTCTAGGGAAAATAAGTTTAATTTGGTTAGTCTTTCTTCATAACTTAGCCTCTCCATTCCCCTTATTAGTTTTGTTGCCCTTCTTTATACGTTTTCCAACTCTAAAATGCCCGTTTTATGAAGTGGTGCCCAAAATTGTACTCCATATTTAAATTGAGGGCATACTAAGGATTTGTACAGTGACAGAATTATATTTGCTTCCCTTGCTTCTATACACGCTAATATTTTACTTAGCTTTGCAGCTGCTGCTTGGCATTGAGCACTGTTATCTAGGTGGTTGTCCACAAGCACTCCCAAATCCCTTTCAATATCTGATACCCCTAGATTTGCTCCATTAGGATTATACATTGCAAGGCTTTTTTTTCCTACCCAAATGCAGAACTTTACATTTATTTGTATTAAATCTCATCTGACATTTAGTCGCCTATTTGTCTCATTTATGCAAATCCCTTTAGAGGGAAAGTAGTTCATTTTCTGATTTAATTACCTTGCACAACTTAATGTCATCAGCAAAAATGGAGACAATACTTTCCAGTCCTACTTCTAAGTCATTATTAAATATGTTAACAATGGAGAGGTCCTAATACTGAACCCTGAGGAACCCCACATACCACATTAGTCCAATCGGAGTATGTTCCATTTACAACAACCCTTTGCTTCCTATCTTTTAGCCAGCTCTCAATCCATGAGCAGATATTTACTGCAATTCCTGTATCCCTTAGTTTACTCAATATTCTTCCATGTGGCAATGTACCAAAAGCATTTGCAAAATCCTTTGCAAAATATATATCCTGCAATGATATAATTATACTGAAACAATGCAGTCTACATAATTATTTGATGATTAAATATTTCTATTAAGACCTATGGGTGATGCTATAATGATATCTTTATTTAGGTATAACACAACTGTATCCATGTACAAGTCACCCTTTATCTGCCCCACAAGGAAGCCAGGTCCAAAAATTTGCTCCATCCCCTGCCAGGACCATGCCACAGACCATCTCCCAGGATGCTTTTTCTCTATGAACTTCCATGATTGGCAAAGAATATGCAACATGTGATTCACTATGTAAAAGGGAACTGGTTAGGGGTGGAACAAACATGGAGCTTTATAGTGAGTGTCCAGCATTTTAAAAGTATTTTTACAGATTCCATAAAGAAGAAACACTATCAATAAGTTCCTTTAAAGTCCTGGTTACAAATCAGCGTGCTGCCATGAGAGAGGTCTGTATTAATTGAATATAAACACAGACATAATGTTTTGTGAGTGACAGCTTGTGGCCTTGGCGTTTCATTCACTCATCATGTCTATCCATTCGGCAGCTTGAGGATAATGGACATTCACTTTAAACATTTATACTTAATGAGAAATAATACATTTCCTGGCAGCTGATAACCAGCTTGGGGAGTTGGAGCAGTGAAGCGAGTACATGTCCTGCCCGCAACTGGTGGTATTTATGTCTGTAGCGCTTCCTCTGTGACAACCATTACAGAACTATTGGAGTGCAAGAAAAAAAAATCATGTTTGTGAAGTATGTGACTAACAACTTTAGCATTTGTGCAATCCATGATCATAAAACATTAATAGAGAAAATCATAGTTTTTGAAGGTATATGTTTATGTACTGATGGTTTCATGTTATCTGGTTTCGTCATTATTTTATGGTAGCTTGGAGCCTGAGTGATGCTTATCTTATTTGTAAATGAATGGAGTGTAGGGGAGGGAGAAAGTAGAAGTGAGGGGCAATTGTTATATAACTAGATATTTTAGAATATGACAACTATCCCATTTAACCCACATATGCTCAGAAGTAGGCAACTATAACTACAAGCAATGCCCTTCGGACACACAACTGTCAACAAAGTGTCATGGTTGTCTCCAGGAACCAGCATAAAAAATTATGATTAAAAACAACCTACCTTATATATAAATAGAACAGGATTTATTATTTCCAATGGAAGTTAAGGACATTACATGGCTAAGTGTGTCTACAAGGCCAAACCATTATAAATATATTTCACAATCAATCATAACCTTTGCTTATTTGATAAATATAAAAATACTACAAATAAACTGACACACCCAGAAATTCCCTTAAAAGGTATATATCTAAGTTTCCCTGTTTTTACCTTTTTCTAATTTAACACATGCTGCTTATATCAGGAACACACTTTACATTGAGTTATGCTATAAACCGATTTATTTTATTTAAAAATAAAACTTATTTTACACAATCCCAGAGCTGCTTATATGGGCACAGTGTACCTACTGTGACGATCTGAGGGTAGGGGCTATACAAGCCCAGAGCCACCTGCTATAGACTACAGGTTAACTACACACAAGGACCGTGGGGTTCTTGGAAATCTTGGCACCAGCACCATGATATCTGGCTTCTGTATCTATCAGGGTCCTTGCATCAGAAATCAGTACTTCCAGGCTACCACAAGACTCCAGATCTGCTTCTTCATAGGGGGCTTGATAAGACTTGTTACAGTCAGTCAAACCTACCCCATCAGGATCCTACAGAGTCTCGCAGTACCTCCCTGCAGCCATCCAGGAGATCAAGAGCAAAATAAGAGACATACAATTTATATAAGCCTCAAAAGTGAACTGTTTTATTTTTGAAAAGTAGCAAAACACAGTATATATATATATATATATATATATATATATATATATATATATTGTGACAAGGATGGTCGTATAACTCGGTAGTTTCTTGAAAAAGGGACTGATACTGGCTTGAAATGCAGCAGATTGGTTTATTTGCAAATGCAAGTAACAACTGAGCAGTAACTCTGCTTAAAAAAT
Organism: Discoglossus pictus; assembly: GCA_027410445.1. Taxonomy (NCBI): domain Eukaryota; kingdom Metazoa; phylum Chordata; class Amphibia; order Anura; family Alytidae; genus Discoglossus; species Discoglossus pictus. Next base: position 27,581,905 of record CM050176.1, on the reverse strand, counting down.
GAAAATAAACATCTACTTAAACGAGCTGACTTTAACTAAGGAACACCCTGACTACTCCTGTGCAGCTGACCTGCGACAGGGAAAAAACACTACAACACTGTGTCTTCCGGAAGGAGTAGCTTTCACACAATAGTGCCACCTAGTGGCCAGGATACAGTCAGTCTCTTATGTGGGTAGTAGTGCCACCTTGTGGCCTGGATACAAATAATCTCTTCTTACTTATATTGCCACCTTGTGGCCAGGATACACATAATCTCTTCTTACTTCTACTGCCACCTTGTGGTCAGGATAAACATAACCTATAGTACATCTGGAAGTCTCTTCCACGGTACTCTTTACACCGTCGCGGATGAAGCATAGGGCCCGCCCGTCTCTCCCGTATGCTTCACCCCAGGGTCCCTTAAATATCACAACTCTACTTGCATTAACTTCATTCGACAAAACTCAGCCTCTTCCCTGGGGCATAATAAGTCTTGGTACCTTCCTTCTGAGGCCTCTGTCAGCTTCACACCCGCTAGGCCTTTAAGGCAGCTCTGCCTGGGGATTCTCACTAAACCTTCACACTTCTCTCTTCAAACTCAGCCTCTTCCCTTGGGCATAATACGTCTTGGTACCTTCCTTCTGAGGCCTCTGTCAGCTTCACACCCACTAGGCCTTTAAGGCAACTCTGCCTGGGGATTCTCACTAATCCCTTCACACTTCTCTCTTCAAACTCAGCCTCTTCCCTGGGGCATAATACGTCTTGGTACCTTCCTTCTGAGGCCTCTGTCAGCTTCACACACGCTAGGCCTTTAAGGCAACTCTGCCTGGGGATTCTGACTAATCCCTTCACACTTACTTGGCTTCCTGAGGCTGTATTCACTCGTCCAGCTCTAAGCGTCCTGTGCCTGCAAACAGCTCGCACTTCCTGCTGTTGTCTCAATACTCGCAGCCACAGTAAATCAGGTAAACTCTTACAGGCTTGCTTCCAAAACTCCCACTGTAACTCCACACAGGATCAGCCTCCACTCTGTGGCTTGCTTCTGGCAGCAGCACACAACCTGCCCAGAGCCTAGCCAGCCACACCCGCTTCCATGTTTGCTTTCCAGGCTTTTAAAGGGAAAGGGAAATTGCACCAATTAGGAGTTCTTCAGAAGTTTTAACTCCGTCACTCCTGTCAAGAACTCCATACTCCACTTGCTTGTCATATCATCTAAGGGCCAAACGGTCACAATATATATATATATATATATATATATATATATATATATATATATATATATATATATATATAGTTAGATACAGGCAGTGTATTCCACACAAAAATGACAGGAAGTGGCTGACAAACAGGTGAGATTAACTCCACATGGCATCCTGTCTTCCTGTCTGTGAACAAACAGGGCAACCTCCAATACACATATTGCTGTCTCTGGCTGTCTGGCTACAGAGAAGTACAATGGGACAGAACAGCTTGTAATAAAATGGAGGTGTTTATGCAGGTAATCCACTGCTGGAGCAATCTGTGCTTTTATGGTGGCTCAATAAACCAACCTCTAGGCTGAGAAAAAGGGGTCTGTGACATTACTCCCCCCTTCCAGACAGCAGTTTTGGGGCTATGATCCTTAATGGATGATAGTCTTGAACGGCAGCTTAAGTCCCCATCCAAATTAAAAATGTTGGCCCAAGTGGCCACTACATAAGTCCCAGTGCATGACCTCCTTCTGGAGGGGGTAGTAGGTTGGCCCAGTCTATGGGTAGTTCAGGAAAATGTCCACAGTCTAACCCCAATTTCTGTAGGGTCTTGGGAACATAATCCAGTTGCACAGGCCTTCCAGGGGGTATCTGGGCTTGTAGCCATGTTTCAGCCACTCTCCCCCATTTCCCTTCACCTGGGATCCCAATCCTTACGGTCCCAGGTAGAAAAACAGCCCAACCCCATTCCTTTCAATAACCTACCCCAAATTGCAGGCATCAATCTTGGAGACACATCCAGGGTCTCAGGAACTAGGGCACACTGCAACCCCCTTGGCCACAGGCAGATAGTGGCTCTGGGGTATCCCATCTAGGGATCAGCTCAGGCAGGGGTAAAAAGCACTTCCCTGCCAGTACAATCTCCTTAGGGTCGTTGTCAAGGCTGGGTAAGGGTAAAATAGAGCAGGATTTGGGATTAGAGTCTCTGGATAGAGACCCTTTCCTAGCTGAGGCTTACCCGGAGTAGCAGACGTCACTGGGGGTCGGTAGCTCCTTAGGGCAAGTATCCTCCAGTGCTGGCAAGGTTGGGATCACTTCTGGAGCTAGGATACGCTGTGTCATGTCCACTGGTACTGTGGGCAGCTTGACCATATGCTTTAACTCTGGGGCTGTCAGGACTGAAGCGATCCCAGTCAGCCCTGCTGGCAACTCTGCAGGGTTTGGGAGTGGAAACTCAACTTGCTTCTTCCTCAGGGCCAGTGCCCTCACCTGAACTCCTACACTTATCTGGATCCACCTGATCCATGCTGGGCTTCAGGGTCTCAGGGGATGCCTCCTCTCCTAATAGCCTCATGCCCCGATCTGGCATCACATTCTCCATGACTGTCAGCCTTGGCGCCAGGACATCAGTGGTCTGTGGTTCAGGACAGGTAACAGTCCATGGGTAGTTGGACAGACTTTCAGGGCTTGCACCCTCCTCTGCCAACTGTTCAGTCTCCAGCTCCTCACCCTTGGTTAGCGGCTGGAACTTTTCTGGTTGTTGGCCATCTCCCAGTGGCTGGTGCTGCTTTACACTGCTCCCCAGTCTGGCATCTACCTGTTCTCCAGGCCTCCTTTCCTGGTGAGTTCCCAGAGGTCCCTCTGATCTTGCCTGTTCTGTTGCGGTCAGATTTGCAGGTACCTTCTGGTTTCCTTCCTCCACCTTATAGGGGTGTAGCCAACAGGCCACTTCCTCTTGCAGTGTATCCTCTGCTAGCTCAGCTGGGGAAGCATTGCGTAATTCCAAGTACTTGAGCCAGGTCCCACCTGGGCCGACCTCCTAAAGTAGTTCCTCATACTCTTTTTCCAATTTCATTTCTTTATGGGTCAACAGATTGAGCAACTTTTCTTCTTCTGCACCTGGGTCTATTTCCATGTCCTTTTGGCATTGTGCCAATTGGATTTCCCAGCGCTCAGCGGTTCCAAGGCCACACTTTGGATCTCCCTGTAGCACATTTGGGAGCCCTTCCACCAGTCCAAGCCTGTAGAAGGAGGGCCCTTGTGATGCAGGAGTTGGAAGCATTAGGTCTACATACTCATGTTCCAAGTCGAGCTCCAACCACACCAGGTCCTCAAGCCATTTTGCTAGCTTCTCAACCGGCTGGAGCCCAAGGGAAACCATACACTGATTTAGAAAAGCTGTCCACCTATCTTAGTCTGTGGCAATCCGTTGCCTTCACCACTCCAGCATACTGGTGATCAGACTCCTTTTCTCCCTGATCACCTCTGCTCTGCAGGCCTCCATGTGGTCCCTGATCCCATCTATCAATTGCTGGCCTTCCGTGAACTTGAGCCTAGATGTGAAGGTTTGGCAAAATAGCTGAATGGTTTCTGCATCCCTGCCAAGCATCAGAAAGCACTGGACCTCAATACTGCATAGATCAACCAACCCAGCACTGCCAACCAGTTGTGATGATCCAAGGGTAGGGGCTATACAAGCGCAGGGCCACCTGCTATAGACTACAGGTTAACTACCCACAAGGACCGGTTGTTGGAAATCTCGGCACCAGCACCCTGATATCTGGCTTCTGTATTGGTCAGGGTCCTTGCATGAGAAATCGGCACTTACAGGCTACCAAGAAACTCCATACCGGCTTCTTCTTAGGGGGCTTGATAAGATTTGTTACAGTCAAACCTACCCAGCAGAATCCCATAGAGTATCTCAGTATCTCCCTGCAGCCATCCAGGAGAACAGGAACAAAATAAGAGACATACGATTTCTATGCTCCTCAAAAGTGAACTGTTTTGGTTTTGAAAAATAGCAATATATGGTTAGATACAGGGGGTGTATACCACACAACAATGACAGGGAGTGGCTGACAAACAGACGAGATTAACTCCACATGGGGTCTGATAGTCTGGCATCCTGTCTGTGACCAATAAGGCAACCTCCAATACACATAATGCTGTCGCTGGCTGTCTGGCTACAGAGATGTAATCATCTTATCTGGCAAACAATGCAACAAAACAGGTTGTAATACAATGGAGGTGTTTATGCAGATAATCCACGTCTGGAGCCTAGAAGTCTGTGCTTTTATGGTAGCTCAATGGGCCAAAACCCGGGCCAATAAAAGCACTGCAAAGAAACACAGATTCCTGGTACAGGTGACTACACATCCCATGATTCCTTGCTACAAAAACTTCCATCGTAGATGTACTGTATGCAATGTATTAGCTGCCTGTGATTGGCCAACACAAATTTTGAATTTTATGTATAATAAAGTTTATATTGGTATTTTTTCATGAAAATGTTTGCATACACTACTGATTCTCCTCTATCAGATGCATTCATAATCCATGAAAATTAAATATGTCTTTAATACCTATAGTTTAAAATATAGATTGGGAATGATCCCCTTTTAACACAGCAAAATATCATATCATAAGAAATGGTAAAATAAGTACTTTTCAAGAAGTAATAATACATTATGATTTATATGTCTCTGATAGATGGCAATACTTTCAAGTAAAAATATAAATACAAACATATTTAAAAATGAATGCTTCAGAACGCCAGAGCATCAAGAAATATTCAGACTAAAGAAACATACTTTTGTATGTTTCTTTCTTATGTATGTATCCCAATAATAATAAATAAGTACAAGCCACACATACCACCAACATTTTTTCAAAGGATGCAAGGAATTTGACATGCCCATTCATATGTGTGGGAATGCCCTAAAATTTAAACATTCTGGTGAACAGTACAAGAAATGATTAAAAATATATGGGCTTATGAATTAAATTTAGACTCTGTAATAATGCGACTAAATGGACCTTTGGAAGGTATAGGGCGAAATGGACAAACAAACAGATACAATGCATTAACAGACTACAATGAAATGTATTATTATTTCTATATGTTTGTTATCTGTATGTATTAAAAGAAAATCAATAAAATATACATTTTAAAAAGAACAAAGTTTATGGCACTTTCCATGCCTAATTATGCTCTTAGACAGGTTTAAATGGCCACATTTAGTTCAGAGACCGTAACTAGATCGCAGACAGCCGAATGTCTAAGAGTGAGTTGCAGGCTTCCGTTGGTCTATGTTTGCGATGCTATTCAATTGCTCAACCCTGCAAGTTACGGGCCCGAGGCCACAATCGTAATCCATGCACTCATTAGGAGCAGTTCAGAGCGAGAACATGATTAATTCAGCAAGCCCGTAACCGCCTATTTCGAATCAGCCAAAAGAAATGAGACTGTCATTACTACGGCAGTAAAACATGGAGGTTACCTGTCAATCAATTAGGTTCGGGGGTCCAATTTGCGATCAGACTTGCAAATCCCAAAAATAAAGAATTATGAAAACGAATGCCAATACTGTTCTAGTCCATATGGGTGGCCTGATATGTATTAACTCATTGATACCTGAGATCGATTTAACCTCGAAATGACACATCAAAAATATTTTTATTTCCTGACGATTTGCGAGCTTGAGACTGTTGTACAATTAATTCTACAGTGCAGTAGTTATTCTTTATTTGCATTTACAGTGCTACGAATAGGTGTTTAACCCCCTTGCGGGTCCTCTCTAGCACTCGTAGGATTTTCTCCTTCATTTGCCATTTACTGGTGTGAAAACATTTGCGGGCTTGAGTAAATTGATCAATTGAATAGCGATTTACTGTTTTAGCCATCATAACTCTTGGGAAAGTGAGAGATCAAAAGCTTCTAGGGGCTGTAAGTTACAAGTTTAACCATCACAATATTTTCAAGCCCGTAAATCGGAAGCTGCTTGGAGCCAATTGAATTGCAAAATAGCTTGCAAGCTTATGTATGGGTTTCCGGATCTCAAATGTCCTCAATTGAATGTGTCCCAAAGTTTTTAAATATATATTTTTTCAATGTACAGTTTCTAATTATTATCTTTATTTATAATGCGCCAACATATTCCATATCACTGTACAGGGGTACTTTTAAATCAATACCATAATTTCTGCCGGGCAAGATGCTTTTTAATCTGAGAAAAACAGCAGTCATTATCAATACTTACTCTCTCATCTCCCGATTATATATGGAGAGTGTGATAGGAGCACTGTGAGAGATAAGGGGCCTACTACTACACACTGCCCTTGCAGTATTCAGCATTAATTGCACAGCTCCTTTATGCTAATATGTGACTTGGTATGCTAATTTGCCACTCAGGATGCTTGATAACTTTAGGGGGCATTGTTTTGCCTCCACAGAGACAAGCAAGCAGGATGTAATACTTATTAGCACCATCAATGTAGCTAATTAGTATTTAGGAGCCAGCAATTTGCAGAACAAAATAATATAATTAATTTATTAATATAGTTTTATAAGTATGGTCTTTAGAACTGGACACAGTATATTATTCAGTGTCTGGCTGATTGGCCTTATACAAAACCACCCAGATAACAATGATCTTTTCCACACAAAAAAAACATGGTGGGGGATATTGGGATACTGAGCAGAAAGCCAAGTGGAACAGTATGACCAGGGACATAAGGATGTGCGTGGTGTGTTACAGTCCATGGGGTCAATGACAAAAAGAAAAGAAAATCATGCAATGAAAAACAAATTGACATAACTTGAGGCTGTGATCGCACATACAGCATGAGAATGGGGAGAAATAAGTCCAAATTGAATAATTAAGATAACTTGAATGTGAGTCATGTGACTGGAGGGAGGTGGAGACAGACCCAGCACCTCAGGCAGGTAACATTCCTATTAATATCATGATATTTACTTCTGGCTTTATTGTTGACTTTATACCCTTTAGCTAAAAAGTGGTGAAGTACATACCCACAATCCTTTATCTGGTGCTTTCATTAGCTCTTTAGTTTTCTGTTGTACATTATACCAAAATCTTTTACTATTTTCGGTTACGTGTAAAAAAATAAAATCACTCCGCAAATTTCTGCATACCAAAATCCTCTTTAAAAATTCCCTTCCACATCTCTACCGTATGGCAGCTGATAATTGAATGTCTGTCTTTCTGTTTGCTATATAAAATCTTATGTTTCTGTGAGATACTGCCATGCTATAATGTTTTAATGAAAACTTAAAAAACTGTACACAAGACTCTGATAGATATGTGGACACGAGCGTCTCTAGTGTCCCCTTCTGCACAGAAGAATGATAAGCGTAATTCTATTTTTTATATGCATTATAAATTCACTTTGCTATTTTGAATGTATTAAGTTCATTCTCTTTGCTCTGTATCAAAATGCCGTCATTTTTGGTAATGCAGCTCACTACAAAATGCAGACAACTCCAATCTGAGTAACTTTACTTCTCCCCTTTGTACAGATATATTTAATGTTTCTTTATATTTTGAATTTGCCCTTCAAGATACCAGCTGATGAGACGTGGCTTTATCTCCAGCCTAATTTCCAATCCATTATGCTTTTTGAAATATCCTGCTCTTACGGTATAATTGATTTTTACGCTATAAATTATTATTAGTGCTTACATTCCTTAATAATAAGAAAATGTGCAATTTATGGGCAGTATGCCTCATTGTTAATCCTGAGACTACCTGACTAGTATGATATCAGAGGACAAGTGTTGGGTCTACGGTAACATCCGAAAATCAGACGGATCATTAATGTGAAAATAATTTGTGTGAAATCATTAAAGGACAACTGACAATTAAACATATTTTCAGTTTCTCTTATTTTGATTTTAAAGGAACAGTGGAATTCAACTAAAACAGCTATTTGGGATATTAACATAAAAATATTTTTTAAATAGGGAATCAGAATAAAAAGGGAATCACAATATGTGAATACTCTTTTTAGGGATAGAGGATACCATTTTGTGTTTGTTGCATCATTTTCAAAATGCTTGATGATGAGAGGGTTGGGGAATGAGGAAATCGGTATTTGTTAGGTAACTGGATCCCTTCCCCCTCCCCATGCCAAGAAGCAAATATTTATACATTTGTGTATACATCTGCATACCCAAAAATAACTTAAAAAATGTATCTCATAACTTAAACAACTTATCTCAAGAACTACAGTGTTTGCACTACTCTCTGGGAATCTGGGTGGTGACAAGCAAATGAAACCACAATGCGTTTTTGCTTTTTAATTCAAAATATGGCTCCTTTGCAGCTTATGCCTCCAGTTTTGAGCTGTTGAATATAACTTTAGGATGGATTTGCAAGACAGAAACCTACCCACAGACATCAAAATATATATGTTTTTTTCCTAATGAATATATTTTAATATATGCTTTTAACAAAAACAAAACTTATCTTAGTCTGCAGTCCTGCCTGATAAGTCATTGATTAGTTATCAAGGTATACATTATTGTTTGTCTGTAGCCTGGTTGCAGTAGCCGTATTTGTTTCTAGCAGTGTTTGTAATGTGGATGGTGCTGCCGCCATGTTTGTTACTGGTACTTGGATGGTAGGTACACAGGACCGGATCCACATTTTTGGAGCCCCTAGGCAGGGAAGTGGAGGAGCCCCCATACTTCACTGCCTAGGGGATCCAAAAAAGCCATATTACAGAAAATGCAAAAATGCACGGACACATGTTTGCATTCTCTGTGCATGTAAGTTCCTTTTCCTGTAACTTCCTTCTTATTCTAGGTTGTTACCCCTAGTAGCCAGTCTATGAACTGCAGAATTTCATTTTTTTAAGCCCCCAAAAAATTGGCACCCCTCACAGGGAAGCACCCATAGGCGGCTGCCTACTTTGCGTAATGGGTAATCTAGCCATGTATGTACATGGGTTATGACATGGTTAGTTTCACCAGCATCAAGTCTGCAAGTGCAGCTGCACTATAGCATTTACATATGAATGTGCAGATGGAGTTCACTGTCAGTCATTTCAATAGAACACGAAAATGAGATTATTTAAAGGAATAATTATATTTTTTAACAAAATCATCCTACATGCATATGGATAGAGAGAGAATGTGATTCTATATACCATACAAATACTACAGAGGCATTTACCCATTCAGTTTTAGAGAAGTTGTACCAGGACTGGCCCAATCACCTAAGAACACTAGGCAGCTGTCTAGGGTAACCGACTATGGCCCTAATTCAATTGCAATTTGGCCAATTGAATAGGGCTCTAAAAAAGCACATAACATATTTTTTTGTTAAAGTTTTTAGTTAGTAAACATCTATCCAAAAGCAAGGTCTTCACTAACTAAAAACTTCTTTAAAAAAATATGCTATGTGCTAATTTAGAGCCCAATTCAATTGGCCAAATCGCAATTGAATGAGGCCCTATGAAGGAAGGCTGATCATTTAAAACCACTTTATTTTTTGAATATGCCTTACTGGCTTAAGACTACAACCTAAATAATTAATTTTATATTTTTAGAAAAAATATGCAAAATTATATACTGTACTTACAAAGATATTTATTGAACGAGTGGTTCAAAAAATACTCCAAATTGTGTTTTGCCATTTTTTCTTTGTATTATTATATCATAATGTGACTCATCTGCTTTGAGATAATTGGAAAGGAGACAACCCCAATAACTTTCTACTGTACAGTAAATAGTAATGTTTAACCCATTTATATAGGAATATATAGTATGTATTGATTCCATTAAAAGTTCTTAACTCTTTTTTCTCTCCTTGAGATTGTCTGTACTTTCTAACTGAATAAGCACTTTTTCATCTTGATACATCTCCACTGCTAAATCTAACAGTGTCATATCTTAAAGTTTGAGATTGTGTAAAATGATTGTGAAATATGCCATTATTAGCTGACTCTGCTTGTGTCATGGAGAATTCCACATTGGACTGCTAGCTTGGTGTAAAAGGGATGTCCTACTGCGACTTACTCTTCTATTGAGTTATATTGTCAACTGGCTATGAAAAGTCTTTTAACAGAACTGATTTTCTCATATGAATCCATGGTTCCTCTCTTTCCTCCCAAGTTTCTAATTCTGTTAGGAACAAAGATTAAGGCAATGTTGCCTTCATACCGGCCGTAAGTCTGGGGGCTTGAAATTTGCAACAGTTACAGACCAATTTAAGTGAACAAGCCTGCAGCTACCTGGCCAAAAGCCTAAACCGTAAATAAAAGTAATTTCCAAATTGCCATCCTTCCTCTCCTCTGCATCCCTTTTTCCTGCAACCCTTCTCTCCCCTTTCATTCCTGCTCCTCTAATTTCCACTCTTTCCCCCTCATTCTCCCTCTTTTTCATCACTCTCCCCTTATCTTTTTCTCCCCCACATCTCTATAATCTATACCTGTCTCCCCTAATCTTCTTCTCCCCCACATCCTCATAGTCTATACCTATCTCAACTCCCCTCTTCTCTCTCCAATCCTCCTCTCCCCTCATTCAACCCTCCCCAACCCATCCACCCCTCTTGCTCCCACTTTTTACACCTCGTCTCCCTTTTTCTCCCCCCATTCTCCACTGTTATTTTTCCTCCCCTCATTCCCATCTCTTGCTAACCCTCTCTCTTCTCCCTTATCCCCTCCCACACACTCCCTCTTGGTCATTGGCAGAGCTAGAGAATGTAGGGCACTGGTGTAAAAAGTATCACCCCCCTCCTGGTGAGTCACAAGAGGAACCAGGGGGGCCCAGGATGGGGCCTGGGGGTCCTAGTGGAGGCATGGCCGTTAGGGCCAGGGTGGGGGGCCTAAGGGGCCACCTAAAAAATTACACAGCACTGGGCCCCCCATTAGAAGAGGGCCCTGGGCAGCACTCATAGCTCCTTCCCTGCGCTTTGTGTTCAGTATATTGGCCTTTTAAGGTAAAGACAGTGGCAATTAGTAGTGAGTTTACAGTTAAAGCATTATAGTTAGGTTAGGTTTTGAGGTTGATTTTAGTTAAATGTTAGGTACAACATTATTCTTACATTTAGAATTAAAGTAAAGGTTAAAGAAATTATTTAGTATAGAGTTAGGGTTAAAATTAGAATAAGGATTATGTTAGGATTATGGTCCGGGCTAGATTGGGTTTAGGTAAGAGTAGGTATTATTTTATTGTTTAGATTGGTGATAAAATAAGTGTTAGATATAGGGTTATATATTATGTTTATATCAGACATATGGCTCCAGTATAAAGATTCAAATCTATGTTTGAATTATGGTATTGAGATAAAAATAAGGTAAAGGTTACGCATTTAAGGTTTCATAGAGGGCTAGGGATAAGGTGAGCAATTTATGGATCGATTTAGAAATATGAGTTTAGATTCTATAGACTACAAGTAGGATTGAGTTTATTAAAATTAGGTATGGGGTTAGCTAAGCATAAGAAAAATGTAAGGTTACTTTAAGGTTACAGTAGGTTATAGTTCAAAGGTCGAGGATATTAAAGATATTTGCATTTTAATGAACTTAACCAAGTATTCCAGTTTAAATAGATGCCTTTCAATGAACATTTATTATAGAATATTACAGATCATAAAACCACGTACAATTTATTTTGAAATTCTTTTATTTTAAAACTGTTTAAGTTCATGCCCTTCTAAATGTTGTTTAGCTCCATCTAATAAAACATTCAATCACATCGAATCCCAACAGTATATAAGAAATGGGGCTGGGTATTTCTATAGATCACTGTAAATAGGCTGCTTGAACATGTGTAAGGACATTTGCCCCTAGGGGGAAAAATGACCAAAGTCTAATGGAAACCTTAACCAACGGGCAGCAAACTCTATAATATGATGTGAACATGAGCAGATGGCTTTATTTCAGCCTTGTAATCTTACAACTAGTAATGTGTTATTTTCTTTCCATTAATCCAAAGCTTATTTTAATGCTGCTCACATCATGGCATATCAGCTGACATGGGTTGACCCCGTGGTCTTTAAGCTGTAAAAGGAATGTGATAGCTGTAAGAACATCTCAAGTAGATAAACCAGTCATCTAAAGCCTGTTCCGTGTAATTCCTCTTTAATACAGTCAAGCCCTTTTCACTCAAGTAAACATCTATAAGCTTTGCAGTTGCTGATTTCCTCTTAGACTTGACAGCAGCAATACAGCTCGGGGAGGAAAACATATTCAATATTTTACTGACCTGATCATTAAAGTACCACTGTAATTTGGTAAAAATATCACATGCTTGTGGAGTTTGAAACAAAGTAACGACACTAGGAACATAAAATCATTTTTAAGAGAAAATATTATATTTAGATGCCTTTGAGTGTTAGTCTCAGTGTATCTTGAGGGGGAAATTTATCCTACGGGGTCTCATTCTTCCATTGAGCTCTACTGCCAAGAGTGCTTTTGCCCCCCCCCCGACTTCCCTCCCAGAGCTAACTCATATTTTATATATATATATATATATATATATATATATATATATATATATATATATATATATATATATATATATATATATATATATATATATATATATATATATATATATATATATATATATATATATATATATATATAAATAAATCATTACGTATATGGTGAGCATAAAGTAAGAAAAACTCACAATTGGAACTCCATTTGCAAGTCTAAAAATAAGTTAAGAAACTGATTTCTGGCTTAGATTTCAAAGAAATACAGTCATTGTACTGCACTCTGAGGCAACTGGGTGGGGACATGCAAATGAGAAGACAATGTATCTTACTCTTAAATCTAAAAATAACCATTTCATACATGGCTCCTTTAACGCATATACTCGCTGCATTAAACAGCTTTAAGCAATGCACAGGATTGGATTTTGCACAAACCAAGAATCTATTCACATATAGTCCTGTTTCAAGGTTGATGCCTCTCATCAGTGTGAGGTGGATTCTTGTTTGAGCACAAATACATATCACATATAATAGTTGTCAAACTGCAAGTCGTCATCACGCTTTCCGGGCTCGCAAAGCAAGCTTGCAGAACTGCGTCTCTCGTAAAGCAAGGGATGCAGTTCTGGCCGCAAATGCGGTCCTCGCGAAGCAAGGGTCGCATGTGCGGAGGTAGCCGTATTTGCGGAGGTAGCCGTATTTGCGGAGGTGGAGGCTCTACGGCGCCTCACTCGAGGTAAAATAAACCCCAGAAAAGCGGGACTTTAAAAAATAAAATAAACGACCTGTGGGACTTAGAAATAAAACAATAATGCGAAATTAGGAAATACAGACTTAGACCAAAAATAAAATTACTAAATTACGACACGCGGCACAAATAAAAAAATACGAGGACGCAGAAATACGAAGTTAATGGCCAAAACGCGTACATCCAACAACAACAAAAACACTACAAAATACAAACAAAACATAAAAAATAAAAAAAATCATAGAATTGATTACTTTTCATTTATCTAAGCAGTGAATTCAATCAATAATGATATAAACATTGTGTTATAAAATAAGATATATGTTGAGAAATGCTAAGTAGGTTTTGTATATGGGTGTCTTTAATAATTGGTTTGGTAACAGAGTAAAATGGTTATATTATTTAATAAAGTCAATCAGTCTGTTTTAGGGAAAATGGGCACAGATAGAAATATATTGATTAACATCTACAGTCCGATGACCATTCCTGAAATGTAACAGAATAATTGTAGCTATTGGACTACTTTAACTCTATTCCAAAATAGAAAGTAAAAAAAATATATACTGTACATTATCAAGTATAGGATTTCACAGTAACACATAGAGAGATATAGTAAAATTTCTTAGAAACAGTATTAGAGGGGCAGAAGATTAGACCAGAGGGTGACAGACAGAAAATAGCCCATTGGAATGCCAGTCAGAAAAGCCAAGATCCATCTCTCTATCAACCCCCTTTAGGTCACAGGGTTGGATTACACCAATCGCAATAGGCTTATGTCCTGTTTGTACATATATGCATAAATATAATGTGTCAATAAACATGTGCAAATATGTTTCTGTTTGCTGGGAAGCGGTCTTGTAAAATGAATTATTATGGAATATATGTGACCTTTGTTCCAGATATTTCAGCCAAGTATTTTGGGTTATAGAATAGTGTATTGTGGGTCTATCTACACCTGTTTTGATAAGCACTTGGTTGGAACAAGGCGGGATTAAAGACCAATTCGTAAGCCAAGCATACTCCATTTGAGACATCTGTATGTTTCATTCTCAAGGCCTCAGCTTAGACATCTGAAATTACCTGGCCTCGGCCCAGATCCGGCCTGATAGAACTGTTATAAACTCAAAGTATTTGTGTCTAATAGGGAGAATGATTAACCCTTCACAAGAAAAAGGAGTACATTTCCGTGTTTACAATGGTAACAGCAAAACCAACAGACAATCATATACTGTAGCCAAAATCTATATGATCCCACTTTTTATCCATAAAATTTACGACATAAATAAAGTGTAACATCTCTTTGTTTTCATTATTTAGGCTTTTAAATTATTTTCTACAGGCAGAGCCATTTTCAATTGCCATTGATAGCAAAGCCTCCATTCTTTGCCAAAGTAGTACTTGCATATTAATTTGCAAAACAAGCCCAATTACACTTTGGGCCTCATTCTATTACCGGCCGTAGGAGATGCGGGGCCGCAAGGACCGGCCGCAAGCTATTCTGCTTTTCTATTCCCCTCCGGCCGGGGATTCCAGCAGGCTTGCGGCCGGCACCTTGCTATCTCTTGCGGCCGTTCGCGCCGGAGGAAAGCCTTTGATCTAAAACGGCCGCAAGAGTTTCGGCCGCAAGAAAGCCCCGGTTGCTATTCTATTGCTCCGGGAACCCTCTCTGCAAGGCTAAAAGCGAGCCGCAGCTTACTTGCAGGAAAAAGGTCCCGCTAGCACCAATTAAGCACATTATAAAGCCAAAATAAAGCCATCCTGCACTCTGAGGAGACTATAAAGTGATTGTAGGTGTTAGCAAAAATAGCACAACATTCCCCTATACTCAAATCCGTAAAATTATTAATTTTTTATATATGTCAAATATCCATGTAAAAAGTCCAGCACCTCAGACCCGGCCACGCTGCGGCCGGAAAATAAACAGTTAATGTAAACTCGGGTTTGGGCTGATGTGCAAGCTTGAGAGTGGGTTACTATTAATCCTCATGTCCCCCAATATGATCCCTAGAATTTACAGAGCTTTACAGTGCTGTCTTGAATTTATTTTTCACTTTAAAGATTTCTGAGCTTACGGCCGGTTGCAAGATATACGGCCGGCCGTAAGAGGAGATCCTTGCGGGGCCGTTTAATAGAATTGCAAGGTAACGGGAGCCCCGCAAGGAATCGCAGCCTTGCGGCCGTTTTACGGCCGATAATAGAATGAGGCTCTTTGTCCTGTATATGTCATATGCCTTTTTGATGTCACTGGTAGCCATGTTGTCACCAATGGCTTTACATGACCAAGACAAATTCCCGTGAGTAAGAACACATGGGCTTGTGTTGCATATTACTTTGCAACTGCAGTATTATTAAAATGGAGGCCTTGTTATCAAGGAAGCATGGTTAGTAACACAATGGCTGTGCTGATAGTTAAACATAGAAAGCCTAAATCACGAGTAAGTAGTGCTCTCCTTTTATTTTAATATTACATGAATACAGTAAAATATATTATAAGTGGAATATTGATTACAAAGACAATTATTTTTCAGTCTTCCTTTAATAAAGCACAATTTAATACAATTGCTACAAAATCTTAAAGAACCATTGAAATGCTAATACAATTTGGATTTTTTTTATTTTTTTTTATTTAATAACTAGTTTCTTAAACTTACATTTGAACCTTATAGTTTCATGGATTTGCAGAGTTGTTTCTCTCAATCACCTTTTATGTATTCAGTGTGGGCAAGAGATTTTTTTTATTGATCATTTTATGTCTTCCTGCAATAGTCATTGAAAGGAAGAAAAAAGAAAACATTTTCTATCAGGACAGCCTCCTGGGCAGTTCTTTTCCCATCACCCAGAAACCCAGCAGTGGGTGAAGGGAAGCATATCTGCCAAAATCTGAAACATTAAAGCTCGAATGTAAATTTTGAAAGCTACATTAGATTTGTATTCTTCAAATACAGATTACTACAGTGGTTCTTTAAAGGGCTATAAAGGGCCAAATAATATTAAATAAAAAAAGTGTTTATTTGCACATTTAAACAACATTTTATTAACAAATGCTTAAATCTTTTTTTTTACTCACTGAAACATTCTAAACAGGCCCTGCAAAGCTCCACCCCTGTAGCTCATGCATACAATGGCCCTCATTCAATTGCAATTTGGCCAATTGAATAGGGGTCTATATAAGCACATAACATATTTTTTTAAAGAAGTTTTTAGTTAGTAAGCATCTATCCAAAAACAAGGTTTTCACTAACTAAAAACTTATTTAAAAAAAATATGTTATGTGCTTATTTAGAGCCCTATTCAATTGGCCAAATCGCAATTAAATGAGGGCCAATGTGTCTATATTATTAGATGTACTAGTGAATCACAGAATGGATTACAGCTGCATTTTAGTAACAATTTTATGTGTAATTTCTGTTCTAATAAATGTAGAGAAAATTAAGAGGATTTTTAAAATAAAAATGTTATTTAAATAGAGACATAATTGGCTTTAAAAGAGCAAACACATTTTTTCTTTAAACACATACATTATTAAATGGTGATTTTTTTAGCTTAGAAATAATATTAGACACATGGTTGACATATTAATAAATTGAGAGAAACCCCTGATTTTATGTATATAACCTATCAGTATATAAATCATATTCAATATATTAATTTTCTTATGATAATAAATCGAGAATTTTCCATTGGAGGGATTTTACAAATGATATGAGGTATTCATTTTGAGGGGGGAGGTTTAAACAGAGATATTTTGAACTGGAGGTTTAAATAAAACTATTTTAAAATGTTTTAAACAAGATGTAGAAATGCGTTCCAACTATATCCATTTAAAATCTCTCTATAAAAAATAAAATAATAATTAAAATGTTGTTAATTTTTCTCCATTTAATGTATATCATGCTTCTAAAATGATTTGGTAAACAAAATGAAATACAAATTGTTTATCATGCATTTAAAAGAGCAGCTTTAAACATGACCATATGTGTTTTACAGGAAAAAATTCAAACTTCATTGAAACTAACAGGAAATGCACAGTGCATGAGTACATCTGTAGATTGAATTGGTAGACATCTACATTACTCCTCATTGGCTGACAGGAGCAAGCCGTAGATCATTAAAATATTTTATTTTTTTCTGCTTTCCATCATTTAAAAAAAAATGTTAATTTAAATCATGTATCTATCATTATTTTAGGCTAAAACCTGATAAATTACCGTATGTATAAAGGAATACATATTAATTTAGGAAATCTACTGTAGAAAAGATACATTTAACAATCTGTGTAGACCTATGACTAGTGCTTATAGATAAAGTGCAAGGCACTCCACCTACTTCTTTCTCCCTGATGACCGACACATACGATCTTAGGGACCAGGTAAAGTGCTAGGCTCTCCTCCTACTTCTTTCTCCCTGATGACCGACACATACGATCTTAGGGACCAGGTAAAGTGCTAGGCTCTCCTCCTACTTCTTTCTCCCTGATGACCGACACATACGATCTTAGGGACCAGGTAAAGTGCTAGGCTCTCCTCCTACTTCTTTCTCCCCGATGACCGACACATACGATCTTAGGGACCAGGTAAAGTGCTAGGCTCTCCTCCTACTTCTTTCTCCCTGATGACCGACACATACGATCTTAGGGACCAGGTAAAGTGCTAGGCTCTCCACCTACTTCTTTCTCCCTGATGACCGACACATACGATCTTAGGGACCAGGTAAAGTGCTAGGCTCTCCACCTACTTCTTTCTCCCTGATGACCGACACATACGATCTTAGGGACCAGGTAAAGTGCTAGGCTCTCCACCTACTTCTTTCTCCCTGATGACCGACACATACGATCTTAGGGACCAGGTAAAGTGCTAGGCTCTCCTCCTACTTCTTTCTCCCTGATGAACGACACATACGATCTTAGGGACCAGGTAAAGTGCTAGGCTCTCCACCTACTTCTTTCTCCCTGATGACCGACACATACGATCTTAGGGACCAGGTAAAGTGCTAGGCTCTCCTCCTACTTCTTTCTCCCTGATGACCGACACATACGATCTTAGGGACCAGGTAAAGTCCTAGGCTCTCCTCCTACTTCTTTCTCCCTGATGACCGACACATACGATCTTAGGGACCATGACTCATCCTGACGCAGCTGTTGAGAACCATTCCTTTAAGGGGCCACTCAGTAGTCACATTAAAATGATGTTCTTTTGAATAACTTTACCTTATATTGAGCATTTTTTTTAACAAGGTTTAAAATAAGTACAACCTTTAACTTTTGTATTTAATTTTGTTTAATTGACAGCGGACAGTTTGTGTGTGTTCCTGGATTTGAAGATCTTTGTTTAAGTGCTGTTGAAAAACTATCATTATAAATAGCAAGTCCGCTTAAATGTAATATTTTCTTTATAAATGTTTTTATGCTCATGACATGCAATTAATGGGCCACTTAATTCAGCATGATTTGGACCACATCACTGTAAATATCTCCTGAAATCATGTTGAAATACTTTTTAAACTTTTGAAATACATGCATTTTTCACTATTAATAAAGTAATCGTTTACATAAGTCACTGACTTCCCCTTGCCAGACAAACACTGCAGCTCTGTGTAGTGAGCAAACAAAAAAAGAGTTAACTAATAACCAACCCATCTGTGCAGAGCATGAAATGCTGGAATCACCTAAACAGGTCAGTTGTGGGTTAACTGGTCAGTGCAGTCCTGAGTTCAGGGAAAAAAACTGCTATAAATCACTGTCCTCATCTGTGTGCTCAGCTGTCTGTTACTACTCATGCAACAGCCAGTATGCAGGATACACTGTGTTTGTAAACAGACTTAAAACTTTAGATTTTTAGCTGTTAGTGTAATTTAAAAAAAAGATAACTTTAACATACAATCTTGTCCTCTTTCACACCATGAAGAGCACTTACAGTGTGCTAAATTTATCTTTAGTGTTGTTACATACTTTACAGACGTGAAGTTGGTCCTTTTCCACAGCTGTAACTTGAGTGATACGAGTCAAACAAATGATATAGTTTCTTCGCTTGGTCATCGCTAGCCAGCGCTCCAGATAAAGCTTTGTTATGAGAAGGGTATTTTGGCGCATCGTGGATCAGATGTGACCAGCTGTATTTCTATTTAAGCAGTGCGTATATATCAGTTCACATCTATGATTCAATTTGCTATGATTTATGTACTTGCGCTCACTTTGCTTTATGCTGAAATGATAACGCTGAATTACACAGAAAATGAAGAATGGAAAGAATATTATTTATATCGGGTTTATTCATAAGTCCCTCACATATGAACCTTACTTCCTTGCCAAAGACTTTGTGAAATCCACGTAACATAATAAAGCCTTACAATAAAAGCATCTATTCACCTACAGTGAAATCACTGGTCCCTGTTATTCTGGTTTATTATGGTCTGGTATATGTCCATATTTTTTTTATCAAAGAGCACACTTAGAAAAGTTTAAAAATAATTGTAAAAGTTATAGGGCCAATCAGAACTGTAATGGGAAAAATACCAGATCTGATGGAAAAATACATCGATGCTCTTTGATACTAGCTTCATATTATTAAAGTACTGTTAAATGGCTATATATACACTTTCATTTCTTTTATTTTATAAATGTATTAGCATTCCAATCAGGACTTGCAAAATGGAGTTTTAAAACTTACATTTGAACATGAGACTTCAGCACCTCTGCTTCTCGCACCCCTGTCAGGTATCAAGTGGCTCAGAGAGGATCTGCCCGGGAAGCTGTCTTGATAGGACTCTTTATCGGTCTCTGAACCCCTAGTGGCAACCCTAGACAAGTCAGAAAAAGATTTAGGCACTGTGGACAGATTCTCTCCTATCCCATGGACACTTAATAATGGGTGGAAATAAGCAACTCTGCTAGTCAATAAAACACTAAACCACAATTACATGAAAGTTATAAAAGCTACATTTAATGTATTTACTTCACATACTGATTTAATTGCAATAATTTACAAAAAACACTAATGAAGCCCTATTGCATGACCACTAACATAGGGGTGTATCCAGCGACCAAGCAAACTAACTAGCACCAATCCTTGGTACCAATACTCTCCCTAATCTTCACACCTATTCTGTGGGATAGGTGACTTTATCTAAGCCCCCAAGTACCTTCTGAAATGGGTTTTGGGCATCCTGCTTAAAAGTACTACTATCACTTAAAAAAAAAGTGTTAATTCTCCATCCAACAGAACCCACAGACCTCATATCCAGTCCCAGAAATGGACCAGTCAAACACTTCTGCTGCTTTTATAAAATAACACAGGAGAGGGGGGAAAGACACTGGGAAGGGAGAGGGTGAGGAAATGGAAAGAGGGGGGAAAGGGGGAGGAAAGAGACCGGGAAGGGAGAGGGGGGAAGAGATATATATATGTTTAGTTTTGCTATTTTTGTGTCCCCTGTTCATATAATCTGGGGGGGGGGGGATTTGCCACCCCCTCCCCAATTCATACACCCCTCCCCAATGCCATAGCTGTTAGTGCCGCAAATCAGACTTTAAAAGTGGTTCTGGTTATCATCAGTGAAAAACAGTAGCTTGATCACTGGTAGCTAAGCTAAAGAGATAGCCATTTGTGTCAGTAACAGGTCTTTTTACTGAGGACCTAAATCAGTATAATCAGCCTTCCATTAACATATTCATGTTTAACACTGAAAGTATCAATGTTGCTCTAAAATTAAAGCAGTGAAAAAAACAACTTTTTGAATTTTAAAATTGATGCAGCCTATTCTTTCAGTATTTCCCAAGGAGTTTCTTTAACACATTTAATCTGCCAGCTGCTTTCCCTCAATGATACCTACATATTGTTTATATGTTTTTCTACAGACATTTTAACCCTAAAAAGAGTTAATAAAGATTACATAACCATTTAGAGGAAGATTGTAATTCAGGACCACAGAGCATCCAGCTCTTATTCCCAATATAATCAATATATTGGATAGTGCAGCTACTCTGGAAGAATCGCCACATGGTAATTAGAAACCTTGAGGGCTTCAAAAGCTAAATCTACGTAGATTAAAAACAATAATAAAATAGTGAAAATAGTAGTGAAACTAGTATCAAATTAAAAGTTTTTACAGTTTTTCCACTTGATTCAGACTTCACAAAATAATGGTGCAGAGCAATATATCCATGTGTTCATTTAGGTATAATGTGACATTACAAGTAAAAAAAAAATTTTTGTGATCACCCACTAAATATTGCTTTGTATAACTAATAGGACCAAGACTTATATTTTATGCCTTCATGATTAAGTAGACAGGGATTTGCCATCTGATATTTTGGTGTCACTGACATGTTAGAATTCTGAGCCTGTAATCTGATTGGATCAAAAGATGGAGAATCAGATTAAACCAACATCACCTCTGTCCTCTGCCTTGGGATTACTCTTGATTCAGTCCTAACTAGTTAACTAGGGAAGAAATCCAAAAGAGGCTTGAGAAAGTAAATGTTAATAAAGCACCAGGTCCTGATGGAATACATCCACGGGTACTGAGAGAACTGGGTTCTGTAACTGCCACTCTATTATTTCAAAATTTTCAAGACTCAATCTCCACTGGCTCCCTACCAAATGACTGGCAAAGAGGAGATGTGCTAGACAATTTAAAGCCAGGGAATTATAGACCTGTAAGCCTCACATCAATATTGGGGAAGCTCTTAGAAGGGTTGCTAAGTGACTTTATTCAGGAATACATCCATGTGAATAAGATAATAAGTAAGAGTCACAACAGATTGATGAGGGCTAAGGAGGTAAGGAGAAACCTGAATTAGGACAACTCAGCTGATGTAAGCTATGAGGGTTTTGCAAAGACTTTTGATACAGTGCCACATGGCACTGTATCATTTTACAAAATAAATTATAAAGGAATTGCAGCAAATATCTGCAAAAGGATAGAAACCAGGTTAAAAGACAGAAAACAAAAGGTTGTAAATACACCATACTCTGATTGAACTAATGTGTTAAGTGGGAAGCCTCTGAGTTTAGTACTTTTCATTTTCATATATCTATTAATGACTTCTATTAAGTAACTTGCATAAAATAGAAGAATAGGTAGGAAAATGGCAATTAAGATTTAACACAGAAAAAAATTACACATTTTGGAAGGAAAAATATGCATGCAATGTATGATCTAAAATCAGTGGTAGTCAACCTGGTCCCTTCCGGCCACTAATGGGTGATTCAAGCTTTCATGGTGAGAGGCGGGGTAATCACTAGGTGGCATCGCTGATGACTGATGCCACACGCCGGAGACCCGTAGCACCACTCTTGGCTGGTTGGGAGCTGTTGAGAGAGCCCAGGGACAGAAGTCAAGACGGGATCACTAAGTACAGGGTGATACATAGATAGGGTCATATAATTTATGCAACTTGAAATGAGACAGGGTAAATTGAGTTACTTCAGTACCGGTGGGCAATAAGGAAATTTTACCATCAAAAGTGGGCGGTAGGTATTAAAAGGCTGACGACCCCTGATCTAAACAAAATCATTTTAGGTGCATCAGGGATAGGAAATAATTTCAGAGTGCTTTCAGACAACCACCTGTGTAGCAGTTCACAATGGCAAGAAGCAGCAGCAAAGGCAAGTAAAACATCAGCATGCATTAAGAGGGTCATAGAAGCAAGTGTCAGGCAAGTGTCAATATATACGTCCCTGGTAAGAGCTAATTTGGATTATGGTAGAAATAGAAAAGATTCAGAGAATGGCAACAAAATTGATAGGTGAATGGAAACTGAGCTATGAAGAGAGGCTGACCAAATTAGACTTACTTTCTTTAAAAGAAATCCTCTTTTGAGGTGATATGATTACCTTAAATAAATACATCCAAAACAAATACAAGGCTTTGTCAAGTGACATTTTCTTGCCAGGAAGCTTACAGTTGAAAAGAGGCCAACTCTTGAGGTTAGAAGAGAAAATATTTCACCTTACAGAAAGAAATGGCGAGGGAGATCAGATTGTGAAACTTCCTACCAAAGGAGATTGTAAGAGCAGGTTCAATAGCGATCATGGCCAGTGGCAGTTGGATTTGTCAGTGAGAGAATCCCACAGGTTAATTACTAATTACCTGTTTTGGATCCCAGGAAAGTTATTCGGCACATGGACTCAGATGTAGGAGGAAACTGGTCAGCAAGAACAGGGATAGGGCAATCCCATGAAAGGTCACTGCAGCAATATTCAAATTTCCCTTCATCCCGGAATTTTCCAATCTGGTCCATTGGCAAAGCGTAACCTAGGCAGGCTATTGTGGAAGCCCCTGAAAGTGATGGGAGCTTCATATAGGTCAATAGGATAAGAGGGCTATTGTGTAAATACAGGCATGGGCTACTGGACTACTGGCAGGACTATTAGCCTTTATGTATTCCAGTTATACAACAGTTAATCCTGGGGTCCCATATAGTATAGCATACAGTCTCTATAAACGTACAAGGTATGAGGAAGACCTCTTTTCATGGGCATTTGGGTTCTTAGCAACGATTGGATATAGGGCAATTAATGCAATCTGGGATTTTCCTGTGAGCAGTATGGGACAGCTCCATAAAGTCAGTAATAGTCGACTCAGTGGTGGTTGCTGTCCCCTGTACTGTGGTAGACCTTAGAAGGCCAGTAGGCTAATTTGTGTTTTGGGGAATTGGAGTCATATTTTCTAAGGTTCTGCAAGTCTTTCAGATGAAATTTCAGATGAAACCAGTTGGGGCTCTAATGCTTGGCCAAAGCCCTTTGTTTTGGATAGTAAACATGTAATGATACATCATATGGGTTATTTTTTGTTCCACACTGTGAATATAGCTCAATTCATAGAAGTAATAGGTCACAAATCAGGTCAGCTCAAGCCCCCAAGGAGGACGTTGTCACATACTATAAAAATGGGTTTGATGTATTTTGATTAAAAAGGGAATGCCATGTTATGTTTAAGGACCACAAAAGACGCCATATGTGCCCTGCACCATCGTTTAGAGGGTGTGAAATCATCTGGAAAATGTGTTTACAATAAAAAAGTGTTGAAATGCTGTTTGTCACACAATGTGAGTGTACTGCGTGCCTCAACTATATAGACCCCTATAACACACTAATGAACGCATGTAATAACACTATAAGTACCATGAGGGTCATCCAGGACCCTCATGACACCAAGTGTAAGCACTACACCATTTTAAACCGGTCTCTTATGGGGGTCTATACAGACCCTCATAAGCCTCTATATAATCCCATTAGTCCTCATGGAACAGTTAGAAGCCTAACATTACCCCGTAAGTGCTAAGAGGGTTCTCCAGTACAAACACTACACTGCACTAAACCCACCCCAATAAACTATTAAATCTAAACTAACACCCCTCTAAACTAACCTACACTACCTACATAAACTACCTACCTACCCCCTAATTAACCCCCCACCATTCTAATTACAAAAAATCAAAAAACCTAAGTTACAAAAAATAAAAAATCTACATTACAATAAATAAAAAAAAGAACTCACAAAAAATAAACAATCTACATTACAGAAAATAAAAAACCTAAGTCACAAAATATAGAAATTGGAACTTTACAGAAAATAAAAAAATACATGACAACCCCCCACAAATACAATTAAATACAATACTCCCTATCTATCTAACACGCAATCAATCCCATCTATCTAAAATACATCCCCTAATCTATCTAATATACAATAAATCCTATCTAAAATTCAGACAAGCAACCTAGGGGAAAAGAAAAAAGAAATAGTACAACACATTTACATAAAAAAAAAAAATATTCTAAATATTCTACTCACCTTTCCCCGACCACGGCGTGGCCCCTGTTAAAAAAAACATTACATTACTACAACATACATATAAACATAAAAAAAATAAAATAAACATAATACACATTGTACTTACCTCCCCGTGATGTCCCTGGCCTCCTCATCTTCTGCCCCGTCCTAGAAAAATCCATGCTCTAAAAAAAAAAAAAAACACTCGCGGACCTCCCGAAGTTAAGGAGCCTCCTACAGAGTTTGAGAAGAAAATTGTCAATGGCCTCTTCTGATTAGATGAAAACTCTGTCTATCAAATCAGAAGGTGCCAATGTGTGAACCATTCAGAAAGGGATACACCCCAAACTCCCACACTGATTGGATAATGCACCTGTCAATCTTTATTTAAACCAATCAGAAGGCTTTATTGCCATCAGCCAATCACAATGGGATACACCCCCATGGAGTGAATGGCTGAAGACATCTGCGCCTTCTCATTGGCTGTAATACTGATTGACATTGACAACAGCCAATCAGAAGGTGCAAATGCCTTCAGCCAATCACTACATGGGGGTGTATCCCATTGTGATTGGCTATTGTCACTGCAACCAATCAGAATGGCTGGAGGCATCTGCACTTTGTGATTGGTTTAAATAAAGATTGACAGGTGCATTAGCCAATCAGAGTGGGATTTTGGGGTGTATCCCATTCTGATTGGCTCACACATTGGCGCATTCTGATTGGCTGAATTTGATAGACAACATTTTCAGCAAATCAGAAGGCGCCATTGCCTATTTCCCCCTAGAAAAGGCTCTAGGGGGCTCATTAGCATCGAGGAGGTCCGCAAGTGTGGATCTCTGTACATTTTTTTATTTGTATTTATTTATTTTTTAGAGTGTGGATTGTTCCAGGGTGCGGCAGAAGAGGAGGCAGCTGGGGACATCGCAGGGAGGTAAGTACAATGTATATTATGTTTATTTTTATGTTTATATGTATGTTTTTTTTTAAACAGGGGCCACACCGGAGAAGAAAATAAGAAGGACGGGGACATGCTGGAAAGGTGAGTAGAATATTTAGAATGTTTAGAATGTTTATTTACTTTATGTAAAGGTGTTGTACTATCCCCCCCCCCCCCCCCCCAGGATGCTTATCTAAAGGGACATCTGCAAAGGTAAGTGGTCTTAATTATTTTATTTTAGCTTAGAATTAGGGTTTGTGTATGTAGATAGCATTTATTGTATGTTAGATAGGGGTATGTATTTTAGATAGTTAGGATTTATTGTATGTTAGGGGTATGTATTTTAGATAGTTAGGATTTATTGTATATTATATAGTATATATTGTATGTTAGATAAGGGTATGTATTTTAGATAGATAGGATTTATTGTATAGTAGATAGATTGGGTGATGTATTTTAGATAGATAGGATTGATTGTATGTTAGACAGATAGGGGGTATTGTATTTTATTTTATTTGCATTGTATTGTATGTATTCTATATGTATTTCCTTTTCAGGTGTGTAATTTTATTTTCTGTAGTGGGAGGGGGGTTGTAATGTATTTTTTTATTTTCTGTAATGTTAATTTTTTTTGTGACTTAGGTTTGATTATTTTCTGTAATGAAGATTTATTTTTATTTTTTGTGAGTTAGGATTTTTTTATTTTCTGTAATGTAGATTTTTTATGACTTAGGTTTTTTTATTTTCTGTAATTAGAGTGGTGGGGGGTTTATTAGGGGGTAGGTAGGTAGTGTAGGTGTTAATAGGTTAGTGTAGAGGGGGGTAAGTTTAGATTTAATGGTTTGTTGGGGGGTATAGTGCAATGTAGTGTTTGTAATTAGTGTCATGAGGGTCCTTGTATTGTATGTATTCTATATGTATTTCCTTTTCAGGTGTGTATTTTTATTTTCTGTAGTGGGAGGGGGTTGTAATGTATTTTTTTATTTTCTGTAATGTTAATTTTTTTGTGACTTAGGTTTGATTATTTTCTGTAATGAAGATTTATTTTTATTTTTTGTGAGTTAGGATTTTTTTATTTTCTGTAATGTAGATTTTTTATGACTTAGGTTTTTTTATTTTCTGTAATTAGAGTGGTGGGGGGTTTATTAGGGGGTAGGTAGGTAGTGTAGGTGTTAATAGGTTAGTGTAGAGGGGGGGTAGTTTAGATGTAATGGTTTGTTGGTTGTATAGTGCAGTGTAGTGTTTGTAGTTAGTGTCATGAGGGCCCTTGAGGACCGTCATGGCACTTATGTGGTTCATGTTAGGGTTGTAACAGCCCCATAAGGGTCATAATATACCCTTATGGGACTGATGGGGTTAAATAGAGGCTTATAAGGGGTCTGTATTGACCCCCATGAGTGACAGGGTTATTTATTAGCTTATGGGGGTCTGTATTGACCCCCATGAGTGACAGACTTAATTAAGTGCTTATGGGGGTCTGTACGGACCCCCATGAGTGACAGACATAATTAAGTGCTTATGGGGGTCTGTATTGACCCCCATGAGTGATAGAGTTTTTAATGTATTATGGGGGTCTGTATTGACCCCCATGAGTGACAGGGTTAATTATGGGTTTATGGGGATCTGTATTGATCCTCATGAGTGACGGGGTTAATTAAGTGCTTATGGGGGTCTTTATTGACACCCCTGAGTGACAGGGTTAATTATGGGTTTATGGGGGTCTGTATTGACCCTCATGAGTGACGGGGTTAATTATGGGTTTATGGGGGTCTGTATTGACCCTCATGAGGGATGGGGTTAATTAAGTGCTTATGGGGGTCTGTATTGACCCCCATGAGTGACAGGGTTAATTAAGGGTTTATGGGGTCTGTATTGACCCCCATGAGTGACCGGGTTATTTATTGGCTTATGGGGGTCTGTATTGACTCCCATAAGTGACAGGGTTAATTATGGGTTTATAGGGGTCTGTATTGACCCCCATGAGTGACATGGTTAATTAACTGCTTATGAGGGTCTGTATTGACCCCCATGCGTGACAGGGTTAATTAAGTGCTTATGGGGGTCTGTATTGACCCCCATGAGTGACAGGGTTAATTATGGGTTTATGGGGGTCTGTATTGACCCTCATGAGGGATGGGGTTAATTAAGTGCTTATGGGGGTCTGTATTGACCCCCATGAGTGACAGGGTTAATTAAGGGTTTATGGGGTCTGTATTGACCCCCATGAGTGACCGGGTTATTTATTGGCTTATGGGGGTCTGTATTGACTCCCATAAGTGACAGGGTTAATTGTGGGTTTATGGGGGTCTGTATTGACCCCCATGAGTGACATGGTTAATTAACTGCTTATGAGGGTCTGTATTGACCCCCATGCGTGACAGCGTTAATTAAGTGCTTATGGGGGTCTGTATTGACCCCCATGAGTGACAGGGTTAATTAATTTATTATGGGGTCTCTTTTGACCCCCATGAGTGACAGGGTTAATTAGGGGTTTATGGGTTTTTGTATTGACCCCCATGAGTAAGGGGGTTAATTAAGTGCTTGTGGGGGTCTGTATTGACCCTCATAAGTGAAAGGGTTAATTAAGGGATTATGGGGGTCTGGATTAACCCCATGAGTGATAGGGTTGTTTTTTGTTTATTACTGGTCCTTTAAGGACCTTTATGGTCCTTTCAGGACCCATAAGGCGGGAATTTAGAATTTTCATTGCAGCGGAGGTCCCTGATCGCGTGCGATTGGGGACCCCCACTGCAAGGGTTAATGTGGGGTTAATGCAGGTTTCCAAGCTTATCTCGGATCCCTTCAAGGGTTAATTAAGGGTTTATGGGGGTCTTGATTGACCCCCACGAGAAACAGGGCTATTTAGGGTTTGATGGGGCTCTGTATTCTGTATTATATCTTTATTATCTGTAATGTAGTTTATTTATGACTTAGGTTTTTTATTTTCTGTAATTAGAGTGGTGGGGGGTTATTAAGGGGGTAGGTAGATAGTGTAGGTAGGTAATGTAGGTGTTAATAGGTTAGTGTAGAGGGGGGGTAGTTTAGATGTAATGGTTTGTTGGTTGTATAGTGCAGTGTAGTGTTTGTAGTTAGTGTCATGAGGGCCCTTGAGGACCGTCATGGCACTTATGTGGTTAATGTTAGGGTTGTAACAGCCCCATAAGGGTCATAATATACCCTTATGGGACTGATGGGGTTAAATAGAGGCTTATGCGGGTCTGTAATGAACCCTCATGAGTGACAGGGTTATTTATTGGATTATGGGGGTCTGTATTGACCCCCATGAGTGACAGGGTTATTAAGGGATTATGGGGGTCTGCATTGACCCCCATGAGTGACAGGGTTAATTATAGGTTTATGGGGATCTGTATTGACCGTCATGAGTGACAGGGTTAATTAAGTGCTTATGGGGGTCTGTATTGACCCCCATGAGTTACAGAGTTAATTAATGTATTATGGGGGTCTATATTAACCCCTATGAGTGCCAGGGTTATTTATTGGATTATGGGGGTCTGTATTGACCCCCATCAGTGACAGGGTTAAATAAGGCTATAACCCTGGCACTCATAGGGGTCAATACAGGTCCCCATAATACATTAATAAACTCTGTATTGACCCCCATGAGTGACAGAGTAAATTAATGTATTATG
Organism: Discoglossus pictus; assembly: GCA_027410445.1. Lineage (NCBI taxonomy): Eukaryota > Metazoa > Chordata > Amphibia > Anura > Alytidae > Discoglossus > Discoglossus pictus. The sequence continues at coordinate 27,552,382 of CM050176.1, read as the reverse complement.
GGGGTCTGCATTGACCCCCATGAGTGACAGGGTTAATTATGGGTTTATGGGGATCTGTATTGACCCTCATGAGTGACAGGGTTAATTGAGTGCTTTTGGGGGAATGTATTGACCCCCATGAGTGACAGGGTTAATTATAGGTTTCTGGGGGTCTGTATTGACCCCCATGAGTGACAGGGTTAATTAAGGGTTTATGGGGGTCTGTATTGACCATTATGAGTGACAGAGTTAATTAATGTATTATGGGGGTCTGTATTGACCCCTATGAGTGCCAGGGTTATCTATTGGCTTATGGGGGTCTGTATTGACCCCCATGAGTGACAGGGTTAATTATGGGTTCATGGGGGTCTGTATTGACCCCCATGAGTGACAGGGTTAATTAAGTGCTTATGGGGGTCTGTATTGACCCCCATGAGTGACAGAGTTAATTAATGTATTATGAAGGGTCTGTATTGACCCCTATGAGTGACAGGGTTAATCAGGGGTTTATGGGTGTCTGTATTGACCCCCATGAGTGAGGGGGTTAATTAAGTGCTTATGGGGGTCTGTATTGACCCCCATGAGTGATAGGGTTAAAAACATTTTTATTATGGTCCTTTTAGGACCTTTACGGTAAGGCAGGAATTTTGAATTTTCATTGCAGCCGGGGTCCCTGATCACGTGCGATCGGGGACCCTCACTGCAAGGGTTAATGTGGGGTTAATGCGGATTTCCAAGCTTATCTCGGATCCCTTCAAGGGTTAATTAAGGGTTTATGGGGGTCTGGATTGACCCCCATGAGTAACAGGGTTATTTATGGGTTGATGGGGCTCTGTATAGAGGCCCAGGAGTGATAGGGTTAATTTTTTTTATTACGGGTCCTTTAAGGAACCGTAAGGCGGGAATTTTGAATTTTGTTTTCAGCGGGGGTCCCCGATCACGTGCGATTGGGGACCCCCACTGCGAGGGTTAATGTGGGGTTAATGCGGGTTTCTGAGCATATCTCGGATCCCTGCAAGGGTAAGTTGTACGTGGTTGGGCGGTCCTGGGTCGTGGAGCCTCGTTTTCATTTTTTTTTCCGGTTGCCATTTTTTTCCCCCACAGCCGTTTTTCGAGTGCCAAATCGGTGGAACTTGGGGTTAAATTTGCATTTAACATCACTTCCAGATGTCCTGGCTGTCCCCCTGTGCTGTGAGTGAGTGTTTTTTTGTCATTATTGGGATTACTAGTGTGTTTTTAGTGTTCTGGGGGTTAGTGCAGGGTTTTGCAAGACGCAGGGGAGGGAGAGAAGGAGGAGAAGGAGAGGACTAAGTGCTGGGAGTTTAGAGGTGTGTAGGGTGGTTTGGGGCGCCGTAGGACTAAAGTGCTGCGAGTTTAGAGGTGTGTGGGGTTGTGTTGTTTGCAACTCATGCACTGTAAAGCCTCAACCTTACGCAAATGGGGCCCTCACTTCACGAGGGTCCGCATTTGTGGACCAAACTGCATCCCTCGCTTCGCAAGGGATGCAGTTCTTGCGAACTCGCAAAGAGTAACAACGTTTCATAGCTTGACAACTATTATATGTGATTATCATCCCACAAGATTCAGCATAAATAATAAGCCTGGATTGTGTAACTGTTATACCTTGAATTATGGATTTATACCTACTTTATATGCAGTCTATGGAGCTGCAGTGGTAAGCAATCTGTTTTAAAGATTGTTTTCATTGATAAGTCACCCTGCCTGTCACTTGTTTTTTTTTACTAAAAAACATTTACTTTCTTTTTTATGTGTGTATATATATATATATATATATATATATATATATATATATATATATATATATATATAAACAAAAAACAAGACAGTTACAACTTATATTGACACATGAGGCTTTATTATATAAACTAAATAACGTTTTTCTGATTTTTTAAACAGTAAAGAAAAAGTTACTATTGGTGGGAATTGAACCCAGCAACAACTCCACCATAGGCAGAAACACTAGCTATGTGACACACTCTCTGCTATTATATTACCTGCAATAATATAATTAAGTAGTTACAAGGACTCAGCCTTCTACACCTGATTCTAATTGATTATACAGAGCTCATTAATCATTTAGGCAGACGCAACACAGTGAAATAGCCTGACGTCAAATGATCATAACTCCATGAATTCAGCATCAATTTGCAAAATGTAAAAAAAAATTCCAGCATGCTTTTTGACCTTCTATCAAATGGTCCAGAACATATAAAGGGGACTTTTGTGTTATTTTACATTGAATAGATAGCATATTGATCCAGGGTACAGTACAATTGCCAGTTTTTGGATTCAGGAAACCACCAATGAGAAAATTGGTAGTGTTTCAAAGGGGATTTTTTTTGTCTTCACCTGTATCAAATGGCAGTTCACAAAATATAAAGATCAGACGAGATGGACTTAAAATCTTTTTTTCAATGTAAATTACTATTTTACTTAAGAGAAAAACAATTAACTTGTTCCCTAATATTTAAACAAGACACTTCCTGTGCATGAATCCTCATTGGTCCACCAAAAAGCAAGTCCCTCCTTTATTGTCTCAGGAGGACAGGACCCTCAAAACCTCCTGTATCAGTATGTATGCATTGGCCATGTTCGGTTTCACTGTCTCGCCTGTACACAGAGGTACAGTATAATAAATAATAATTAGAAAAGTCAGAAGCATAAATAGGCTGAAAACCTATGCTATGAATCACATATAATAGTTGTGGTAATTGCGAGTTGTTGTCACACAATGTTAAAATGAGTGCCAAAGGCGCACATTGCGGACCTCGCGATGAGTGACGAAGCTTGCTATGAGCGCCAAAGGCAGTAGGCCTTTGGAGCTCACCACGAGGCCCGCAACACTTTGAAAAGAAATACGGCTTTAACAACTGCCATTTTCTTCAAGCCTGTAACTCAGAAGCCGTTCGGGGGGAAAGCCAAAAGACCACAACATTAGCTTACACCCTCACACACTACCGGGGGGGGGGGGGGGGGGGGGGGAGCAGGGAGCCTGTAAGTGAGGTTGCAAGATAATTTGCTATCCAGTTGGTGCTATGCAAGATATAAAATGGCGGCCTTAAAGACGAAAAAAAATTTCAAGCCCGAAAGCTAAAGCACATTTAGGGCGTGGGCAAATTGATCAATTTCACAAAACCCGCAAATGGATTCAGAAGTGTAGAGCACCGAAGATGGAGAGGGAGGAGAAAGACACAGGGGAGGGAGAGAGGGGAGAGGGTGGAAAGAGACACAGGGAGGGAAATAAGGGAAAAAAGCACACAGGGCAGGGGGATGGGGCAAAGAGACAGTGAGAGAGAGACAGGGGGAAACAGACACAGGGAAGGGAGAGGGGGAAAGAGACACAGGGGTGAGAGAGTGGGGAGAGGCTCGCAATAAATGCCAAAGGCGTTCAACGCGAGGAACCCAAAGTAGAGGGGGGAGAGCATTGCATTGTGTGGCAAACATGATTTCCAGGCTTCACATTTTATAATTTTATTGCCATCATTTTTGACGGGCAAGTCGCTAGTATTTATATATATATATATATATATATAGATATATATATATATATATATATATATATATATATACGTATATGTTGAAACAAAGAAATGAAAAAAAGTTTTTGAGGGGCACTGCAGCAATGGCCCCCTTCCCCCCAGTGTAGGGCCCCATTGCATTGCACTGTGTGCTCTTGGGGTAGATCCGCCCCTGCTAAAGTTGAATTACCCCCCCCCCCATGTATCTAAACATATAGCAGGAATCAGAAGGTTTTATTGTGGGAATGAGCCATATGTTTCCTAATATATAAAGACCTGTGTCTGGGATGATCATGGTCCTATTGGGAAACAAATTCACCTCTTCCTAGGACACACAATTTGCTAAATGTGTGCAGTCAAATATTTAACATCATTTCACACTGGCTATTTGCCGCATGCAGTTCTGTCTCTATCTATATGTGCTTTGTTTAATCCCACTTGTAATAAAGAAAGCACAATAAGAACTGCTCCATGCTAAATTATTGAGTAGGTAATACCAAGCAGATGTACCGCACTTTAAAGCAGTGGTCAGTGTGGATAGATGAGATTATATGATTCTCACAGCGTACTATTTGCACTCTGTGATCCACTCCGTTGACTTAAAGGGACAAGGAACACAATTATTTTTTCGTGTATTTAACGGAGCATGCTCCAGACATTACTAAAGTCATTCTTTGCACGAAAAAAAATATTAAGTGAAATCTTTTTATCAGGAAGTGCCCAGAGCATCTGTAACCTTCACTGGCAGACAAGTATGACTCTTACATTTGAATCATTTGTTTCTGCTTTGAGAGTTTCATTTGAAAAAAGAAAACACACAATGATACATTATAGAAAACAGTGTGTGTTAATGAATAATTGTAATTTTTCTCCCGTTATTGTGTGCTTACTCTCTGATTTCAAATAAGACATAAGAGAGTTGACTAGGAAGGGAAGTAAGATGTGTACAAATAAAAAACTATCAACCTTATTAAATTGCGATTCGGCCAATTGAATAGGGCTCAATATAAGCACAGAGCATATTTTTTTTACAGAAGTGTTTAGTTAGTAAAGACCTTGTGTGTTCATATAGATAGATGGATAGACAGAAGTAGATAGATTTACAGATAGATAGATAGATAAATACATAGATAGATAGAAATACAGATATATGGATAGATAGATAGATAGATAGATACATAGATAGACAGATACATAGATAGACAGATACATAGACAGACAGACAGACAGATAGATAGACAGATAGATATATAGATATACAGATAGATAGACAGATAGATAGATAGATAGAGATTCCTTATCAATACATAAAAAGATATACATTGAAAAAGAAAAGGAAAGAGCTGGACAAAATGTTTATGTTGTTCTGTATTGGATTGCTGATGTCTCAGGCAGTGCATGGGTTAATGGCATTTACGTCGGCGGAAAATGAAATTCGAAAACTAACAAAAATTCAGAGTGACTACACGGATGTGATGGAGAGAGGTTATCTGTTTATTAAAATGTTGATTGTTCATATTAGGACTCAGCCAGGTCAGAGATTCATAATTAACGCTGACAATCCTTAACATCAGACAAAGCCCCAAAGTGGAGCGATATTACGTCTCTCTCTCTCTCATTTATCTTTACCGCTTATGGCCCCTCTGTGGTCAACATACTGTGAGCTTGGTGGACATTTAATTATGAACACATCATAAATGTGGCTGACAAGGCAGAAGCTGCGCACCGGGGCTCATGGGATGAGGCATATAGCGAGCAAACTAGTTAGGATGTAGCTTTTGTCTATAAGGAATGCATTTCTTAGCAAAAATTTGATTCTTAACGTAATATAAAATACTAAAAAGAAATTAACAGAAATAAACACAGCAGCTTAAATATTATTCTGAATTTAGATGGTAAGCTCTATGGCTAAATTTCATTGCCTTGATTTTTGCTCCAAGCATTTATTCTATTCATGTAGGTTTGTGTCTGTGACTATGGCAATTGACTGTGTACAAAGTTATAATCTTAGAGCCCGCAATTCGATCGGGTGTTTTGCGGGCTCCTGTTGGTCTCTGATTGCGTTGCTATTCAATTGCTCAAGGCCGCAAGTTATGGGCCCAAAGCCAAAACCATAAACCATGCACTGGTTCGTAGCAGTTCAGGACGGGAACATGATCAATTCAGCAAGCCCGTAACCTCCCATTTCGAATCAGCCAATAGAAAATGAGACTGTCATTATTACGGCAGTAAAACAAGGAGGTTACATGTCAATCAATTAGGTTTGGGGGTCCGATATGAGATCAGTCGTGCACATCCCCAAAATAAAGAATTATAAAAACGATTGCCAATACTGTTCTAGTCCATGTGGGTGGTCTGATATTTATTAACTAACGGAAACATAATAATAATTTGTATTTCCTGACGATCTGCGGGCTTGAAACTGTTGTGCAATTAATTCTAATGTATGTCATCGCTTTCCCTGTTATTTACAGTGCAGTATTGATTTTTTATTTGCATTTACAGTGCTACGATCAGGTGTTTAACCCCCTTGCAGGTCCTATCTAGCACTCGTAGGATTTTCTACTTCATTTGTCGTTTACGGGTGTGAAAACATTTGCGGGCTTGGGGAAATTGAGCAATTGTGGGCAAACAGCCTTGCAAAAGTGAGAGGTCTGATCCGGGCTTGCAAAAAGATGCCAATTGAACAGCAAAGTTGCTTGCAACCTCACTTACGGGCTTCTGGATCTCCTGAAACCTCAATTAAATGGGGGCCTTAGATGTTGGTTACAGATAAGATTCAACAGACCCATCCAGTTTGCCCTTCCTATTTACTTAAGAAACATTGACGTAAAGAATAAGACTGCATACTTGTGAGCATGTACAAATTAAGGGGGTAGGCGTAAAATACTGTAAACTCAAATTATATTGGATATTCCCTTCCCATGTCTCTTCTTTGCACCTCTTCCTGATAGATAAGATAAGTACATATCTTAAGGTTTCAAAGTACAATAAGATACTGATGATGGAACATTCTACATCCAAAGGGCCTCATTCAATTGCAAGCTCGTAATTACATAGTTACGGCCCCAACACGCAAACCAAGACCCGGTAAGTAGCATTTCAGGGCATGATCATGACCAATTAAGCAAGCCGTAAGTTACATTTTAGACAGAGCCAATAGTAAATGAGACCGTCATCATGACGTCAATAAAACATGAAGTTTAACTGTCTATCAACTATTGTTTAGAAGTCTGCAGCCTTATTAAATTGTGATTCGGTAAATTTAAAAGGGCTCTATATAAGCACAGAGCATATTTTATTTACAGAAGTTTTTAGTTAGTGAAGACCTTGCTTTTGTATAGAAGTTCACTAACTTAAAACTTCTGCAAAAAAAATATGCTGTGTGCTTAATTAGAGCCCTTTTAAATTTACTGAATCGCAATTTAATAAGGCTGCTGATTTGCAATTGGACTCCCAATCCAGAAATGTTGAAATCTTTAAAAATCCATAAATCAACTGTTCTAGTCCATGCGGGTTCCATGATATGTATTAACCCATTGATTGCCGGGATCAATATAACATAGAAATAAAACATACATGTTTTTTTATTGCAGATTTGCAAGCTTGAGACTGCAGTGCAATTATTTCTAATGCCTTTCATTGATTTCCCAGTATTTTAAAGTGCAGTAGTGTGTGTTTATTTGCTTTAGCAGTGTTACGAACAGGTGTTTAACCCCCATGCAAGTCCTATCTGGCACTTGTATACTTTTTTTAAATACCGTACTTGCCATTTACAGGTTGGACGGCAATTGTGGGCTTGTTGAATTGTTGTATTTGGATATAATCTAATGCAGACTCAATTCAGTTGTGTTGGTTGAAGGTTTCTCTTCCTTTAAGGTACACTCAGACCTCAAGACGCAGATAAGTAGGATTAAAAACACTGGCTTTCACAAGATCATGATCACCTAGAATAGTTAATGAATAGGGTGTTTTATTTTTTGTTTCGTAAATAAATATTGTTCAATATGTAGTGTAGATCTCCAAATAGAGCACGTTGTAAATGTGGAGTAACTATTTTTAGAGGAAATCTTAATTTTTGAAGATTGTTTTTGCAAATATGCTTAGAATCATTTAGTTGCAAGTATGCTCCTGCAGAAATGTAAATGCTCCTCTCACACACAGAAAATGTATCATGAATGCCTCCAGGGATCAACAGAAACATTACTACTTTTTACCAATAAAAACAAATTATATAAATATATATCCTCTTAATAAGACTTTTTTAAATATATTTATTCTTTTGAACATACAGTGGCCCTTAGAGTACTCACATATAAGAAGAATATTTTAACTCAATTGCAAACCCGCAACTCGATCGTAGTAGGCCATATGTCTGCGGGTGCTCTGCGGGCTCCCGTTAGTCTCCAAATCCGGAGCTATTCAATTGCTCAAGGCCGCAAGTTACTCGCCCAAAACCAACTTTGTAAACCATGCACTGGTTCGTAGCAGTTCAGGTCGGGAACATGATTAGTTGAGCAAGCCCGTAACCTCCCATTTCGAATCAGCCAATAGAAAATAAGACTGTCATTATTACGGCAGTGAAACAAGGAGGTTACATGTCAATCAATTAGGTTTGGGCGCCCGATATGCGATCAGACTTGCAAATCCTCAAAATAAAGAATTATAAAAATGAATGCCAATACTGTTCTAGTCCATGTGGGTGGCCTGATATGTATTAACTCATTGATACCCGAGATCGATTTAACCCTGAAATGAAACATAAAAATAAATCTTATATACTGCCGATTTGCGGGCTTGGGACTGTTCTGCAGTTAATTGTAATGTCTGTCATCACTTTCCCCGTTATTTACAGTGCAGTAGTGATGTTTTATTTGCATTTACAGTGCTACGAATAGGTGTTTACCCCCTGTGGGTCCTCTCTAGCACTCGTAGGATTTTCTCATTCATTTGCCGCTTACGGGTATGAAAACATTTGCAGGCTTGAGGAGATTGAGCAATTGAATAGCGAATTGCGATTTTAATCATCGTAACTCTTGCAAAAGTGAAAGATCAAAGGCTGTAAGTTACGATTTTAACCATTGCAATTTTTTTCAAAGCTGTAACTCGTAACCTGAATAGCAAATTAACTTGCGACCTTACGGGTTACAGTAACATGCAAAAGCTCAATTGATTCAGGCTCTAAGTTAATTGATACAACTCTCAATTATTATAAGGAACAAAATCAGGAATCTGCATAAAAATATTACAGAGCATTTTTTGTTTTATATACCTGTTTTAACTAGATTCATTTTACCATTAATGTAATTATGAAATAGAATTTACAAAACACCACTTCTGAAAGGCTCTCCCCTTTCATCCTATTCTCCCTCATGAGAGCTGCCATGTTGCACAGCTGTGACCTAAAACCATGCCCACAGGTGAGGGGCTTCCCTATAACTAATGCTGCTCAGATACACCTTGTCACTTTATGTTTGTAAGCAGTATGAGACACTGGTAGTGAGGAGCTGCTACTCTGAGGGCTTCTTAAAAGTAAATGAAGCATTAAGTAATCTAGACAAAACATTTAAAATTCTGAAAAGTCCCTTTAAGCAAACTTGCTACTTCCCATCTGAAAAGAATGCTTAAGGTAGCTGCTTGCATCATTTCCCTCTCTTCTAAATGTGTTTCTTTTGTTCCCTTGCTAAATTTCCTCAACTGACTTACAATAAAGGCAAAACAACCTAGAAAACTCTCCTCCCATACTTCATGGATATTCATTCCTCAGCTATTCATGTATAGTAGGTCCTCCTTTCCATTTGCTTGTATCTCTTTACCATAATGTGCATATATGTGTCTTTTCCCCAATAAGTAGAATGTAAGCTCTTCGGGGCAGGAGTGATGTTACTCATTGTTTGGCTTTATATTAAATAAACTTATATTATAATAATTTGCACCTTGTGTGCAAGAGTGTTTTGAACATCTATAGTGCTAGACACAATTAAAATAAATACACACATAATAACTAAAACGCGGTCGCAATTTCATTCAAAATGATTTTCTTTTAATTAAATAAATGTATACAATAAGATTTCACTTCATTTATTCCTGCAATTTGTGGAGAGAAAACCATCCACTTGGTGTCAGTCTTTTTTTTTTTCCGGTGACTTGCATCAATGATGGATGATCAACCAGTCGAGAGGTAATGTTACTGAGCCAATATCTCCTACAATTAATTCCTGGCAGATTGACTACTGTATATCTTATCTCATTCCATAGCAAATGAGAAAAGGGGGCAGCCATCTCTACAGATTAAATACATACTAGCAAGCCACAGTGCACTAATTAAGGAACAACCAGTTAATAATCACTTTATTTTAGCAAGAAGTCAACGAAAGGTAAATGTATTGATTATGTACTGGACACGTTCCTGTAAATTGTTTAACCGTTTCACATGCAGAGAGGCCAGCAATGTATTGCTCTGCTTGTGAATGGACCAAAGTATGATGAAAATGTGAATCTGGCTAAGGCAGTAAATTTATCATAAATATACATGGTGGCATCCATGATACTTTGTGAAGTTGTACATGTGGGAGGAGTGTTTACATTTTTGCAAGAGCAGGATTTTCATTTATTGTTGTGAGCTATATGCTTCTGAGCATGAAAAGATAAATGTCAAATACCAAAATCTCCTATTATTATTATCTTTTATTTGTATTGCGCCAACATATTCCGTAGCGCTGCACAGGGGATAAGAACAGGGGAAATACAAGTTTGAACAAATTCAAAAGTTGAAGGGCCCTGTTTTGAGCTAAGAGTCTTAGCAGAAAGTGCTTCCAATGACTTAACCCACCCCTTTCCACCCTTATACTATCTCCATCCCCTTCATTTTACGAGTGGTCTTTTGTACCCATAATATTTCCTTCACTTTTTTGCGGTTACGGCACTGCCCTGGTTTGCGTGTGATCCGTAAAATCTTATTAGCATAGGGTTTGGGTGTAAAAGTCTAACAGAGTAACTCTTAATCTTTTCTCAGTGCAAAAAAATCAATGGACATTTTTGCATTGATCTTAGGCTTTGTTGTGAAGTTCACTTGTAGCAGCGACTCGTAGCAGTTCTCTCGCAATGTTTTTGAGACAGGAAATTAACATAGCTAGGTAGGACTCACAATTGCGCTAGAGGGGAGTAGCCTATTACTATTTTAAAGGAAAAAATTAGCTTTCAATATATGCCCCTTTTGCAGATTTAGACTTGATAGTAGACAAATGGCCTCATTCAATTGAGCAATTGTAAGTTACTGTAGCCGGTAATGGAGCCCGTAAGTTATTTTGCTATTCAATTGGCATTTTTTTGCAAGCAGCAAACGGGATATGGGTTACAGGCTTGAAATCCTTGTGGTTGTTAAAACCGGAACTTACAGGCCATCGAAGCCTTTGATGTTTCCCGTCTGCAAAAGTTACGATGGCTAAAATCGCAAATCGCTATTCAATTGCTACAATTTCGCAAGCCCGCAAATGTAGAAGAAAATCCTACGAGTACCAGATAGAACTCGCAAAGAGGTTAAAGACATGTCTGCACTGTAAAAGCACATAAAAAATCAATACTGCACTGTACATGATGGGGAAAGAGATGAAAAACATTAGAATTAATTGCACAACAGTCTCAAGCTCGCAAACCGCCAATCAAAGATCATATTTTTTTAAGCTTCAGTTCGTGGTTATATCCATCTCAGGAATCAATCAAGCTTGCAAATCGGCAGTATATAAGATTTATTTTTATGTTTCATTTCAGGGTTAAATTAATCTCGGGTATCAATGAGTTAATACATATCAGGCCACCCACATGGACTAGAACAGTATCGGCATTCAGCATTCATTTTTTATTTTTTATTTTGCAGTTTTACGAGTCTGATTGCATATCGGACCTCTAAACGCCAATTGACGTAATGATGACGATCTCATTTTCTATTGGCTGTTTCGAAATGGGTAGTTAAGGCCTTACTTAATTGATCATGTTCCCGCCCTAAACTGTTACTTACGAGTGCATGGTTTATGGTTTCGTCTTTCAGACCCTAACTTGCGGGCTTGTTCAATTGAATAGCTCCATAATTGTGGCAGAGTTCAAGCCTGCAGCAAGCCCGCAGACATAAGCCTTCTAATTGAATGAGGCTTAATGTGTTTTTTAGGAAGTAGAAATATAAAAATGTATTCTTAATTATATACATTTATTCTTTGCATATTTGAACTGTTAATTGACAATGAGAGAACATAGATTAATGAACAAACTGTGATTATGCAAATGCAGGTATCAGAAACTAACTAATAGTGTACCAAATGGAGTACCCTAGTTCCAAATAATAGGGTCAGCACGAGAAAAGTCCTGAAGGCTCGTTCCTGAGAACATTCTTAAGTTGGATCTCTGGTGAATAATAATAAGAATAAAAATAATAATAACAATATTATAATGGTCCATATGTGGTGACAATAATAAAGTGTAATAATACTAATACACCTGTACTGTAATAATAAGTTACAGAAACTATCGTGCTCTTTCTTTTAATTCGAACAAACAGAACATAGACAAAAAGCCTTTGGAGCCCATTCATCTGTAAGCCTGGTCATTTCAAACCTGGGGACTGCCTGTATATATTATTGTATTCTAGGAACTTGCCGTCAAAAATGATGGGAATAAAATTGTAAGGCTGGCAATGCTGTTTGCCACACAATGTGAGGCTTTTGCTCCTCTAAGCACCTTCTGCGCTCATTGTGAGCCTCTACCCCGTGTACTTCAACTTTCCTACTTTGCACTGATCACCTTCGGTACGCATCGTAAGCTCCACACGAAGCGCCTTCAGCGCTCATCGCGGGGCTTGTACGTTTTGTGAGCCTGGTGTTGCAGAGCCTCGTTTTCATGCTGTATCTGAAATTTTACGTTTTTCGTCTGCCATTTTTTTCCATGCTCAGGTTGATTTTCGAGTGACGAAAAACGGTAAAAAATGGGTGCAATTCGCTTGCATCCTCACTCCCAGGTTTCCTGCGTCTCCCCCTGTGCTGGGTGTTATAATTTTTTGTAAATTTTTTGGGTGTGTTTTTGGAGTAACGCGCTTGAACGCTTTGGGAGGCTCGCAGTTGCGTGCCCAGCTCGCTCATTGCAGCCTAAAGGCTTTGCGAGGCTTGCCTAAGTACTGTGCTGCGGGCAAGCCTCACTTTGCAAAGCTCGCAGTTTGACTGCGCCGCTGGTGAGCCTCGATACGCGAGGAGCGCAACTGCGTTACCAATATCGCAAACGTCACCAAACGTCGCAAGATCCACAACTATTATTGTCATATTATGTTTCATAGTGATCTTTTAATTGTGACTGCAGTCTCATTTGCATTTCTCATTCCCACCAAATGAATACTGATTTTCTTATTTTTAAAACATCAAAAACACTAGATGGCAAGCTCTTAGAGCTATAAACAAATATGGTGTATTTTTTGTGTCTCATATTCATTATCCAGAAGAAAAGCATTTGTTGATGTTGCTGCTCTCTGTATATTAGGAACGGCTGAGAGAGGGGAAAAAAACGCCATATCCGTATAGAAGACGAGAATAATTGTGTATGCAAAATTATATCCAATGTCATGTTTCACAGCGAATGTCCTCTGCAGTGCTGAGACACATATTTCTATACCTCCCCAGCAGACTAGAAATAGCTAAGACAAAAGCATATAATAAAGGCTGGAGCATTGAAAGAGCTGAGAAGAGAGAGGGCTGAAAAGTACCTATCATGTTGGCAGATAAATCCTACACACAATTATTCATTCCCAGCCTCTTGACATGTAGATTAATGAGCTTGATAAGCAAAAGCTTCCAAGAGGTAGAGTCAGCCCTTGTTTCTCGGTTCCATTCCCTTTTCCTCAGTACAAAGAGAATTGTAAATTAAAAAAATAATAATAATAGTAATATAGCAAATCAATACATTTGCTCTGGTCATCAACATTGTTGCAACTGAGATTTTGTATCAAGAAATATGAGTGTTAATATGTTAGGGGCGTCTGTGTGGATTTTACTAGGAATATCCGGGAGGTGGGAATGCTGGGGAGGGGATGTGGTTTAATAATATGTTACAGTGTGGAGAGGAAAATGCCCGGGATATAATGCCAGTTTCTTCTCTTATATTCACAAATGGCTTTGCACAAGCTTCTCCAAGGCAGAAAAGTATATGGAGTATCCATAAAACTCATGCTGTATATAGACAGTGCTGGATGTACCTTTTTGGAGCCCCTAGGCAGTGAAGTGGGGGAGCCCCTGCGAGTGGGTATGCAAGGTATGCATCCATTTTTGCCTTTTCTGTGCGTGCAAGTTCCTTACCCTGTTGTAACTCTCTGGTTCTAGGTGGTTACCCCCTAGTAGCCAGTCTATGAGCTGCAGCAACTGACAGGGAAGCGGCTGCCTAGTTGGCCTAATGGGTAATCCTGACATGTATGTAGATATGGTGAGCATTCAGACTAACTATTTCCATGCATCTATGAATGAATTGTCATCTGAAACAGGGTGTTTCTTAATGTTTTCCACTGTGTTTTCTTTTTTTCAGTATGACCATCTTAGAGCACAATAAATTTATTTGAATGTTACTGATCTGGAGGGCTTGTCCCGATCATCCAAAGAGCGTAAATATAGTTGTGTGAGTCATAAAAATGAGGCCTTTGTACTAAACTTAACATTTCTGTAATGTTGAAATGTATGAAACAAAGAACTGTTCTCCATATCCCTTTAAATATTGTGAGTATCTGTATGCAGTATAATATAGGCAACGAATATATGGTGCAACGAGGATGGCAGAGCAGATTAAGGAGAGAGACTAGTGGGGGGAGAGAGAAGAGGGATGTGGAGTCGGGGAGGGCCTGTCCTTTAATATATGTTACTGTATGTACTCAATGTAGAGTAATAAGAAGGAAAATGCAATGGATATCGTGCAAATGTCTTTATAATCACAGTTGATGTTGCACATGTTCATCTGCATTCCCCAAGACATTGAGGATAATAAGTGCTCATAACACTCAAATACAGACAGGGGAGTGTTCAGAGAAGTTATAGCGGTGCAGCTATGTGATATTGGCTTATTTATAATTTTTATACATTTAAGAGGAGAAAGAATAGTGAGGGAAAGAGAGAGAGTGTGAAAGGAAAGAGAGGAGAGCAGGAAAAAGGAGAGATGAGAGGGAGGGAAGAATGAAAAGAGAGAAGAGGGGAGAAAGAGAGAAGGAAAGTGACAGAGGAGAGAGAGGAACCAGAGGAGAGCATGAAAAAAAGAGAGATGAGAGGGAGGGGAAGTGTGAAAAGAGAGAAGGAGAGAGAGAGAGAATGAGAGAAAGAAGGAGACAGAGGAGAGAAAGGAATGAGAGTAGAGCAGAAAAACAGAGAGATGAGTGGGAGGGGCAGCATGAGAAGAGAGAAAATAGATAAAGAGAGAGGAGAGCAGGAAAAAAGAGATGGGAGGGAGTGGAAGTGTGAAAAAAGAGAAGGGGGAGAGAAAGAGAGAAGGAAGGAGACAGAGGAGAGAGAGGAACAAGAGGAGAGCACAAAAAAAGAGAGATGGGAAGTGTGAAATGAGAGAAGGGGAGAGAGAGAGAAAGACGTGTTAGAGAGAGAGAGAGAAAGAAGGAGACAGAGGAGAGAGAGGAATGAGAGGAGAGCACAAAAAAAGAAATGAGTGGGAGGGGCAGCATGAGAAGAGAGAAAATAGATAAAGAGAGAGGAGAGCAGGAAAAAAGAGATGGGAGGGAGTGGAAGTGTGAAAAGAGAGAAGGGGGAGAGAAAGAGAGAAGGAAGGACACAGAGGAGAGAGAGGAACAAGAGGAGAGCACAAAAAAAGAAAGATGAGTGGGAGGGGCAGCGTGAGAAGAGAGAAAGAGGAGGACATAGAAATAAAGAGAAAAGAATGAGAAGGGAGCAGGAAAAAAAGACATGGGAGCAAGGGGAAGAGTGTGGAGAGAGAAAGAGGGGAGATAGAGATAGACAGAGGGAGGAGAGAAAAAGAATGAGAGGACAGGGAAAAAGAGAGAAGGAGGAGAGGGAGAAAAAGGAGACAGAGGAGAGAGGAACGAGAGGAGCGCAGGAAAAAAAGAGAGATGAGTGGGAGGGGCAGCGTGAGAAGAGAGAAAGATAAGGACATATAGATAAAGAGAGAGGTGAGAAAGGAAAGTGAGGAGAGCAGGAAAAGGAGGGATGAGAGGGAGGGGAAGAGTGAAAAGAGAGAAGGAATAGAAAGAGAAAGAATGAGACAGAGAAGAGAGAGGAACAAGAGGAGAGCATGAAAAAAAGAGAGATGAGAGGGAGGGGAAGTGTGAAAAGAGAGGAGAGAGAGAGAGAAATAAGGAGACAGAGGAGAGAGGAATGAGAGGAGAACACAAAAAAAGAGATATGAGTGGGAGGGGCAGTGTGAGAAGAGAGCAAGAGGAGGACATAGGAGAGAAAAGAATGAGAGGCAAGCAGGAAAAAGAGATGGGAGGAAGGGGATGAGTGGGGAGAGAGAGATAAAGAAAGAGAGAGTAGATAAAAAGAATGAGTGGATAGCAGAAAAAAAGAGATGTGAGGGATGGGAAGAGTGTGGAGAGAGAAAGACGGGGAGAGAGATAGAGAAAGAAAGAGGGGAGAGAAAAAGAATGAGAGGAGAACAGGAAAAATGAGATTGGGGGGAAGTGTGTAGAGAGAAAGAGGGGGGAGAGAGAGAGTGATTAAGGGAACGGTTAGTGGAGGAAGATAGGAGAGAAAGAAAAGAGGAGAGGGATGAGAGAGAGAGAGGAAAGAGGGGGTGAGGAGACATAAGAGGGGGAGAGAGAAAAGAGATAGAGAAAGAGGGGGAGATAGAGAAGAGTAAGGGGAGAAAGGAAAGAGAGGGAGCTAAGAAACATATGCTGGTGTACCCAACCTAACACTGTAGGAAGTAAGATGTAATGCCATTTACTTGCCCTATACCCACTGCTGGTTTGTACAATCTCCTCTACATCCCCCAAAGCAGGCAGGATAACAAGTATCCAAAACACTCACTGGCCATAGTGAGTGTTCAGTACAACAACTGCAGATCAGCTGTGCAACAGAGAATGAAAGAGAGGGGAATAGAGAGTGTTATTGTTTAGATGCTTAATTAATTAATTAATTAATTTATTTATTTATTTATTTATTGTGTCAAAAGCCTTAGAACGCAAAGGACCGCTAAAAGCTTCATTTCAATTTGCTTTTTTATACAATTACACTTGATATTAGGCTAATTTTAAACGTGTGTAATTACACTTTACTTTTATCAGCTGCCTGTTTAAGCTGCTTTGTCAGGATGGTAAGTTACAACTCCCCTTGATATCCAAGGACTCCACCCACCTGTAGAAACAGAACAGCGGAAAAAAAAATGGTGGCTCCCAGTGCAGCACTTTCCCTAATCCATGGAAAAAAATGTTTACTACAACTATATTGCGTGGGACGGGACTTAAATCTGTATAATGAGACTGTGGCAGCTAAAACTGCCACTGTTTTTCAAGAGAAAACATATTTTATTACAAAAACATCCTGGAAAAGTAGCAAAAAGGAAAATAGAATAATTGCACAGAAAAATTAAAATCTAAAGAAAAACTGTGCCCATTATTAAGCTTAGTAATTAGAAACACCACATAGAAACAAAATGCCACGGTTATTGGTGCCTCTTTGTGAATACGTAAGTACAGCAATATATATAATACAATGATGGATTTTTCAAATAATGCAATTTTCACAGAATATGCCGGTAGAAATAAAACAGATTTGTAAGAAAATAAATGAAGGAAGGGCAATAGTTTATTTATTATTGTTTATGCCAGCCTAGCGCAGCAGAAATGTTTATTCCTGATTACTAAGCATGTTTAAGTTCCTCTTCTTATTACACACCTGCATAAGAGCAGTTCTGGCCAGCTGTTCGGGTGGATTTCTTGTGTATGTCTCACTGCAGTAGAATATACAGAATTTGGCTGATTGTACATCAGAGAGACGGGGGGAGCTGGTACACACAGGTCTTATGATGAATACGGCTTTCATGCACTGCGTATATTTGTCAGCTTGTTGTGATATTGTTAAAGTGACTCTTTTCACAAAAAGTTATTTATTTAAAATAAATGTTTTAACTAACTGAATTGGTTAATTTTATCTTCTTCAATGTATTGGTCATATAAAATGCACACTTAACTTATTTATAAGAAGCCTCCAGTGCAACAGATTATCATCTCCTGGCGCTTCCCCCTTTCTACCTGTTCTCTCTTATGCAGGGTGCCATGTGTGACAGAGTCGACCTAAAGCCATGCCTATGGAGATGGACTGCAAACTACCAGTGATATACTATGCGTCTGAGCAGCATGAGACAATAATTGTGTGCCCCGTTGGTGTGGCCTCAGCAGGGGCGCAGATATGATTGGTGCAAGTGGTATATTGCATCAGGGCTCACGTGTCTCGGGGGAGCCGGTGCAAAAGGACCACTTGCACTTCCTGTGCAGGAAACAGAGGCCGCACCCCCACTCTCCTCACTGTCGCACTGCCACTGCACGGCGGGGGGCAGCCAGGAGACAGATACGGGGAGCAGAAGGAAGCAATGCCAAGCTAGGGAGGTGGACCAGGGCAGGCCATTGGAGGAGGGGGCTGGATAGCCAGACACAAGAGATGGGGGCAGAGGATGTGTGTAAGGGAGAGAGGACGGCAAGAAAAATGGAGGGCACAGATTGCCATCTGGCTCTCCCTACCTCTGTGTCCTGGTCCTATATTATAATAATATAGTCTTTATTCTATATATATATATATATATATATATATATATATATATATATATATATAAAATATATAATGCGGGGGCCGAAGGGCTCTCCAGTAACTAGCTCCGCCATTGGGCCTTAGGTCACAGTTATAACACATGGCACCCTATTTGAGAAAGAACAGAAAGAAAGTGGTATGCTCTAGAACAATGATTACCAAACCTCTCATTAGAGAACCCTAGGCAGGTCGTGATTTTGGTTTAACACAGTGGACACAAATGAGGAAATTAGAGTTTCAATAGCCAGTTGATTACTTATTGCCTCACCTGTGTTCACAATGCTCTAGAAGATAAGAATCTGTTGCTCTGTTGCTCTGCATTGAGGAGGATAAAATGAAGTCACCTAGTTAAAACAAAATAATCTTACCTAAAGAGTGCTTTTAATTCCTGCTCTATTCATGAAGGAACAATGAGGCAGATTCATTTAAGGGTGAAATAAAGGGAAGCAAGGCATGCCTTATATAATTAAAAACATCTCTTTGATATTATGGAGTTCTTAAGAACACAAAGACAGAACCTAATAATTAATACTTTTTATATTATGTCTAAATATATATTGTTAGAAGAAATATAAATGGATATACAAAAATATTTAATATTACTGACCCTTACTAAATAAAAAAAGAGAAAAACACTGGAAGTCCAAACAATTATAGTTACCAGGCTGGGGCATAAAATAATTTCCTGGAGAATAAGATGGTATGGTCAAGCGCTAGGCACACTTATGTCTTCCTCTGACATCCAAGCAAAGCAAAGAGCCTATTCTTTGTTTCAGATTTTAGAAAGCTGAAGGAATAGTCCTTTACCTTTCCTTGGAATAAACAATGTATGGATAATGGAACTAATGTATATACAAGTATATCTAGTAGAATAGATTACCATTAAAACTAAAATTGGAATAAAAGCACAGAAAGACGTATATGTTAAAGATCAAATCAATGTTGGATTTCCACATTAATATTTACAAAATTCTGTTGCACAGAGAAAAAAACGTACTAAAGATATTAATACGTATTTTCCTTATATATCTACTCAGGTGCTTGGATTTCCAGAGCCTGTGCCAGAAGAATATAGTCAGATGGTCCAGAGTTCGAGGCAGGCTGAAGACAGAGAATGCAAAGAAGAACAATCCATGGACCAGGAAGCCAGAAAACAGGTATACAGTAAAGAAAATCAAGTCAATGGTCACAATGGTAAATACATCAAGAGGAATATCACAAACATAGCACTATGTCACACAGGGCAAAAACTGATCAAAGATGCTGAGTTGCTAGCACATAAATAGGCAGCAGAATCGCCAAGGACCGCAGATGACCCCAGACATAGGGCCCGATTAAGTTGCAAGCCCGCAACTCGATTGTAGTAGGCCATATGTCTGCAGTGTGTTGCAGGCTCCCTTTCGTCTCCGATTCCAGAGCTATTCAATTGCTCAAGCCCTCAACTTACTGTCCCAAAGACCAAACCGTAAACCATGCCTTGGTTCGTAGCAGTTCAGGGTGGGAACATGATCAATTAAGGAAGCCCATAACCTCCCATTTCAAATCAGCCAATAGAAAATGAGACTGTCATTAGCAGTAAAACATGGAGGTTACATGTCAATCAATTAGGATCTGGGGCCCGATATGCAATCAGACTCGCAAACCCGCAAAATAAAGAATTATGAAAATAAATTCCAATACTGTTCTAGTCCATGTGGGTGGCCTGATATATATTAACTCATTGATACCCAAGATCGATTTAACCCAAAAATGAAATATAAAAATAAATTTAATTTCTTGACTATTTGCGAGCTTGAGACTGTTGTGCAATTATTTGTAAAGTCTGTCATCGCTCTCCCCATTATTTACAGTGGAGTATTGTTTTTTTATTTGCATTTACAGTGCTACGAATAGATGTTTAACCCCCTTGCGGGTCCTCTCTAGCACTCGTAAGATTTTCTCCTTTTGCCATTTACAGGTGTGAAAACATTTGCGGGCCTGGGGAAATTGAGCAATTGAATAGCGATTTGTGATTTTAGTCATCGTAACTCTGCCAAAGTGAAAGTTCAAAGGCTTCGGAGAGTGTAAATTACGGGTTTAACCATCCCAATGCTTTTCAATGCCGTAACTTGTAACCCGTTTGGAGCCCGCAAAAAGACGGCAATTGAATAGCAAATTAACTTGCAACCTCACTTACCGGCTATAGTAATATGCAATAACTCAATTGAATCGGGCTCATAGTATCCATCTGTTTTAGTCATTGACTCAAAGTGTCAAACAGTACCCTAAATGTGTCGTTTAATCGATGCCGGTGTATTCACAGACACAGAAATGTGCGCAAAGCAAGCTAATGACGAAGCACAGGTGCACCCAATGACACCACCCAAAGCAAGAAGAGGTGCATGCAATGGAGTAAACAGGAACAGGGCTGGATCATGACAATTGCATTGATAACGAAGTATGAATGCCTACACATGACATGATAAGGCAAATAATGGGTTCAATACATACCAGTATACCACGCTAAGTGCTACCCCGCATAGCGCTGATTCGCTATAGCTCTGTTTTTGTTTCCTGTCCTCGCAGAGCGCTAAATCCCACTATAGCGCTGTTTTTTTCCTCATAGGACCTTGTTTTACACTCTACTTCGCGATAGAATCCTTATTTCCTTGCGGGACCCGTTTAACGATATTAGCGCGTGACAGCGTTAACAGGGGCACCATTTTGTGGGAGAGGCAGCCAGAGAGAGACAGAAAGAGAGAGAGACAGCAAGTCACATCTGGAGAGAGTGATTGCTATCACGGACCCCCAAACCCTGCAGAGAACATCCTCTGGCAAGGTACAGTACTGAATACTGTATTGTCATTGTTCCATTGTGTTGCATAATGTGATTGTTAAGTGTTAATTGTTAATTTTCTAATAAAATCTGCATTCATTGTGTTGTTTTGTAAGGGAAAGAAAGTCGTGGTGGAGAGAGCCATTGCTAGCAGGGAACCCCATAACCTGGAGACTACATCCAGTGGCAAGGCACGGTGCACAACACTGTATTGTCATTGTTCCATTGTTTTGCATAATGTTAATTGTTGTACTGTATAATGTTAATTGTCTAAAAATCTACATTCATTGTATTTTTTGTACTGTTTTACAGATGTCTGAGTGCAAAGAGGAGCAGGCCAAGGGCAAGAGCAATAGTATTCCTCTGGATGTCAAGATTCAAGTGCTGGACTGCCTGGAGAAAGGAGAGCGCCAAGTGGATATTGGGGCAGATCTCCATTTGGCTACCTCCACCATCCACACTATCCTCAAGAACAAGGATAAGATCCACACTTCAGTGACGACCAGCATTGCTTCTTCAGCCGAGAAGATCACCTGCTCCAGGTCATACGCCCTTGAGGAGAGATGGAGAAGAGGCTGTCCATCTTCTCAACCAGGCCATAGTGATGGAGAAGGCGAAGAGCATTTATGCCCACATCCAGAGTCAAGATCCAGATGTGACGGAGAGTATTGCAGCAAGTAGAGGTTGGTTTGACTGCTTTAAGAAAAGGTATAACCTCTACAAAATTAAGATCACCGGTGAAGCGGCAAGTGCAGACACAGAGGCTGCTGCAGCCTTTCTAGCCTCTTTCAAAGACGTGGTGGAAAGAGGGAGCTATCCACCAGAGCTTGTCTTCAATGTGAACAAGATCGGGCTCTTCTGGAAGCGGAAGCCAAGCCGCACATTCTTCTCCAGGGAGCAGAAGAGAGCACCGGGCTTTAAAGCGGCGAAAGACAGACTGACCCTTCTTGTGGGTGGGAACGCCAGGGGTGACTTCAGGATAGCCATTGCTAGTCTACCATTCTCAGACACCGAGGGCAATGAGGGTCATTAGCAAGTCCAGCTTGCCAGTCATTTGGAAGGCAAATAGGAAGGCATAAATCACCAGTGATATTTTTAGAGAATGGTTCACTGACCATTTCTGCCCTTCCATGCAGCGTTCTTGTCAGCACAAGGGACTGGAAGAGAAAGCTCTGCTCATCATGGACAATGTGCCAAGCACCGACTAACTTGGCTGAGCTGCCTCCCTGCATTCCTGTGGAGATCCTGTTCCTGCCACGCAACATAAAGTCACTCATGCAGCCGATGGACCAGAAGGTGATTGCCACCTTCAAGGCATACCATCGCCACCGCACATTCTGCCAGCTGATTGAACACACTGGGCGCCAGGACAAGCAATCAATGTTAGACTTCTGGAAGCAGTACCACATCATGAAGGCTGTCTCCAACATTGATCTTTTCTGGAAGGTGGTATCACAGCGGTACCTCAAGGCTGTATGGAGAAAGATCTAGCCAGAGCTGTGTGAGTATGTGCAACTGCCCGAGCCCATCATAGCGGAGATAGTGGATCTGGTGACCACAGCTGGACTGGGAGACAGAGATGCTCAGGACATCGAGCATTTGGTCCAGGCTATAGGTGAGAGCCTCACCAATGAGGACCTTGAAGAACTGGTCGAACATGGCACAGAGGAACTTCAGAACACCAGCGATTCGGACACTGAGCCTCCAAAAGAACTTTCCTCAGAGCTCCTAAACAGGGCAGTGACATAATGGACAAGCAGGAATGCTCAACACTCATAGCTTTTGGAACCTATCTACATCGTAAAAAGGGGTATTCCTGTACTTACAAAGTGCATACACTGTATGTCATGATTTGCTTAATTTTAACAGAACAAAGGGCTTCATTCAAATGCGATTTGGCCAATTGAATAGGGCTCTATATAAGCACAGAGCATATTTTTTTACAAAAGTTTTTAGTTGGTAAACTTCAATCCAAAAGCAAGGTCTTCACTAACTAAAAACTTCTGTAAAAAAAATATGGTCTGTGCTTATACAGAGCCCTATTCAATTGGCCAAATCACATTTGAATGAGGCCCATAGTATGTTAACTTAGAATATGTATACTAAGGTACACATTCTTTTAAGTTAAATTATGGACTCATATGGACTGAACTGAGCACATAAAGGAGACACAACACAATGGACCTACAATTCTCCCTGAAGAGAAGAAACAAAGCCAACAGTGCACATTTAAAAGGTATACACTCACAGTTTAAATATATCTGTAATTGGCAGAAAACCTTATATTTGCAAAGAGTGTAACCACCAACATCAGCTCTATACAAATCTTTGAAAATAAGGCATTTTCAGAAAAAAACTTATCTTAATTTTAGAAGATTCAGATTGGGTCAATGGCTCTTCCATCTTCAGTTTCTAGTCTTCGTGTAGCCTGACAGGAGGGTTAGGCCACTGGTGTCATGAATCAGCCAGGGGCCATCTTGGAATTGGGCCTGAAGTATATTGGCAGCAGTAGCCATTTTGTGACTGGCAGCATTAGCCACACCCAGTGGCCATATTGTGTATGGGCATGACAGTTCATGGCTCAGTCGGCATCCATATTGGGACTGGCAGTATTGGTCACACCCAGGGGCCATCTTGGACTGGAACTGTTATCTCCCACATGTTATTGAACAGAAGGTTTTGGGCTCCCAGAGCCACGGTTATAACGTTATATATTCAGGGCAGAGTCCCACTGTTATTGTTTTGCATTCAGAGAAGAGGCAGTTTACCACGTCACCA
Organism: Discoglossus pictus; assembly: GCA_027410445.1. Classification (NCBI taxonomy): domain Eukaryota; kingdom Metazoa; phylum Chordata; class Amphibia; order Anura; family Alytidae; genus Discoglossus; species Discoglossus pictus. Next base: position 27,528,485 of record CM050176.1, on the reverse strand, counting down.
CTAATAAAGTCGTCATAATGCATTAAGTGGACTGACATGGGAAGTACTGCCTCAACTCATAACATGTGGGAAAGGGAGAGATGCTGTGGGTTATAAAATGTTGTAGTGGTAATATCTGTAAATATATTGTATTGTAATGTGGGAGCCATGTTGTGTGCAGTCAGCCATATTGGGTCTGATACAGGTAGTAACCTGAGTAGATCACCCATCTGCCTTCCAGCTATCACCTAAAGTAAACACTTGAAGTGATAGCAAGGCCAGAACAAAGGGGTCTGTACAGACATTGAGGCACCTTAACCCCATGGGGTCTTCAGCCCAATATCAGGGTCATAGTACAGGAGCAAATAGATGTTTCTCCCTTGAGAACCAGAGACCAAGTGAATTAGGTAGCCACACCTAATGGGTGGCCCATGGGAGGGGTCTGGAAGTTCGCAGAGCTTACCTCTAGTCCATTGGCCAGAGGTAATCAAGTTACTCTGGAGATTACCCCATTTGCCAAGAGGAAGATGAGGGTTAAACAAGGGGGTAGCCACTCCCTGTACTGGTTTTGTGAGTTGTTTAAATACTGTGTGTTTCCAAAATAAAGTTGTTCTTAATTTTCATACTTTGACTAAGCATGTATTATTGACCCAGAGGCATATGCTTGTAGAGGAGCTTGTTCTGACTCCCTACTAAGGTGCTCCCAGGTACACTACCACAGCAGCTGGGACTTATGCCTTTGTACCGACAAAGACTGTCCATAGGTCTAGAGTCACCCAAACTTAGGTCTAAACCTACTGGGAATAAGAGTACTAGGATACTCTAGATCCCATCATCATAGTAAGGTGTGACAACTGGGACTTGTACCTATATTTACTGCTGCTAGGTATGCACGCACCCATGTTTGTCCTTTTGCTGTAGTAGCAGTCTTGTTCTAGGTGGTTACCCCTAGAAGCCAGACTATGTACTGCAGCATCTTGTTTTTTTCAAGCCAAGAACCATTTTTTTTTTAAAGTGGCACACCTCACAGGGAAGTGCCCCTGGGCAGCTCCCTAGTTGGCCTAATGGGTAATCCGGCCATGGGTAAACGTACGATCAGCATTTAAATAACGCTAGTCCTGCTTCTTCCCCAATCAGGAGTTGGCAGAGGGGACAGAGGTTACAACTAGTAAACTGTACCTTAAATTAGACTTTATGACAGACATTAAAATATGTATTTTTACATTTTTTTAAAGAAATTTACAACAGTGCACCAAATGATAAAATATCTTTCATGAACTCATTTTTAATATGATATTATTTCCTTAAAAAATATGTATTAAGAAAACAGATGTGCAACAAAATGTAACCAACCAATGGAATATGAAGCATTTGTATAAAATAAGAATTTATTCAAAAGCATAAATTAAAGCGGCAATAAAATGAAAACATCTGGAAAAATCATATGTTCTTTTACTATTTTGAGCTTGTATTATTACTGCTAAATTTCTGTTATTTGCAAATTAAGCCATAACCTTCCAAATATACATAACAAGTGGAAATACAAATATATTAAGCAGAAGTTTATACCAAGAATTTTGCTGAGAAAAATATGCAGAAAAGATATCGGTTAACACACAACTATGCTGAAAATTACAGCAAGGGATATATTTATTAAACCCATGAGAAAATGGTTTTCCATCTATATTTTTCCAAATAAGAAACTATCTGATGAGTTTACATTAAGACACAAATATAAAAGTTCAGAAGAACGATACATTTCAGCTAAAAACCTCAGACATAGGCCCCCATTCAATTCCAAGCCTGTAATTACCAAGTCGGCGGGTTAGACGTTTGTTATAATTCTGGCTGGATTTAATTGACTCAAGCCCGCAATTACAGGGCTTAAGCCTAAAACCGTAAACCATGAATCCGTACATGGGCATGATCATGATCAATTAAGCAAGGCTGTAAGTTATCATTTAGACAGAGCCAATAGTAAATTAGCCCGTCATCATGACATCAATAAAACGAGTTTCAACTACAATCAATTAGCGTTTAGAAGTCCAATATGCAATCAGAATTGTAATCCAGAAATGTAAAAATCAATAAAATTCAATAAAAAAAAAATGGTCTAGTCCATGTGGGTGGCCTGATATGTATTAACTCCTTGATTCCTGGGATCAATATAGAAACTGAAATAAAACAAAAATAAATATTTTTTTATTGCAGATTTGCGAGCTTGAGACTGTTGTGCAATTAATTCTAATGGCTTTCATTGCTTTCCCAGTGGCTCATTCAAATGCGATTTGGCCAATTGAATAGGGCTCTCTATAAGCACACAGCATTTTTTTTTACAGCATTTTTAGTTAGTGAACTTCTATCCAAAAGCAAGGTCTTCACTAACTAAAAACTTATGTAAAAAAAATATGCTCTGTGCTTATAGAGAGCCCTATCCAACTAGCTAAATCGCATTTGAATTAGGCCCCAAGTATTTTAAAGTACAGTATTGTGTTTATTTTTGCTTTTACACTGTTATGAACATGTGTTTGATACATTTGCCATTTACAGGTTTGAAGGCAATTGCGGGCTTGTTTAATTGTTGCAATTGAATATGGATTTTGCATTTTTGGCACTGGTAACAATTACAGGCTTGAAAAATCAAAAGAGAAGATAGGGCGGAGTTTTGTTTTTGACAACCTCTGATTTTGAGCCTGTAACTCACAGCTGGAATGAGAGTAGCTAAAAGTAGCCAATTGAATATCAGTAACTTCTACGGGATACATTACGGGCTCCAGTATTTACAATGTGGCTAATTGAATGGGGTCATATTATACTAAATAATAGAATTAGAGCAATGATCCTAAAGCAGTGAGTCTGATCGGATGTAAAGGTAGACAAAGAATGCAACAAAGCTACAGGGAAAGCCAATGAGATGTTGGATTGTATTGTTGTTGTTTAGTCGTTCAGCCGTGTTCGACTCTCTGTGACCCTATACTGTAGCGCGCCAGGTACATCTGTCATTCACTGCCTCTCTGAGCTCAATTAAGTTCATGTTCATCACTTCAATTATCTAATCTATCCATCTCTGTCTCGGTCGTCACCTTCGCCGTGTGTCTTTAATCTTTCCCAGTATCTGAGTCTTTTCTAGGGAATCCTGTCTTCTCATGATATAGCCAAAATATTTGAAGTCCTTTCTTATGATCATAGCTTCCAGTGAACAGTTTGTCTTGATTTCCTGAAGTACTGATTAAGTGGATCTTCTTGCAGTCCAAGGGATTCTAACCAGTTTTTGCCAAAACCACAATTCAAAGGCATCAATTCTATGGCGCTCAGCCTTTTTTATGGTCCAGCTCTCACATCCGTATGTTACTACTGGGAATACAATAGTTCTAACTATGCAGACCTTTGTTGATAGTGTAATGTCTTTACTTTTTACTAGCTTGTCCAGACTTCCCATTGCTTTCCTCCCCAGAAGCAAACATCTTTTAATTTTATGGCTACAGTCACCATCTGAAGAGATCTTGGAACCCAGGAAAATAAAATCTGTCACTGCCTCCACTTCTTCCCCATCTATTTTCCAGGAACTGATATTGCCGTTTGAGATTATCTTTGTTTTTTAACGTTGAGCAGCAGGCCAACTTTTGCACTCTTTTCTTTTACCTGCATTAATAGGTCCTTTAGTTCCTCCTCACTTTCAGTCATCAGAGTAGTATCCTACGCATATCGGAGGCTGTTGAGATTTCTTCCAGCAATATTAATTCTGGCTTTGGACTCATCCCGTCCAGCCTTTTGAATGATGTACTACGCGTATAAATTGGATAAATAAGGTGACAATATACAACCTTTTCCAATCTTGAACCATTCTGTTGTCCCATGTTTAGTTCTGACCGTGGCTTCTTGGTCCAGATACAGATTCCTGAGGAGTTGGATAAGATCATCTGGTACTCCCATCTCCTCAAGAACTTGCCACATTTTGTTGTCATACAAACCGTCAAATGCTTTTTAGAATAGTCTATGAAGCAGAAATAAATATTTTTGTGCAACTCTCTTGCTTTCTCTATTATCCATCAGACATTGGCAATTTGATCTCTTGTGCGTCTTCCTCTGCAGAACCCAACTTGCACATCTGGTAGTTCTTGGTCCATATATTGTTAGAGCCTAGTTTGTAGGATTTTAAGCATTACCTTGCTGGCATGTGAAATGAGGGCAATTGTTCGATAATTGGAGCAGTCTTTGGCACTGCCTTTTTTGGTAGTGGGCTATAGACTGACCTTTTGCAGTCTATTGGACATTTTTTTAATTTGTTGGCATAAGGCAAGCAACACTTTCACAGCATCTTCCTGTAAAATTTTGAATAGTTTAATTGGGATTCCATCAACTCCTACAGCCTTGTTATCAGTAGACATCCTAGGGACCATCTCACTTCACTCTCCAAGATGTCTGGCTCCAGCTCATTGGAGAAACTATTGAGGTCATCACTGCTGTAAAGATCCTTCCTGTATAGATCTTCAGCATATTCCTGCCATCTCTTCTTTATCTGATTTGCTTCTGTTAAGTCCCTACCGTTTTTGTATTTTATCACGCCCACTTTGGCATGAAAGGTTCGTTTGAGATTTCTAATTTTCTTGAAGAGATCTCTGGACTTTCCTATTCTGTTATCTTCTTCTATCCATGGATTGTATTAGAAGAGGAAATAGCAGCAGAAAGAGACTAAAGTCACTCCCCCCACATTTTTTTGTTTGGGCACCCAGTAAAGCCAGGGACCTCCTCGTCAACCTGCTCCTGGCATTAGCCAAGTCAGCTATTTATAAATCCAAAAGGGAGTGTTTGGCTGTGTAGGTTCCATTGTCATGCAAGGCCATGTTCCTGGCACTGATGAGCTTCAGTGTCCTGGCAGAGCACCACCTGGCTTTGCCCACTGCGAGGGTGCGCACTGGTACTCTGTTCAGTATCACCCACTAGGATTAATTTGAGTTCATTATCCTTATTCGTTGTTTTTTAGTTTTTTTACAGTACATATTTATTTGATATGGTTTGATCTACTTTTGCTGTCAATTGGCAGGGAATAAAAATGTAATTTGTGTCGTATGTGCCAAACCTGTTCCTAATACACTGTGGTCAATTCTCCCTCCACATTTTTTCTTTGAGTGCCCAATATCTCAGGGCAATAGAGCAAGGTACCTCCTTATCAACTTTCTCCTGGCATTAACCAAGCTGGCTATTTTAAACTCCAGGAAGCATTGTTTGGCTGACAGTCAGTTGGATACTGGATTGTTGAAGGGGAATTTGCAGTAGCTAGACCTCTTATAGATAATGTGTCTAGTTGTGGAAATACCATAATATATACGACACAGAGGACAAAATGGGGAGAGAAGTGATATTAAAGAAACCATCACTTATTTCAAACACATTAATAAAGTTCAGAAGATTTGTATTTTTGAGATGAAGTGAAATGCAGAAGAGGTCAGCATTTGAAGTTGGAAGGTACAATATTTAGGGCTAATATGTGCTGGATTGCTATATTGTCATGGTGAAGAGACTTTTGTACTTAAATAAAGCTATAAGCTATACCATGTAGGGTCACCCAAGATTGGGTGGTCATAGCAGAATCAGGTCATGGAGAAGGAAATGGCAACCCACTCCAGTATCTCTGCCAAGATAATCATATGGATAAGCACAACCAGAAACATAACTTTGTGGCACCGGAAGATGAGCCCCTCAGATCAGAAGGAGTCTACCACATTAATGGGAAAGAGCAGAGGGTGAGTATGAGTAGCATTAGCTCTAATGAAGTGGTTTGCCAAATCCAAGAGGATGCCCTGCTGCAGATGTGTCTAGAGGGGAAAGGAAAGTACTCTTCTGCAAAGAACAATTCAGCATAGGAAGCTGGAACATTAGAAATATGTTCCAAGGAAAAACATGAAATAGCAAGATTAAACACGGATATCTTGGAACTGAATTAACTTGAATGGACTGGAATGGGACATATCACTACAGACAACCATCAGATCTTCTATTGTGGCCAAGAACCCAACAGTAGAAGTGGGGTAGCCCTTATCGTTAATCAAAGGGTGGCTAAGGTAGTGCTCTGTTACAACCCAATAAATGACAGAATGATTTCAATTTGAATTCAAGGCAAGCCATTTAACATTACAGAGACCCAAGTCTATGCTCCAGCCATGGATGCTGAAGAGGCTGAAGTTGTCCAATTCTACAAGGATATTAAGATAATTCTCTGGTCATAGCAAACACCCTCTTCCAACAACATCAGAGACAACTCTACACATGGAGATCATCAGATGGACAATATTGAAATTAGATTGTCTATGTACTTTGTAGCCAAAGTGGCTAAAGTCAGAAAAAACAAGACGTGGAGCCTACTGTGGCTCAGATCATGAGCTTCTTATTGCTAAGTACAGAGGTCGATGGAATCCCAGCTGAACTATTCAAAATCATACAAGATGATACTGTGAAAGTGTTGCTTGCCTTATGATCACAACTTTGGAAAATTCGGCAGCAGCAGACTGGAAAAGGTCAGTCTACATCCCAATAACAAAAAAGAGCAGTGCCAAAGAGTGTTCCAATAATTAAACTATTGCACCATTTCACATGCCAGCAAGGTAATGCTTACGATCCTGCAAGCTTGACTCCAACAATATATGGACGGGGAATTACCAAATGTGCAAGTTGGGTTCTGCAGAGGCACAATAGGTAAAATTACCAATGTTCACAGGATAATTGAGAAAGCAAGAGTATTTTCAAAAAAAAAAAACATTTACTTCTGCTTCATAGACTATTCTTAAGACTTTGACAATGTGGATCAAAACAAAATGTGGCAAGTTCTTAAAGATATGGGAGTACCAGTCCATCTGATCCGCCTCCCGAGTAATCTGTATGTGAACCAAGAAGCCACGGTCAGAACCGAATACGGAAGAACTGAAAAAGACTGTGGCAAGGTTGTATATTGTCACCTCATTTAGCTTATACACAGAATACATCATGCGTAATGCTGGACTGGACGAATCCAAAGCCAGAATTAAAATTGCTGGGAGAAATATCAACATCCTCAGATATACAGATGATACTATTCCAACTGCTGAACATGAGGAGGAACTAAAAGGGCCTATTGATGATGGAGAAAGTAGAGAGTCCAAAAGCTGGCCTGTGGCTCAGCATTAAAAAGATGTACATCATGACAATCCCAGTTTCTGGCAAATAGATGGGGAAGAAGTGGGGCAGTGACAGATGTTATATTCCGTGGCTCCAAGATCTCTGCCAATGGTAACTGCAGCCATAAAATTAAAAGATGTTTGGGTCTAGGGAGGAAAGCTATGACAAGCCTGGACAAGCTATTAAAAAGCAAAGATATTGCACTATCAACCCATGTCTGCATGGTTAGAACTATGGTATTCCCAGTAGTATGGACCATAAAGAGGACTGAGTGTCGTAGAATTAAGGCCTCTAAGCAGTTTTCTCCAACATTTTTCAGAGGCCTTGGATTTCAAGAGGATCCAATCAATCCATACGACAGGAAACCAAGCCAAACTGTTCACTGGAATGTTTGATCCTGAGACTGAAGCTCAAATATTGTGATATCATAGGAAGACAAGATTCCCTAGAGAAGATTCTGGTGCTGGGAAAGATTGAAGGGAATGACATGGGCAGAGATGAATTGATGAGGTCATTAAAGCAATAACATGGTTGAGCGACCAAAAACTCTGCTTTAAAGTAGGGTATTTCTTAAGAAGAACAGCCTTCCAATGGTCAACGGTAAATTGAAGCCTACACATCCAAAAGCACAAAAGAGGCCTAAAGGTTAACACAGCCATAAACGACAATACTAAAGTACAAATGACTAATGCACAATGTCAATTACTAATACTTACTCAAACACAGCATTTAGTTAATGCAGAGCTCAAAGGGTGTCAATGTTTAAGTAGGAAGACAAAGCACAATGTTGTAATATTCAACTCTACTTGGGTTGTTAGGGTAATTAATGTGTTTAAGGACTTTGATTCGCAACTTCATACTTGCACTTACTTAAGTCTACTTGTGACAAATCTCCTGGCTACATATTAAGTTGTTATGTTCGTATTAAGATCATTTTCACTATTTTGTTCTCTACTTTTACGCTATTATAATAATGTAATCCACGTGGTCGCAAACTAAAATGACAGGTGAGAAAACAAATTTCTGAAATTGGGGAGCCCTTGATGAAATAACCTTATGCATAACAAGGAGCCTAGGTGATGTTCAGGGAAATACATTGAATAAATGTCTTGAGAAAATCTGTAAATATCCTATCGCCTGACTGTCATTACTACCATGAAATGATAATGAACCATGAAGGGAAATATAATTTCACGTTCAGATGACAGCGTTAGCCTTCATAAGCAAACTGAAATATTTATTAGGCAAATGCTCAGTATCTTTGGCTGCAATCAAAAAAATGAACAAAAATCCTTATAATAAAAATAGATTGAATGCAGAGGTAAAATCTGGTTGGCTGATTTTATTGCATATTATTAAGCCCTGGCAAAACAATTATTTTTTTCTTTTCATTAGAAAGACACCCAAATTAAAACTATGCCCTGAAGCCATAATGTTTACAGTAGTGATTAAAAACAGAGAAATTGTGATGCATAGGGGGCTTTGACAAAGAGGTAATCAAATTAATTCATATTGTTCAATCTTTCACTGACAAATATTTTTTTTCAGAGAAATGTTTGGAACAAAAGACCACGTAGCAGAGTTGTCAATAGAAACGTTTAATACTGCTGTATTTGTGACTGTTATGTAAATAAAAGTGACTTTCTTTTGTTTTATATAAACTATTTAACTAGGTGACTTTACTTTCTCAATGTAATTGCACATACTATTTTCACCTCACTTACTTTTAGGAAGACCCCAGAGTAACAACATTTCCTTCTGTTCTCTCTCATGTAGGGTGTCATGTTTTCACAGAATTCTAAGCTCAAGGACAGGTCCCTACATTCTTTGCAATATGTTAAAATAGTTTTTGACTTGTACTTAACCCATGTATAGAGCTACACCATATGTTACAAATAAACAACAATAATAATAATAATAATAGAATCATGGCCTGTATGTGTCTCTCCAGTACCTAATTTGCCTACCCGTGCCCTTTGATTTGAAATTAAATTAAGTAACTACAGGCTTTAATGTTTAACTATTCTATTCAATGTTGCTTTAATGGCAGCATCCAATAAAGACATTGAGCCCGATTCAATTGAGCTTTTTCAAGTCACCGGAGCCCGTAACTGAGGTTGCAATTTAATTTGCTATTCAAGTGGCGTCTTTTTGCGTTCTCCAAAAGGGTTACTAGTTACGGCCTTGAAAAGTTTGCAATGGTCAAACCCGTAACTTACAGCATCCAGAAGCCTTTGATATTTTACTTTCGCAAGAGTTACGATGGCTAAAATCGCAAATTGCTATTCAATTGCTCCAATTTCCCCAAGCCCACAAATGTTTTCACACCCGTAAATGGCAAATGAAGGAGAAAATCCTATGAGTGCTAGAGAGGATTCGCAAGGGGGTTAAACAGTAGTACTGTAAATGCAAATAAAAAATCAATACTGCACTGTAAATAACTGGGAAAGCTATGATAGACATTAGAATTAATTGCACAAGCCTGCAAATCGGCAGTATATAAAATTTGCTTTTATGTTTCATTATGGGGTTAAATTGATCTCAGGTATCAATGAGTTAATATATATCAAGCCACCCATATAGACTAGAACAGTATTGGTATTCATTTTCCTAATTCTGTATTTTGCGGTTTTGTGAGTCTGATTGCATATCGGACCCCCGTACTTAATTGATTGTCATATAACCTCCATGTTTTACGGTCTAATTTTCTATTGGCTGATTCTAAATGGTAGGTTATGGGCTTGCTTAATTGATCATGTTCCCGCCCTGAACTGCTACGAATCAGTGCATGGTTTATGGAGTCGGCTTTGAGCCGGTAACTTACAGGCTTAAGCAATTGAATAGCTCCAGAATCAGAGCCGAACGGGAGCCCGCAACACACTCACAGACATATGGTCTACATTGCGCCAGTTGCGGGCTTGCAATTTAATGAAGAAAAAAAGTGTGATTAATAAAATATATTTGTTTGTATCACACCAGAGATGTTTATAGACATTATTGTCTCACTAACCTACTGGCAAATAACAGTTATTTCATCTTGTTGTGAAGGGTAAAACAATAAAGCATATTATAAACAATGGAGACTTGTATCATGTAATAACTAAAATATTTCCAGTTTACATTCTGATGCAAAAATGTACAAATAATATAGAAAGTGTGCTGTAAACTTTAGTTATTTTTGACACGGCACCATATTAAAGCACCACCATGGTCAAAGTTTTTTTTTATATGGCACTTTGCATATCTAACTTGATAATGGACAACTTGATATCTAATGTTTCTGTGATTAATGCTAATTCTTAAAACAAAAAGTGCAGGAAAATCAAGCAACAGATAAAGGATTGTAGATAATTAAAAGTAGATTTATGTTTCCTTATTCTTACCATTTTCTAATCTAACACCTGCTGCTTATATCAGACACATACATTGCATTGATTCATTCTATACACATGCAGATTTATTTTATTTAAATATAAAACTTTTTTTCCACACCCCCAGAGCTGCTTACATAGGCACAGTGATCCCCCCCAATAGAAACTTGGGTACGAAATTTTGATATGGATTTTAACACTTTACTAACCTTCAAGCCAGCAGCAGCTCAATGCAGAGATCTACAGTGCAGTGTCTGGCTCCTCCTGCTTCCTGCTGCAGAGGACTACACGTCCCATGAATACTTCCTGCACAAGCTTCTATTACCGATTGCTACAATGTACTAAAATGTATAGCTGCCTGTGATTGGCCAAAACGTATTAGGAATTTTATGTTAATTATAGCTTGTATATACAGTGTGAGTTTGTAAATATTGATTTTTGTATTTTTTCATGCAAAAAAATCTGCATACACTACCGATTCTTCTCTATGAGATGCATTCATCAACCTGAAAACTTAAAAATGCTTTTAAACCAAACCTAAAAAAACTTGGGTGCATTTTTTACTTAAAATTTAATATTTTTTTACTACAGAATGTTACTATATACAGTGTAAGGGTTCAGTTTTTTGTTTTTTTTATTCATAGTTGTAACTTAGAACCTTTTTTCGCCTTTTTGGAGAAGTGTATGTGCCTCATTTGGTATAGAAGCATCAAAAAGCATTCACTTATCACCAAAACATTCTTTTTCCACCATGCCCCCCCCAAAAAAAGAGCTTTGAAGTGGATGAAAAATTACTTATTCAAGTGACCAGGATCAATTCTGAAACACTGCACAAAATTAATTACAGTTTTGCATCAGAGGCAAGAATGTAGATTTCAGACAGTCGATGTCATTTATCTTACGCCGTACAATATACAGAAGGAGTTTAAAAGGCCAGGTCTCTTCCCACCCTGGAATCTGAGGCCTATCACACTCCGTGAACTATACATGATTAAGTCCATATTATTCAGCAGATTACAGACATTTCAGCTTCAATGAAATTTGCAGCAAGTCACGGGAGATACTGAGGGACAGATTTGATGCTGTTTATCAAAATCTAGTCAGACTATCAGTGACAGCGCGGAGATAAATGACGCAGTAATGCTACGGTGACTATGGAAATCTGGTCCTGCAAATTCCAAACCTCTAATTTCGATCTGTTTTTAATTGCTTGCTCGGAATTTGCATTTTTATACAATTGACACTGAGAATTTATGAGCCTCTGATGGCTAGTCCTACAAGAGACTGGTTTCACGAAAACCTTTAGTCTTATAGGATTTTGAAAATGTTAGGAGCACATATTTCTTCTAAGAAAGTGCTGTTTATTGATGAGGGAATGATGTCCAGATGTCTACTAAATAAGGATCACTGCGCTTCTACATTTAAAGATTATTTTTTAGAAAAACTACATTTAAAAACAGGCAACATTTTAAAGAATGTCAAAAAACAATACAGCCTCTAATTTATAACATTTTATCTGCAATTTTGTTCATATGGGTTCTACCATTTTGGTTTCTGTTGATCAACTTACAGAAGCTGGAGGAGATTTTGAATGAAGAGGAAGTTTATATCAACACAGTGGAAATGTGACAAATTACCTGCCTGTGCGTTCAGGAGTGGTTAGAGAAAGCTCAATAGTTTCCAGACACACGCTGCTGAGAAAGTAGTAGATATAATTAGGTCAAAAAAGGAAATATAGCTGCTCATTAAATAATTGCCGTTCTGTCATTCAGTCGTGTCTGACTCTCGGAGACCATATGGATGCAGAACAACTGTCTGTTTTTGGTTATGCTTATCCATATGGTTTGTGTTTCTCCAATGGACCACAATTTGCTTTACATCTCTGCTATGACCTGCCCATCTTGGGTGACCCTACATGGTATAGCTCACAGCTATACCATGGTACACAAGCCCCTTCACCACAATATATATATATATATATATATATATATATATATATATATATAATGAAAACGTGCGTTTTAAAAATGTGAGTCTTGTTACAGACATAATTAGAAGGGAAAATGTCACAAAGTGTATTTTTAATCAGGAAAAAAATAAAGTTTGATACTGGTGGTCCCTTGCGGCATCTGTGAAGCTTGGCAAAAGTTGCATGTAGAGATAATTGTTTACTATTATTTCTATTATTATATATGTGTGCATGTATCCTTGTTTGCAGTCTGCTTCTGAGCATGTGCGGCACAAGAAACAAGGTAGGTGTCAAATATCAAAAGCTTCAATGATTTAACTGATATGGGAAGAGAAGCACTCAGGTACTGGAGAATAATCAAATCAATCTAAAACCTCAGAGTGAGATTCATCTATTTCGCTCAAAGATGAGAGATTTTTAGTACAAGAACAGCACATGTTCTCCACCCAAGAAGTACCCTAATGTGAGAAACAATTTTATTGGGACACAAACATCACAATATATTTCCTCTGGTCAAATACCCACATGGTGTATAATAATGATCCTGGCACCATAAGGGGAGAATCCTAAAATGACTCATTGTCCATAGGCTGGCCTTACAGACCAGATGTATATGCTGTTACCCTTGTGGGTAACCTTTGACACCCCTCGTCAGCTGAAGGGGTTACTCACTGGTTACCCCTTCCAAGATTCTAGAGTTAGTTCAGATCACCAATGGTATGCAGTTGTGACACTTGCACATCTGGACTAGGGACCAAGTGTGATACACCTCCCATATAGACAACTGCCTAGTAATACAACCACTCACCCAAGGAGTTATTTGGAAAAAGCTCATCCATATTTATAATATCCAACAGATGCCTAGATATCAGTGGGTTTCAAGCCAGTCAGTTGAAAAATGTCCTTTGAATGGATGGTCCAAGTTCATGTCCAGTACCCACAAGCTCTGTCCATCACATGTATAGTTGTCGTACTGCGAATTGTGGTCACGCTTTGCGGGGCTCGCATAGCAAGCCCTGCAACCGCTGCCCTCGTGAGGGACGCAGTTGCGGGGGTGGAGGTCCACGGGACTTAGCTGCAATAAGCGCCACAGGTGCTCATCGCGAGGCCCCTAGGACGCATCACTCTCCCTCGCCACTCTCTCTCCTCAAGCACACCGCATCTCCCCCAGCCTGATCGCTGCAGGCGCTCATTGCTCAGCTTGCCTGCTCCATTGATGCTGTCCTCCCTCCTTTCCCCCCTTAACATCTTCCTCCCTTCCCCCCTCTCCAATCCCTACGCCCCTCTCTGTTTGCTCCTTACTATGATGCAGGAGCTGCTGATGCTCATCTCTACCCCCGCAGCATGACTTCCGGCTGTGTCCAGAGCGGCATATACGAATAACGTGAATGTGACGTCACGTCTTAAACGTATCACCTCCTCCCACCACCGTGTGGAAGACACTAAAGGAGAGAGAGAATGCTGGGACAGAAGTGTGGCAGATTCTAATGTAATTTTGAGTCAACAGAGTTGAGTGATATTTTGAACAGAGAAGTTATTGGTGGTGGAGGTTGTCATGGCAGATTTTGGGGCTCCCCTGCACCCCCACACATAACTCTGTTTTTTGGGACTCTATCACATCTTATTGTTAATCAACTGCTATCAAATGGACATTGGATCTGTTTTAATGATGGTGTTTATTCAACTTTCAGTTAGGTATCATTTGTTCCCTTTATTATGTATAAAAAGGATGGTTTGGAGTTATTTTATACACTAAATAATGTATTGGTGCTAGAAGTAGGCCCTAGGATTTCTATATACTACATACACTTACTTCCCTTTGTTACTTCTTCTTCTTCTACAAGAATTTATATTGTCCATAAAGGAGGGAGGTTAGTTTATGGCTTTTTGTAAAACGTGAGTTAGCAACTACAGATGGGGTTTAGCTGGGGGATGGTGTTTTGTGATATCTGTAAATGTATCTGAAAAAAAAATAGTCAGTCTGTTTGTACTAATAAAGGTGTGCTATTCTTAGATCCTAAGAAAAGGAGACTGATGGTGCCTGCCTCTTCAGAAATTATGCTGTCATCTGAATTGTCTGCTGGGTTCTGAGATCTTGAACACAAAAAGTCACGACCTGGAAGGAGAATCGGGGTGCGTGTGGCTTCCCCAAATCTGGTGGTCCTAACGGCTGGTGGCAGTCGTGGGAGATCTCACTGGCTGTAACCCAGCAGCCTGGACGGGGGAACCCTAGTCCAGAGAAGGCAGGAGAGTGTCTGCAAGCATGGCAGAGGTAAAGGTGAGCACTAACCAGAGGGAACAGAAGAGGTCCAGCAAGATGGACGCCAAGCAATACAGGAAAGTGACCCTTCTAGCACAATGGAAGGCATTCATGGGGTTTTGGTCGGGTCATGAGCTGATGGGTGGCTGGATGACCTGGAGCAGCGGTATGTGTTCTGGCTTGGACCAGTGGGGGTCCCGGTGAGGAGCCCTGTTTTCCCTTGGAGATGGAGGAGGCACTATGGGAACTTGTTTATGGTGATACAAACTGTGGTTTGGGGACTGAACTGAGACAAATTAACTTGCTGGAAAAAACATGGTCCGTCAGTGGGAATAAGGCCTTGGTCCAATGAGGCTTTTTTTACTATGGCCCTTGATCCAGCAGGAGTTACAACTAGAGGCAGATTATATGGATCTGCTGGATGAAGCTGCCATGGATGGGCTTTGGCATCTAAGTTGTAAAATACCCTGCCAGTCAGGCAGGAGAGAAGATTGTGTGCCAGAGACCAAGGGAGCCCAGATAAGTTAGCGCTTTGGACTATGTTGGCGCGTTACAAATAAACGATAATAATAAGTTGTGCTATGGCTGGGTCAGATGGGGACTAAATGGACATTGGAACCACTGATAACGTGCTCTCAGAGGGCCCCATAAAGGGGCCCTGGAGAAGGGATCACAAATTGCATTGCAAGGCCAAGGAGAAGGCCTGGAGGGGAGCCACCATGCTCCTGGGTTCTTGAAAGAACCAAATATGGACTGTTCGCTGGAAATGGACTGTGACCTTGCATGCAGCTTCAGCTGATAACACATGTCAGGAAGCCAGCCACAGTTCAAGGGTCAGACTCAGCCAGCAGCCCTAGGAGTGTGGCATACAAGGGGGCGCAGCCCTATCCAAGTGGTGGGGGACACCATTGCTAAGGACAAGGCAGTGGGGCAAAAAGAAAAGGATTGATAGATTGCTGATGCGAGAGATCTGCTGGTGGAAGCAGCCCAGTCTAGGATCTGGCTCAAGGGAGGAACGGAGCCCTGCCAATTGGGTGAGGGTGAAGAAGACAACTCCTGGCACCAGGAGGACCGGGAAGCATCCATATGTATTGATAGTTGTTTGCCCTCAGAGAGCAGTGACTGTTTGAGAAGTACAGCTCTGGAATGGGGCACAGGGGACTGTTGGCAGAACCCAGGCCAAGCAGACGGCCTGGATGGGAGCAGCTAGGCTCACTGTGCCCTGGGAATGGATTGTGGACCTAGCATGTGAGAAGCCAAATTTCTGAAAGCCAATATCAGAAAGCC
The DNA here is from genome assembly GCA_027410445.1 of Discoglossus pictus. Lineage (NCBI taxonomy): Eukaryota > Metazoa > Chordata > Amphibia > Anura > Alytidae > Discoglossus > Discoglossus pictus. The sequence continues at coordinate 27,512,467 of CM050176.1, read as the reverse complement.
AGCCACAGTTCAAGGCACAGACTCAGCCAGCAGCCTTGGCACCATTGCTAAAAACAAGGCAGTGGGCAAAAAGAAATGGACTGTCAGATTGCTGATGCAAGGGAAAGTCTAGATCAGAGCAGGTAGATCCTGCTGGTCAGAGACCAAGCCAGTAAGCTAGACTGGAACAGCACTCCATATTGTGTGCCCAAGCAAGCAGAGGTGAAGCACAGTGCCCTGACTGTGGTCCCAGGAGAGGGAGCGTACCATGCCCACACTGTGGTTCCAGAAGGGATGGAATACAGCACACCGACTGTGGTCCAAGGAGAGGAAAAAATGGAGTCCCATGCCATGCCATTGTTCCAGGTGAGCAGGGGTACCATGCCCAGACTGTGGTGCAGGGGAAAGTGGAGTACAGTGCTCAGCCCATGTTTTAGCCCAGGGGGGGTGAAGACTAAAGCCAAGGACCAGATCTCAGCCAGCAGGTCAAGCTTACAGTGTACCTACCGGGATTATCATTTGTTTTTGCCACAGAGTAGTATATGTACAGTATGCTCTTATTCCCACAAGAAGAAGCAGGCACTGGAGGGAGCACTTGCCATGGCCAGGGGGAGGCAGGTTGGCAATCTCCCCATTGAGGCTATGCCCAAAATTGTGTGCCCACTGGAATTTGGGAGACTATGTGGACTGTGGGGCAACCACAATTCTGTCACACAAGTGAGATCCGTTTGGCTAGGAACTCATCCGACAGGATGAATTCCTAGGCTTCACTAGTATGGGGGAAAGTAGCTTTCATTGCTGATTTTGGGGCTCCCCTGCACCCCCACACGTAACTCTGTTTTGTGGGACTCTACCACATCTAATTGTTAATCAACGGCTATCAAATGGACATTGGATGTGTTTTAATGATAATGTTTATTTATCTTTCAGTTATGTGTAATTTTTTTCCATTAATGCATTATATATTGTAATAAGGTGGTTTGGGGTCATTTTATACAGTAAATAATGTGTTGGTGCTAGAAGTAGGTCCTATGATGTGCTTATATTATATAAACTTACTTACTTTGTCACTTATGGGACAAATGGTTAAGTCTTCTACAAGAATTTATATTGTCCCTCAGAGTTGGCCAGCTGTGGATCCTCCTTTGCCTCAGATAAAGGAGGGAGGTTATTCTATGGCTCTCTGTAAAAGGAGAGCTAGCAACTACAGATGGGGGTTTAACTATAAACCTGGGGGAGAGTGTTTTGTGACCTGTAAATGTATCTGAAGGAAAGTCAGTCTTGTACTAATCAAGGGTACATGGTGTGTGATTCTTAGATCTTAAGAAAATGTGTCTGATGTTGCCTGACTCTTCAGAAATGTCATCCGAATTGTCTGGTGGATTTTGAGATCTTGAACACAAAAAGTCACGACCTGGAAGGAGAATTGGGGTGAGCATGGTTTCCCCAATTCTGGAGGTCGTAACAGAGGCGGTGTAAATAGTGCAGAAGAGACAGTTGAATGTTGTTTGAGATTGGAGAATAAAGTTGATATAGAAAATGAGAAGTATAGGAGAAGTAAGAGTTGGAGCTGCATTTTTTTAGGGTAAAATGAATTTGTATTGTGGAAAGCCTGCTGGAATAGCATTGAAATGTCAACATACTTGATATAAAAAATCCCACTTTATCCTTAAACAAAACGTAAATCCTCAAAACTGTTGACAGTGTCAGAATTTCCAGATCTGTCATTATATCCACAGGGGTCATCTGCTTTTAAGGTGTCAACGATGGCTAAAATGGCAAAGTACCACAGCAGGCGTTGGGCTATTGTCTGCTATTCCTGCCAGCCTATGAACACTAATAGATCTTTTATCTCTTAAGAGAACCACTAACCTTTAGGTTATTATCAGTAGTTATTGGTTCCTTTGAAGTGACAGAAGTAACATGTATGTATATTCTGTATCTAATATTTTTGTTTACACAGTATTAAAAATGTCAGATTAACCACCAATATAATTATTATTACCGTTTATTTTTAATGCGCCAACATATTCCGTAGCGCCATACGTGGGTTAAGTTCTAGGCAGAGACAAAAACATTATAAACACATTGCAAAGAATGGAGGGCCCTGTCTTTGAGCTTAAAATCCAGTGCTTTCCCCAAAGCTCCCTGCAAGGCTGAAAACTTATACATTAACATAACCAAATGTTGAAATGCCATTGTTCTAGCCTTTTTTCTCAACAGATCTTGCAATATTTAGCATTGTCACACTCAGGGGGCCCTTATGGACTTTTTAGGACTGAGCAAGTAAAAATGAGTTCTGGATGGGCACGGGTTAAAGTGGCACAACTGGTCCCTTTCTTCAAAGACATTGACCCACCATCTAGATACCTGGACTGGTATTGCCCTGTTGGCATGAGTTGGTTAATATTGTCTGTGACATGATTGTAACATATATGACTTATATATGTAATGTTAAATATGAGAATCCCCTACCATGTTTGGTATCAAAATGAAAGGCTTTCCCAAAGTAATAAAAGCAATGAAGCATATTGCCTGAATCCTTTGGGATTGGGGTCAGAGTTATGATGAGGTACCAGGTTGAGGTTGTTTAGGAAGTCTTCAGAGGTTCATTACAGGGCCAATGGACTCCTAGGAGCCCTGGTAATTCAATTAAGTGAAGTGTGAGGAAGATCAACCGTTATTGTCCCCTTGTGACAGTAATTTTGTACCACTTTTAAGAGCTGGCCAAATGGGCTTGCTTTCATCCCAGTATAAGCTGTCACGTAGGCAGCCAGACAAGCGGTCTTCATCTTTGAAGTAGTCAGTTTTCCCCCTTTGACAGGCTGACCAAAGGAGTCAGTTATCAATTGCTGTTTCAGGCTCCCAAGGACCTTGTCCTTGCTGGACAGATGGCCCACATGGTGAGCTTGGAGATTGGCTAAGAAAAGGTCTCCTAAGGTTGGGACCCTGTACATAAATAGGAGTTGTTCTTGCTAACAAAAAATTGTCAGTTTGGATAAACATAATTTATTTGTATTATTCATTCTGGGGAAGGGATACTCCTATAAATTGTGGGTATTGATGTTGCATCTGATTGACTAAATTTACAGTCGGTGACTCTGCTATCCTGGTTCTGGTGGTCCCTTGGTCCTGTTCGGTGGTTGAATCCGAGTCTGGGTTTATTCCTGCTAGCAGGGATATCTACAAGAACCCCCACAATCCTCTGGGATAGGTCAGAACAAGTTCCTGGGCAAGAGCAGTTAAAGAAGCGGGTCGTAACACTCCTTTAAGCATGAAAAGGAAGGGGGTGGGAATCTAAGAGTATGATATCCTTAGATGGACATTGCTTTTCCCACTACAGAGACAGACAAGTAGATTGTGGTCCTAATTAGTACATGAAAGTATCTAATTAGAATTTGTGAGCTCCTCATTTGCTTAAGAATTCACCAGAATAATCAGCTGAATATCTCAGGAATAACTCACTTTAAAATTGAATGGTTAGCACAATGTGTAGCTAGTTTTTCTTGATATTTAATAAGAACTAAAAAACAACTTTATTTTGGAGTGAAGAGTCCCTTTTAGGTTAGGGTTAAGGTTAGGTGTTAAGAATGCAGACTTTAGTTACATGGGATCTACATTTACCCAATATCCACCCAAGTTCCAGTACACTAGCTCCTGCCCCCACAGTCACATGTAACCATTTTTCACAACATATGTAGGCAAGACCCTTCTCTCCCAGCACTAGCACTAAGAGCTCAGCAGCCAATGATAATGCTGTCCTCCCTGTTAAGTGAGATTTAAAACTCAATACCAGTTGTACAGTGCATTATGTTGCTCTGAGGTCTACCTGTTGAGATCATCTTATAGACTTAGATCTACCTTTTGTGTTTCCATGAGGTTGGAGAATTTGTTATTTCTTAGCATCCCTATTCGGTATATTCCAATGTTCATATTAAGCCTTAATCAGTATTGCTCCCAACTTGGGGCCTTATTCAATTGTGATTTGGCTATTGAATAGGGCTCCATATAAGCACATAGCATATTTTTCTTACAGAAGTTTTTAGTTAGTGAACTTCTATCCAAAAGCAAGGTCTTAACTAACTAAAAACCTTTGCAAAAATATATGCTCTGTGCTTATATAGAGCTCTATTCAATTGGCCAAATCGCAATTGAATGAGGCCCTTCATAAAGAGAGGTGCAACTCTTGAAAGCATGCTACTCCAACTAAAATGTTTGTCCAATAAAAAAGGTATCACTATGTACTGCAATGCACTCGTTATATATATATATATATATACATACTGTATATACAGTATATATATATATATATATATGTATATCACATATTATAATTGTCCAACTACGATTCGCCGTCACGCTGTGTTGCGTGGTGCGTATGACTTAGCAATGAGCGCCCCACGTACAAATTACCCAAGATGGGATCCGCGATAAGCTCGGAAAACCGCATTAACCCCAGGGGATCCGAGATAAGCTCGGAGCCCTACATTAACCCCACATTAACCATCGCAGTGGGGGTCCCGATTGCACGTGATCGGGGACCCCCGCTGCAATTAAAAATTCAAAATTCCCGCATTACAGGTCCTTAAAGGACCCGTTGTAAAAGAAAAAAAATATACACTGTCACTCTGTCAATCATGGGGGTCAATACAGACCCCCATAAAACCCTCATTAACCCTGTCACTCATTGGGGTCAATATAGACCCCCATAAGCCCTTCATTAACCCTGTTACTCATGGGGGTCAATACAGACCCCCATAAACCCATCATTAACCCTGTCACTCATGGGTGTCAATAGAGACCCCGATAAGCCCTTCATTAACCTTGTCTCATGGGGGTCAATACAGGCCCCCATAAGCCTCTATTTAACCCCATCAGTCCCATAAGGGTATATTAACACCATTATGGGCCTGTTACAACACTACATTAACCACATAAGTGCCATGATGGTCCTCAAGGACCATCATGACACTAAGTATAAACACTATACTGCACTATACCACCCCCAATAAAACATTAAAGATCAACTAAACACCCTCTACACTAACCTATTAACATCTACACTACCTACCCCCTTTTAACCCCCACCACTCTAATTACAGAAAATAAAAAAGCCTAAAGTCACAAAAGCACCACGGCGGATGTGTCTTTTTTTTTTTTTTTTTTATGTGCGGATGCTTCCGGAGAAGACGAGGAGGCCGGAGACATCGCGGAAAGGTAAGTATAATGTAGATTGTGTTTATTTAACTTTGGTTTATGTTTACTAATGTAATGTTTTTTTTTACAGGAGTAGCGCCGGACAAGATGCAAAGATGGACGACAGAACATGGAGGACGTGACATGCTGGGACGCAACATGCTGGAACGGTGAGTATAATATTTAGAATATTTAGAATGTTTAGAATGTTTAGTTATTTCATGTAAACGTGTTGTATTAATTTTTTTAATTTGTTAAATATTTTTTACCGTAGGTTGCTGATCTGAAGAAACATCTCAAAGGTAAGTGGTCTTAATTATTTTATTGTAGCTTAGAATTAGGGTAGCTATATATATATATATAGATATATATATATATATATAGATATATATATATATATATATAGATATATATATATATAGTAGATAGCATGTATTGTATATTAGATATATAGATAGATAGATAGATAGATAGATAGATAGATAGATAGATAGATAGGGGGATGTATTATTAGATAGTATTGTATATTAGATAGTGGGATGTATTCTACATTAGATAGTGGCATGTATATTAGATAGTGGCATGTATATTAGATAGGGGTGTATTGTATTTAATTGTATTGTATTGTATGTTATTTAATTGTGTTGTATTGTATTATATGTATGTATTACATGTATTTCATTTTCAGGTGTGTAATTTTTTAAAAAGATTTGTAGTGAGGGGGGGTTGTAATGTATTTTTTTATTTTCTGTAATGTTCCTTTTTTATTTTTTGTGATTTTAGTTTTTCTTATTTTATGTAATAAAGATTTCTGCGTTTTTAGGAATTTAGTTACTTGAGGCACACAGTACACTCACATTGTGTGACAAACAACATTTCAACACTTTATTTTATTGACCGTCATTTTTTGACGGGCAAGTCGCTAGTATATATATATTAGGGGAAACAAACATATGTCGTTTTCATGTCATATAGATAGCTATATATAAGATACGATGGATGGATGGATGGATGGATGGATGGATGGATAGATAGATAGATAGATAGATAGATAGATAGAGAGATAGATAGAGAGATAGATAGAGAGATAGATAGATACATTACAAATTACCTATCATCAAAAGGTAAATCACTGAGGTAAAATAAACCAAAAAATACAAGAAAAAATAGATGTACCTCCATTCTAAATGTAAATTTCTGATTTTATTTTGAATAACAGCATCAAATCAAACAACTAGCAATAGATTCCAACGTTGCACATTTGCATAAATCCCAGAAAAAAAAACAAATTAATCTTTGGGATTGCACGTTCTATTTCCAGTTCATTAACGCTGCAGTTCAAGGTATTTTAGGATTTATTTCCAATGTTCATAATTAATCTTCATAAAATAAAAAACATATTAAATAATATGATATTAAAAAAAAAAAAAAAAAACATATTCTGTATCATAATTGAGAAACAGACGTGTCAAGTGCAAAAAATGTATCAATTCACAAATATATTTTGATAATCACAGTAAAAGTACATATTGCACACAAGTGAATAATAAGTGCCATGTATTATCTTTGGTGTAAAAAAATACCTATATATATATATATATATATATATATATATATATATATATATATATATATATACACATATACACACACACAGTAGACTCTCAGTTATCCAGAGCTCAAGCAACCAGAAAAAAATTGAATATTGTACTTTAAATAAAAATAAAATTGACAGGGCTCAGCAAATGCCAAGAGCCAGGCTGTCATGCCACAAAATGCTTATAGGCACCTAGATGTCATCCACTGTATGTCTCTGCAATTCAATGTTACCTGGATGCAGACAGGCATGAGCGACTGAGCCAGGGCAGTGTTAGCGTTATATTCCTCTGCATCAGCACCGCACCCTCCAGCCAAACGTACCTGTGTAAGGCCCTCACTCAATTGCGATTTGGCCAATTGAATAGGGCTCTAAATAAGCACATAGCATATTTTTTAAAGTAGTTTTTAGTTAGTGAAAACCTTGCTTCTGGATAGATGTGTACTAACTAAAAACTTATTTAAAAAATATATGTTATGTGCTTATTTAGAGCCCTATTCAATTGGACAAATTACAATTGAATGAGGGCATCAGTGAGGAGTGAAAGCTGCTGCTGCTAGAACAGCCCTCACTGAGGGTCTCATTCAATTGAATAGGCCTCTATATAAGCACAGAGCATATTTTTTATACAGAAGTTTTTAGTTCTTCTGTAAAAAAAATATGCTCTGTGCTTATATAGAGCCCTTTTCAATTGGCCAAATAGCAATTAAATGAGGCCCTGACAAAGCATCCTATGTGCAGCTAATCTAGGCCTCTTTTGTTATTGACTCTCAAGCAACCAGAAACGTCATTTTTCCGGCATCTGCCAATCCCTGTGGCGGATAACTGAGAGTCTACTATGGGTGTGTATATATATATATATTTACACTTTTGTTCATGAATAACTTTTGTAAATAATGGCTGAATATTTAAAAGACCAGTATAGTTCAGCAAAAACATCACATACTTGTGAAGTATAAAACAAAATAATAACAGTAGCCAGCATGCAAGACAGGAATATAAAACCATTTCTTATAGACAACCTTACATTTAGACAAGTCTGATTGTAGCTTAGTCTGCTAGCCTGTCTGTAGCTTGAGGAGGAGGGTTATTCTATAGGACCTTACTCAGACATTTAATTGGTAAATGTGCTATTTGGAAAGGAAGCTGTCAAAATATGTGATTAGAGATCTGAAATCCAGAAACCTTCCATGTCCCTTTAACTCGGATGGTTCAATGGACATTTTATTAACAGCTTTATCATTACCAGATCTCTGCCTTAAAATTAGCTATCAGAATACTATTAATAGGGCAGCCCTAAGTTTGTAATGAGATTTTATGGCATGATGACACTAGATATACATCCCGAGACAAACTTTATATAGTAGGTGAAGTGCTAAAATCAGATGTTGGAAATAAACATATTTAAGGAACATTTAAATGAGAAAATCGAAAGTGGCAGAGGGTAGCGCTCTCGCTGGTAAATAGGATTATTATAACAAACTATTATTGATCCATGTACAAAAAACTAAAATATTCTATTGTTCAAACCTGTTTTTTTAATGTTTGGTTCTTTGCTGTTCTTTTAAAAGGGTCACTCATTTAAATTTTTACTTAAAGACATATTTAAGTTTCATGGATTATGAATGCATCTGATAGAGGAGAATCTGTAGAGTATGCAAACATTTTGTTGGCATGAAAAAATACCAAAATAAATATTAACAAACTTACCCTGATGTTTGCAAGCATCAGCTTTTGTGAGTTAAAACCCCTCAATATCCCTGCTAAAATTAGCATAAAATTCATAATTAGTTTTGGCCTATCACAGGCAGCTAATACTTTGTATCAATCATGATGGCAGTTTAAGTAACAATGAATCATGGGGTGTGTAACCCCCTGCACAAGGAAGCTGGAGGAGCCCAGACACTGCTATGTAGATCTCTGCATTGTGCTGCTGTTGGCTTGAAGGTCATTAAAGGGTTAAATCGGTGCCCAAACGCAGTGCTTCTATTGGTAGGTACACTGTGCTTATGTAAGCAGCGTTGGGGGTGTGGAAACAAGTTTTATTTTTAGATAAATCTGTGTGCGTATATAATTTTAAAAAGGTAAAAAACAGGAAAACTTAGATATACCTTACATTACAAAACCTGGATAATTACAATTTTTTTTTTATGATACATTTTCAAAGGACATATCTTACACATTATCAAAATGGTATATTGCATGTAAAATAATTATTAATTATATTATATGAATTTATTAACATTACCAATAAAGCACGACATAAATAATTTACAACATTAGGTTCGATCTGCGCTTTACATTACAAGTGAGTTCAGAGGAAGGGAAAAATAGTCTCATGGATGGTGTGATACAGAGGTGGAGCTACCGTCTGTGCAACCGCTGCAAGGCACAGAGGCCCCTACGGACATCCCGTGGATCCCCTGTGGCCCCCGGGCCCCTCTAGTGGCTTCCTCGAATTTATATTGACCTCCGCTGCCCCCTTGTGGTCATGCGGCACCCCCACAGGCCCCCTTTGGCCTCCACGGTCCTCAACGTGTCTCCTCCGGCCCTCCCCAGGACCCCCCGGTGCCCCCTGCAGGCAATGTAGCCCCTATGGATCCTCTGTGGCCCCTGCAGGCCCCCTTTGGAATCCTGTGGCCCCGACGGTTCTTCTATGGCCCCTGTGTTGCTTTGTGGCCCCCCGGGATCCCCTGTTGTCCCCATGGCCCCTTGTGGGTACCCTGTGGTTTCTTATGGTCCACTGTGGCCCCCACTGGCCCCGCTGTGCCCCCTACAGGCTATGTGGCCCCTCACGGCCCCCTGTGTTCCCCCTCAGCCTCCTGTGGACCCTCGCAAACCTCTGGGGCCTTCTGTGGTCCTCAGCAGCCCCCTTTTTTCCCCCTCGTACCTCTGTGGCCTCTGCCACTTGTGGCCCCTCGGTAGTTCGTGGCCCTTGTGGCCTTCCAGCAGACCTCTACGACCTCCCTCTGAGTATAATATAATATCATTTACAGAGGAGTTTATATGTACAAAATTATTGTGTGTACTTAATATACATGTTACTTATGTCATATATAAGCGAGCCTTTAATGGAGTACAGCAATATAATGGAGAAATGAATAGATATACTGTTCATATTGGATTGCTTAATACAAGATGGCTGACAACTATGTAGTTTACACTGGAAGACATGGGATAAATGCTTTATCCATATAATGTAAATACCTTATAGGCCCTCTGAGACTGCTCTGAACACTCTACATCTGTTCTCCAAGTCTCACCACCTAATTCACAATCAGGACTGCCTCAGTTGGGATTGCTCTGTGACCTTCCTCAGAATGATGTCATATTCCATGGGAATTCTGGTAGTTGTAGTTCTTTTGCCTGTGGTGTGCACCATGCATCTCAATACATTTCCCAGCTTGCTGTGTAGATTGGCAGACAATGCAGCCATAGAAGAGCATTACGATTCCTGCCCCAAGGAACTAAACACTTCCTGGTAGGAACACTGTGTAAATAATAGATCCCTCTAGTTCAGGGGTAGGCAAGTCCGGTCCTGGAAAACCATACACAGGCCAGGGTTTGAGGATATCCCTGCAGCATACAGGCACGATTATCTCTTCATCAGTCGGATTGACTCACCTGTGCACAATCCTCAAATGTGCTAGCTATATTCTGAGGCATTTTTAAGTGTTGAAATGTGGCTCTCCTGCCTCTAGGCAGCTGCCTACTATCCCTAATTGTAAATTTAGCCCTGCATGCCACCACCTACAGCTTATGCCACTGTTGGCTAAATCCAGTTTGCATTGCTGATATAACACTGTATTTCCAGGATCCTGGTCTATAGATTTGGCTCATTGTTTTGATTTATTTGCAAAATACTTGTACGGGAATATCCTGAAAATCTGATCCTATAGTAATGCTGTTGGACAAGTCTGGCTTAAAAAAAGGCCATTTTAAATATTTTATAGAAAATGTTTGAAATAAGAATTATATAAAAGGACAAGTATATGATGAAAAAGTGTATATGTTTTACTAAGAGCCTTACTGGGCAGATTAAAATATCATAAAGCTAGTTTTTAATGAATCAATCACTTTCTCTGCTAATCTCTGGTGACATCCATGATGCTTTGCTGAATGTTGTATGTGTGAAAGGGTTGTTTACATTCCTGCAGGATCAAGGATTGTAATTCACTTTGCAAGCTACCTACTTCTGTGTATGTGTAGGATAATTAGGTCTGTCTCTAATAAGGTAGGGCTCCTTGGTGGTACATTGGTTAGGATTTAACTAGAATTTAACCCAGGTCGCAGTGGTGAAAGGTTCAATTCTAGTCAGGAAACCCAGAGGTCACACCACCCTGAAGCCATGCAGGGTTGCGCTGGTCAGAACTTCAACTGGAGACCATCAAGGAATACCAGAATCTGTAGGATGTGGCCCACTGGAGAAGGAACTGGCAACCCACTCCAGTATCTCTGCCATGCATACCAAGTGGATCAGCATGGTGTTATGGTCCATGAGGTCACAGAGAGTCCAACATGACTGAACAACACAAACACTAATAAGGTAAGCTTCAATGATATAACAAATCCCCCTTCTTCCTCCCTCACCCTTCATTCACTGTTCACTAGATACAAACATGTCTTCAGGCTCCAAGCCTGATCCAGACAAGATGGAAACTTTCTATACACAAAGAACATTTTCAAAATTGTCAATGGCTTACACAGCTACTTTTGTTAGTATGTAACCTGATTCCTGAAAATGAATCTCTATATATTTCTAAACTATTTACATTTCTGATTAAATCTCTTTCTCCGCCTTTAATCCTAATTGTAAATTTCACCTACCCCAGTAAAATGCATTGAAATTCCATTTAGCATTTTTTTCGCTTGTGTGCCCTGTTTTTGACTGCAAGTATATTCACAGCCGCTTAATTTTTCATCGCCCTGAGGTATCGAGACTAATGAGCTTTGTTTGAATAGACTTTTTCCAGTTCATCTAGCTCACTTTGGGGTAATCACTCAGATTCTGGTGTCTTGTGTCGTGAGGCTATGTGGGAAAAGCAGGAAGATAATGTTATATAGAACCACATCAATTCCTATCGAATCCACAAACATCAGTCATAATGGATAATTATTTTGTATATTAAAGGATCAGCTTTAGTCCTGTATTCACATATCCTCTTTTGAAGAACCACAATTGAAAATAGGCATAATATTTTGTAAAAAATATACCGGCGTGAAATTTTTTTAAATTTACTATTTTAAAAACCTCACTTAAAAATATTCAACATGTTTCTGGAAAGCAATAAAAAAAATCTGCCTCCAATTTATTAACTTTTATATGCAATTATGCTGCTAGGAAAAATTCACCACAGTGGTCCTTTAATTTATTACATTTTAGATGCAATTATGCTGTTATTTTGGTTCCTGCTGATTAATTTCCTGAGGTGGGAGGACAATGCAGAAGCAGCCCTATCTGCACAGTGGGAATGTGGCAGCTTCAACCCGCCAAAGTTTTCAATAGGATTCATGGAAAGATCATTAGTTTACAAATGCCCATCCTCCTTAAAAAGCTGACAGAAACAGATCAGAAATGGAAAGACACAATAAAGAATAATTGTATATACAAGTAAAAAATAAAATAAATGGTTGTATTTATATATATATATATATATATATATATATATATATATATATATATACTAGCGCATCACTAGCACTGTACTTGCACGTCAAAAATGCCCGCAATACATTTGAAGCCTGGCAATGCTGTTACCTACACAATGTGAAGTTCTCCCTCCTCTAACTGACGGGCCTCACGATGAGCGCCAAAGGCCTCGGTGCTCATTGTGAGCCTCTCCCCCCTCTACTTTACAAGCCTCGCGATGAGCGACTTTTGCGCTCATCGCAAGCCCTGCAATGAGAAGCTTCGACGCTCATTGTAGGCCTCTGCCAACCCGCAACATTTGTACCCCGCAATGAGTGCCTTTACCACCCTCTACTTTATGGGTCTCGCGATGAGTGCCTTCGCCACTCGTTGCAGACGTCATCTAACCAGCAACTTTCAGGCCCCGATATGAGCACCTTCTCCCCACTCTCTCCCTCTTTCTCTTTGTCCCCTCTCCCTCTCCTAGGGTTTTCCCCCCTAATCTCCCTCTCCTGTGTCTCTTTCCACCCTCTCCCTCCACTGTGCTCCTGTTTGCATTTACGGGTGTGAAACCATTTGCGGGCTTGGGAAATTGTTCATTTTCGCCAAACCTGAAATGTGTTTCCGATTTGCGGCTTGAAGAAAAGTTACCTCTTTACAACCGCCATTTTTTTCCTTGCTTAGCCATTTTCAGACCTCCCAAAAACGCCAATTAAATATCCAATTAGCTTGCAACCTCCCTGCCTCTCCCATTGTGAAGTGTGTGAGGCTGTAATTAATTTTTTCAATTAATTAGCGTCTTTTGGCGGTCTTCCGACGGCTTCCCAGATACGGGCTTGAAAAAAATGGCGGCAGTTAAATCCATAATTATTTTGAAGCCTGTAATTTGTCCGCCGTTTGGTGCCTCTCCCCCCTTAAGCTAGTCACATACAGGGCTTGCGATGAGCCCTGCAATGAGCGCCTTCGGAGCTCGATGCAGCCCCTTCAAGCCAGTCACATAACTGCCCCACAATGAGCACCTTCGGCCTTTGGCGCTCATTGTAGCCTTGTCAAGCGCATGCTCAAGCCTGCTCACTGTGCATGCGCAAGCCCGTAACTTTACTAACATAGCATGACCGACAAATCGTAATTAAGACAACTATTTTTATGATATATATATCACATATATAGTTGTGGATCTTTGTGATGATGGTGATGTTTGCAATGTTGGTCACGCACTTGCAGCCCTCGCAAAGCGAGGCGAGCCATTGAAGCACGTGGGACTTAGGCTACAATGAGCGACAAAGGCTCATTGCACTGCGAACCTCACAAAACGAAGCAAGCAGTGAAAACATGCGGGACTTAGGCTGGAATGAGTGCCAAAGGCGCCTATTGCACTGCAAGCTTTGCAAAGTGAGGCAAGCAGTTAAAGCACACAGGACTTAGGCTGCCATGAGCGCCGAATGCACTCATTGCACTGCGAGCCACGCGCATCGAACAGTTGAAGCACGCAGTTGGTTAAAATGCGTAACTCAAACACTGCAAAACAACCAAAATTATTTTAAAAAACACACACTCACAGCAGGGTAAACAAATTGGAGCCATATTTTCAGCTTTTCGCCACTCGAAAATCGGCTAAGGAAGGGGAAAAACGGCGGATTAAAAAACGTAAAAATTCGGAAACAAGATGAAAACGAGGCTCTGCAACGCCAGGCATGCAGAACTTAGAAAATACACAACGCCAAAGACAGTAACACTTACACAAACAACGCCAGGCAAGCGGGCCTTAAAAAATATAACCAACATGCTGCTCAGAGAAGCAAAACCATTACATTGTGTGGCCAACAGCATTGCCAGCCTTACAATTTAATTACAGTCATTTTTGACGGGCAATTTTCTAGTATAGATATACAGTCAGGTTCATAAATATTGGGACATCGACACAATTCTAAACTTTTTGGCTCTATACACCACCACAATGGATTTGAAATGAAACTAACAAGATGTGCTTTAACTGCAGACTTTCAGCTTTAATTTGAGGGTATTTACATCCAAATCAGGTGAACGGTGTAGGAATTACAACAGTTTGTATATATGCCTCCCACTTTTTAAGGGACCAAAAGTAATGGGACAATTGGCTGCTCAACTGTTCCATGGCCAGGTGTGTGTTATTCCCTCATTATCCCATTTACAAAGAGCAGATACAAGCTCCAGTGTTCATTTCAAGTGTGCTATTTGCATTTGTTGCTGTTCATTCTCAATATGAGATCCAAAGAGCTGTCACTATCAGTGAAGCAAGCCATCATTAGGCTGAAAAAACAAAACAAACCCATCAGAGAGATAGCAAAAACATTAGGTGTGGCCAAATCAACTATTTGGAACATCCTTAAAAAGAAAGAACGCACCGGTGAGCTCAGCAACACCAAAAGACCCGGAAGACCACGGAAAACAACTGTGGTGGATGACCGACGAATTATTTCAGCATTAGCACATCTTGTTAGTTTCATTTCAAATCCATTGTGGTGGTGTATAGAGCCAAAAAGTTTAGAATTGTGTTGATGTCCCAATATTTATGGACCTGACTGTATATGAGTGAGAACACCTCATACATTTTTGTAAATATTTTATTATATCTTTTCATGTGACAACACTTAAGAAGTGACACTCTGCTACAATGTAAAGTAGTAAGTGTACAGCCCGTATAAGTAAATTTGCTGTCCCCTCAAAATGGCTCAACACACAGCCGTTAATGTCTAAACCGTTGGTAACAAAAGGCAACCAGCTGAGGAGTACAAAGACAAGTGTGTCTTGCCTACAGTAAGTTACGCATGGTGGTGGGAGTGTCATGGTCTGAGCCTGCATGAGTGCTGCCGGCACTAGGGAGCTACAGTTCATTGAGGGAACCATGAAATCCAACATGTACTGTGACATACTGAAGCAGAGCCTGATCCCCTCCCTTCGGAGACTGGGCCTCAGGGCAGTATTCCAACATGATAACGACCTCAAACACACCTCCAAGACGACCACTGCCTTGCTAAAGAAACTGAAGGTAAAGGTAATAGACTGGTTAAGTATGTCTCCAGACCTAAACCCTATTGAGCATCTGTGGGGCATCCTCAAACTGAAGGTGGGGGAGTGTAAGGTTTCTAACATCCACCAGCTCCATGGTGTCATCATGGAGGAGTTGGAGAGGACTCCAGTGGCAACCTGTGAACCTCTGGTGAACTCCATGCCCATGAGGGTTAAGGCAGTGTTGGAAAATAACGGTGGCCACACAAAATATTGGCACTTTGGGCCCAATTTGGATATTTCCACTTAGGGGTGTACTCACTTTTGTTGCCAACAGTTTAGACATTAATGGCCGTGTGTTGAGTTATTTTGAGGGAACAGCAAGCCGAAGGTGCTCCTTGAGCTGGTGGAGATAAGCGCTGTAGGCGCTCATCCCTACGACCCCCTACGACTTTCAGACCGCAAATGCAGACCCTCGAGATGTGAGGGGCCGCATTTGCGGAGGTGGAGGCTCCCATGTCGGCTGCAATGAGCTGCAATTCGGCTGCAATTAACCCTGTCACTTATGAGAGTCAATACAGACCCCCATAAGCACTTAATTAACCTATAATTAACCCTGTCACTCATGGGTGTCAATACAGACCCCCATAAGCACTTAATTAACCCTGTCACTCATGAGGGTCAATACAGACCCCCATAAACCCATAATTAACCCTGACACTCAGGGGGGTCAATACAGACCCCCATAAACCCATAATAAACCCTGTAACTCATGGGGGTCAATACAGACCACCCATAAGCCAATAAATAAACCTGTCACTCATGGGGGTCAATACAGACCCTCATAAGCTTCTATTTAACTCCATCAGTCCCATAAGGGTATATTATGACCCTTATGGGGCTGTTACAACCTTAACATTTACCACATACGTGCCATGACGGTCCTTAAGGTCCATCATGACACTAAGTACAAACACTACACTGCACTATACCCCCCAATAAACCATTACATCTAAACTAACCCCACTCTACACTAACCTATTAACAACTACACTACCTACCTACACTACCTACCTACCCCCTAATACCCCCCCCACTCTAATTACAGAAAATAAAAAAAACTAACTCACAGAAAATAAAAAATCTACATTACAGAAAATAAAAAAAACTAAGTCACAAAAAATAAAAAAAGGAACATTACAGAAAAAAAAACCATTTCAATCCCCCCCTGCAATAAAGCCTTTCTAAAATACATACCCCTATCTACCTAATATACAATAAATCCTAACTATCTAAAATACATCCCCTTATATAACATACAATAAATGCTATCTCTATATACAAACCCTAATTCTAAGCTAAAATAAAATAATTAAGACCACTTACCTTTGCAGATGTCCCTTTAGATCACCAACCTAGGGGAAAAGAAACAAAAAATGAGTACAACACATTTACAGAAAATAAATAAACATTATAAACATTCTAAATATTCTACTCACCTTTCCAGCATGTCCCGGTCCTTCTTTTTTTCTTGTTCTCCAGCGCGGCCCCTGTTAAAAAAAAAACATTACATTAGTACAACATACACATAAACATAAAAAGAAATAAAAGAAATATAATATACATTGTACTTACCTCCCTGCAATGCCCGGCCTCCTCCTCTTCTGCCCCGCCCTGGGACCATGCTCTAAAAAAAAAAAAATAATGGAGATCCGCACTCTCGGACCTCCCCGACACTAATGAGCCTCCTAGAGCCTTTTCGGGAAGTTAATAGCCGATTGCGCCTTCTGATTGGCTGAAAACGCTGTCTGTCAAATTCAGCCAATCAGAAGGCGCCAATGTGTGAGCCAATCAGAAAGGGATACACACCAAAATCCCACTCTAATTGGATAATGCACCTACTTAAGTGCATTTTTTGGCTGGTTTCTCCAATGTAACAGCCTGTGTTACATAAAGTACATTGTATTATATAAACCACATTGTATGATGTACATGAATATGATCCTTTGATGTTATAGGTCTTGTTGTTATGTGTGGCTGTGTCATTATTACAAATGTGTTGACATAATTTACAGGCACGTGTGTTATATATATATGCTAAAAATGTATTCTCCATGTTACTAGGATAAATAAATAACTTCTCATTTATTGCTTCTCTCCTGGGAGACTCTGATCTCATATCATGCCCACTTGACGATAGCTCCTCATTCCCTCCCTAATTCTAACCTAGCTCCTCATTCCCTCCCTTCTACTACCAGTTTTAATCTATCTCTTTGATGCCTCCCTTGCAAATAGTCACTTTTAACATCCATTCTAAAAAAGAATTGATGCTGTCTAATTACCACATTAGTTATTTGCTTCCATTTGACTATTAGAACAACATGCACATAAGTGTTTACAAGTATAGGTAATTAGTAATAATAGTACTCATAATGAATAAGGATCAGTGTATTCTAGTGAGGACTGGTTCTGCCAGACAAAGGGATATCCTTCATGACTCTCTCCCCCTTCTCTCTCTCTCCCATCCCCCTTCGTTCTCCCTCTCTCTCTGCCCTACCCCTCCCCTCACTCCCCTTCTCTTTCTCCCATCCCCCTTCTCTCTCCCCACACATATATGACTCATACAGCTATATTACTGCTTACTTGTTTTGCTAAAGGGACACAGAATTGAATTGCACAACTCAAGGCCACAAGTTGTTTTGGCGCCCTCGAGAATGTTGTGATATCAACATATGGCTGACAGATGTCACAAGTGGTAGTTGATAGATTATTCTGTAAGCCCCTATTTGAACTCCCCCACTTTATGTACTGTAGTGTGAGGATCACAGGACCATTCAATCAGCTTTTTGATATATCGTAAAATATTACACTGAAGATCATCCAGACTCGAAAAGCATTGTGCCTTTTGATATGGCAATCAACAAATAATTCCCACATGCATAAAAACATGCATAAAGCATGATAGAAATAGACGTGTGCTGTAGAAAAAGATCTGATTCATACAAGCATTTAAGCATTGAGTCATTAAGACATCCTTAAAGAATCATTAGCCCCATATTTACCGTATTAGCTGAAGAAAAACTAGACTTGACAAAGGGGCAGAATACATAACAATATATAAATACAGCATTTAAAGGAACACAACAGTCATATAGTTATAACAAACCCTTTTCGAGAGCTACACGTTTTTAAAATAGACTAAAGGTTTATAGAATATAAAACAAAATGCAACCTCTAATTTATAACCTTTTACATGCATATATAATGCATAGAATTATTATTATTATTATTATTATTATTATTATTATTATTATAATTATTGTGAATTTATAACGCGTCAACATATTCCATAGCGGTGTACATAAATTAAGTTCAGACAAAGATAAATACAAATTAACAAATAGCAAAGCAAGGAGGGCCCAGTCTTTGAGCTAGGAATCCAATGTCCATGGTGCATTCCCAAAGTACTTAGGATAAAAACTTGCAGACTTACAATCTATGTGGTGATAGGTGTGTTAGGGTGGAAGGTGATACGCTTCTTTAAAGAGATGCGTTTTATCAGGGGTTTTAAATGTTTTGAGGCAAGAGGATAATCTGGTGGAGCGAGGCAAGGAGTTCCAGAGACTAGGGGAAGCACGAGAAAAGTCCTGGAGGCAGGAGTGAGAGGAAGTGACGAGAGTTGTAGAAAGAAGAAGGTCATTAACAGAACGAAGAGAGCGTGTGGGGGAGTATTTGGAGATGAGTGCAGATAGTTAAGGGGGAGCTTTATTGTTGAGGGCTTTGAAAGTTAGGGTCATGATTTTAAATGTTATTCTTGAGGCTAAAGGAAGCCAGTGGAGTGATTGACAGAGAGGTGATGCCGACACTAAACGTTGTGTACGGAAGATGAGTCTAGCAGAGGCATTCATAAAGGATTGACGTAGAGATAGGTGGGTGGTGGGCAGGCCAACAAGAAGCGAGTTGCAGTAGTCTAGTCGAGAGAGGATGAGAGAGTGTATTAGGATTTTAGTTGTGTCTTGTGTAAGATAGTGACGAATTCTGGAGATGTTTTTTAGATGGAGAAGACAAGATTTAGTTAGTGATTGTATGTGAGGGATGATAGACAGGGTGGGGTCCAGTAGAACACCAAGACAATGGGCTTAAGAGGAGGGGGTGATGATGTCTTTGTTAAGAGTGAGAGAGATGTGAGGAATTGATGCTGTGGGAGAGGGAGGGAAGATTATGAGTTCAGTTTTAGACATGTTGAGTTTGAGATGGTGGATGGACATGCAAGGGGATATACTAGAGAGACAGTTGGTGACATCTGTTAGAAGAGGGGGATAGATCTGGTGCAGAGAGGTAGATTTGGGTGTCATCTGCATAGAGATGATAATGAAGCCCAAAAGAGTGTAGTGTAGATGGAGAAGAGGAGGGGGCCTAGAACTGATCCTTGGGGTACGCCAACAGACAGGGGGTGAGGAGAAGAAGAGGTGTCGGAGAAGGAGATACTGAATGATCAATTTTGTAGGTATGATGAGAACCACAAGAGAGCAGTGTCTCGAATACCAAGGGAGAAGGGGATATGGAGTAGAAGTGGATTGTCAACTGTGTCAAAGGCAGCAGAGAGATCTAGAAGAAGAAGAATTGAAAAGTGACCTTTTGACTTGGCGGTAAGCAGGTACAATTCTACCATTTTGATTCCAGTACATCAACTTCTTGGAGCTGGAGGAAACTTACATTTTGTTTCTCTATAGTAATTAATTCCTGAGAAATCCAGCATTGCTTTTGCAGCTAATGCGTGGCTCTGAGTACTTGATAAGGGTGGTAGATGGGTTAATACTGAATAACAACATTGGGGGAGATTGTTTTGAACACCACAGAAACAGACAAGCAGACTGTGATTTTAATTAACACATCAGATATGCTAAATAGTATTCAAGAGCCACTAATTTGCACAAAAATGCAGCACAGATAATAATGAACTCTTGGCAATGATACACTTTAGAAAAACATGGCTAATACAAAGTAAGGTGACAGATTTTTATGGACTTTAAGAGTAACCTAATAAGAATAATCTGATTTTGGGTCACAGAGACCCTTTACCATGCTTGATTTGGAGATTTTAGCTCTGTTTTGGATGATATTACACTGCAGTCTTTGTTTCTTTTTATGATATCTATGTGTTTATTATTTAGCTAAAGTGAAAAATGTTTTTGCTCCTTAAGATCTTGTGATGGGCTGCACTTGAATTATATTGGAGATAACACCAGTTCTTGACTAAATAATAATATGTTATCATTAAGCAGCTAACCACTGCGTAATCCTGACCTGTGCTTATAACTCCAGCAGAAACATTGTGTTAAAAAGTGTATATAGAGCCGTTAATTTTTTTAACTATTTTAGTGTATATATATATATGCAATTATCCTCTGTGGGCAGCCATTGCTTCTTGTTTGCATTGCTTTCTCCATGGAGGAATTGTGTAAATATAGACATTCATATTCAAAACACTGGCATTTTTATATAAATATTTGATTTAGGTGTATTTATTTTACTTCCTCAATGTAAATTTCATATAAATTCACACTTCACTTATTTCTTAAAGCCAACAGACTAATAGTCTGTCAGCTGCTGTAAATGAAAATGTATTTTCCTTTATACTCCCATGCATGCTGCCATCCTACATGGATGTGACCTGGCAGTGATGCATTCTGGGAGCTAGGGTGTGTCAATATCATGCCCACAGTGGAAGGAATTCAAAATCCTAAAATACTATATTTTAACATTTGCAACTGTCAGGATCTTCTTTGTTTTTCCAAACAGATAAAAGTGATCTGTGAGAAAAAAATATGGAGATTTGTAAATGCTATTTTTTTTTACATTGAATACCTGAAACATTTAAAATATGATAATTAAATATATAATTTATTAATAAGAAATATTATAATATAATAATTTATTTATATATTATTTGAAAATAATATATTTATATATATATATTTAGAAAATGTTCCAAAATGGAATCAGAAAAGAGCCACAAATACTGAAAAAAGACACAAAAGACAAAGATTGCTGAAATTTCATAGTAGAGAGTTGCTCTATCTCAGCATTTATATTAATTCTGCAAAATAATGCAGCAGCTGATGGTGAAAATAGTTTATTATCCACTTACAGAGTCCAATGTTTTGACCCCGTGCAAGGGATCTTCCTCAGGGCATAATAATAAACTGACAATGAAAGTCATTTTTCTGGCACTCATGTTTGATTTAAGTCAAGTGGTCATATTAATATAAGCTACAAGTACCAGCTGTGATTAAAAAGCTGATTTTGTCTTCAGTCAATCAATGGCTTTTGCACAGTATGAAGAAGCCTAATTGTTCCATAGGGCTAAATGTGTAGAAGGTGCAATATTTTGGTGAAGTGTCTACAGTGTTAAAGCCACAGTAAAGTCATGAATGCTCTTTAAGCCCACTTTAAAGAGTATGTTCTAACATTAGACATTTTTAGGTCCTTTCCTGTTATGAGGTCGCCGAACCTGTGCTCCGCTGCCACCGTGAGAGCTCAGTCATCGCCGACGCGAGCGATTACAGAGCCGCCTACCACTCACAATGCGGTACTATGTGGCGCTTATGCAGTTTTACAATGGATTGCTCTAGGGGAAAGGTGTTGGGGTTAGAGTTAGGATTCGGTTTCAGTCTTAGGGTTCAGCCATAACTTCTTTATTTTTACTGTCCACACTGTGCCTACTGATGCCCCGATTCCTGACACTAGGTGCTGCTGTGGGGCAGCGTTCAGGAGCGCTCACAGTGCTGAGAACGGTGTGGCGTCCTCATTAAAGGAAAGATCCCATTTCGGTATGAAGCCTGTTGTAGTAAGATAGTTCCAGCCTCAATCAGTATGCCAGGATAATGTAATATAACTAATTACCCATTCAATTTTGCTCTTTCGGAAATAGGCACACTATTTTTATAATAATAAAAAAATATGAAAACAGGGACATCCACAAATCCCAGCCTGTTAGTGGTTCTCCATGGCAGGATTTGGAAACCCTGCTTTAATATATGACTTTTTAGGTGCAATTATGCTGCAGTGACCATTCGGGATTGCTACCTTGTCATGATGAAGGAGCTTCTATATTTCAATGAAGCTGTGAGCTATACCATGTAGGGTCACAGAAAATGGGCAGGTCATAGCGGAGAAGTCAGACAAAGAAGATACTAGCAGAGAAGAAACTGTCAACCAACTCCAGTAGCTTTGCCAATAAAACCATATGGATAAGCGCAACCAGACACAAGATGTGCCTGGCGTGCTGAGGTTCATAGGGTCACAGAGAGTGGGACACGACTGAATGACCAAACAAGAACAATGCTGCAGTGGAATCTACCTTGATGTTTTCCGCAGGCCTACTTCCTGAGAAGGTAAGATGCATTGCGTATAAAGTTACTATTCACCAAATATAAACTTAGCAGCTCATTGTTTTACTATGTCTAATAAAAATGGTCAGTTATGCTTTGCAGTCAAACAGGGTTCAATTCCAGTCAGGGAACCAAGAGGTCACACCACCTGAAGCCATGCAGGGTTGGGCCTGGTCAGTACTTGGATGGGAGACCACCTAGGAATACCAGGAGCTGTATGCTGTGGCCCACTGAAGAAGGAACTGGCAACCCAGTATCTCTGTCATGAATACCAAGTGGATAAGCCTGGTGTGTTGTGGTCCATGAAATCACAGAGAGCAATACAAACAAATATACTTGTAAGATATAAAAGCTTTCTGATCAAAGATAAATATAACTGCAGTCACGCACAGGGTTAAGGTTTCCAGACATTCTGACATTACCAGAAAATTTTATATTTTTGTTTTACAACTGAAGCTTCTGCGATGCATAGCAGGGAGACTTTGAATTTAAAATAAATGGTTTAGTGGTTGTAAACTTTCCTTTAATTTCTAGATGGACTAGTCATTGGACTAATTTGACAAAGCTTCACAAGGAAAGTCTGTACTTCATGAGAACCCACCAAGCTGTGATTCTCGTTCTTCTGGCAAGACTTGGCCATCCAGGGTTAGGGCATGCTCTTTACGTGAAACACTGGCGTGATACCCTTGAAGGTATTCAATAAGTATTTTCCCTCCCATAACTCCTTGCAAAGATTTTATCTGACTCCTCCATCACAAAATTATATATGGCCATGATTATGAATAAAAACCAATGTATATATTCTCTATCTATTGCAAAAAGATCGTAAAACTTAAGGTCCACAATCAGAACTCAAAATCCACCAGTGGAACTCATGATGTACATGTAGAACTCAAAGTCCATATGTAAAACTCAATATTAACATATACAACTCAAGAACCACAGCAGAACTTAGAGACATGGTCTCCAGGACTTTTCTCGTACTGCCCTTATTCTCTGAAACTCCTTGCCTCGCTCCACCAGAATATCCTCCTGCCTCAAATTCTTCAAATTCTCACTAAAAACACATCTCTTTAAAGAAGCCTATCACCTTCCATCCTTACATGCACAACACTTCTCTCTCCCTACTGTACCACATTCAAACATCAACCTTTAGATTGTAAGTCTGCAAGTTTTCAATATTGTGCGGTGCTTTGTGGAAAGCGCTATGGACACCGGATTCCAATCTCAAATACAGGGCCATCCACTCTTTGCAATGTATTAATTTAGAATTTGTCTTTGCCTGGAACTCAACTTATGTTTAGCGCTGCAGAATATGTTGGCGCGTTATAAATAAACGATAATAATAATAATAATGGTCAATTTCGGGATTTCGCCAGGAATATAATATACTTATAATATATATATATATATATATATATATATATATATATACACAGTGGATATAAAAAGTCTACACACCCCTGTTAAAATGTCAGGTTTCTGTGCTGTAAAAAAATGAGACAAAGTGAAATCATTTCAGAACTTTTTCCACCTTTAATGTAACCTATAAACTGTACAGCTCAATTGAAAAATAAACTGAAATCTTTTAGGTGGAGGGAAGAAAAAAAAAAAAAAGAAAAATAATGTGGTTGCATAAGTCTGCACACCTTCTTATAACTGAGGATGTAGCTGTGTTCAGAATTAAGCAATCACATTCCAAATCGTGTTAAATAGGAGTCAGCATACACCTGCCATCATTTAAAGTGCCTCTGATTAACCCCAAATAAAGTTCAGCTGCTCTAGTTGGTCTTTCCTGAAATTTTCTTAGTCGCATCCCACAGCAAAAGCCATGGTCCACAGAGAGCTTCCAAAGCATCAGAGGGATCTCATTGTTAAAAGGTATCAGTCAGAAGAAGGGTACAAAAGAATTTCCAAGGCATTAGATATACCATGGAACACAGTGAAGACAGTCATCATCAAGTGCAGAAAATATGGCACAACTGTGACATTACCAAGAACTGGGGCTCCATCCAAAATTGATGAAAAGACGAGAAGAAAACTGGTCTGGGAGGCTACCAAGAGGCCTACAGCAACATTAAAGGAGCTGCAGGAATATCTGGCAAGTACTGGCTGTGTGGTACATGTGACAACAATCTCCCGTATTCTTCATATGTCTGGGCTATGGGGTAGAGTGGCAAGACGAAAGCCTTTTCTTACGAAGAAAAACATCCAAGCCAGGCTACATTTTGCAAAAACACATCTGAAGTCTCCCAAAAGCATGTGGGAAAATGTGTCATGGCCTGATGAAACCAAGGTTGAACTTTTTGGATATAATTCCAAAAGATATGTTTGGCGCAAAAACAACACTGCACATCACCAAAAGAACACCATACCCACAGTGAAGCATGGTGGTAGCAGCATCATGCTTTGGGGCTGTTTTTATTCAGCTGGAACTGGGGCCTTAGTTAAGATAGAGGGAATTATGAACAGTTCCAAATACCAGTCAATATTGGCACAAAACCTTCAGGCTTTTGCTAGAAAGCTGAACATGAAGAGGAACTTCATCTTTCAGCATGGCAACAACCCAAAGCATACATCCAAATCAACAAAGGAACGGCTTCACCAGAAGAAGATTAAAGTTTTGGAATGGCCCAGCCAGAGCCCAGACCTGAATCTGATTGAAAATCTGTGGGGTGATCTGAAGAGGGCTGTGCACAGGAGATGCCCTCGCAATCTGACAGATTTGGAGTGTTTTTGCAAAGAAGAGTGGGCAAATCTTGCCAAGTCAAAATGTGCCATGCTGATAGACTCATACCCAAAAAGACTGAGTGCTGTAATAAAATCAAAAGGCATACTTATGCAACCATATTATTTTATTTTTATATTTTTTCTTCCCTCTACCTAAAAGATTTCAGTTTGTTTTTCAATTGAGTTGTACAGTTTATAGGTCACATTAAAGGTGGAAAAAGTTCTGAAATGATTTATCTTTGTCTCATTTTTTTACAGCACAGAAACCTGACATTTTAACAGGGGTGTGTAGACTTTTTATATCCACTGTATTCACTTTTGTTTACTTTGTTTATTAAGAAGAGCTTAAAAGCGTTTTTTCTGTCTAAAATCTTACATATAGTTCCTAAGTACTGGTGTCCACATGGTCACTCAGAGTCGGACACAGCTGAAGGGCTGAACACTCTGATTAGATAAAGACCAATTTGAGACTAGACCAGGGGTGGACAAATTAGGGCCACACACAAGCCTGGTTTGAGGATATCCCTGCTGCTTATAGGCAAGACTATTACTTCTTCAGTCATCCTGATTGATTCACCTGGACAAAGAAAGTAAATCCTAAAATCCAGGCCTTTGTGTGGCCCTCCAGAACCGAATTTGTCAATCTCTGGTCTAGACAATAATTCATATGCTGCCTCCCAGCAGGAGCTCATTGCGAAGGGAAACCACTTTAATATAACCAGACTCCATGAAGATCATTATCACATATATAGTTGTGAGCATACGGGTCAGCTCGACCCGTTGCTCACGCTTGCGGGCTCGCGTAGCGAGGGCCTCAGTTGCTGGCGCGCTCCATGCCAGCAACTGAGGCCCTCGCGAAGCACACCGGCAACTGAGTGAGCCCGCTACGCGCCCATCATCCTGTGTCCAAGGCCCAGTGTTAGGAGGCGGCGCTCCAAGCCTCTTCCGGGTCACTGCCTTTCTGATCGGCCGCTCTCGGTGCCCCCGTCCCGGCCTCATATGATGCTGCAGTGCCCGGACAGCACCGGGTGAGCTGGCCCGTGCATTGCACGCGAAGCGAGGGCCTCAATTGAGGCCCTCGGAGCACACCGGCCTCTAATAGGACCTCCACCCTGAGGCACATAGGCCTGTAATATCACCCCCACACCGGGCAAATACCCTCCCATCACCCTGTGTCCTTTCTTTTAAGGTATTTTTTCACACACCGGCCTGTAATAGGACCTCCACCCTGAGGCACATAGGCCTGTAATATCACCCCACACCGGGCATATACCCTCCCATCACCCTGTGTCCTTTCTTTTAGGGTATTTTTTTATTTGTTTAAATGTTTTGGGTATTTTTTAACAATATTAATAAAAGTTGCACTTTTTTAATTTGATTTTGGTCTGGTAACAATTCAGGGAAAGAAACAATGGGGATTTGCTGGTTTCATAAAAGCGTGCTTTTTTCACTTTGCTTCATGTTTAGTGAATCTAGCTGACAGTACAAATGTAAAGAAAATACGTCACATTATTCAGATTTTTGTTATTAATGGGAAGCAGCAAGTGGAGCATCCTCTATATCAGAAATATTTTTTGAGTCAGATTGCAAAATTGCATTTTGAACTTTAGTTAATAAAGCTTTGTAATAAAATAACTTACAAATTAGGTTTCATCATTTACATTATCACATATCACATATATAGTTGTAGCGAGCCCTCGCGAAGCACACCGGCAACTGAGTGAGCCCGCTACCCTCCCATCACCCTGTGTCCAAGGCGAGAGAAAAAATGGCTGCCGAACAAAACGAAAATGAGGCTACAGCACTGTAAACACGCAAAACACCACAAGAAACACGCAAAACACAACAAAACACCTACGGATATTCCGCAAAGACTCATACCACACATTACCCGCCATTTTAGAACAATGCGGAAGTACACCACTACGCTAACGGTTTCGTCTCGCGCACGCACAGTATTACACTGCACACATTCATCACGCTTACACAGCACCTCCACACCACTAATGCTGCAGCAACATCAAAACAGATTGTCAGCTCTTCAACACAATGCTTCCTGCATATATTACTTCAAAATAGGTAAAGTATATTAATTTATTAATCTATTAGTTATTTTATTATTATACACCAAACAGCATTAGCTCACTTACAATTTGATTGCCGTCATTTTTTGACGGGCAATTCGCTAGTGTTGATATAAGCTTGTGACTGACAAATTAGTACACTCTATACTGTTGACATTGAAGCAAATCTGACATTTGAAAGTCATTTTAGTATTCAAGTGTTCAGATCTAGTATTCTCTACTATTTTTTAGTGGACTAGGAGAATATCTGTCTAGGTATCAGAGATAGAAAGGGATTTAGGAGTTCTTGGAGACAACCACCTACGTAGTAGTGGTCAATGCCAATCAGCTGCTGCAAAGGCAAGTAAAATATTAGCAGAATCAAGAACGGAGATGGAGCAAGGGAAGCAAATGAATTTTTCCTCATTTGGAATATTGAATATTAGATTGGGCACCAGTTCAAAAAAAGGACAAAGAAGGACAACAAATCTAATAAGGGGTTAATTGAGGGACTAAACTATAAAAAAAAGTCTTACCAAATTAAACACATGTTCTCTAGGGGGGGGGGGGAAGGGGCTTTGATTACCTTTATATAAATACATACAGAGTCAATATAAGGCTTTGTCAAATGAACTTTTTTGTTTAAAGGTTTTCAACTGACAAGAGGACAGTAAAGAACAATCAGAAGGTTTTAATAAAAAGTGATACAAGGTTATATTGGAAAACTACAGTAAGATGGGAATTGATCAAGGGAGTAGTGCAACTACTAGTTTTTAGGATTATGATGGTATTTTTCCCCTTATAAGACCGTGGTCAATGTTTTTTTGTGGCTTGGCTTCCTCTGGATCAATTACAAATTCTTATAATATAAGCATCAGAGGAGATCTAAAAAGGAACTTAATCAACAAAAGGTCTTTTATCATCTTCAATTGCTATGTTAATACGTTGCTAGTTTTCAAGAGTCGTTCTTTAAAAGGGGCTATTTTAAATATTTGACCACAGTGGTTCTTTGATGCCCTCATGCATGCCTATATTCTTCAATATGTGATGATGTATATACTATGTCTATGTTTTCTGATATAAATCAACAGAAAGTACATCCACGTTTCAAGCATGGAGATATGTCTTAAAGGTGCCAGCTGAAACATAAAGCTATCAAGGAGAGTGTACTGTACACAATATATGGCTCTGCAGATATGTCTGCTAATTGCCGTGATTCATATTTTATGCAAGTTTTATTGATGCTCCCCACAACCTTTGTGCACAATCTTCTTATTTATTGATAGATTCAAAATATGCAGAGGGAAAAGATTTCACACTGCAGATCATTAAAAGTATGGGACTTGTCTAAATGCAACGTCTAAATCCAAATATTAAAGAAACTCCCAAATATTCTATTGTGTAAGCTTTAAATAGCAAAAAAGTTATTTCATTAGTTTGTTTGCTTGTTTTTTCTACTGTCATAATATATCATATATATATATATATATATATATATATATATATATATATATATATATATATATATATATATATGTACTATTTATTTACTGCACTACTGTACGGTGGCTCTTTTGCCCACCATATATGAAATGATTGTTGTGGTGTACTACCTCTTCAAAAAATCTACTACACAAGCTAGGATCCAGCCCCTCGCAGATGAGAGGCAGTAACCTTGAAACAGCTTTAAGTGGGTAGGATTCCTAGCTTGTGTATAATCCATGCTGAGCTTTGCTCAATATAATACAACAAGCATATGCTAGAAGAAAGCCAAGCTTAAAATGGTAACGAATTGCAAGAACAAAGCCTTTGTGGGCACAATTGCATGTCCCTGCCCAAGTTCCCAGAATGCAGTGTAATAACTGTATTTCTCGGAATTCTGAGCAGGAAACAATTTTTTTTACTCATTTTAGACATTCAAATGTGAACACAAATGTACTATTTATATACTGTACTACTGTACGGTGTAGGCTTCCATTGCTTGTTTGCGCACCATAAATTAAATTAGATAGATAATGAAGGATTTCATATATGATATTTATAAGGATGCTGATCTATAGAACAGCCCTGTCCAGGAATACCATGCACATTGGCTAAATACTCACATTTGTATGCATTCACCCAAATCTCCATCCTTTCCTCAAACTGACATTTACACAAATGAACAGAAATATTCCCAACATGCCCTCTCCATTATTACTGTCCTGTACCAAACATTAAAAAACTAGCTTTATGTTCTTTTTTTGCTACTACACCAGTACAGATGATTAATGTCTTATGCAAATAATGACCATATAAATTGATGATCATTTTACATCTTTGATAAAAAAAATTATTGCCCCATGATAACAATCTCATATAAAATACAATGCTCTGCAGAATGATATAACTTCTTTTTTCCCCTGTATTTTATGCTAATATAATAATATTTTTTGTGATGTTCTTCGTGATCACGTGACTTTTGTATAAATGCTTCAAAATCTACAGAATGTTTACTCTAAAGTTAAATCAACAAATGTATTTATTTAATTGAATAGTTTCTTGATCTTGAATTATATAATTAAACATCTCTGAATTTCTTCCTGACAAAACATATATTTATTTTAATACCCCAAAAATCTAAATACAGTCTTTACATTATTAACTAATACATGCAGTTATTTTTTTTTACTGGTACCATGTGAGCTGCTGATTGATCTGATTTCCCAGATAAGATGAGTTCGGTAGATGAATTAGATTTCCATTATGCTTATTGAATACAATGGTACTTAGAATTAAATATTTTAATTTAAGCAGCTATATTCAAGGTCAGAAACAGATGAACAAAAACAAAATGTCTGCCTCCACTAAAGAATAAATTCCTACAATAGTTAATAAATTAAATGTTGATTTATTTTTTAAAAGCATTTGACTTATTATCATGTTTATTTTATTTAAAAAGAGCATATTGTACACAGGGGCATAGGAACTCCCCCTAGATTAAATGATATGGGGACACAAAATATAGCAAAATTAAACTTAATCATGCATTACCAGATTTGGCCACTAGAAATCTTTGCCCCATAATTTATATACATAATAAGTTGGCATATAGACAAACATTATACACACACACATATATATATATATATATATATATATATATATATATATATATATCATAAAAGTGAGTACACCCCTCACATTTGTGTAAATATTTTATTATATCTTTTCATGTGACAACACTGAAGAAATGCCCCTCTGCTACAATTTAAAGTAGTAAGTGTACAGCCTGTATAACAGTGTAAATTTGCTGTCCCCTCAAAGTAACTCAACACACAGCCATTAATGTCTAAACCTTTGGCAACAAAAGTGAGTACACCCCTAAGTGGAAATGTCCTAGTTGGGCCAAAAGTGTCAATATTTTGTGTGTCCACCATTATTTTCCAGAACTGCCTTAACCCTCATGGGCATGGAGTTCTCCAGAGCTTCACAGGTTGCCACTGGAGTCCTCTTCCACTCCTCCATGATGACATCACGGAGCTGGTGGATGTTAGAGACCTTGCACTCCCCCACCTTTCATTTGAGGATGCCCCACAGATGCTCAGTAGGGTTGAGGTCTGGAGACATGCTTGGCCAGTCCATCACCTTTACCTTCAGCTTCTTTAGCAAGGCAGTGGTCGTCTTGGAGGTGTGTTTGGGGTCGTTATCATGTTGGAATACTGCCCTGCAGCCCAGTCTCTGAAGGGAAGGGATCATGCTCTGCTTCAGTATGTCACAGTACATGTTGGCATTCATGGTTCCCTCAATGAACTGTAGCTCCCCAGTGCCGGCAGCACTCATGCACGTATGTACTCACTTTTGTTGCCAACGGTTTAGACATTAATGGCTGCGTGTTGAGTTATTTTGAGGACACAGCACATTTACACTGTTATACAGGCTGTACACTTACTACTTTACATTGTAGCAGAGGGTCATTTCTTCAGTGTTGTCACATGAAATGATATAATAAAACATTTACAAAAATGTGAGGGGTGTACTCACTTTTGTGAGATATTGTGTATATACAACCATTTTTTTTAACTTGTATATACAATTATTCTTTATTGTGGCTTTGCATTTCTGAGCTTATTCTGTCTGCTTTTTAAGGAGGATGGGCACTTGTAAACTAATAATCTTTCCATGAATCCTATTGAGAATTTAAGCAAATAAATTGTTCCTGGCAATTGCTTCATACAGCCTCTGCTGACAGCTAGCACCTAGCGAAAAAAAGTGCAGTAGTGCTTCCTGGCTGACAGCAGAAGGGAGCTGCTTTTGGAAGGGATCTTGTGGGTTTTAAAAGTTGCCAGTTATTCGGGGAGGGGGCATCGGGGTGAAGGGAGATGTTTTGGGAAGGGTTATTGTGGGGTATTGCGAGGAGCCAATTGCTGGGTGAGTGGGTCTTGAGGGGAAGGGAGCTGCTTTGGGATGGGTTCTTGGGGATAATTAGAGGGACCAGTAGCTGGCTAGGGCATCTTGAGATGAAGGGAGCTGCTTTTGGGTAGGGGTCATGTGGGGGTAAGAAAATGTAGAGGGGCCAGTGGCTGAGGGAGGGATCCATTGGCGTCGGGGTTGGGGAGAAGGTGGCGCTGAGTGAGCTGGCACCTACATGGGCCTCAAATGGTGTCTGCACCGGGACCCTCCATTCATTAGCTCACAGTAATCCTATAATATGCTAAAACTCAGATTAAGGTTTTTTTTGATCCTCCCCTATAATTCATGAAAAGCATTAAATTATGTAATTTAGGTATTCAAGATGCATTTACAGAAAAGCCATTTAATTAAAGGTAACATACCCTTTTTATAAGGATTACCTCTGCTCTTTAAATGATTGAACAGTAGCTTCATTCTGACCTCATGCAGTATACATTACCTTAATGCGACGCATACGTGAGACAATAGAACATATTTAAATCTGTAAGCACTTCCTGTATTTATTATGACTTTATTTATGGAATACAAATAGGAGTCATTTTTCATGTATCAAATGCATTAACAGGGTTTTATTTAGTTGCGATATTTATGCAGCAGATACATGGATCATAAGAATACCTTTCAAATGTAAGAAAATAATGTTAAAGTTATTTGGCAATCAACTGCCCAATACAAAATGAGCTAAAGTTCACCCTGCCGAAGTCGGAAGACCATCTGGATCAGCTCAAGGCAATTTTAGAAAAACACGGGTGGATATTTATAAGTCATCACAGGGGTTAAGATGGGGTCAGAGATTTGCTAAAGGATCTTGGTGGCTGTGATGTGCTGGGAAGGAGGCAACATACCCCAATATGAATTAGTGCACTTTGCATACAGGGATGCAAATCCCATTCCATGTGATAAATATATATCCTTCAAGATGGAAGATATAAATTCAAGTCCTGAGCCCAGTCAGCTTCAAAATAAACCAAGAAGTATGTGGTCTTAGTTTGAATATAAAGATACATGTACTAAGGCATTAAACCCTTTCCAATATGCCAAAACTGTGATCTCCATTGAAGGTGCTATCACCTGAATTACCAAGCTCTGTCTCCTAGTAATTAGTCCTCTAGTAGTTGCATCTCATTTGGTTATGGATGAATGACAATATCTGACATGCAACTTGACGCTTTGGAAGTTGATCTTCAGTAGTATCCAACTCTCTGTGATGCTATGGACCACATCATGACAGGCACATTTGTCAGCCACTGTCCCTCTGAACTCCCTCAAGCTCATGTTCATTGCTTCAATTACCTCATCTATGCATCTCTGCCTTTGTCACCCCCTTCTCTGTGTGCCTTCAATTTTCCCACCATTAGATCCTATTCTAAGAAATCCTGACTTCTCATGATATGGCCAAAATAGTTGAGCTTCAGCCTCCTGATCAAACCTTCCAGTGAACAGTTATACTTGATTTTCCATAGTATTTATTGATTGGGGCTCTAAGAGGTTTTCTCCAACACCACAATTCAAAGGTGTCAATTTTACAGTGCTCAGTCTTGTTTATGGTCCAGCTCTCACATCCTTTTGTGAATATTGGGAATACCATAGTTCTAAGTATGCAGTCCTATCCTGTTGATAGTGTAATATCTTTATTTTTTAATAGCTTGTTATCAATTTCCTCCCAAGAAGCAATCGTCTTTTAATAAAATCTGTCACTATCTCCACTTCTCATCGTCTATTTGCCAGGAACTTAGATTGCTGTTTGGCATGGTCTTTATTTAATTTTTTTAACATTGAGCAGCAGGCAAACTTTTGCACTCTTATCTTTCGCCCTCATCAATTAGCCATTTAGCCCCTCCTCAGTTTCAGCCATCAGAGTAGTACCATATGCCTAACCCAGCAATATTGATTCCTGCTTTGGATTCGTTAAAGCCTGGCTTTATGGCTTGCACATCTGGTTGATTTTGGTCCATATATTGTTTGGAGCCTATCTTGCAGGATCTTTACCATTACTTTGCTGGCATCTAATATGAATGCAGTGCCTTTTTTGGGATTGGGATGTAGACTGACCTTTTCTAGTGTACTGGCCGTTGTTGAGTTTTCTGAATTTGTTGGCATAACTTTCACAGCATCGACTTGTAGGATTTTGCACAGTTCAGCTGAGATTCCATCAACTTCTGCAGCCTTGTTATCGGCAAGGCTTCCTAGGACCCATCTCACTTCACTCTCCAAGATATCTAGCTCCAGCTCATTGGGCAAACTATTGGGGTTATCAATGCTGATAAGGTCCTTCCTGTATAGATCTTCTGTGTATTCCTACCACCTCTTCTGTATCTGATCTGCTTCTGTTAAGTCCCTACCATTTTTGTCTTTTATCATCCCCCTTTGGCATGAAAGGTTCCTTTTGAGATTCCCGATTTTCTTTAAGAGATCTCTTGACATTTCCATTGTGTTATCTTCCTCTATCCCTTTACATTGCTAATTATAGAACATCTATTTGTCGCTTCTTGCAGCCTCCATTCATTTGAACATATCCTTTCCTATGCTTGCTACCTTCGTTTTCTCCTTTCCTGGGCTACTTTTAAAGCCTTATCAGTTTGCCTTCTTAGTTTTTTTTTCTCTTGGGGATATTTTTTGTTGCTGTTTTCTGAACAATGTCACAAACTTCTGTCCACATTTCTTCAGTGATTCTATCTTCCAAGTCTACTTCTTTAATCTATTCTTCACTTCCGTTACATATTACAGGGGATATTCTATATTTTGGATCTGCTTGGTCTGATGATTTTCCTTCTTTTCCTAATTTTAATTCTGAACTTTGCAAAAGGAAACCTCAGTCAGTTCCATGTCTTGTTTTTGCTGACTGTATAGAGATTCTCCATCTTTGGTTACACAGTATATAGTCAACCTGACTTCTATATTGTTCTCCTGCTTGTGTCCATCTGTAAAGTTGTCTATGAGGGAATTGAAAAAGGGTGTTTACTTTGACCAGACAGAACTCTACTAATCTCTGACCTGCCAATCTTGCCCATTATTCCAGATATCTTTAGGTTGCCTACCTTAGCATTCCAATCTCCTATAATGAGAGTAATATATTTTCTTTGTGTTATATCTACGATGTGTTGGATATACTCATCAAATTGGAAAACATCTGCCTCTTCAGTATCCATGGTTGGAGCATAGACTTGGATCATTGTGATGTCTTCAAAATTGAGTTAAATGATTCTGGTATTTCTTGGGTTGTAACAGAGCACTGTGTTGGCTACCCTTTGATTGATTATGAGGGCTACTCCATTTCTTCTGTGGGATTCTTGACCACTATTGGAGATCTGATGGTTGTCTGAAATGTCTCATTCCAGCCAATTTGAGTTCACTTCTTCCCCAAAAACCAATGGTTAATCTTGTCATCTCATGTTTCACCACGTCCAGTTTGCCTTGGTTCATAGTTTTACCATTCCAGGGTCCTATGCTGAATTGTTCTTTACAGCAGAGAACTTTCCTTCCAGACACATCCACAGCAAGGCGTGCTCTCTACATTGGCCCAACCACTTAATTAGATCTGGTGTTACTTGTACTCTCTCTCTTTGCTCAACCCCAATAATGAGGTAGGCAGCTTCTGATCTGTGGGGCCCATCTTTCTGAAGGCTTAGTACAGTATATGCTTATTCCAAGAACTAATTTTAAAAAGAGTTGTTCACCATGACAAGTTGAAGAAAACCTAGAATGTGTTTATTATTATTATATAATATTTTTTATATGCCACATATTTTGTATTTTGACGTAAGATTTGAAAGATTTATAATTCACTGGTTTCTATTAAAAAGGTAATTACATGGCATGTAACAAATATAATACAATAGTAAACATATCTATACCTTTTCACGCATTTCGCCTGGTGATTACAATAATATTTATATAAAGACACGTTATTATAGAATTATTTTTGCTAATCGTGACACAAGCTCAGTGGGGAAGATCTTCAAAAATGGCGGTGTTTGTAGATGGGCTTAATATAATATATGAGTTTATGTTTCTGGAGGTGTATGGTTGAATTTCTTGAAGCATGTAGTCTGCTTCTAGTCTAGTGAGGGGGGAGGGTGTGGTGTCAATTTAAATATGATTCAATTATCTTAATAAAGGCTCTTTGCTCACTCCTTTCCCACTGATAACCAAAAACACACTTTCATGATTCAGCTTAGCAGAAGTGATGTAACCAGCACCAAATGGATTCCTGTACTCATAAACAGAGTCTTCAAAAATAACATTTTTACCAAATTCACTTTTTACCAGTGCTGAATCCAGACAAGATGAAACCTTCTACACATAAACTCTGCAAAAATTAGATCTACTCGCTAAAAACGCTTTTATGCCCACGGTTTACACAGCTGCAGATGCTGTTAGTTTTTGCAATTTCCGATGCACATTTTTGCAAAAAAATATACATTTTTTTTAATCACAATAAATGGATAGATTGTTTTTTTCTGATATTTTCTACTTAAAAGTTATGATTGCTCAGCCATTACAGTGGCATTTTAATGATGCCTCTATAAACAATGCTGTCTATCCTCGTGACAATGTCCTCTTAAGGTAACTCCCCATTATTTTGTATAATATTGGTATATGATTCCACTGTGTGATCCAGCAATAAGCAAAACTGCAAATTCTAACATTTGGATAATTGGCTAAATCCAAACAGAAGATGCAACAAAACAATTGAATTTTTTTCCAGTTAGGTAATTTTAGTTTAATAGACTCTCGTGATGTTATAATCATATATATGAGTGAACCTTGCAATTGCAATAGACAGAAACACAAATATTAGTAATTGTGGTGTTATCTTTAAGAGAGTCTGCAGTACTGGAGTTGGTTTAAGAGTTTAGTTTGTTATAAATGTTTGATAAGAACAGAGATTTCAGAATGCCTGAAGAACACCATATTATGGTATTTTATTTATTGTAGCCGTGAATCATTATGGCGCCCATACAACCGGGCTGCATTTGTTTATTTAACTGTGGTCAGTTTTTTCCTATATGGTCTTTTTTTATAGAATTTTTAAATGTTAAATTTTATTGGAAAAATGTTTTTAGAATTTAAAAAAACAAACAACTTTTACATTTGTTATTTTTATAGGCAGTTATTCTTTTAAGCAGGCTTCTATTTTTTGAGCCTGCTTCTTAAACACGGGGGGTGGGGATTACTAAAGCATTATGGGTGCGGGTGTGTCCTGGATAGCCCACATTCAATCGGGATCCAGCTTCTCAGCTCATCATGTGATTTACTAAAGTACTTCCCACTTCTATCGTAAAAGGGGTGTTTAATGGGCGTGTTATGTGCAGCTATCGTAAAAATCTGAATTTTCCTAATATACTAAAGAAAAAGCCTTGCTTTAAATACCCATGGCGCTGAATATAAGTATAACAATAGCAGTATGTTTTATATTGAAATAAAATGATGTTACCAATATGCAGCCACTAACATACAATATAGACTATACTGCTATCATGGGATTATTATTATTATTATATATTTATTTTTTTTGCGGTGTCCCAACATATCCCATAGCACTATACAGGGGTTAAGTACAACGGAAAAAAAATTAAACACGTGGCTAAATGTGGAGGGCTCTGTCTTTGAGTCTTAAATCTTATGTATATGGTGCTTTTTACTAAAGCATCTTACAAAATGTAAACTCGCAAATTTACAATCTAAAGGGATTAATGAAACAAAAAGGTCATTAATAGGAAGAAACAAGGACTTGTCAAGTAATTGAAAAGAGAATAGAGGGTTAATTGGTGATTAAGTCCGGGTGAAAAATGTAGGTGATAAATTAATACAAACCATAGGTAGGTGGGTGGGTATGGATGGAGTAGGTGGGAAGGCATGTTATGTGACTTCAGAGCATGTAAGGCTCTAAGTCTAGAGGCAAAAGAAACCAAGGTGAACGGGAACTGTGAAAAACGTCAGTGGGTGAGTGCTTCTGCTCAGGTGGATGGTATGAGGCCCAGTTTCATTGGATGAGCCCCTGTAGAAGTGAATGCTCAGTCCTGATGGTAATCAGAGCCAGGAAAAATGTCAATTGGTGAGTGTGTCTCCTAAGGTTGATCGTATGAGGCCCAGTGTCATTGGCTGAGCCCTTGCATAAGTTACTGCTCAGTCCTGATGGTAAGCAGAACTGGGAAAAATGTCAGTTAGTGAGTGCTTCTGCTCAGGTAGATGGTATGAGGTCCAATGTCACTTGCTGAGTGCCGGCAGAAGTTACACCTCAGTCCTGATGGTAAAAATGGAACCATGGTAAAATGCCAGTTGATGACTGCTTCTGCTCAGGTGCATGGTATGAGGTCCAGTGTCATTGGCTGAGTGCCTGCAGTAGTTACACCTCAGTCCAGATGGTAAAAATGGAACCATGGTAAAATGTCAGTTGGTGACTGCTTCTGCTCAGGTGCATGGTATGAAGCCCAGTGTCACTGGCTGAGCCCCTGCAGAAGTGACTGCTCAGTATTGATGGTACACGGAACTGGAAAACATTGCAGTTGGTGAGGGCTTTTGCAGAAGTAACTGCTCAGTCCTGATGGTAAATTAAACTGGGAAAAATGTCAGTTGGCGAGTGCTTCTGCTAAGGTGGATGGTATGAGGTACAGTGTAATTGGCTCAGCCCCTGCAGAAGTGACTGCTCTGTCCTGATGGCAAACTGAAATGTAAAACATTTAATTTGGTGAGTGCTTCTGCTCAGGTGGATGGTCTGAGCTCCTGCAGAAGCGACTGCTTAGTCATGATGGTAAATGGTACTGGAAAAATGTCCGTTGGTGAGTGCTTCTGCTCAGGTGGATGGTATGAGGACCAGTGTTACTGAAACCTCCAATTAAACCTGCAATCCGAAGGCTTATCGATGGCATGAAGCCACAGGCTGAGAGGTCATAAACCCCCTGCATTAATTTGTAACCCCTTCCCTGCCATGGGAAGTAGTTTATATAGATAAACTGATAGATATGGGTGGGAGAATATTAGGGCTAGTGTTGTGTGTTGATATGTAGTGCTGATGACAATGCAGCAGCATCTTATCCTTTTGGACCAGTTTGTTGTTACTTTAATCATTATTGATTTACTTCCAACCATTACATCACTGCCAATCCAATATGGTGCTTGCGCAGAAGGAAAGAGCTGTTAAACTGCTAATGCTTGACCCCTATAACACGCATGCGCTACTCAGTTCACGTTGTGTAAAGGGATGGATAAAGGTTTATACACACTACTACATCAGGCATTATCGCGCTACATTGCTGACCAGATTATAATACCAGCAATTTAGTAAATCACATAGAGACCTGAGTAGGGCTTATGCAAGATATGCGGTGGTAGATGATGGCTTATTAACAGTTCTGTTAATACATTCCCCCTGGTGTAAATTAAATATCATTCCAATATACATAATGAAAGCACTGGCAGTAGTAAAACCCACATTTTACTTCCATGTTAGGAAGTTGATCACTGGAAACTAAAATAGTAGATTCCACAGCAACATATTTGCTTATAAAAGTAATAAATCAGAGGCTG
Organism: Discoglossus pictus; assembly: GCA_027410445.1. Classification (NCBI taxonomy): domain Eukaryota; kingdom Metazoa; phylum Chordata; class Amphibia; order Anura; family Alytidae; genus Discoglossus; species Discoglossus pictus. The sequence goes on along the minus strand of CM050176.1, from coordinate 27,472,909 downwards.
TATATATATATATATATATATATATTTAAATTCTAAAAAATCTATTTTAAATGGATAACCACAGACACCCTTTAACAACTGATTAGCAATAAGCTTACATTTGAATTTTTGTATTTCAGACCTCGGAAGTCCTGCTTCTCTCCACCCAGTATAAAGTGTCCATGTGGTGGGAGTGGTCTGCCAGTAGGCCGTCCTGGTAGGACTCTATATCTGCCTATTTTCCTGCCAAGTCTACTGTAAACTCATACCTGTAAGAACAAAATGTAGAACCATCTTCTCAGGAAAAACTCATCACCCCCTGTCCCCTATCAGAGGGTGGAGAGAAGTAGATTGGTCAATTGCTAAAACACTACCATTCAAATGTAAGTTTTAAAACCTGCATTAAATTATTTTTTTTCATTGCTGGTTTTATTACTAATCGGTTAATAATAATACAAATAGACAGCAGGTAAACAACATATATGCTATTTTTCAATACAAATATATTTATAAAAAAACTTAGTTTTATTATATTTAGCAGGCAAACCAACAGAGGGATATGACTCCACACATTGCATCCATACACTTAAATAAAATAAATGGGTGGGGCCTATTTCTACTGATGTCACTGATCAAACAAGTTTGACAAATCTCCTTTGTAACAGAAAACAGCAAACATTCTGAACACAAAAATGAGGCGGCTGCTCGGCTTATGAGAGAATTCATACAGGAGCAGAACATTATCACTGGAGGGCTCTCTGTTGTAGTTTGATCAGCATCTGCAGATATTGATCTACCCAAGCAGTTGTTACAAGTGTGGTGTATAATAGGTGGAGCGAAAATCTCCAACTATCTTGCGTGCTGCACATTTTAAAAGTACAGATTCTATAAAGCTATATGCTATTTGTTCAAAGCAATAAAAACATATATGAATGTATGAATGGGACCAATGCAGCAAAGCAGATATCATTTTTAGCTTTCTCTATGCCTTTCCCTCCTTGGAACCTTTAACTGTGTGTGTGTGTATGAAGTGATATCACTGTGATGTGATTTTATACTTTACAATTAAATTTAGTTTTGATTGGAAATGTAGTTCTATTTAGCTTAAAGGGCCATTTACCTCACTATAAGTGCTCTTCATGCTGTGAAAGAGCAGAAGATTGTATGTTACAATGATCTATGTTTTTTTTGTTTTTTATTACACCAATAACAGCTAAAAATGTAAAGTCTTAGGTATGTTTACAAACACACTCCTGACTGCTCATTATTAACACATTATTAACACATGCCAGACACAGAGAGGTGAAGGCTCATTGAGCACCAAGATTTTTTCGTTTTCTCTGAACTTTAGGAATGTAGCAGGAGAGCTTAACCCCCAACTGTTGTATTTAGTTGATTTCAACATTAATTTCTCTGCACAGATACTTTTAGGAAAGGTTCACTCTCTTTTTGCTTATGCTCTCTGCATGGAGCTGTAGTTGTGGGTCTGTCTGGGAGCAGCCAGTGACACATGTAAACAGAGATTTCATTTGACAAATGCACCTATTTCAAAAATTAAAAAATGAGTTTAACTTGCTTTTAGGAGAACATTATAGTGTTGTGCTCCAAGTTGTAATGAATTAAGCGGCCCTTTAAAATTTACTTTCCAGTTGTAACTAAATATCAATCAGCAACTTAATATTATACTGAGATTTTTATAGGCCCTCCGATGTGCCATATTTGTAGTATGATCCTGAAGAATTAGCCTTCATAATGAGAAAATATTTTTAGAGCGTCAAACAAGGACTTTAATTTATTACTTGATATATACAATTTCAGTAGAATTTGGCCTGGTCAGTACTTGGAATGGGGATCAAATACCAGGAGCTGTATGCTGTGGCCTACTGGAGAACCCATTCCAATATCTCTGCCATGAAAACCAAGTGGATCAGCATGACCCTGGACATAAAGATGTTCTGGTGTGTTACAGTCCATGAGGTCACGGAGAGTCGGACATGACTGAATAAAAAAAAACACAAACAATATATAATATATATACAAACAATATGCAATTTCTCTTGTACATTGTTTTATTTTCTTAATGTTAACCAAGAAGGAATATTTATGATGAGTTCCACTTCCATTTACACCTATTGTTATGTTCAATATTGTGGCAGCCCTTTGAATATACTGTAGATCTTATATGCATCCAAGGTCCCTTCCAGGTGTATAATAATTTTAGGCAAAACAGCCAATAGAACTGTTATAAAATAAAGATGGCATATTTGTACATTCTAAAATCACTTTGCCCATTATCTTGTCAAGAATAATATACACATGGCACTCTAATGGTCCTTACATTGGCATTTTAATACTACTGACAATCTGGTTTTCAATAAAGTTGCTCTAAAAGTTTTCAACTGCAACATTGTTACAGGAAATTGCTCCAACTAACTTTGTCTCAAGGTTCATCGCAAGAATTATTTTACCTTCCTCATTCAGTTAATGCAATGCCAGAGCAGATCTTGAAATTCCAAATATATGGCCGCAATGAAGTTATTCACAGGGGTTTTAGGAGTTTCAAACATCATTCATAAAATCTAGAGAACAAAATAAAAATGAATACTATAGATCACACATGACTTTTTTAAATAAAACATCTAAAACGTAGATGAATGAACAAATTATATTCCATTCTGTTCCTTAATATAATCTTCAAACATGTAAGTCAAATCCATTGCCTCACATCTAGAGCGGCGCAGCCTATTCCATTAATGTATACGTCTTATATGTCGAGCGCGATGGAATATTGATGGTTACATTTGGAGTAACAAAATATTTTTTTATTTTTTTTATTTAACATACATAATATCTAATTTGCATTTAATAAATTTCGATTTGCAACCATAATTTGATTCCAATGTTTTTAACCTTTTGTTGAACGGTCAAAGTGCGCGATTTATATTTCATGAATGGTGATGGATTGCGATATAGCAAAAGGTATTACTATTTTTTTTTTACAAATGTCTTTTTTAATTATTTTTTTTAAAATACACAAGAATTTATTGTATGTATATCTTGCTGCTTTTTTAAAGACTTGTACATATTTATTGTTATTAGTTATATTCTGAAGGTGTGGCATGTAAGTGGTTAAGCTATAAGTGTGGCATGCATACTGGTGATGTTCTTTCTAGAGGGTTTTGCTGATCAGAATAAGAGCGGACACAACACAGAGGATGAACAGACTTTGGCGTCATAACTGGTAAATACCAAATATCCATTTTTATTACAAAGAATGTGAAGGACATTGACTCTAGATCACTCTCGCTCCTCAGTCTGTACTCTGTCTGTCTCTCCAGTCTATCAGTGGTTGCCTTTCATCCCTTACTCTGTCTCTTGCCTGTCTTGTATTGGCTGCCTCTCATTCCTTACACTGTCTCTCTCCTGTCTTGTATTGGCGGCCTCTCATTCTGTACTATGTCTCTCTCCTGTCTTGCACTGGCTGCCTCTCATTCCTAACTCTGTCTCTCTCCTGTCTTGTATTGGCTGCCTTTCATTCAGTACCCTGTCTCTCTCCAGTCTTCCAGTCACTTCCTCTCATTCCTTACTTTGTCTCTCTCCTGTCTTCCATTGTCTGCCTCTCATTCCTTACTCTGTCTCTCTCCTGTCTTCCATTGGCTGCCTCTCATTCTTTACTCTGTCTCTCTCCTGTCTTGTATTGGCTGCCTCTCATTCCTTACTCTGTCACTTGCATGTCTTGTATTGGCTGCCTCTCATTCCTTACACTGTCTCTTGCCTGTCTTGCATTGGCTGCCTCTCATTCCTTACTCTGTCTCTCTCCTGTCTTGTATTGGCGGCCTCTCATTCTGTTCTATGTCTCTCTCCTGTCTTGCACTGGCTGCCTCTCATTCCCAACTCTGTCTCTCTCCTGTCTTGTATTGGCTGCCTCTCATTCTGTACCCTGTCTTTCTCCAGTCTTCCAGTCACTTCCTCTCATTCATTACTCTGTCTCTCTCCAGTCTTCCAGTCACTTCCTCTCATTCATTACTCTGTCTCTCTCCTGTCTTGTATTGGCTGCCTCTCATTCATTACTCTGTCTCTCTCCTGTCTTGTATTGGCTGCCTCTCACTCTGTACTCTGTCTCTCTCCTGTCTTCCTTTGGCTGCCTCTCATTCCTTACTCTGTTTCTCTCCAGTATTCCAGTGACTGCCTCTCATTCCTTACTCTGTCTCTCTCCAGTGTTCCAGTGGCTGCCTCTCATTCATTACTCTGTCTCTCTCCAGTCTTCCAGTCGCTGCGTCTCATTCCTTACTCTGTCTCTCTCCTGTCTTCCAGTCACTTCCTCTCATTCCTTACTCTGTCTCTCTCCTGTCTTGCATTGGCTGCCTCACATTCCTTACTCTGTCTCTCTCCAGTGTTCCAGTGGCTGCCTCTCATTCATTACTCTGTCTCTCTCCAGTCTTCCAGTCGCTGCGTCTCATTCCTTACTCTGTCTCTCTCCTGTCTTCCAGTCACTTCCTCTCATTCCTTACTCTGTCTCTCTCCTGTCTTGTATTGGCTGCCTCACATTCCTTACCCTGTCTCTCTCCTATCTTCCAATCATTCCTTACTCCGTCTCTCTTCTGTCTTGCATTGGCTGTCTCTCATTCCTTACTCTGTCTGTCTTCTGTCTTCCATTGGCTGCCTCTCATTCCTTACTCTGTCTCTCTCCGGTCTTGTATTGGCTGCCTCTCATTCCTTACTCTGTCTCTCTCCAATCTTGGATTGGCTGCCTCTCATTCCTTACTCTGTCTCTCTCCTGTCTTCCATTGGCTGCCTCTCATTCATTACTCTGTCTCTCTCCAGTCTACCAGTAGCTGCGTCTCATTCCTTACTCTGTCTCTCTCCTGTCTTGTATTGGCTGCCTCTCATTCCTTACTCAGTCTCTCTCCAGTCTTCCATTGGCTGCCTCTCATTCCTTACTCTGTCTCTCTCCAGTCTTCCATTGGCTACCTCACATTCCGTACTCTGTCTCTCTCCTGTCTTGCACTGGCTGCCTCTCATTCCTTAATCTGTCTCTCTCCGGTCTTCCATTGGCTGCCTCTCATTCCTTACTCTGTCTCTCTCCTGTCTTCCATTGGCTGCCTCTCATTCATTACTCTGTCTCTCTCCAGTCTTCCAGTAGCTGCGTCTCATTCCTTACTCTGTCTCTCTCCTGTCTTGTATTGGCTGCCTCTCATTCCTTACTCAGTCTCTCTCCAGTCTTCCATTGGCTGCCTCACATTCCGTACTCTGTCTCTCTCCAGTCTTCCATTGGCTGCCTCACATTCCGTACTCTGTCTCTCTCCTGTCTTGCATTGGCTGCCTCTCATTCCTTAATCTGTCTCTCTCCTGTCTTACATTGGTTGAGTCTCATTCTGTACTCTGTCTCTCTCCTGTCTTGTATTGGCTGCCTCTCATTCCTTACTCCATCTCTCTCCTGTCTTGTATTGGGTGCCTCTGAATCCGTACTCTGTCTCCCTCCAGTCTTCCAGTCCCTTCCTCTTATTCCTTACTCTGTCTCTCTCGTGTCTTCCATTGTCTGCCTCTTCCTTACTCTGTCTCTCTGTCACTCTTCTATCTCCTACTGAGAGATTGCTATTTTTTCCTCTCTCTGCTCTCTTTCAATTCCTTTACTGCCTCTCACCAGCTGATCCTGGATATCTGTCTCCCATTTACCCTGGATGCCTCTCTTTTCTCCATTAACATACAATGGATATAAAAAGTCCACAAACCCCTGTTAAAATGTCAGGTTTCTGTGCTGTTAATAAATGAGACAAAGAAAAAATCATTTCAGAACTTTTTCACCTTTAATGTGACCTATAAACTGTACAACTCAATTGAAAAACAAACTGAAATCTTTTAGGTGGAGGGAATAAAAAAAAAAAAGAAAACTAATGTGGTTGCATAAGTCTGCACACCCTCTTATAACTGGGGATGTAGCTGTGTTCAGAATTAAGCAATCACATTCCAAATCATGTTAAATAGGAGTCAGCATACACCTGCCATCATTTAAAGTGCCTCTGATTAACCCCAAATAAAGTTCAGCTGCTATAGTTGGTCTTTCCTGAAATTTTCTTAGTCGCATCCCACAGCAAAAGCCATGGTCCACAGAGAGGTTCCAAGGCATCAGAGGGATCTCATTGTTAAAATGTATCAGTCAGGAGAAGGGTACAAAAGAATTTCCAAGGCATTAGATATACCATGGAACACAGTGAAGATAGTCATCATCAAGTGGAGAAAATATGGCACAACAGTGACATTACCAAGAACTGGAGCTCCCTCCAAAATTGATTAAAAGACGAGAAGAAAACTGGTCTGGGAGGCTACCAAGAGGCCTACAGCAACATTAAAGGAGCTGCAGGAATGTCTGGCAAGTACTGGCTGTGTGGTACATGTGACGACAATCTCCCGTATTCTTCTATGTCTGGGCTATGGGGCAAGACGAAAGCCTTTTCTTACGAAGAAAAACATCCAAGCCAGGTTACATTTTGCAAAAACACATCTGAAGTCTCCCAAAAGCATGTGGGAAAAGGTGTTATGGTCTGATGAAACCAAGCTGGAAGTTTTTGGCCATAATTCCAAAAGATACGTTTGGCGCAAAAACAACACTGCACATCACCAAAAGAACACCATAGCCACAGTGAAGCATGGTGGTGGCAGCATCATGCTTTGGGGCTGTTTTTCTTCAGCTGGAACTGGGGCCTTAGTTACGATAGAGGGAATTATGAACAGTTCCAAATACCAGTCAATATTGGCACAAAACCTTCAGGCTTCTGCTAGAAAGCTGAACATGAAGAGGAACTTCATCTTTCAGCATGACAACGACCCAAAGCATACATCCAAATCAACAAAGGAATGGCTTCACCAGAAGTAGAATAAAGTTTTGGAATGGCCCAGCCAGAGCCCAGACCTGAATCCGATTGAAAATCTGTGGGGTGATCTGAAGAGGGCTGTGCACAGGAGATGCCCTCGCAATCTGACAGATTTGGAGTGTTTTTGCAAAGAAGAGTGGGCAAATCTTGCCAAGTCAAAATGTGCCATGCTGATAGACTCATACCCAAAAAGACTGAGTGCTGTAATAAAATCAAAAGGTGCTTTTTTACAGCACAGGAAACCTGACATTTTAACAGGGGTCTGTAGACTTTTTATATCCACTGTAGATATATTTTTCCACCATCTCCAACCACTTCTGCAGTGTGATGTGGCCCACTGGAAAAGGAACTGGCAACCCACTCCAGGATCTCTGCCATTAATTCCAAGTGGATCAGCACAACCATGGACATAAAGATGTGCCTGGTGTGTTATGGTCCATGAGGTCATGGAAAGTTGGACACAACTGAATGACACAACAACTGGATAGCGCTAATATAGTTTTGATCGAAACAATTGTAAAATAATGTATCCTCTGAAAACCCACGTTGATATTTTTAAATGTTACAAATAAAAGTTAATAAAATGCATTTGGAATGCTACCAGCCAATCAGAAGTAGCTGCTAGGTTTCGGCTGCATCTTAAATGCTTCTGCATGACTCTTCCATCTAAACAGACATCCCTTCGCTGGCTTCCCATATCCTCCATGATGAAGTTCAAAAACTTGACCCTAACCTACAACGTCCTCCTACTACTGATCTCCAAATATTCCTTTCACTACATTTTGCATACAACTTGCACCTCTCTTCACTCAATGTGCAGTAAAAAGCTATAGATTATAGGTATGCGTTATTAGTATGTGAAAAAAAAACCTTGAAGGATCCCAGTACTAGGGTAAATAGGGATATGTTTGCTCACATAAGTCCAGAGGCTCCTGTTTGTAGCACCTAATTTTGAGGAGCATACACTGACGCGTTTCGTAGTCCTATGACCACTTCATCAGAGGCTACAACCTCTAATTTATTATGTTTCATATACAATTAGCCTGCAGGGAGCTATACCATATAGTTTTTTTCTGATCATCTTTCAGAGATAGACGGAAGCTTTGAGTGCATTGGTAAGCTTCCATAAGCAGAATGGAAAATGGCATTGCAAACTGCCAGTGCTTTCATTAGGCGTAATGAAAAATGTATTAGTTACAAGGACAGACCTTCCATAGCAGGGGCGGAGCTACCAGTGGTGCAGGTGATGCAATGCACCAGGGTCCTCTTCTGGGGGCAGTGCTGTGCAATTTATTTTTATTTTTTTTGCATGTATTTGTTTTTCTGCAGAGCATTACTACTAAAGCTCCAAGGGGTAGCAATGTGGAGCAGTTCAGCTATCTGTATCAGGGAGAGGTGAGACAGTAAGGGCTGGATGACAGCAAAATACAGGGGGTGGAGCTGTTCAAGGATCTTTATCAGGAAAGAGGTGAGAGAGTAAGGGCTGGGTGACAGCATAATACAGGGGGTGGAGCCGTTCAAGGATCTGTATCAGGGAAGAGGTGAGAGAGCAAGGGCTGGATGATAGCAAAATACAGAGGGTGGGTTCTGTGAGGTTGGTGCTGATAGGGGTTGGGTGAAAGAGGTGAAACATTTTTTTTTTTTGCACTGGGGCCCTACAAACCCTAGCTCCTTATCAAGTTGCAGACTGGAACAACAAAAATGGATACCATCGGGAGAGAACAAATGCATGAAAAAGTTAAAAAATATAACAGCTTTGGTTTTATTTATTTTCTTTTTCTTTTTTTCTTTTTGCTCATTTATTCAAAAAAAACATGAAATAACTTGACTGTATCATATAAAAGATGAAAATGTTTTAAAGCTAAGGTATCTTTATTAAACAAATATTTTCATTAAATAATATTAACAGTGTTTCTTAGCATTTACTTTAAAAGCTACAGCCCTGTGTTAAATTTTTAAATTGAAGATATTCTTAGCAAAACATTGTTTTTATCAGTCACCTCAGCGACCGGCTTCTACTCATCTAAAGAGCAACTAGATTTTTTTTTTTTTATAAAGATTAATTAAATGGATTATGTGAGAGGTATCTGCTTGTGTTTTCCTTGTTCAGTGCTCCTTGATTACACTGTGATTGCCTCACTACATATTAATAGAATAATGTAATTATTTAAATAATTTGTGTCTGAATTAGTAGGATTACAAGATTTTTACCTGATGTAGAATCTTTGAAACCATCAAATGAAAGAATCTTGTAATCAAACAGGAAAGTTGGACTTAAATGGATACAGAATACAGAAGTTTTAAATATTCTAAGTAATCTATATTCTTGTTATTTACAATTTTTCGTTGCACCTACATACTTTTAGTTAGACTGTCTGCAACACGTTTTTGTCCAATCAGGACGTATACAGAGGTATGTTTGGTAATACACGTGGAGAAGCCAAAGGAAGAGATCTGCTCAAAACGTGCAAGTTACATTTGAAAGGTATGTTTCCTGGATTAGGAATGCATCTGGTAGAGGAGAGTAGGTAATGTAAGAAAACATGTTTTTGCATAAAAAAAATACCAAAATAAACATTAAAAAGCTCACCCTGATGTTTGCTTAATCTCTTGAGTTTGCAAGCAGTTGGAAATCCCTTGAAATCCATGCTAGAATTAGTAAAACACATATAATTAGTTTTGGCCAATCACAGGCAGCTCATACATTGTATCAAGCCAGTTTGTGCACCAAAGTATCATGGGACGTTTAGTCCTGTTTTTACCCGGCAACAGAAAGCAAAGAAGAGCTTAGACATTACTATGTGGATTGAGCTGCTGCTGGCTTGAAGGTTAGTAAAGGTTTAAAATCCGTACCCAAATGCAGTGTTTCTATTGGTAGGTACACTGTGCCTATGTAAGCAGCTTTGGGGGTGTGAAAAACAAGTTCTATTTTTAAATAAAATAAACCTGGATGTGTATAGAATGACTCTGTGTAATGTGTGCGTCTGATATAAGCAGCAGGTGATAGATTAGAGAGAGGGAAAAACAGGGAAATTTAGATTTACCTGTAAATTCCTAGATGTAAGAACCATGCAAAAATGTGCTGCTTAAATATCTGCTGTATTTTAGGAAAAGCCTTTTCTGCATTGTAAGCCATGAATATGAAACTACTTTTAGAGAAAATTTTAATTTTTGTAGACTGTGGCCCTCATTCAATTGCGATTTTGCCAATTGAATAGGGCTCTAAATAAGCACATAATATATATTTTTTAAAGAAGTTTTTAGTTAGTGAAAACCGTGCTTTTGGATAGATGCTTAATAACTAAAAACTTCTTTAAAAAATAAATGTGATGTGCTTACTTAGACCCCTATTCAATTGGCAAAATTGCAATTGAATGAGGGCCTGTGTGTATAGAATGTTTTCATCTTGTCTGACTTGGGAACATTCTAGTAGACTGGAACCTGGCGGTTCTGGTAATCTTATTTATCAGTGAAGGAAAGGGTGGGGATGAGGGACCTGCTAAATCACTGGAGGTTTTGGTATTTGACACCTGCTCACTTCTCAATCACGTGTCCAACAATCACTGCAAACACTGTCTCGCAGAAATGTAAATACCCCTCTTACACAGAAAACATTTTCCATTGTTATCTGAATGCTTTCATTATCCTGCAAAGGCATCAAAATGTTTTTTTTATTAAAACATAGCTTTATGACATTAGCCTACCACATTAAGCTCTTTGTCACACTCAAATTGTTTACATTCTTATTTTTTCATTGCATGGTGGTCTTTTAAAGTTTACACTTGCCCACTTGCTTAATCACTGTTTGCAGTTCCTGAACAAATTACTTTGAAAATCACTTTCCCACTTTCAGTCCAGTAGGCTCAGCTTATGTGGGAGGAGCACACCATTTGAAAAAAACTTTTAACAAAATTTCAGTAAAAAAAAGCTATAATATTGTTTTATTTTTCAAATACAAAAAATATTTATCAAATAAGGGGTTTAAAAAGAATGGGCCCGATTCAATTGCAAGCCCGCAACTTGATCATTGTAGGCCGTATGTCTGCGGTGTGTTGTGGGCTCCCGTTCGTCTCAGATTTCTGAGCTATTTAATTGCTCAAGCCGGCAAGTTACTCAGTGAACCATGCGGGAACATGATCAGTTAAGCAAGCCTGTAACCTCCCATTTCGAATCAGCCAATAGTAAATGAGACTGTCATTATTACGGCAGTAAAACATGGAGGTTACCTGTCAATCATTTTTTTCGGGGGTCCGATATGCAATCAGACTCTCAAACCCGCAAAATACAGAATAATGAAAATGAATGCCAATACTGTTCTAGTCCATGTGGGTGGCCCGATATGTATTAACTCATTGATACCCAAAATCGATTTAACCCCAAAATTAAAGATAAAAATAAATTTTATATCCTGCCGATTTGCGGGCTTGAGACTGTTGTGCAATTAATTATAATGTCTGTCATCGCTTTCCCTGTTATTTACAGGGCAGTGTTGTTTTTTTATTTACTTTTACAGTGCTACACATAGGTGTTTAACCACCTTGCGGGTCCTCTCTAACACTCTTAGTATTTTCATCTTCTTTTGCAATTTACGGGTGGGAAAACATTTGCGGGCTTGGCGAAATTGGAAAACATTTGTGGGCTTGGGGAATTGGAGCAATTGAATAGCGATTTGCGATGTTAGCCATCGTAACTCTTGGGAAAGTAAAAGATCAAAGGCTTCGGGAGGCTGTAAGTTACGGGTTTAACAATCACAATTTTTTCTAGGCTGTAACCCGTAACCCTTTTGAATCTTGCAAAAAGACGCCGATTAAATAGCGAATTAACTTGTGACCTCACTTACGGGCTACAGTAACATGCAAAAGCTCAATTGAATCCAGCTCGAAATATTCATGTTTCATCTGTATTCAGTGAAGTGTATTTTTTCAAACAGGTAAACTTTATTCTCTTTTTATAAATAAGCTTCAGGGAGAACATATATTGAGTCCACTATTTTAACCACATCTATATTCACTTTTTACTCTATTTATTAAATACACTCTACTGCATTACAAATATATATATATATATATATATATATATATATATATATATATATATATATATATATATATATATTGCATTTTCTCAACATCTGTCATTTGTTTTTAGAATTCGTATAGCTGAAATTAACTATCGGACACAAATAAGGAAATAAATACTTTAGAAATAAACAAGAAAAAAAACAATACAAGTCTATACAGAAATCGTGAAATAATCCAAATTTGATTATTTTCAAATTAAATTTCGTTTAACTTTTTACGTTTTTAGTCATCAGAGTAAATTACTATCTGCTTTCAATGGAGCTTATTTACTGAATGGCTACAGAAAAAAAAACATTTAATAATATGGGCACATTTGCATGTCCCAGCTCAGCTTCCCAGAATGCAGTGTAATTGTTTTTCTCGGAAATTCTGAGCTGGAAGCAGGTTTTTTAACTTGTTTTAGACATTCAAATGTGAACACAGATGTACTTTTTATTTACTATACTACTGTACGGTGGAGGGCTTCTATCGCTCTTTTGCCCACCTTATATTAAATGATTGTTGTGATGAACTACCTACTCATAAAGTCCACAACACAGGCTGAGATCCTGCTCCACGCTGATCATATATATACACATCAGTACTTATTTCAATTTTCAATGAAAGATATTTATTGAATGGCTATAGACTAAAACCCATTCAATAATGTTTACATAATTTAATAATAATATATTTTAATTCCACTCAAACCCTTTTTTAATAAATCTGATAAATATAACAACTTAAATGTAAAGTTCCAAGAGCAGTTCTTTATCAAGACTATTTAAAATAAGACAAGGGGAGCTAGCGCAAATATTATTTTACATTATTTGTGGAGCTTCTTTATGACACAGACCATATCTTTAGAAAATTGTATAAATAGATTAAATAGAAATATATGCAAATTTTAACTATTTGATCAATATAACACAATATTTTTTTTTATCCTGATATTATCAGATATTCATTTTTCCCTAAAAAAATTATCTAATTAACCATTTTATTTAGATTGTGGGTTAATTTTTTTAGGAATAAAATACACGGTAAAATAAAAACACCAAAAGTATAAATAGAGAGTAGAAGTCACGCTTGTCACAGCCGAGGATGGATGGAATTTTTTTTTATTTAAAAAAATATACGTGTAGAGGAACTAGCATCATTAAAAATTCCTGTGCTTGACATTACTTTGGTGTAAATGATACTGCTGACTTAACATTAGCCTAAAGTTTGCAACTTTCAAAGTTTAATATATTTTGCTAACTTCTAATTATGCTGCAGGAAAATATATACCTAACAACTTGATGTAAATTAAATGTATTAATATAAAATATTTTTTTCCTGGGATAGTCTACCAAGAATTGACACAGTTTTGAGACATATTTTAAACTTCACATCTAATAAGAATTTACTTAATTCTGCCTCACCTGGAACAAAATACAGCATGTATGAAATGCAGAATATCTGAATATAGTATACCAAATTTGCAGCCATTCCTCTGCTCATACATAGATGGATAAAATAAGTGAGAAAACTATGAATAATACAAATTACGCATTTTTAATGTGCATGCATACACCTATATATTAAAATATATTATTCTGACTCCTACAGGAATTTGGGCTATAAATGGATCTTATATTTTCAGTCCTTGGTTAAACCATTCACTGCTAGAAAAGGTATGTGATGCCGGGTTAGTTAGAATATACAGAAATTCTCGTAATTTAGAAGGTAAAAAAAACATACTTTGTTAAAGCTGAATAAAAAAAATATTTCTCTATGTGTTTACTGTACAGTGTAACATTGAGCTTGCATCCCAAAAAATAATATCTCCGGATTTTTTTTCAGTTTTTCAGGATGGTAATGATTCAAAGGACTCGCTAATAGGCATCGAATACAAAATTTGAAAGAGTCAGCTATATTATTTCAGAAATAAGGCACAGTAGAGCCTCATTACTGAAGCCTAAAAACAATTACATTTAATTGAATCCTATAAAAGTTTTTTTTCTTTCTCATAGGCAAATCAGGTGCTGTTCTATTATCTGGGGATTTATCGGTGACATATTTTGATAGACGAAGTCAAGGGATGGCCCAACCATACAACTGGAAGCTCTTGATATAATAGCAATTAATCACAATTTTAGTTTTTTTAAATATTGTATGATATGACAATTTAGCTAAAACAATTCAATAGTTTAAAAAATATATATAACTGTAACAGATATATAGTACACAGTGGCTGAGAAGCAGATCACGAAGGATGCAAGGTCTACGCCCTATGGGGAAAGTTGCCAATGCAGCCCTTCATTGCCCTTCGCAATGGCTTAGCTAATGCATCTCAACAATGATTCCAGTATAATGGGCTGGTGAAAATAGACTGAATGTGGATTTATGTTATAGAGCTAGCAAAATTTAAAGCAACTAATCTGTATTAAAAAAAAAAAATAGAATTACCTTATATTAGATTGTAAGCTCTTTGAAGAAGGGACATCAGTTCTCTTGAAGCAAACTGTCTATTAAATTATTGAACTGTACATGTTTAGAATTTATTTTATATTTGTAATTTACTTATTCCCCTTTGTAAGGCATACCTGTAAAAAGTACAATGGAAAATGTGGTTTTATAAATAAATAGTTATTTTAATAATGTATGTTTTTTTATAGTACCATCAATGTGCACATAACTAAAAAGAGACAGGGGTCAAAACAATTATATGACAATATAAGTGTATATATGACATGAAGACAACCAATGTTTTACATAGTCCCTGCCCTGAAGAACTTACAATTTACTTAATAATGTATATAATAAAAAGTGAATGGGTTATATTCATCCAGTGGACTAAAAAGTAAAGATTGGAGATTAAGCAAGTCAATCAAATTTTATTTATATATATATATATATATATATATATATATATATATATATATATTGAAGAGTGAATCAGCCATGAATGTCCTATAATCTTGTAATTTAGTAATTAATAATCTATATAGATTAATAATTACTAAATGTATATATTACTCACATATTTTTTACTGAACGTACTGATTGAAAGGGATAAACTATGACCGATCATCATAAATAAACTAGCTAGAAAACAGAAATTGAAATTTTGCAACTCCACTTTTTTAACTCCCTCCGTCCCCCCCCCATTTTTGCTCTGTTTTATAAATATATCTAAAAATAAATTGCACAATTATGAAAAAAATAAAAAGTGCACATTATATATTATTGAACAGATCGTGTATCGCCATTAATTTGCTAAGAAACAATGTTTCAAAAAAGAATGAAAGAATATGCAAATTAGGTGAGCTCCCACCAACAATATTTCAAGTACGCCAAAGTTTTGATCTATTCGCATTCATTTGGGTATTACGGATGCAGCGAGCTTTCTACTGGAAATACAAGCTGCAAGACTACCTGTTTTTTATTATCTTGCATTGTACAGATAGCATACTGATTTACCAGCAGTGCCTATATATTTTTCTGTGTATTAATCCTCCGGAGTGAGAGGTAAACACTACACATCTACAAGAAAACCTACCTAATTATTTAATTAGCTTTATTAAGACAACATTAAGTCGATTGTAAAATAACAACAATGTTGGGAGGGGGGGGGATCTCTTAATTTCCTAAGTGTAAGAAACAAATACTGCAAATTCACGTCAAATATAATGTAATTTGGGATACATAACAAAACGATATTTTATGTTCACTTTTGTTATATTGTAATACACAAACCTATATTATCACAATAAACTAAACCTTCCCTTTTCAGTTTTACCTTTCTTGTAATAACTGTACAGCTGTTTCTCAGTTAATTATATTTTATTGCTGTTAAAACAAGTCCACTATTTGGGCGGTATTTTTTATTAAAACAATACATGTGCGTTATATATTTTTTTTTTTTACTCATAAAAATAAGTGTTTGCAATATAAAAAAAAAAATGTTTGCAATATATGTACAATGAACTATATTAACCATACCTTTAATAGGGAGATGTAGAACCCAGGCTGCTACAAGTAATGGCCATGAAAGTCATGACAACTTATTAGCTCTGTAAAGGCCACAATTTAAAGATACTGCTATTCCAATGATGATCATTTTAAAGTAGATTTATAGTAGACAATAGTGAGATCCTTGGGCTATGGTTGTATTTTCCCAGGTTATAATTTAATATACTTTAAGGTTATTTTTTTTTTTTTTGCAGGCAAAAAAATATATGGCTTCTCAAAGTCCATCATTAAAAACTTTAATAAGCGCAATAAATAAATTTTACAGCATGAATAAATCTAAACACAAAACACGACACAAATTGTTAATCTTGTACATTCCTCCATTAATTGCAAAACCCAGGCATATGCTTTATACAAAAATATTTGCAAGGAAATAAGCATAATAAATTGGTTTTACCACACATATTAATCTTAATAGTTACAAGCTGTTAATCCTATATATCAGATAATAATTTGTAATAAATAATTGTTTACTATCGTGATGTTTGCGTGTCTAGGGTTTTAGCAACATGCAATAAAGAAATGTAATTTTAAATAATTTGATTCTAACACTGCTGGGGAAATATTGTATGGTATGATTAACGAAGGGCAGGTTTTGTTTACGAATTGTGAGGATGTGGTTTAATGGGAAGATTCTTTCATTATTGCTGCAATAAATAATTTAAAAGTTAAGTTTAGTCTCAAGCAATAATAAGGAATATTTAGAACACAAATATAAATATAATTAGTAAAATATTTCACCATTTTTTTTTTTTCATTTCTTTTTGCATAAGAAAATAAGATGGGGATAGAAATAGGATGAACAGTAATTATGCTACAACACAATGAGATAACATTTCAGTGTTTGCATTGAATCTGTGTGATAGGAGGGGGTACATAAAAGGAATACATTTATTGTTTATGGAACTTAAATAAGAATATCTCAGTGTTGGTATGCGACATAAAGATTTATGGCATTAAATAAAAATATTGAGTTAATATAACTCAGTAACGTGCAGTATTTTGCAGTTGTAGGTATGAAAGTATTTGAAATCATATGCATAGAAAACAGATTTAAATTTAAAAATGCAATACATAATTCAAAATAAAATTGTGGAATATATTTTTATTCTTCATAAAACCTCTATCTAAAATTTTACAATTATTCTTAAATTTTATATTTTATTTAATCTGAGAAAAATGCCATTAAAATGCTGGATAATCTATTCTATTTCAGTCTGAATATATATCCTATTTTATTTTGTGTATTTCTTTCTCTCTGTTAATGGTCAGTTAGTACAAAAGTATGTACAATTAATATACAATTCTCATATTTTTTTATATGCCTAAAGAATGACCGAAACTGTGCAGGAAAACAGATTCTAAATGTTAATCTTATTAATTGCAGCATGCAATTAGAGCACATAAAATATTAACAATATTAAGTGTGCAATTAAATGCTATGTCATTTAAAAATTCAAACATTGCATGTGTTATTTTTAAGTTTAAAATTAAAGTTTAGGATACAGAATTATATATTGGATTTGCAATCTCTGTTGTGAAAAAAAATAAAAATAAATAAATATATATATAAATATATATATATATATATATATATATATATATATATATATATATATATATATATATATACCAGCAAAGAGTGGAAGGTGTTTTTTTTTTTTTCAAATGAAAAAAAGCTACTTTAGTATAGCCTACAGATGTAAAATGCAATATCAGTCCCTAAGTGGCATTGGTACAACTGTGGAAATCATACAAGCAGATGAAGCACATAAATTTCCCATATGAACAATTGTTTTCATTTTCCTCCCATGCCACAAGATATTATAAGTAGAAAGTAAAAACACAAGTAAATATGTTCATTCCACTCTTGTGATCAGTGATAAATGAAAGGCTATTGAGCATGACAAAGGTCAAGCAGAGCCTCTGTGTAGATTCCTGTAATAAATACATTGTATATGTACCTAGACTCCCACCAACAGGACCCTACTGGTATTGCATCACCAAGGATTTTACCTGGGAATATCTTCACACCTTAATTCTCTTTTTAAGGCTTACAAAATGGACAGTTTAATTAAAATTTTGTTGGTATGATTTTAAAGGTTGAAAAATATAGCGATGACTATATTAACTATTATATGAATCTGACCAGATATTCAGAGGACAGTCCCCAGACTGAGATCTCTGTCCCCTTGACATACTTGTCCATAGAATACATTTGCAATGCAGTGAAGAAGAGACCATGGAAGTGGCCCAGGTTAAAAAAAAAATTGCTTGTTTAGAGAATATATAGGGAGGATTTAAGAATGAGGGATACATTTAAACTGGATGTTGTAATCCATTTCTGTTACCTTTAAGATTGGGCCAGCCAAGAGTTTGTGTACAGGTAAAAAAAAATGGTATATTGTGAAATAACTTGAATTTATAGGAATATATTTATAAAATATCTTATTATAGTTCGTCCTGTGTTTCTTTTCCAATTCCATCAAGCTCAAGTAAGCACATCGCATTCTCTCTACAGACTTTCTCAAATACCAAAAACCTTTACAGGAGCTGCCATGACTATTTGTTATTAACTCCCCCATGGCTTCCCCAAGCCTACATGGCTTCAGTGAAACCCCTGTAAAGTTTAGTGAATCATGGCCTTTGTAATTGGTGTCAGAAATAGATGACCAAACAAGAATATGTTAGAATCATGTTCTATGATTCAAGACAACTCTGTTTCAATATTTGCTTAGTTATGAAGCCCTTTATTATATTGTGAAATGTTATGCATTTAGGTTAATTATTTAAATATATTCTAATAGCATCTGATTGCCCAATCTGTCCTGCCACCAAAAAATGAGTGACTGAGCCAGGGCAGTGTTGGGGTTACATTCCCCCGGGTTCAGCACCACACCCTCCAGCCCAACATACCTGTGTGTAAGTGAGGAGTGAAAGCTGCTGCTGCTAGAACATATACTTTGCAGAGCATCCTATGTGCAGCTAATCTAGGCCTATTTTATTAGTAACTCTCAAGCAACCAGAAACTACATTTATCCAGCATCTACCAATCCCTATGGGTGCCGGATAACTGAGAATCTACTATATTTACTGCGCAAAACATCATAAAGTGAAAATCACCTTTCACCAGAATCTGAAACACATTTTTAAAATATTGCGTTTTAAATAGAAAATAATCACAGGTTTATTATAATATTACAAAAAAGAAAAACATTGAAAATATAAAAAGAGCATATAAGCCCACTCATCCGGAATACCAGATAATAAGAAATGGTATTTAAAAATGCTTGGGATAGGCATACATTTATCAGGAATATATATTAAGACCACAGATAAAGTATTTATTATTTAAAATATAGGAAGATGTCTTTTGTCGTCAATTTCACCGTCACATACTATATATATGTTTTCACTAGAACATTAAGTTATTAATATTTAAAAGCATATTGATTAAATAAAAAAATACTCTGAAAAAGTTAGAAAGAGCTCCTCCCTATTGTTTTTATTAGAAATCAAAGGAGCAAGGTAGGATAAGGAAGACAGAAATGATATCCTTAAATGTGAAAATGTTCCTCAAATAAGAGGCATTTGGTAGGGTGAGAGGGAAAGGGAGATTTTCACTTAAAAGTAGATGGACACTCCAAGGAAGTGCCAGTTGGGAGGTTTGCATTTACCAAACTAATTTGTCTGTGGCGAATTCTCTAAATTATTGACCCCAGGTTGCTTTTTTATTTCTACCGATGCAATAGAAGAAAAGAAAAACTCCTTTTACCAGATCTTTTATTGATCTTGTATTATTTTTAAGCATATTGGTTAAGTAAAAATATACACTGAAAATGTGCAGCAGAAAAGTTAGGAGGATCTGCTGAAGCCATTTATCAAACTGGGATGATTGATTGCCTCTTTGTGTAAAAACACGATATTCCATTTGAATACAGTACTTCCCTCCATTTAAGAAGGCATATTTATGTCCTTGAAAAGTAACTCACACCGCTCAAGATACACGTGTACACAGACCACATTTGGCAATGCGTTCTCTTGGATCCTGCCAGAATACAACCAGAGGAAAAAGGTGGGATATAGACAGAGATGACTGGAAACGCAATGTTCCTCAAATGTGGTCCCTCTAACAAGAGGCATTTGGTAGGCTGGCAAGGACAGGGTTACTTCATTTAAAAAGACAGACTGCCCCTTCATGAAGGGGAGGCTTGTTTTTGACAAATACATTTATCCGCAGTGGACTCCTTAGATTTTTGTATTTTGTAGCTTTTAATATGTAAAATCAAACAGACATTTTAGCCTGCTTAGAGGGCTAGAGAGAGTAGAGAAGGTCTGGAGTGGAGCGAGGTGGAGGATAAAATGCAATGTAGGTAATTAGCAAAGGTATAGGGGGGCTTAAAAAGGAAGAAATCTCTTTCCACAACTTCGATTGTACCTGGATATATATATCCAGAAAGAATTAATGTAATGTAGTATGAATCTACTGCTTGGTAAAACATGCTTTAATATATATATATATATATATATATATATATATATATATATATATATATATATATATATTACTGTACTACTGTACGGTGGAGGGCTTCTATCGCTCTTTTGCCCACCATATTATAAATTATTGTTGTGGTGAACTACCTACTCATAAGGTCCACAACACAAGCTGGGATCCTGCCCCCACACTGATGATAGTCAGTAAGCTTGAAACAGCTGTACATAGATAGGATACTCAGCTTGTGTTTATTCCAACCTTGGCTTTGCATTAAAGCTGTGTAATGCAGCATGCATAAGCTTAAAGGAAGCCATTTTTGATGATGGCTACGGAATGAAGAGTGAGGCATTTGTTGGCATATTTGTGTGTCCCAGCTCCGCTTCCCAGAATGCAGTGTAATAACTGTTTTTATTGGAACTCTGAGCTGGAAGCAGGTTTTTTAACTTGCTTTAGACATTCAAATGTGAACACAGATGTACTTTTTATTTACTATATATATATATATATATATATATATATATATATATATATATATATATAATATATATATATATATATATATATATATATATAGCAAATAAACAGTACATCTGTGTTCACATTTGAATGTTTAAAATAAGTTAAAAAAAACTTACCAGTTCAAAATTCAGAGAAAAACATTTATTACACTGCATTCTGGGAAGCTGAGCTAAGACTTGCAAATGTGCCCACAAATGCCTTTCTCTTCAATCCATAAACCATTTTAAACATGTCTTCCTTTAAGCTTATGCCCGCTGCATTACACAGCTTTAATGCAAAGCCAAGGTTGGATTAAACACAGGCTGAGTATCCTATCTATGTACAGCTGTTTCAAGCTTACTATCATCAGCATGGAGCGGGATCTCAGCCTGTGTTGTATGAGTAGGTAGTTCACCACAACAATCATTTATAATATGGTGGGCAAAAGAGCGATAGAAGCCTCCACCGTACAGTAGTACAGTAAATAAATAGTACATCTGTGCTCACCCTTGAATGTCTAAAGCAAGTTAAAAAAACTGTTACCAGCTCAAAATTCCAAGAAATACAGTTATTACACTGCATTCTGGGAAGCTGAGCAGGGACATGCAAATGTGCCCATATAAATATTTATTTATACACACATATATATATACACACACACATATATATATATATATATATATATATATATATATATATATATATATATATATATATAGTTTTTTTAAGCATTTTATAGCATGCAATAGATACTACTACATTACATTATTTCTTTTGGGATGGTTCTGTGTGGCATTATTAAGGTTCTTATTCTGTTGCGTCAGAACAAACACTTCCATAGCAAAGAAAGGTTAGAATTTCAATCAGAAGAATGCTGGATACCTCATGTTTTTCTACCAGATTGTCATAAACTTCTGCTGTCCATATTTGCTGTCTCAGGAGAGATTTTATTGATTTTAAGAGCATGGTGGTTGAACCGTTGACCCTACATTGGAGAACTAGTGACCTTGGCTCATATTGGCACAGATAACAAAATCACTTGTTTCTTCCCATGGACCTTCGGAGAACTTCTAACCTACAATTTTCCCTCTCTATAGTGCAATATTATATTAAATACAGCATATTTTAAACATTGTATAATGGGCCTGTCTGCATGATAAATGATTGATCTGTAGACCAAAAATGGGTTTTTATTTTCATTGCAAAAATAGCTTTAGAAGAAAAAATATGGAAAAGGTAACCAAAAACACTCACACTGGTTTGTCTAGATGGTCTGTTCACAGATAATGGAATCAAAGAGCTGCCATAGGGCAAATCTTCACAGCAGGCTATTTCATGTGATGAACAATTGTGATGGTGGACAGCTGCTTTGAGAAGAGTGGAGAGATGTGAATATGCTTAGTGAATGGAGATCACATGTGTGTTACATATAGCACACTCGTAACAAACCAACATTGTGTTTGCAATGGTTTGTGATGGCTCAAAAAGTGTAGTGAATACCGTGTCGTGACTAGTGTTTACATATATATGCCTCTAATGTGCATTGTTTGCATCATTCAGTCGAGTCCGACTCTACGTGACCTCATGGGCCGTAAGACACCATGCTGATCCACTTGGTATTCAGGGCAGAGATACTGCAGTGGGTTGCAAGTTCCTTCTCCAGTGGGCCAACGCATACAGCTCCTTGTATTCCTAGGAGGTCTCCCATCCAAGTACTGACCAGGCCCAGCCCTGCTTGGCTTCAGGGTGGTGTGAAGGGAATCAAATCCAGGTCGCAGCAGTGAAAGCACCGAATCCTAAGCACTGCACCACTAGCATTACAATGGCCCAAATGACTCCAGTCAAGATGACCTTAGATGCTTTGAGAAGTTACTAGATAACAAGACCTAGAGAAAACCTTGAAGGGATGCAGTTTATAAAGGTCCATTGCCGACCCTGCCTTTGCTTAGTAAATCTAGCCTATAACAACGGATCAATAAAACATACATTTGTATTTCTTTCTGTGCTTGAAAATGTGCAATTGTGGTGGAGCAAAAGGCTGTGCCTGCGGCTCTTAGTCTTCGTGTTGTAAGCATAGGCGTAGGAGAACAAAAAAATGTAACTCCACTCCCAGGAGAGGAAACAGGGGCAGATCTACCACTGGTGCACCTGGTGCAATGCACTGAGGCCCTGCTCTGGGGGACCCCATTGCTGCAGTGCCCCTCCAAAACTTTTTAAATTAATTTTGTTGTTTATATTCTCAATGCCCTTGCCCCCAATATAATTAAAAATTATATTTAAATATAAATATATATATATATATATATATATATATATATTATATGTCCATATGCCAACTTATGTACTTATGGGTCAAAGTTTCATGAGAACGACACACTGCTCCATAGCCAAATCTGGTAATGCATGATTAAGTTTAATTTTACTTTTTTTTGTGTCCACTATTCATTTATTCTGGGGGGGGGGGGGCGGGATTTATTGCCCGCCCCTGGGTGTAAGTAGTTTATTTTAAGTAATATTTTCTTACATCATGTTACTCAACTATTAAAAAGGGTGTTTCATTGTTTAGTATATTCTGTGGTTCTTTATTTTAAAAAAACCTGAGAATAAGTAGGCTTAAAAATGGTAGAGGAAAACATCTACACTGCCTAAATTTTCTGTAATGGCTGTTTATCAGCTAGAGTTAGAGTATCTGCTACTGACACATAGGTCGCATAGAAAACATACAAATAGGAGGTATTTTATCATTATCCCATTTGTTATGTATACACCTATCAGTCTGCATCCTATGAAGGAGTTAAATATGGCTCCTTACAGATCGATACATATCTTTCTTGTCACCTGTGCGTGGCTTGCATGGAGTCTGAGCAAGGATTGTCTATATATATACAGTATTTCACAAAAGTGAGTACACCCCTCACATTTGTGTAAATATGTTATTATATCTTTTCATGTGACAACACTGAAGAAATGACCCTCTGTTACAGTGTAAAGTAGTAAGTGTACAGCATGTATAACAGTGTAAATGTGCTGTCCCCTCAGAATAACTCAACACACAGCCATAAATGCCAACATGTTCTGTGACATACTGAAGCAGAGCATGATCCCCTCCCTTCGGAGACTGGGCCGCAGAGCAGTATTCCAACATAATAACGACCCCAAACACACCTCCAAGATGACCACTGCCTTGCTAAAGAAGCTGAAGGTAAAGGTGATGGACTGGCCAAGCATGTCTCCAGACCTCAACCCTATTGAGGCATCCTCAAATGGAAGGTGGGGGGAGTGCAAGGTCTCTAACATCCACCAGCTCCGTAATGTCATCATGGAGGAGTGGAAGAGGACTCCAGTGGCAACTTGTGAAGCTCTGGTAAACTCCATGCCCATGAGGGTTAAGGCAGTGCCTGGAAAATAATGGTGGCCACACAAAATATTGACTCTTTGTGCCCAGTTTGGACATTTCCACTTAGGGGTGTACTCACTTTTGTTGCCAACGGTTTA
This sequence comes from Discoglossus pictus, assembly GCA_027410445.1. Classification (NCBI taxonomy): domain Eukaryota; kingdom Metazoa; phylum Chordata; class Amphibia; order Anura; family Alytidae; genus Discoglossus; species Discoglossus pictus. Next base: position 27,448,490 of record CM050176.1, on the reverse strand, counting down.
GACATTAATGGCTGTGTGTGAGTTATTTTGAGGGGACAGCAAATTTACCCTGTTATACAGGCTGTACATTTACTAGTTTAAAGAGTTCAACTGCACCTCACTGACGAGGCCCATAAACGCGTCTGGGGTTTGCTGTTTCTCCTGTTCAGAGTAGAATTGCCTGGTATTTCGAGGCTGGGTCACTCTTTTGAGTGGCACCAGACTGATATACTACAGGATATTTCTCCCTGTGAAGGGCACAAGTGAGCTAAAAGAGGTTGCGCTCAGAGTAGATTATCATGGCCATAGAACTAACCTATTAAGGTTGGTTTGTTCGCTGATGAGCACTTCTGACTTATTTTTTTTTTTTATTTTTTTTTAACTTTTCATTGTAGCACACCCTCGCCGTAGGACACCCCCCACCCCCGACCCACGCAGGCCTCTTCCCCCTCGGTCCCCCCCCCCCCCTGGCCTGTACAGCCTCACCAGGAAGCCCCCCTCCCTCTGGTGCTCTTTTTACCCTAATTTGTAGGAGTTAATTTCTAAGCTTCTTCTGCATCATGCAGCACATCTTGTTGTGGAGGCAGGGAATCACAAATTATGTCACGTGAAATGGCCTATGCTATGGATGGCGAGGATGGCCTATGCTACAACAAAAATAAAATTATACACAAAAAGTAATTAGATTGCAATTGGGGGCCTCAGTGTATTGTATTGTCTGCACCGGTGGTTGCTCTGCCCCTGGCTCTGGTTCAGACTGGGCATGCTCAGTAAAGTAACATAAATGGGAGGGCCAATGGGGCAACTGTAAGGAATTTACAATAGAGTTGTTATATTTAATACCTATGTGTAGATAGTAGGTGGATCCAGTGAAATTATAGGGTGAGGCAAATTACATCATAACCCTGCCTGCTTCCAAGCTCCATGATGGTTCAGCCCCCAGACAGACATGGCCACTCCCTCTGATAACAAAAGGGTGGTGGAGATAAGCAGCATTGCTTTGGGGGAAAGCAGACAATTAAAAAAAAAAAAAAAATGTGTTATTTATATTAATCTGCATTCTGTTTTTAACATTCTCGGCACAACAAACATATGAGCTTTACTTTTAAATGCATTACAGTAATATTTCAAGGCTCCAAAATAATAATCATATTAATAATAATATGAATATATGCTTTTGGAAAAATTTGCTCATTGAAAAGATAAGAATGAGAATTTCTGTGACCCGCGATTACTGATGATCAACAGAGAGAAAAGGATTTAAGATGTGGAGTAGAAAAATATCCCTAATATAATGAATAGTCTGTTTCATTGATTTGTGATTTAAACAAGAATATGTGCAACTGAATTTTTAAAGCAAAACGTATTTACAGAATAGTTAAGTGATATTTCTTGCAATATTCTGTATATTTAATTTTCACAAACAAAAAAAAAGGAATGAATGTTTCTGGCTTTCTCATTTTATGTTTTGCAAGTTTTTTTCTCCTCTTTTTCTTTTGCTAATGTGATTAAATTTTAATAAAATATATATTAATAATAAAAAAAAACATCCTATTTTTGTTAGATGGCATCCCCTTAAATATATAAATATGTGTTAAAATGATAATTTACACATAAATAATGAATTCTCTTTATATACATGGATGATCTCTAATAAAAAAAACAGCCGAAGCACAAAATGCTCTAAGTTGTGGCCCTTATCTAGCCATCATGCAGTGAAGGTTTTAGGCTTAGACGGACTATGGCGGGTTTGTGGCTAATGATACAACTTATACTGTGTGTCCAGGGTTTGGTGACAGCTTGCCTTTTACAGGACAGCTTGCCTTTTTATGCTTTTAATAAACTAGCAGTAAACACGAGACTGGGGACAAAATTAATTTTTAAAGTGCAGCTGATACAGACACTGGCAGCAATGTTATCTTTTTATATAAATTCTATATGATAACATTTATCAAATAACAGCCTTTCTTCTTAGTATAGGTATAAAAAGGTGTCAATTGTATGCCTGTAACATTTTTTAAAGGACCACTATGGTGATTTTCCTATATGGTGTTTTGAACAATTACATTTTTTTAAATAAACACAAACTTCACATTTTGCGACTTTTTTATCTAATTATTCTTTTGCTGCAATATTTAATATTCTTTGCTTTTTTGCCTGCTGCTTCTTGCTGCTTTCTCAACTGGATGTGTTCTTGGAAACTAATGAACTTTCCTATAGTCCCACTGATAGCACTGGCAGTTGTTACTACCAGAATCCCATTGTACAGATATCAACTGTCTCTGTATTCAGTCTCCTCCCACTTCAGGAAATGATCTACTGCAAACAAAGTGGTGAATTTAACAACATCATCACATATATAAAATAATGCATTAGAGGCTATAAATATATATATATATATATATATATATATATATATATATATATATATATATATATACATTCTAAAAACTTTGCTTAATTTTAAGTGTATTTCTTCAAAAGAGCAAATTTTAAAAACATGACCACAGTGATCCTTTAATTTATGTTATCTTTTATAAAATGAATGCTTGAATTGTATATGTAGATGCTTTGGTACATTCACATATGCAGACATATTAGTGTAAAATCTGCACTATTATTTACGGCTTCCTGACTGGTAAAGAGTCATTGAGAGAGAAAGAGATGTAATCGAAAGGGAGGGGAGTTATACTCTCAGTGTTTTAATAAAGGATTAGATCTTTATTTTTTTTTAGGATCAGCTAGAATATATATAAGAGTGCTGAGTGCTCGATCATACCATCTAATTCTTCTGGCATTCCCCCTATTCCACAACCAGGTCACTATAACTAATGTGTGTTTTTTTATTTTTTTTTATTTTAATAATATTTAGTTGTGTTAAATATACCATGTGATTATATAGACATAATAAATATATTCACTGATTTCTTTCTTTCTTCTTTTTCACCATATTAGATTTTTGCATAATTTTATGGTTTTTGGCAACCAACAGCTCACATAGATGGTTATATGTTAATATGTTATATTATCTTGCAGATGGTAGCATTTTATTTTTTTATTTTATTGTGGATAATAATTATGTATGGTTTTCACATTCATTACAGGTAACTGATAGCTTTGATAAGTGGTAATGTGGTTAACCCTTGAACCGACACTCCCAAGTTCTCTGTAACACTGTAAATAGCAGAACTTATGTTTTCTTCTCAGCAAAAAATATCGAAAAACTTAGGAATTGCCTGCTCGAGGCCCTAACTCTCCCTTATATTAAGATAAGATTCAGAAAATAAAAACATGCACAACTTCTAGGTCCTGCTAAAATAGCTAAAGCTTACCTTAGTATGGCATTTTAAAATCTATGTGAAGAAACATCTAACAATACATTATATTCAACAGTAAGTGTAGTGATGGGTAAATAATAGAGGGCTTGCAAGTTGCAGAGTTATCCCTAAGTGTTATTGTACTTGTTGTATCACTCCTGATCCAAGCTGATATCTTGTGAGTCCTTCCAAGGTGGTGTGCCATTTTGTAGGAGCAGGGTGTGTCTTCTCAGGGAGAAGAGCAAGACAACATCTGAGAGAGTCAGTTATGGCTCAAAATCCAGACAAGTACAAAAAGCTGTCAGTCAGAACCCCCAGTACCCAAGCAAAGGACTATGTTCTTGAATGTATGCTTCTGTTTGACCTCCTAGACTTGGCCTAGACTCATGTTAGCCACCAGCCTCAACCATCTGCCTGTGATCTTGATTCTGATACTTGCCCCAGACCTTGGACAGCAACGCGACTATTCTACTGCTGTCAAGTCTGGACTCTGGTGCATGGTCCAGTCAGAACTATCTACCTCTGCCACATGGGTCCACCTCCTGTCTAGCATCCACCAGCGTTACAATCATGCAATAGTACATATACATGCAGCTCTCTCTGAGGAAGCACACAGTGGACTTGATTGGATATACACACTGGATACACAGTTCATTGGACTAAAGCATATACACACACCTAGAAACCCAGATTAGGCTTTGGACCTTAGTCCAGTGTACTGTACTAAGAACCCACATACACTTTCTGCTGAAGATAAGCACAAAGTTTGCCAAAACAAACAGTGTACAGTAGGCGAGAGATTTTGCACATTTGAGCTAGTGTAATTGGTGAAAAGTATTCTGAAAATATGTTGGTACTAGTCTGCTATCTAGATGCAATAGATGGCATTCACAGAACATATGTGAGCATGAGGAATTATAACAAAAATGGGATGACTCAAGATGCAATGGGATGATCAGGGTTTTTGAAAACAAATCTTAATTTACTAAGAAGGATAAATAATGTGCCTTCTGTTTTTGTATTGTGCTCCTACTATCTGGTACATTTAATGCATGTGGCATTATTCCAATGGATTACATATTTTGCTAACACCTCTCACAATGGTGGGTGTAGAAGGACCGCATCGTTTCACTCATGGGACAGGACATTACTTCATTAAATGTATGTATTGTGTGATCTAGTGAACTTATAACTGTTTGAGACTATTGTTGTGTTTCCACCTTCAGTGTCCCATATGAGGTGTTTCACTATGATTGGTAGACAGAACATTGTCAGCATTTTACATTTAAATGGATTAGAGGATGTTACTAAATGTGTCACTGTGAAGTTGGGTGTGAAGGGCTATAAGAGGGAGTAAACTACCCATTCTCTGCACCATTTTTGGGCTGCAAAATTTGCCAACCTTTGTGACACCTTCCCCATTGGCATCAACAACTGCCTCCTCTTCCGACTGCTTCTCTGTGTTCCCCCTTTTTAATACTCTTACACCTTTTCATCAAATACCCACAAGATGTCTTCTTTAACATTCTAGATCTCAAGTTTTGCTGCATGCACTGACCTGTTGGGTCTTGTGGTGCAAGTGGCACAATGTCATTGAATTGCACATCACGCAACTTGCATGGTGGGACCCAGCAGAGAGAAATGGGGAGAGAGAAGGAGGAAAAGGAGAAAGAGGAAGGAGGAGATAGAGGAGTGAGAAAGGAGAAAGGGAGAAGGAAGAAAGAAGGAGAGAGGAGAGAGAAATGGAGAGGCAGGAAGGGAAGGAGGAAATAAAGAAGGTAGAAAGTAGCCATAATGAGAGATCACCTTTCTATAAGTATAATTACATTTTCTTTTACCCTAATAAATTGAGTATTCTTTTACTCCAGGCCACTGTCAGAAGAAGCACTGGTGGAGATACAGAATGGGGTGCACCATTGTCTCCTCCATATGGCACCACCTGCAAATGACCCCTTCATAAAGCATCTCCCTTACCCCAAGACCCCTTCCCTCAATCATTGACCTATGTTAATACCACCAAGACTCTTCCTGAGGCTCTCCTACCCTCAAGACCACCACCCCCAAAAGCATAGAACAAATCCCCCAAGATTATACGAATAGGGGACACAAAATAGCAAAATTAAACTTAATCATGCATTACTGCATCGGGTCTCTAGAGGAGCCTATGGAGCAGTATGTCTCCCCCATTTTTAACAACCCTGGGAGGATTAAATGTGCAGCCAGGACTCAGAAGTAGCATTAATAGTATTTGCATAAAGGAACGCACAACATTGTAATTACAAATTGCTAGAATACTTTTTCAGGCATGAATTTTTGTACCACTACACTTGACTTTTATATATTTTTTTTGCAATATATTCTGTTGATTCATACTTTCCAACTCATGTTTTCAGGGGGTGGGTTCCCTTTTTTTGCCATCTCCTAAATCATTTTTATCAAGCTGATTTACTATGTAGGAAGGACTCTCAAAATCTTCAGGATAGCAGCTCATCTTATATCCATACTGGGACTTGAGTGATACCATTAGAGTTGAAGGAGCATTTGTATTGCCTCAGATCACTGCTTCCATTGGTGGTGGCTAGGTACCATTCCTTTGATATTCAAACACGTGTTTATATTGTGTAGTGCACCACTATTGCATACTTTCTTTATACTTGTTGGTTTGCCTGCCCTCTCTTCCCTTGAAGGCTGCCTGTCCTGGGAGTAGAGGTGAATAGCACCACTCAGGTTCACATTTTTTTTGTCTCTTTAAACTTTATCCCCCCTCCCAGATTTTTTGCGTTTCCTACGCCCAAGAGGGTATCTTATGATTATTAAACACATTCTTTATTACTTTATTGCATACGTCACTACCACTTTTACTGGAAGGTTTTTCTTTAAATTCACCAATCTTTCTGCATTATTATGTTTTTTCAACATTTCTTCATGTATTTAACCAAGGTGCTTAGTTAAAATGGTTTGTTTTGAGATATAGAAGATTATATTTTGTTCAACAAACATTATAGATTGAGCATAAAGTGATATTATTGATTTGTTGCTGCAATAATGTTAAGGTTAGGTCATTGGAGCAAGAGGTCAAGCCAACATTTCAGGAGAAGTGGGATGAAAGAATCTAAATTGTATCAAGGTTGAAAAGATAAAGGAAGTAGGTCTTAAAGTAGGTCTTAGGTGAGGTGCACAATTTGTGCAAGTTTACACACTGTCTAATGTGAAGTGGGAATTTATTCCAGTTAAGATGGTCAAGGAGGGAGAAGAAATGGATGGTGGATTAGGCACAGGGTGAAAACGGAACAGTGAATGTTGACAGGTAAATGGAGAAGAGCAAGACAATGAGGATATTTGTAGAAAAGGATAAGGAATTTGACAGTAGTTAATTGGAAGCTATTGAAGTTGAGTTAAGAAAGCGGAGATGTGGGTTGTGCTGAGAAGACTAAATATGTTTTGGTGAGGCTTTTTGGGTTTAAAGTGTAAAAACTAGAAGGCAATGAAGAGTGAATTGTAGTAGCACAAGATGGTGAAGTTAAGAGAGTGAAATAGCAGTTTTGTTGCAGAAATAGTGATAGAGGGATGTATTGTACAAATATAGTGCATGGGTGTGAGTGACCAAGGATATATGATTAGTCAGAGAGAGGGTGGGATCGGAGGTGATGCCAAAGTGTTGCACTGGACAGGATGATGTAAGAGATGGTGTGACTGGGAAATTATCCCAAAATAATAATTGCTAATAAGTGAGAAGCAATACTCTAATTTTACTCTGGGAACAGCCCATTTTTTTAAAAAAAAAAGCATGTGTAACTTGCACCAAAAATTCCAATAAAATTAGAAACCAAATATTTTTGCATATTTGCTTTTCTCATTCTATTACACTAAATGTCCATTTTTAGCGGGTATGTTAGATTCAGATATTACTGTATCAACTACATATGTTCATATCAACTACATATGTTCATATTTCAAGAAAAAATAGCACTTTTACCTTATTGCTATTAATATTTCCAATCCCCTCTTGTAGGAAAAAGGTTAACATATTGCATTCTATCCCAAGACATGAATTACAGCAGGAATCAGAAAAATCATATTTCATCATACAGAGGAAGCCTTTCAATAAAGGAAACTAGCAGCCAATGATCCTTATTACAAAGGCACTGACAAATGACAATGCTGGATGCAAGATATTTATCACATAGAGTATGTGATTTCTGCAGACACACAGTAGGTGAGTGACTAATGTTTGACAATGCAAACTAAATGCATTGCACAGGGATCTGTTTCCTCTGGAAATTAACTTACAGATAATTCTTCTGAGCTTTCCATCCATTCATAAACTATTTATTGACTTAAAAATATCTGTCACTGCAAATCTGCAAATGCAATAATTCAGAAAGTTTTTAGCTAATATGTCAGTTGGTTTATTAGTCCTGATTGGTTTAGGAAGTTCAAGGGGAACTGTCTGGTATTGTTTGTTTATTTGTGTAATTATGCTGTCACACAAGGCATCAATCAATGCCTGACAAGGTGAAACTGTGAAAGTAAGATCGGAAAGGTCTAAGCTCCTGCAAGGGATATCAGAAAGGGATATATCTTAATCTTCAGCTGACAAGCACAGACATGAGAGGATCTTTATAAAGAACTAAATGGTGGATCATTCTAATGCCTTGTAGGATATTTGAAGGATATGTCTTCGGTATATTTTTATATCTATCCATTTATCTTAGAGTTATTATTTCAGATGGCTTCTAGGGAGGTAAGCAACGCATAAATACAATGGAAAAAGTAAGTAGGATGCAGGAAGCATAGCAAGAGATATTAGAGAAAGAGAGAACTAGTGATAAGGTTTCATGGGGGTACAGTAGACCCTCCACATTCTCATGGGTTCCGTTCGTGGGGTCCCCGCAAATGTAAAAAAACATGAATAACGAAAACATGGGTAAACTATGATTTTACCCATGTTTTGTCCCTTGGGAAAAGGTCTAGGTGTTGGGTGGATCTCACCTCGCGCGGAAATGCTGCATTTGGGCCATCCACTAGGTCCCAGGAGTCCTTTTCAGGCAAGGCGGGGAGGTTTAGCGACCCGTTCATGTCTCCCTGATTGCCCTGGACAATGAGCAGCAATTCCTCAACAATCACCAAAGCTGGCTCCCATAAATTGTCTGAAACTCTGAAGATACACCCTACAGTGGTCCACAGGTGTCTTTAAACGGTATGTCTCATCCACCCTAATTGACCAGGGAAATCCCTACATTTATAGCCACATTAAAATCCAAGTATGTGCAACGTGAGACCTGCAACGGCTGCGAGCTTGAACGTTTGCAGATTTAAGGAGCTATTAAATCAGAACATGCTGCGAGTTACGGGCTTGACAGATCAAAGTATTTGACAGCTCGCAAGTTGAATTCTAATGCATGTAAGGTTTTCGCTCTCCTACCCCGCAGGTCGTCGGCGGGCTGGTATAACAGGCCAATTTAATAGCTGTAAGTCTTGTGAGCTACGTTACGAGGGAATTTAATGTGGCTGTATGTGCACCAATTGCCTGCTACCCTTTATGCTCACTTTCCTCTGAGTCTGACTAATAGTGTAGTAATACTTGTGAATGTTTATTTTAATATGATGTGTGTGTCCCCTGAATTTGGACCTCAAATCTCTTTGTCCAGCTGCACCTTCCCCGGCTACATCCTCTTCTTTGCTACTTCAACTGTAATGATATCTCCATGCCCTGACTTTCTACAGTCAAAATGACCTTGGAGAAGATTATGCCCTTTCTTTAAATTCACTATGCTTCTCAGAGGATGTGAGAGACTTCATGGAAGACTGTGATGTCTATATTCCATGGGTAAATGTATTTTACCATCACAGCCCTCAATGAAGTACTATGTATCCCCTGTAAAAGTTTAGTGAGTAGAGGCTTGATTTGACTTTTGAACCCAGACCTACATGCTCAGAAGAAACGTTTGAGTATTACTCTTCTCCAGAGGTAAACTTAACCCCCTAGCATGCTTAAATTTGACAACTCAAAAAAGTATAAATTGTCTGGAGAAGTAACAATATGTAGATATCCAGCTATGAAATAATTCTGTATTCTGCTAAATTTTCCTATCTTTTTCCAAAAGCACATTAGTTTATAGCCAGGGCCGGATCTACCATTTTGGAGTTCCTAGGCAGTGAAGTGGAGGAGCCCCTGCAAGTGAATACACAAGGTATGCACGGACACATTTTTGCCTTTTCTGTATATGTAAGGTCCTTTTCCTGTTGTAACTTTCTTGTTCTAGGTGGTTACCCCCTGGTAGCCAGTCTATGAACTGCAGCATTTTGTTGTTTTTTTAAAAGTGGCGCCCCTCATAGGGAAGCGCATCTAGGCGGCTGCCTAGCTGACGTAATGGATAATCCGGCCATGTTTATAGCATGATGTGTGACATTTTTACTTATCAATATATATATTTTAATGTTTTTCAGCTATATAAGCATCCTTCATTTAACAGTGTTGCATTTACAGGGAGTGAACAAAATAAGGAAATACATGCATTAAGAAAAAAGATTTTAACTTAGAAGTATCTAAATCACAAATGCAGCTGCAAAGGTAAATAAGGTTGATTGTCAATTAGCAGTATGTGTCTGCTATAAAAGAAGTCTGACAATTATCACTTTGATATGTGAGTTTTCAAAGCAACATGAGCCAACTATCAGTGTTCCAAAGAGACCAAATAGTCGGTTCCCAGACAAATAACAGGTGTTTTGGAAATAAAAACTGCAAAATGATTAAATGTGTCAAGGGAACAATCTAAAAAACAATAACAGCATATGCCAAACATGGACAAACAGTGGTCGCAATCGAAGCTCACCGACAAATATAGACAGAGACTTCACCGGATAGTTACTAAATGCCACAAAAGCCGGTACGTTGTGAGCATCACAAAGCTGGAATTTATTGCAGGGCTATTTGTCAGAAACTGTTTATATACAAGGCAAACGCACAAAGACGAATAACATGGTGTAAGGAGCACAAAACCTGGACATCTGAGCAATGGAAAAGGTAATATAGTCGGATGAGTCATCTTTTCACTCTATTTCCTACATCCAAAAGGGTTTACATTTGGAAAAAGCCATAGGATCCCATAGCATTGCAAGGATTGAAGCTGTTCTGAATATACAATTTATTCATTTTCATTATTTTATCCACCCCCTGTTGTATTTATTTGTTTAAATATTTATTATACTCACCTGATATTCAGAACACTTTCCCTATATTAAATCTAAAATATGACCATATGTGCTGTAAGCTATATACATTTGACTGTCAGTTAACCAGAACTCAAGCAAATAGAAAAAAAAAGAATGCTGTACTTTAAATAAAAATGTATTGTCATGCCACAAAATGCTTACAGGCACCAATTTCATCCACTGTATGTCTCTGTAATTTAGTGTTACCTGGAAGCAGACAGGCATGAGTGACTGAGCCAGGGCAGTGTTGGGGTTACATTCCCCGGGCATGAGTGACTGAGCCAGGGCAGTGTTGGGGTTACATTCCCCGGGCATGAGTGACTGAGCCAGGGCAGTGTTGGGGTTACATTTCCCAGGCATGAGTGACTGAGCCAGGGCAGTGTTGGGGTTATATTCCCCGGGCATGAGTGACTGAGCCAGGGCAGTGTTGGCGTTACATTCCCCGGGCATGAGAGACTGAGCTAGGGCAGTGTTGGGCTTACATTCCCCGGGCATGAGAGACTGAGCCATGGCAGTGTTGGCGTTACATTCCCCAGGCATGAGTGACAGAGCCATGGCAGTGTTGGGGTTACATTCCCTGGGGCATGAGTGACTGAGCCAGGGCAGTGTTGGGGTTACATTCCCCGGGGCATGAGTGACTGAGCCAGGGCAGTGTTTGGGTTACATTCCCCGGGCATGAGTGACTGAGCCAGGACAGTGTTGGGGTTACATTCCCCGGGCATGAGTGACTGAGCCAGTGCAGTGTTGGCGTTACATTCCCCGGGCATGAGTGACTGAGCCAGTGCAGTGTTGGCGTTACATTCCCCGGGTTCAGCACCGCACCCTCCAGGCATACGTACCTGTGTGTAAGTGAGGAGTGAAAGCTGCTGCTGCTAGAAGAGCCCTCACTGACAAATATACTGGGCAGAGCATCCTATGTGCAGCTAATGTAGGCCTCTTTTAATAGTAACTCTCAAGCATTCAGAAACTACATTTATCCGGCATCTATGAATCCCCATGGGTACCGAATTACTGAGAGTCTACTGTAATATAAATATTAGTGGTTTATAACTGGGTAATCCCAGAATATATGGCCTTGCCATAATATTGAAGATCTAGGAATTTATATCTCATTAAAGTTTACCTCCAAGAGCTATTTACTGGTAAAAGTAAGTAGATAACATTATTTAGTCTTGACAAGCATCAAAAAATGTATGTCATTTTTAGAACTATTTAAAGATCCATTGAACTGGTTATTGTTTACCTACTGATTAAATCCTTATTTGCATAATACGATTTTGCACTTCAGCTCTCCAAGATTCATCAAAGCTGCTTTTCTCATATTCAGATGACAGCATAATTTCTGAAGAGGCAGGCACCATCAGCCCCTTTTCTTAGGATCTAAGAATCACACACCCTGTTCCCTTGATTAGTACAAGCAGTCTCCGACACCATCTTAATTTAGTGCGTCCAAAATCAGACTGACACTTCTTTATTTTTCAAGACACATTTTCAGATAACACAAAACACCAAAGACTTCCCCCCAGTTCTAGCTCATCCTCCTTGGCAAATAGCTTGCTATCCCCACCCACATGATTTCCAGATGTATAGAGGGGTCTGGATTTCTTGTTCTCATTACACATTTTCTATCCAGGGTTATCTGTTTAGGTCACTAACAACCCAGGCCTGTGTTTTTGCTCTCCTCTTACAGAGCCACAAAACTAGCTTCCCCCTTCATGACTAAAGCCAGAGGATTCACGTGTGGCCGATCGCAGGGCCATAAAAATTCCTGCAGAAAATTAACCCCCTTGTCACATAATTAACTGCAGTAATTTTATATAATTCTAGCATCCTATGGCCTACTTCTGACACAGATACATTATTACAGTGCATATAACGTGAGGTAGTAGCCCCAAAATGAATTACTGTGGCTCACACTAAACACAAAAACAATCAAGTCAGTTCCCACAACAAGTTTTGGGTCCGTTGTAATAGCCCCTGATATTAGCACCCAGTGTGCCAGCGTTCCAAATAGCAGAGTTACTTGTGGGGTGCAGGGGGTCCCATCATGACCCCCAAATCATTCATAACAGCTGGGAAGTAGACAAGGCTCCTGGACAGATCTGCTTCCATTCCTTAGACATGTAAGAGGGGGTGGAGAGATACAGCCGCGATCGGCCACGCGTGAATCCTCTGGCTTTTGTCATGAAGGGGAAGCTAGTTTTGTGGCTCTGTAAGAGGAGAGCAAAAACACAGGCCTGGGTTGTTAGTGGCCTAACACAAAGATCAAATGTAAGTTTCAAAAGGAACACTGATTTTTTTTCTTAATTTCTTATTTTTTGCTAATCAACTATTAAATATATAAATTAAATTCTATTGTATGAACAATGCAGAGGACCTTATAATACTATCACAAGCTTTTTGAAGTATCTAAACAATTAAAACATTGAAATAGTCTATACTGAATTCATATTCAGAGCATAATAACCACATATTGAAATCACTATTTCACATAGACAAATACAGTATATATTCATATTGTAGATTTAAATGTCATTATTACTGAATACAGTATTTTGTAAGGGATACTTTGGGCCTCATTCTATTATCGGCCGCAGCCGCTGCGGGGCCGCAAGGACCGGCCGCAAGCTATTCTGCTATTCTATTCCCTTACGGCCGTAGGCTCCGGCAGGCTTGCGGCCGGTGCCTTGCTATCTCTTGCGGCCGCTCGCGCCGGAGGAAAGCCTTTGATCTAAAACGGCCGCAAGAGATTTGCAATTCAATTGCTCCGGGAAACCTCTCTGCAAGGCTAAAAACGAGCCGCAGTTACTTGCAGGAAAAAGGTCTCGCTAGCACCAATTAAGCACATAAAATAGCTCAAATAAAGCCATCCTGCACTTTGAGAAGACTATAAAGGGATTTTAGGTGTTAGAAAAAATAGCACATAATTATCCTGTACTCAAACCCGTAAAATATTTCATTTTTAATATCCGTAAAATTTACATGTAAAAAGTCCAGAGTGCTTGGAGCACCTCAGACACGCCCACGCCGCAGCCGGCAAATAAACAGTTAATTTGAACTCGGGTTTGGGCAGATGTGCAAGCTTGAGAGTGGGTTACTTTTAATCCTCATGTCCCCCAATATGATCCCTAGCATTTACAGAGCTGTACAGTGCAGGCTTGAATTTATTTTTGAGTTTTTATATTTCACAGATTACGGCCGGTTCCAAGATATGCGGCCGGCCGTAAAAGGAGATCCTTGCGGGGCCGTATAATAGAATCGCGAGTAAACTGAACCCCCGCAAGGAATCGCAGCCTTACGGCCGATTTACGGCCGCTAATAGAATGAGGCCCTTTGTGTCTACTCATGCGAATTGATATAAATGACTTGACAGTAATCATTCACTGACGAGGTTTGATAATGTCCCTGTGGGGTAGAGCTTCCATATTAACAGAAACTGCCCCAGGGTACAGGGCTATTTGGAACAAACATACATGGTTTAATATAGATTTACCGGAAAACGGTTTGATTAAAACAATGAATTTGCATTGTAACAATCCCAACCCAAGGAACCAATAAAGATATGTTAAAGGTAAACTGAAGTTCCAAAAGTTCTACCATACATAACTGAATCATTACAAAAGTATATTGTGGGAAGTGATCTCACTTGTTGAAAATATACTTTTTTTTGTTTTTTTTAGTTATTTTCTAAAAAAAAAAATGTATAAATAAAAAAAAATGGATTTTAGTCGAAAAATATTAAATTAAATTACAATTACATGCAAACAATATAACTATCTTCAATAAAATGTACTACAAAATTAAAATAAAAAAAATAAAATAATGAACATTATTTATTATTTGAGGAATATCCAATGCACAGGGATAATTTATAAAAATGATTGCATTATCTTTTAATGCAGTTGACAAGAGAATCATTTTATAAATACAATTAATTTTTTTCTGATTTCATTAAAGCCTGTGGATAATTTTAACCCCCCGTCAAAGATGCTTGGGTTCCTCAAATCCGACTCTGCGAACAAGTTAACACCTGAATTGTGTCAGATTTGATGCTTGATTTCCCCAAGTTGATACAGATAAGTGGTTAATTCTGCTACCCCCATAAGTGGGCACATCCATGTTAATAGAAGATTCGGTCCTCTGGAGTCATTGGTCTTCATCTTTGGTCCATAGAAATGGTCCTCCACTTAAAAAAAAAAAAAAAAACACCACTCTAGAAAAAAACAGCTTCCAATGAAGATCCTCCTCTGAGTAGCTACTTCGCCGATTAATGTTTTTTGGAGTGTGCTTTCACCTTATCTACTAATTTTAAGGATTGGCTGAAATATGTGTCTATCATTCTATCATATTTGAGCCAATTAGAATTGAGTATTTCATTTACCCCTGCCACATACCTTATTTTACGGGCCCTAATTTTTGCAGCCGATTTTTTCAAAGTGCTACGGGTCTCGCACTGTTAATTATGTATTTGAGTTTTCTGTTGATCTGTAGTCCCGTGGTTTGTAGGTATGATGCTTAAGTGGTGGCTCTCATCTCCACCAGCGCAGTGAGTGCCTTGGACCCTATTCTTATAAGGCATAAGGTGAAACGCTGCTTGATGAATAGATGTTATACAGAGAAAGAGATGTAAGAGCCTGAACAGAAGTTAGTATTAGAATGAAGGAGGTAAGTGTTATACGCTCGGGACAGATGGCTATTCAGAGAACGTTTGAATATCTGAAGACTATGGGAGAGACTTATGGAATAAGTTATGGAATCCTAATCAGAGAGCGCTGCTCTATAGAAGTTCTGTAGTCGAGCATGGGAGGTGCCAATGCCGGCGAATGAGAGGCACAATCATGGGCATAGAGGGCTGCTTGGGTGCATTTGGACACAAGAGTTGAGGTGCAGTGCGGCTCAGGTCTCTGTAAGCTTTGTAAATTGACAAAAACATAGTTGGATATTTACTTTTGATATGGGAATGTAAACCTAAATCAATGTGGATGTGGATGCAAAGCATAATAGTTCTAGTATCAGAGAGGTATTAGACCCATACAGAGTTTAAATAAGATACCAGTTTTCCAAAACTATTACAATTAGCCTTTAGTTGTAACCTAACAAGTCGGTTTTTAATGGGGAATATTTAAAGCGAATCTGCAGTAATCTCACTTGGTAATCTATCCAGTAGATAGGTTAATCTAATTGCTGTTCAGGGCACTTATGTGATCTAACCCAAGGTAGTTTTTGACACACAAATTCCATGCATATTTCTGCTCTCTTAAATCCATCTGTGGATAAGTTATGAATGGAATGGAGACCCAACATGATTTCTTGGGTGTTTTCCATCTCTGAAGAACAGTAGCTATTGGAGCCAGCATGGTTGCCTGCTGTAATCCTATGTACAACAGTTATTATTGTTTATTATTACTATTAACGTTTATTTGTAAGGCGCTTCCTGAGAACAAGGAAAAATACAATGTTAACAGACTGAAGAAAATGAAGGGCCCTGTTCTGAGTATAGAGTCTTTGCAGAAAGTGTTTGTTTTCCATAGCTCCCTATAAGATTGGAAACTCGCTACTTACAATCTAAAGGGAATCAAAGAAACCAGGGAAAGAGCAGATAAGGAATAGCAAGAGTTAGGAAGGAAGTGAAAGTTTACTTAGGTAGGAAGGTGTGCAAATTAGAAAGGCAATTTCATTTAATAGGAGAAGGAGTGGATCAGATAGAAGTCACCCTAGTGGTCAGATAATATAACATGGAAGTGGAAATGTCAAGTGAGGGCCTGGGTTAGAAGATATATCTACTCAGTAGAAGAAGGAGAGAGAGGGGAGATGGGAATGGGACTTGGAGAAGTGATTCTGCTTGTGATCTTTAGAAGAGAGAGGAGATAGTGAATGAAGGAAGGAATAGTAGCTCATGGGAGCATAAAATAGGAGTGGAGAGTATGAGAGTGAGATGGTTATGATGGCTATGGTTCCATTCTAATGCAAATTATAATAGTATCGATTTAATAAGCAGAAATATGCCTATTATTACATTCAAGGTTAAAGCCACAAATCGTAAACAGTATTTCATTTCATTTCATTTCTCATTTTAATAATATCAATTATATTTTGAAGCATTTTGCATCAATATGAGAAATGTAGGACACCTTGGACTTAAACAGGAACATAACAAATTAAGTTGATTAAATGGCAAAAGCATATATCAATCAGCCTCTAAGTCTTAGCTGATGTAATTGTTTTTTCTTCCCATTTCAAAGGAAACTATAAATGTTTCTACTTGTTAGAGTGACAAGTCCAAAAGGCCATTATGAATGTAAAGGTTCCTGATTTAAACATTGAAAAATACATTATTTTCCCATGAAAACAAGTGAACTAACGTGCAGTAATCTTACTTATCTAACCTACAGCAAAGGCATGTGCCTGGGGATTTGAGCAGGAAATGCAATTTATTTCACTGTTGTCAACAATGTAATTAATACTTGTGTATGGATTCTGATTGGCTAGACACAGTCAAAAGAATTTGTCAAATGAAATGAGGGTAGAGCTTATGACTAAAAGATACAAATGAAAATACTGCTTTCTGATGTCTCATATATAACTTATCACACCTGTGTCCATGATCAGAAGTGTACAAAACCAAATAAAAAAAAGCTATAAAAAGATTAAAAGATGCACCTATAAAAAAGATTTAATAAGTATCTGGAAAAAAATATGGGGACCAACCAAAACAAGAACAAATTTGGTCCATAATATAATAAATATGTGCAGAAAGCAACTAAATACAACCTCAGTACTTGGTATATAAGAGCCTGAATTCATTATTTGGCATATAATGTACTAAGCTTGAATATTCATCCTCATAACAAAGTCCTTATGTGGAGACCATAATCCACTCTGAGAGTCCTTATTCATAAACTCAAAAAGCCATGAACTTCAGTGTATTCACTCTCCACTCCAGTCATTAATCTAACAAATATGAAGATTTGTCCTTATTTTGATATTTACAGACAGTTGTAATTGACAAGTATTTTCTTCTATTTTACATAAGTAGAAGCTCCTCTTACTTGAGATGGCAAACAAGCTGCTCGGTTTATCTGTTTTATTATAAATATACACTGCTTGGCACGTATATATACTGTAAACACTTATACACTATCTGCACATATATACTTCAAATTCCATATACACAATGAATGGACTCTGTATACATATCTACTATGTATCATATTGCATAAAAATTATATATGCCACATATACACTTTATTAATGTAATATACTATGTACACGTATTCAGTACATATACAATATATGCTATGTATCCATATGCACAACATACTATATGCTTATACACCATATACATATTATATACACCCATTCCCACTATTAAATATACACCCAAATACACAAAACTATAGCATACACACACATACAAAACACATTGTGTAGCCACTGGTTCAGTAATCAAAAAAAATTCTTGGCTATTATAGCAGGCATTTAAACACAATCCCCAAGAGGTACATCTATAATTTAAATACTCATTAAAATGAAATTAAAATTAGAACATTAAAGTATGTACAAACACACTACTCCAGAGACAAGACATTTCAGATTATCACTCAAAGGCAGAAAGTAAGACATTGTCATAGATATTAGAATATCTCATTGTGTTTAGTTATTAAAGGCTCAGTTGTCTTAGTTTCAGAGATGTGGAAATATTTTATTTTTATTTTTATATAATTAACACTTGAACATTTATTCTGGTTTTGCTTACTATGGATTTGTTATCCTAATATTTTTGGTGATGCAAGATATGATATCGATTGATCACCCATAGAAGTAAGCAAACAAACAATAAAAAATGTGGGGGTCAAATATGATTTTACAATATTTTATATCATTATTTTACTCTACATTCAGATTATAAAACAGCTTCACAATGACTCCACTTCCTATATTTCATTGAAATTTAATTATTGAGTAGGGTAAAACATAAACTGCTTCTTATATGGCACCATATAATAATAGAGGAGGAATCCATCCTCTTCCATGCATTCTTATTGCTTAGACTCTTACCCAATCGGATATGGTAATTCTAGTATTTAAATCTGATTGAAATCTGATTGACACATATTTCAGCCAATCAGAATAAAAAAAAAAAAACGAAGGCACAGTCAAAAAACTGTTAGTCGGTGCGGGAGATCCTCAGTGGAAGAGCTCTGTTAGGGGAAGTTTTTTATTATAGAGTGATGGGTTTTCAAAGGGCCAAAGATGAGTAACAAAGAATTCAATCAAGAAAGTAGCGGAACCTGGGCATGGTCATCGCTGGAGGTCTGTAACTCATGTTTCAAGCCTGCAATCTTGGAGCACTGTAAATGCAAATATAAATTGAATCCAGCACTGTAAAGCACTGTAAATGATGGGAATACAATGGGTGGATATGAGGATTAAAGGCACAACATTCCCAAGCTGGCACATCCCCAGAATACAATACTGTATTCCACATTATTCCAAGCCCGTAGAACTTTTGAATCAAATCTCCATTTTCTTAAAGTCCTACGGGCTTAAATAATGAGTTACGGGCTTGGAGGTCATTTAAGCCTGTATGACTTTGAAATAAAATGGAGGTTGGATTCTTATGTCCTACAGGTTGAAGCGGTTGAAGCCCTTAGGACTTTAAGACGAAAATTGAACATGAAATCAAATATTTTTTTATGGCGATTTAAGAGTGAGGGGATGTTGTGCTATTAATTCTAAGACCTAAAATCACTTTCACTTTTTATTTGCTTAATTAGTGCTACGTTTTGTAAGTAATACCGTTGCGGGACCTCTTTGGTCTTGACGGAGGCTGAATCATAGCAATTGAATCGCAAATAGGGATTTCTGGCGACCGCAACTCTTGTGGCCGCTAAAGATCAAAGGCTTTGACGGAAGTAAGCTGCGATTGAGGAAATCGCAAGGGATTGCAGCTTGAGACTCGTAACCCGATCGGAAGCCGCAGACATAAGCCAATTGAATAGCTAAGTAGCTTGCAGCCTCCCATTGCGGCCCCACGTCTCAAAAACGTAGCAATTGAATAAGGCCCTAGTTCTGACAACTGCAGCAGCTATTAAACACACTCTGCTGTACTTTTAAATACTGGGAAAGCATGGAAAGGCATTAGAATTAATTGCACAACAGTCTCAGGCTTGTAAGTCTGAAATAAAAAAATATTTTTTAACTTTGATATCCTGGGAATCAAGGCGTTAATATATGTAATGCCACCCACATGGACTTAGACAGATGCTTTAATGAATTTCACGATTGCAGCCCAATCGGTGAACATTACTTACAGTATTTGCATTACTTACAGTATTTGCTTAGCCTACAATTGCAGGTTAAAGCTAACCTCCATGTTTTACTATTGACTGTATCTAAGACATAAATTACGGCTTGCCTAAATATTGACAGATTATATGATCATGACCCCTGAAATCCTACTTACAAGTGCATGGTTTACGTGTGGAGTATTTGAGAGGGCAGTTGAGAGTTAGAGACAATTGAAAGAATTTAAATGTTTAGAAAAAATGAAACCTGATTTTGTTCCATTTTTTCCCCCAAAAAGTCTCAAAACAAAAAATAAACATTATTATGACAGTTTTATTAGTAGCAAAATGGCTCATTGCCACACATTGGAAAAATCCAATAATTCCTTCATGGAGAGATATTAAATTCTTAGTAGATAGAAACAAACTAATTGAAACAGATTTCATAAAATATTACTTAAAGCAGCAAAATAAAATCATCCAAAAATGGCTATTATGGAATTAAAAGATATATTTGAGTACTATCATGAGTAAAATCTCTCTCCATATTACTCAAATACAGAATCTAAGAAAATGAAAGGATAGAAACAAGAAAGAAAAGAGGAATTTATTACTGGTTTAGGCCAGCCTTTAAAGGGACGATTCTGTCTCCTCTTGAGGTTGGGACAAGGGGTGGACATTCGCGAGATCTATCTATTTATTTTTTTTACTTTTTATGTGAGATTTAAAATTGTAAAAAAAAAAGAAACACAAAAAAAAGAAACAAAAAATGTAAGCCATACCCAAAATTTCAGGTTACAGGCAATTACAAGCTTGAAATTGAATGGGGCCCCAGGTTATTTTCTTATGGGAGCCATTGAATGGAGGCCAATACCCCTAATTAATATGTTGTGCATCTAAGTAGCATGCCATGCCATTCTAACTCCAAATCTGTGGCGTGATTCAGTTTAGAAAAAAATTCTAGTACAATACATAGTAGATTTTAATGCTCTTTAAGAAGAACTAACATGACAGCCCCACTTTAATAAAAAATACATAATGTATTGGTTTGCCAAAATATGTTATATTTATCATATACATCACAAAACTTCAATATTCATAATAGCTACATGGTATAAAATTCCCATGAACTAAAAATATAATACAAAACCATATGTTATCAAGTAGATAAAAACAGATATATTCCTGATGTTAGTAACAATTTCCAAAATGTAAGTAATTTCCATTTTTTTTTAACGTGAAGTAAGATATTATCTACTTGATACTTAACTATGCTGTAATAGAACGGTGTACACATAGCAAGGCAAATGTATTCTGTTGCTATCTCCTGTCCGCCTCCCCATAAATTACCCAGTTTCTTTTATATAAAACTGAGCAAAATAACATCTCACGTTGCTATTCCTCCTTGCATTGTATTGCTTGACCTTTTATTAGGATTCTTTGTATGCCAATATGACTTCTCATTGTAGGCACCCCAAGGAATTATGAAAAATATGTGTGTTTTTTTTCCCTTCTTGTTTAGCCTCTGTACACTTATTAGCCTCACAAATATAATAACATTCTAAAAATGAAAAACTGCCATCGCTGCCAAAAAAGTTGTCATAATACTAAATTATTATATAAATATAAAAAGAGCAAGTCTGTAAAATATTCACTCAGTGGATATCCCAAGGTGATGATTTCGCAATGCTGTTTTTTATTCCTGAGAGATCCATTGCACATTCGGATCTGCCACATGTCACTGTATGAATCAAGCATTTAATACATGTGTTTGTTAGACGCAAGAAATATCATAAAAAAAGTGTTGAGATTTCACAGCTTTTTGTTTGATGGGCATAATTTAAAGCCTTTGCTTATCACACTGCATCTTCTGAGAAATACATGCTGTCTTGAGTAGTAATTTACAATATATGACTAAATCCTATGCAAATATATTTCTCTAAGCTCAATATTTCATAACAAAGGTCAACGATTTTTAAAATATATTCCCTGCATATACTAGTAATATTCAACACATGCGCATCCATCTTAATATATTTCTATATTATTCTATTTATGTTCTGCAACATAGATTATTTTATGGGTGAGACCGTTAACATGTTTTTTTTAACAAGCACTTCTTACATCCGCACGTATCTATTTAAAATTATTATATACTTTCAAATTATGCCGGCTTTCATAGTGCATGAGAGCAAATATTTTTAACGCTCTCTTTTAAAAATAAAATATTCAATACGCTCAATATTGCTCATAAATTTAAAGCACTTTAAAAAAAGACTCTACAGATTTAACTGGTTAGTAATAGTTTATGCAAAATTCTTTAAGCATGATATGCAGTGAATAAAACTACAGCTTATACCACTGTACTAATGTAATTGGAAATACAAAGATTATAATCCTACTAAACTATAGAGGACCCTACTTATGCAAGGCCATGATATATCTATGTGTATGTATATATATATATATATATATATATATATATATATATGTATATATATATATGGCATATGGAATTGCTCTAAGGGATGATTTTATATATATATATAAATATATATATATATATATATATATATATATATAAATATATATATATATGTATATATATATATATATATATTATACATTTTATATATATATATATATATATATATATATATATATATATATATATATATATACATTATATTCCCAGAATGCAGTGTAATAACTGTTTTTCTTGGAATTCTGAGCTGGAAGCAGGTTTTTTTACTTGCTTTAGATATTCAAATGTGAACACAGATGTACTATGTATTTACTGTACTACTGTTTGGCCCACCATATATTAAATGATCCCATAGCCTCCAGAATAAAATTTAAAATCATGACACTAACTTTCAAAGCTCTCAACAATAGCACTCCCCCATACATTTCTGGTCTCATCTCCAAATACTCCCCCACCCGCCCTCTTCGCTCTGCTAATGACCTTTTTCTTTCCACAACTATCGTCACCTCCTCTCACTCTCGCCTTCAGGACTTTTCTCGTGCTGCCCCTATTCTCTGGAACTCCTTGCCTCGCTCCACCAGATTTTCCTCCTGCATCAAAACATTCAAAACCTCTCTCAAAACACATCTCTTTAAAGAAGTGTATCACCTTCCACCCTAACACACTCTCACCTCTCTCTCCCTTCTTTTTCTCACACAATACCTTTAGGTTGTAAGTCTGCGAGTTTCAATCCCACAAGGTGCTTTAGGGAAAGCACTATGGAGACTATGGATTTGAGGCTCAAAGACAGGGCCCTCCTTGCCTTGCTATGTTTTAATTTGTATCTTTGTCTTGAACTTATCTTATGTACAGGGCTACGGAATATGTTGGCGCGTTATAAATAAATGATAATAATAATAATTGTTGTGGTGAGCTACCTACTCATAAGGTCCACAACACAAGCTGGGATCCCGCCCCACACTGATGATAGCCAGTAAGCTTGAAACAGCTGTACATGGATAGGATTCTCAGCTTGTGTAAAATCCCGTCTTGTCTTTGCATTAAAGCTGTGTAATGCAGCGGGCATAAGCATAAAGGAAGCCATGTTTAAAATGGGCTATGGATTGAAGAGCAAGGCATTTGTGGGCACATTTGCATGTCCCAGCTCAGCTTCCCAGAATGCAGTGTAATAACTGTTTTTCTTGGAATTCTGAGCTGTAAGCAGATTTTTTAACTTGCTTTAGACATTCAAGTGTGAACACAGATGTACTATTTATTTAATAAATTAATTAAAAAAATAAATAAATATATATATATATATATATATATATATATATATATGTGTGTGTGTGTGTGTGTGTCAACACATGCCAGAACCAAAGTATGTACACAAACAGCTATTGTACATATATATCAATTAGAAATAAATAATTAGGAAATATGATTTTATTATATATAAATATTATTAATAAAGCAGTATTTCTTAATTATTTATATCTATATCTATGTGCCACTACATACCCACCAAAATGGTTGCTACTTATCGTTATTAAAATTTGAGGTATAGAACCAAGAGAGAACGTTCCTATAAGGGCTTTTCACTGTTTTTACATAATTAGGTCTGTGATATTCGCACTAACTCCACCCACTTCCTTCTCTCCTGAAGTGATTACATTTGTTTGTGTGCAGCAATTAGCTTTGAAGGGTAAATATATCTCATTGTTACAGTAGAACTCTATCTTTGTATTGTTATAATTTGATGATTAAAATAAAAAAATAAAAATGATTACTGCAATATACAGTATATCTGCTACCTACAATCCGATATCTGGTTTATAGACGATGGAAGTAATATATATATATATATATATATATATATATATATATATATATATATATATATATATATATAAATATATATATATATATATATATATTAAAATATAAATCAGTTGTGGAGAGAAGATTTATTATAGTCCATAGAAATCAACCATGGATAGTAGATATATTACTGTAATAAATATATTAATAACAACTTGTGTGAATATATAGCTGGAAAAAAATATCATTATTGTAGAAATAGGCACTTTTATGTATTTCAAATGGTAAGTCAGGGGCGGCTGGTCCATTGGGGCAGCTGGGCAACCGCCCTCCCTAATTAGAGTCCATAAAAGCATATTTTATTCTATCATTTGTTTTATTCTTTATTCCTATAAATCTAACAGACAGTGGTTATCTTTTTCCCTTCCCTCTTTCATTTTCCTCCCCCCAAAAACATACATTAAAACAAAAAAAACGTTGTCTGTGTAATGCATTTACACGGCGGCTGTCATGCAGTCAGGTACCTGAAGTGAAGGTGGAGCCACTGAGTTACTGGGACGGCGCCCAAAGCCTCTAGATAGGGCTCTGCTACATGGAAGAGAGGCTCAGCAGAGCTCCCTGTGCAGCATGATTAAAAGCTGTTGGGGCGTCTAACTGCAACGTCCACTCATTCCTGCCACTAGAGGCAATGCAGAGCACATACATTACCTCATAGACACATGCGTAGCTGTATGTGAGGGAGAAGTTAAAGGTGCAGCATGGAGCAACATGGGTATCAGGAGGTGGTCACAATAAATGTAAGTATTGAAGACAGGCTCTTATTTATTATTCCATAGAACTTACAACTACATTATTGTCTCTCCTCAGCATCCCAAGTCACTCTCACAGTGAAGCTACTTGTCAGTTCTGTCTAGGTGTGATTGTTTCTGTATAAATGTATGTATATATTGCATGGCATGTGTGTATACAGCATGCTGTGTGTGTATGTGTGTCAATATATGTATATTGCATGCTCTGTTTTATGTGTCTATATATATATATATATTCATATATTGCATGTTGTATGTGTGTATATGTGTGTGTATGTCTGCAAATATGTGTGTAAATACATTTTGTGTATGTGTGTATTTATATGTATATACTGATTGCTGTGTTTGTGTGTAAATATATGAATATTTTGTATGTTGTATCTACATATATGGGTATACTGCAGGCTGTGAGTATGTGTGTAATTATATGTATATATAATGCATACTGTGTTTATGTGTGAACATATTTGCATATATTGCATGTTGTGTTTGTTAATATGTGTATGTACAGCTTGCTTTGTGTGTATTTGTATGTAAATATATTGCATGCTCTGTATTAGATGTAAATATATTGCATGCTGCTGTAAATAGATGTAAATACTCATGACTTGTATTTATTTATGAAAATGCTTTATATGTGTATTTTGTATGTTGTATAACGGTAAATATAACTTCCTGTATGTGTGTATATATATATATATATATATATATATATATATATATATATATATATATATATATATATATATATAATTTCTGTTTTTCTTTATATGCATATAACTATATGTATACTCAGGGGTGGACAAAAATAGTTAACACTTAGGAGCCAAGAACACATACAAGCCAAACAGAGTTTGTATGACACTGTAATGTATGTATGTATGTATGTATATATATATATATATATATATATATATATATATATATATATAGTCTCATAGGTAAAGATAAAGAGAGGGGGAGAGGGAAAGATAGAGAGAGGGAGGGGTAGAAGATAGATAGATAGGGATAGACAGAGATAGATATATAAATAGATAGAGGGATAGATAGAGAGAGGGTAGAGGGATAGATAGATAGATAGAGGGATAGATAGAGATATGGGGTAGACAGAGAGGGATAGATAGAGGGATAGATAGAGATATGGGTAGACAGAGAGGGATAGATAGATATATGGGTAGACAGAGAGGGATAGATAGAGGGATAGATAGATATATGGGTAGACAGAGAGGGATGGATAGATAGAGAGAGATAAGGGTAGACAGAGAGAGAGAGAGATAGATAGAGGGATAGATAGAGGGTAGAGGGATAGATAGAGATAAGGGTAGACAGAGAGGGATAGATAGATAGAGAGAGATAAGGGTGGACAGAGAGAGATA
Source organism: Discoglossus pictus (assembly GCA_027410445.1). Taxonomy (NCBI): domain Eukaryota; kingdom Metazoa; phylum Chordata; class Amphibia; order Anura; family Alytidae; genus Discoglossus; species Discoglossus pictus. The sequence continues at coordinate 27,422,222 of CM050176.1, read as the reverse complement.
GATAATAGAAGGATAGATAGAGAGAGGGTAGAGGGATAGATAGATAGATAAGGGTAGACAGAGAGAGATAGATAGAGAGAGAGATAAGGGTAGACAGAGAGAGAGATAGATAAAAGAAGGATAGATAAAGAGAGGGTAGAGGGATAGATAGATAGATAGATAGATAGATAAGGGTAGACAGAGATAGATAGAGAGAGAGATAAGGGTAGACAGAGAGAGAGATAGATAGAGGGATAGATAGAGGGTAGAGGGATAGATAGAGATAAGGGTAGACAGAGAGGGATAGATAGATAGAGAGAGATAAGGGTAGACAGAGAGAGAGATAGATAATAGAAGGATAGATAGAGAGAGGGTAGAGGGATAGATAGATAGATAAGGGTAGACAGAGAGAGATAGATAGAGGGATTGATAGAGAGAGGGTAGAGGGATAGATAGATAGATAGATGAATAGAGAGAGGGAGCAAAGGATCGATAGATGAGAGAGGGTAGAGGGATAGATAGATAGATAGATAGATAGATATAAGGGTAGACAGAAAGGGAGGGATAGATAGATAGATAGATAGATAGATAGATAGGAGATAGAAATCCAGTGCATGTCTGGGATATGCTTTTTCTACAAAACTGAGCTCTCTACCTTCTTATAGCATGAAAAGCTCCTCTTAGGATTATAAATTGTAATATTATCTTGCTATGTTTTCAGTCTACAGGAGGACACGTTGTGAGTGATCTGAACCCAGTGCTTGCTGCAAGGAATGCAGAGCTTGACATCCAAAGGTACCAATGGCCTGACCTGATCAGTATATATGATGCAAAAATAGTGTCTGCTGTATACAATCCTGCAAAGTTATGAAATCAACAATGTGATTAGTGCTTTGAAGGAATATTAAAGACACAGTCTATATACTAGTAAAAGAGGAAAAAGGGAAGAGAGGGATAGAGAGAGGGATTGATAGGGATAGATAAAGGAATCGTCAGGGAGAGAGGAATAGATATAGAGAGTGATGGATAGAGAGAAAGGGACAGATAGAGAGAGAGAAGGAGGAAGGGAGAGAGAAAGAGGAGGGGATAGAGAGGAGGGCTTATGTCCTGATCTAATGTGTACTCATTTGTGTTTTATTTAATTATTGCATATAAATCAACAAAATGGAGGAACTTCCCAGCATAAGAAAAGTAAGCAGAACCAGCAGCACTTCACCCTCATCAAGAAAATGCAGGAACTTCCCAGCATAAGAATAGTGACCAGAACCAGAACCACCTCAACCTCAGCAAGATAATAAGTAAGTGAAGTGACAGGAAAAAAACCAAATGGGTGTAGTCTGTAAGTGGACAGGGCCTATAGGGGTAACATGTTGTGAAGGGGAGGAGTTTATAATGTTGGGTGGCGTCAATGTAAAGGGAGGGGCCAGGTCTCTGTCTTCCGCCCCACCAACTTGGAAAGTCACCAGCCGCCACTGTGGTAAGTTATTTGGTTGTGGTTTAGAGAATAGAAATCCATTTAGGAGAAGTCATAGAATATATGCTCTACACAGGGGTGTCCCAACTCGGTCCTGGAGGGCCGCACCAAGCCTGAATTTAAGTATTTCCTTCCTGTGCAATGGTGAGTAAATCAGGATGACTGAAGAAGCAATAGTCTCACCTGCTTGCAGCAAGGAAATCCTCAAAACCCGGCCCGGGTGTGGCCCTCCAGGACCTAATTTGGACACCCCTGCTCTACACCATCTGATAAAGGACGGAAAAGCATGTTGAAAAAGTGTTTTACTTTTTAAAATTGCTGGTAAACTAGTTGAGTCATGATGTTTTAATCTGCTCCTAACCTCCCCTTGTAAACCAGGAAAAGTAATGAGCTTTGTCGACTGGTGGTAATAATTAGATCCAGGTATGCAGGTTGTGGAAGGAACAATTACAGTTCAGGTGTATTGGCTTTGATTCAGACAGTGGCTAAGTGATTTCTTACTACTTGATTATATATATTTTAGCACCTAGTACAGCAACAGAACAGATAGCACTGAATGTAAGGCTATGGTCTGTGGTAATCAAGGCCCCAGGTTATAATCCTTATCCTGACTACTTTTTTTCCCCTTGATTCTTTAAAATGAGAAATATGTCATTTTGGTTATATAATAAAGTGTATGGTAATATGAGGTAACTGTGTTGATTTTGAAATAATTATTTAAATAAGTATATGAACTAGTGATTAAACAAATATATTAATTAGAAAAAAGTATATATTAATTATATATTATATATAAATATATCATGATTACATTGTTTAGTGACTAATATTACCAGTAATTATGGATATGACCAAAGGAGCATGACATTGTTGCATTGTGATTATGTCTTATTGTGTGTGGTTATATGTTGCCTGGACATGGTTATCATGTATACTAGTTATTATATGTTATAGAGGGAAAATGTATATAGAACAGGAGAATACATGAGGTTAAGGTAAAAATGCTCTGCACATAAGCTGAACTGCAGAACATTGCATCTTCCCACATACATGCCTTGATAAACAGCAGCCATGACAGATGCATGCACTTCAAGTCGTCCTAAGCAAACAGTTGAGATAACACCAAGCTTTTCTGCCCTAGCTAGCTATAGACATTTGTCAACTGATGAGTTTTATCTCAAGTGCTCTATAACAACCAAGGCTACAAGGCAGGTGTGTTTCATCACAAACGTACACAAGGTACACAAGGGTGTGTTATGGGAGATATAAAAATATGTTGGGTCCATGATTCAATAAAGGTTCAGTTCTAGTTTTCACATATCCAAGGTGTGAGACTGTTTCTGTGTTTTGTATCATGAATTAGGGAGGGATCTTGCCATAGGCCACTAGTAACCTGTATCCAGTATTCTCTGCCTATACCTTTGGCCATTGCCATATTGTAAAGGGGTGATATCAGACAAATATGATGTTGCAGAGCACATGGTGACATCAGGTCCCTTTAATTCCTAACTTGACTGTAAACCTGCATTCAGATCTTTGTCCAGTTTGTGCACATCAAGCTGAAAAGCTAGAAGATTACATCTTACAAACCTAAGAAAGACAGAAGTGAATAAACACGGCCAAATGAGATTAGGGGACATTTTTGGTCAATTTCTGCAGTGTTAAAAAGTGTATGAGAGAGTGTATCTAAAAGTTTACTGTATTTGAGTCTTGCAATACATTATTCACAATTAAAACAATAATTATATTTTTTTCTTTAATTTATGGGTGATGTTTAATTCTAAGTACAGTTTTCAAAGACTACAAGATTATAATGTAAACTCTTTACAATTGAAATACTAATATTTGAATTTGTGTCATGCATCTACATGTGTGCTCCTGTAGTCAACTATATATGTGTGTGGCTATCAGGGATTATATGTGTATTTTTGCATTTGCAAAAAGTAGCCACTGTGGCAAAAGTAGCCATTGTGGCAGCAAAAGTGAATGTTTAGTTGTAAATCTTGACTATATTGATGCTTTCTGCTCTCAGGATGTTTAATTAGGAAGCACCAGGGTACATTTCAGTCTTTTTGCAGGGCTGTGTCTTAAAACAGCAATGCTTTCTGGCAGATGCACAATGTGTGATTATAGGAAGTAAATAAAAAGAAATATCAGGAAAATATGTGAATATTGAAGGATAAGAAAACTGTCATCATAAATAGGAGAAGAGAAGAGAAAATTAGTTGGGGGAAAAAAGTAAGAAACCAAGGATTAATACAAGCAATGTGACCATTGGGAGTAGGGAATGGAAGAGTTGGGTTGCATTTATAATAATGTGTAAATACGCGTTAAAAGAAGGTAATCAAGGCTACTACAAAAGTAAAATAAAAAGTTTTTGAGACTATAGAAGCATATCTACTGACACCATCCTCATTATAGAAAGCAATGGAGTTTCCACTTTTCTTTTCATGCGTGAGGTGGTTCCTCAGGGCAGAACTTCCCTGATAAAAACAACTATGTCCTTCCACCGTTTACACCTTCTAGAACAAAAACATTCAAATCCTCTGGAGGAAGAATCAGATATAAATTAATAAAATAGTGAAATGTACAAATATAAGTATATAAAAATATATTTCTCCTTCACATCAACCTCTCTATTTTATTCCATAAAAAAGTGCACTTGGTTCATCCACAAGATCCTGCACTGGCACACATAAATCGTACTCTTACATTATGCTTGTGAGGTTCTGCCTTAGGGTTCAAGAGCTGCAAATTCAGTTATGATATCTACAAAAAAGGATTTAAATTTTGTTATATTAGATTGGTTCAACAAACCAAAAAAAAGGAGGAGCAAGCTGAACAAGTGACCAACATAATATACAAATATTTCAAGCCCTTCCTCGTGGGAGTTGCTTTGGGTCAAAGCTGGTTAATGTGTCATCTTTCATGAGAGAGAGCAAGAAAGAGGGCTGTCAAATGTGAGAAACTGTTCTCTGGGGACTTCTTAAAAGTAAATAAGTGTACATTTATATCATAATTACATTGAGGAGTATGAACTTAATTAGTTACATTTTGCCTGAAGAATAGCTTTAAAATGTACTGCTTTAATAATTACACTTGGAAAAAAATAATATTAATAAACTTCTAATTTACTGTAATTTATCTTTTAAATACAGTTATCCTGTTGTGGACCTACTTTGGGCTTTGTTGTTCAACTTATTGAAGTGGGAGAGTTTGAACTCAGAAAAGCTTCTAAAATAGCTTGCAATTTCAACAGTACTAGTGGAAAGTTCATTAGTTTACATAGTTACACTTTCCTAAGAAACCAGTAGAAAGAATCAGGTTAGTAAAGAAAATAAAACGTATACAAGCTTATAACAAAATACAAGCTTATAAAGGGTGGATGGTAAAAAAAGTAAAGTTTGTCTTAATCTTTGCTGTCTAAAATAATTTTGCCCATTATCAAGTTATTATTTAATTATTTAAAAGACTATGGGCCTCATTAAAATCCAAGCCCGCAGTTGCCTTCCTACAACCCGTAAGTCAGCGGGTTAGAAATTTGAAACAGATACAGAGCTATTAAATTGAACAAG
>CM050176.1:27327194-27412194 GCA_027410445.1 Discoglossus pictus | reverse complement strand
CAATAAATAAATCTGTACAACAAAACCATGCGGCGCGCTCTCTCTCCAACCCGACTAATAGATTTTAGCTTCAGTTACACCCTTAAATCTATCAGGCCTGTTCTGTGAGCAAAGGGTATTAATTACTTGGCTTTAATGAAAGTAATGTTGTTATTCTAGCCTGCAGACACAATACAGAGTGAGTTACACTCAGAACAAAAGCAGCCAAGTTAAGGGACAAAGTTGAATCTATGGTCTTCGGGTTGATTAATGGCTCCATGCTTTATATTCCAAGTCTAGTTAGCTCCAAATGGCTGGACCAGACCTAACTCTGGTAAGAAGTCCCTAGAGGCTACAAGTGACAAAGCTTATAGGTTAAAAGGTTAGCCCTTCGGGTTAAGATCTAACAATATACATAATGGGGTAGACTTCCTGACATTATCTACTATTGTATATAAATATTTTAGCAGATGTTTTTTTTCCATATGGTCACCAAAGGATTTTAATTTATTTGCCTTTATGTGGGTAATTTGTTTCTTTGAATATTATCCAATTTTTTTGGCCACTTCTATAAAATGGTTTAGTGTTATGATTTGGATTTTCTATTGACATTGGGTTGGAAAAAACATGATTAATCTAGAAATTGTATTGTAATATAAAATGTTGATGTTTGAAGTGACAACACCTCCTCCCAGTCTGGACCTATGTACACATTGCTAAATACAGATATGTATTCTGTAGAAATTACACTCCTGGCTTTTATCTTTATCCTAGACTATGAGAGGAAACATCAGGAGGACACGGAAAAGTGGGGCATGACAGAGCTGGGAAATGTGGAATTGTTCATCAAATAAAAAGGACTGGATTTTGGCCAAAATTCACTAAGGTTGAGGTGGGGTGAGGTCCTGAAATTTCAGGGAAATGTAAGAAACATAGCATTAAAGTATTTAGTTGGTTAGCGTAAAGTGGCGTTAGCGAAACGTGCACAGACGCAACGCCGATGCAATATAACAAGCAGTATGGAGCTTATAAATGTAAGAGAATGACTAACGCAAAGTAGATATGGGAGATATCTCATGGTATAATAGATTATATTGTGATTAGATGCAGGCAAATATATTATAGCCCACATATGAATGCAAGTTCTAGGATTCTGGCAACATTACTGAATCTGAATTCACAGGAGTGAGTCAAATATTGAAAATCCTTAATAGAAAATAAATTCCATGGGTCAGAAATAAATAAATGTTCTTTGGGAATAGTGAAAATATCACAAACTATCTCCAATAATTGTGGACTACACAACTAGAAAGCCCGATGCTGCAAACCCATTAGATCAACTTCTCAGTAAGGACAAGGGAAACCTCTCTGTCACTACTTTGTTAAAGGTTTACCAATTGGCTATATGAGAGCCTATATAAAAGGGTTGCACAAAAAAGCACCAAGTCCTATGTTAAAAATAGTCTCATAGAAATATAACAACAATTGGTAACTTTGATTATCCACTTCTCTGTTAGAACTATATTGTGATCCACTCTGAGATAAAATCATGCATACAGTGGAATAATGGATTACTATATATAAAGGCCAAAGGAATCATTGTATATTGTTTTTAAAAAGTAGTATTTTAGTGGTTTTTGTTTTTGTCGCTGTCCTACAGTAAATAAAGATTTATATAGTAACAAAAGAAGCCCAATACATGTTTGTTGATACAATTAGTAGTGCGAAACACTAATGGGATTTAGTTTCCCAGGAGTATAGATCAAGTTAACTACCATGAAACAATAACTTTGACTCAAACCGTATTTCCAATGCATTTTGGGTATAATAGAGTTTAACATTATGTCAGCTGAGGTTTCTCACTGGATGCACTTTACATTTTATCTGAACCTTGCTAAATCCCGTCATCTGCAAAACATTCAGAAAGTGCTATTAAATAAAACACATTGCATATTGGATGTATACCATGAGAATTTACACTATAATGAGCAAATATTTCTATATAGTATGCAACGGACTAAGTCCATGTATAGGATGGCCAAAGCTATTGTTAGGTTCGCGGCCAACCTCTACACCATATCTACAACAATTTCCATATTATAACGAAGTTAGTGAAAAGCAGTGAACTCAAGCAACACTGAAGTATAGTGATCTCAGATGAAGCTTATATAAATTGTATATAGTCTAGAAATGGCGGGGGTATTTCATATTTATGGGTGTCACAAATGGCATCTGCCAAAATCTTTTAAGAATAGTTAACATATATCCATTAGTATCAAATCCATTTAATATCTCATACAACTTTGATATCTAATCTAATATACATCTAATCTCGATTCTTGAGAATAATATGATTGAACTACAATGGTTGCTTTAGTATTCCTTGTTGATGTTAAAATGTCTTGGTTAAAATGTCTAAGTTTCCTGGAGAAAGTCAAGCTGGAACTGGATTTCTTTGTCTGTATTTCCGAGTGCTGTGGATTGCAATGTTCCCAGATGCCCTAAAGAGGCTGGGCTGGTTATATAGCTAAAGGTATCTAGACTACAAGAATTCTTGAATGACATCTCAGTTATACTTAACATCTGTTGCTGGACAACCCCAGAGGAGCTCAGAGTGAGTGATGGGAATAAGAATTATATAATGTAAATTTAGGAATAAAAGCAAACTGCATACACTTAGTACATCAACAGTGCCAAAGATGGTGGTTACCAGTGTCTCTCTGTCAGTTCCTCTTCTAGGAAGACAACAGAACATTTGTCTAACTTGTCTCCTGGCCTATTCGAAATTCCAGGTTATTGGTTTTAGTGGCAATGGAATTATTGTCTCCTCATCACCCGGCTATCTCCAATCCAATCCATAATGAACACCTCTGCTAGACTCATTTACCATCTGCCACTTCTGCCTTCAGGATATTGCTCACACACACATTCTACAGTGCAACACACAGCCACCACTACTTGTACCAGCCTATTGCCTTAATCACTACCCAAATGACACCCCAACCTTACCTTCTAGATTGTAAGCTCTTCAGGGTAAGGACCTCTCTTCTCTGGCACCCAGCTGTCTGCAGACCCATCTGTTTCATATTTGTATTGCATATATCTGTACTGATATTTCAACTTATCTTTACATTTCTTTAGACCTTTGTAATTTGCCAATGGTACCCACTGTACTCTATTTTTTTTTGCAAATAGCACTACAGAAAATGTTGTTTTTTTATAAATAATAATAATAATAATAATAATAATAATAATAAATGGGTTTTATTAGTTTGTGGTACCAGATTAATAAAGATCAAGAACACTACTCTTGGGACTCTGCAGGCATTGCTAGTAAAACTGGAGGATCTCATGGGAAGATGCATGACAATGGCTACACCACCATATTCACCCTGGCCATATCCAGCACAATAATTTACAGACACATGAGACTTTACTGTCAACTTTTAACAGTACATTCTTCATCTTAGCAAACATGGTGTCCAGCGAGGTACTTGATATTTACACTGATGCTACAGGCTCTATTGACTATGGCAACTATTTCCAGGGCAGCTGTGTGTACACAGTTGCCCCTAATCAGAGAATGTTGGATCCACTCTCCCAAGGGGGTTGTAAAAAAAATTTGAGCTCAGCCCCTCCCCACTGCCAACTTACTCGGTGCACTTGCAAGACCTCTTCCCATAACTGTTCCCCTCCCTAAGACCTCTTCCCATAACTGTTCCCCTCCCTAAGACCACTTCCCATAAGTCCAGTTTCCATAGCTGCTCCCTCAAGTCCCCTTGCCATAGCTGTTCATCTTCTCTTATCTCCTACCTGTGTGAAGCACACATATATACATATACTATCTCTACATAGCAGCCAGTCCCTCTCAGCAGTCATCTCTACATAGCACCAAATCCTATCAGTAGCCACCCCTTGTCAGCATTCATCCCCACACAAGACCCAAACCCTCTCAGCATCCTTCTCACAGAACTCCCCCTCCCCCTTTACTTTACTGTCATCCAGCCCTTGTTCTCTCGCACCTCCTGATACACATCCCCAACATGCTGAACTGCTCCACACGGCCACCACTTGGAGCTTCAGTAGAAGTGCTCTACAGAAAAGGGCCTGGTGCACTGCTCCACTGTTACCATTCCTAGAGCCTTGCTTTATCTGAGGAACAAAAGGCTGCTAGAAACTCCAATTTAGGGGACCTTTACAAATGCACTGATGAAGATGGGAACATAGGATGATCCTGAAGCTGAAATGACTGCATTGGAGAGGCTCCCTACAATGACCCAATGGGGTAAAGGTACCTGGCCAATAAGAATGGCTCAATTTCTAACTTGTGAGGCACAGGCTGCACATTTTGCCTTGGGAAGGATGAATTGTTTAAATCTGCTATATTTCTTCAAATCTGAATTTCTGAAGAATGTTATTTTAGAGAAGAAAGTTTAGAGATAAAATGCTTGTTTTAAGCACAAGTTCTATGGCTTTAAGGATTTTTGAGAAACTAAGACCCAAGTCTTTGTGTTGTGAGTAAAATATTTTATTATATGTTAATAGAACTTGTGTCTCCAAGCTGTATGTGACACCAAGATGCCTCAACCACAAAAATTACACACTATCACAGGCATCCAGACTCAATAGTGTCACTGTCTTTCACTGTTAAATTCTATAGAGAGTAGGCACACCTGTGATTGGCTGGTTCACCGTAAAAGAGTGAACATAGATTGGCTGAAAGACTTGGAATTCATAATCTACATTTGCAAAGTCTGCAACCAATCAGGATGAGAGCTACATAGGTATACGTTCCATTGGTCACACGATCAGTCAGTCAACAAGGGAGACTTCTTAAAGGACCACTGTAATGCACTGTAAGTTGTGATAATTATTAGAATTTAATATTGAATTTTTTTATTATACATTATAAATATATTTTTTTTTTCAAAGATGAAAGTATCAACCACCAGCTTAGTGTTTATCTCCATTATGATAAGGTCATTAAAGGGAGTGTGGGGTTGACTGAGTGACAGGTTTAAAGAGTTTTAAGAACAAAAAGAATTCATAAGAAAATAAACAATAATTTATAGGCCCCAAAAACTAAAGTGAAATTTTTTAAACAAAAGAAGTCTATAACCAATAGAAATGATTGCGTTGACACACTTTGTGTCTGGAAATTTAGCAGCTGCTCCCCCATTGACTTTATAGTGAGTTGGTGGATATCAGCAACAGCTTAATCTGACCTTTGAATGTATGTTTAATGTTGAATGTAGCTTTTTTTAAATTTAATAATTGATTAATAATGATCAATGGTTAATAAAAACATCTAGCTTATGTTGTGATGTCATTGCGGTGGTCCTTTAATTGCTGCACTTTAATAAAGCTGTAGTGTGTTTTTTCAGGCGTTGAGCTCTTGTGGCTCTTATAAAACAACATTCAATGGATAAGTAAAGTTATGGTTGTTGTAGGATTAATCATAGCCCTAATTGCATCTATTAGTCCTACTCTACGTCTATCCTTCTACGTCTTATCCCTAATAGTGAGACTCACATTTAGGGATGGGCATTTCTAAGTAACAACCTTTGATGGAGAGCGCAGGTCCGTCACTGGTGTAAAGAGTAAGTCAGGGCAGAGGGTGATGAAATAAAGCTATTTTTTATGATAAAGTGTTGTGTTTGTTATATTGTAGAACTGACAAGGAAAGTCGGGATTTTCATGTTACAAGGTCTGATGAATAAAATTGAGGAACAAAAGTCTGCTGGAACCTCCAATCAGGGGAACTTTTACGAATATTCTGGGGAAGATGGGAACAGAGGATGATTCTGAAAGTTACTTTACTTCAGGGGTGTAGGAACCAAATAATTCTGAGGGAGATACAGCTCACTTGATACACAGAAAACTTAACAGCCTATATCCACATACATACACACAATGAGAAATCTAGAGGGGGTTTGTCCCCCACATCCCCCCAGTCTATTATGGCCAAATGGAGCAAAGGTACCAGCCAATAAGAATGGCTCAATTTCTAACTGGTGAGGCACAGGCTCCTTATTTTGCCTTGGGTTGGTTTAAATGATTAATTCTGCTATATTTCTTCAAATTAGAATTTATGTATAATGTTATAGAAGAAAGTTAAAATGTTTGTTTTAGGCACAAATTCTAGGGCTTTTGCTCTGCAAATGTAGGATCAGGCATACAAATGGTTTAAACATTCAGTGTACCCAATAGCTGAATTATTTTACAAGATAATACTGGAACAGTATATTCACAAAGCTTCCAAATGACCTTCACCAGTGGGTCTGTTGACTTAAACATAGTTCATTAGATTATGCTGTCCACATTTCTGAAAAGTTGTCAGCGGAAGAGCTAATTAACCCCAGCATGTTCAGGAAGATGAATTTAAAGAGGGTTAAGTGTAATTATGTCTTCTTTAACATGGAAATCTCTCCTTCCAAGATTGAGTATAGACAGAGGTGAACCAAAAACTACATGTTGGAATCAGACAGAAGAACGTACTTTAGGTGTGAGGAACTAGATCATATAGCCAGAAATTGTTCCCTCGTGAAGTGTGAATATGTGGGGCATTGGTAATTCTGCAAAACTTGTTAGTCCGGAGGTGTTTGTGGTCTATGCAAAGATAGAGGGTAAAGGCTATAGACTCTAGCTGTCGAAAAACTCTGGGTCAGCAGTGTCTAAATGGGTTGGGATTCACAAAATCCTATCTTTATAAGTTGTGTTCATGGAGATATCAAGCCTTATTCCTCTGACAAAGTGAACTTGTAAATAGCTGGGTATACTTCACAAGTCACTGTGGTAGTCTCCAAGAAATTGCCTTATACTGTGATTGCTGTTAAGGATTGAGAATATTCTTTTCAGATTCTAAGAGCCCTATTAAATTCCCCTAACGTGTAAAACCGTAGCTCGCAAGACTTACGGCTATTAAATTGGCCTTGTAAAGTAGCCTGCTAATGCCTTGCAGGGTAGGGGTGAGAAAACCTTTACGGGACATGAGAATTTGACTTGCGCTCCTGCAAATCCTTTGATCTGTTAAGCCCGTAACTGCTACGTTTCCAATCATGCTATTAAATTGCAACAAATTCACTGGCGTTCAACCCTGTAACCCGCAAATGGAGCCAAGAAGCCAATGAGTGCTAGAGAGGAGGAGTGATGTTAGGTCTTAGAATTAATAGCACAACATTCTCGAGGCCGCAAATCGGCCCAAAAATATACTTTATTTCATGTTAAATTTCTGTGTTATATTGATCCCGGCAATGAATATGTTAATACATATAATGGAACTCGGATGTAATAGAATATCATATTTACGTCTTTATCAATATTGCATTATATCTGGAATGTGAGTCCGATCATAACTTGTAATTGAAGCCCATAGGACTTGGAAATCCAAACTCCATTTTTCATAGACATAATGATAACAATCTCTTTTTCCATTGGCTGTTTCTAAACCGGGAGTTACAGCGTTCATGTTCAAGTTCGCAAATACTACATACGACGAGATGGTTTACGACTTGCGCTATCGCGCCAGGACTTGCGGCAATTGAATAGCACCAAAAGTTATATGTAGGTCCAATAGTAACTCATAATTTGAATCTGTAAGACTTTGAAATTCAACCTCTTTTCTGTGACTCAATGATGATGATCTCAGTTTCTATTAGCTCCATCTAAACCAGTAACTATGGCTTTGACTAATTGATCACGTTCACAGCCGTGCATCCAACGTTCAACAAATGGTTTATGGGTTTGCATCTCAAGCCCATAACTTGCAGCTCGCTCTAATTTAATAGCTCTTTTACTCGGCCAAACTCTGAGCCCGCAGCCTTTGTGGATCTCACATTGCACATATGGGCTTGGAATTTAATGTGGCTCTAAATTCTCAAATTCAGTAACTGAGGAAAAGAAGGAGAGCCCAAATCTTAAATTAGGAGAGCTGTTTTCCTTTAAGGACCCATATTTATTGTGTACCAGGTGCCATGTTTATATTAGAAGAAAGCAAAGGAAGCTAGAGATAATTCAATGGACAAAGTTGCACGGGACAGAGATTCAAAGCTGTATTGGATATCGAGTGGATCTAGGGGAATACATAGGGCACAAGAATGCTGACAATAACCCTCTGGATGTGGCAATAGAACCTAAGTCAAGAGATTTACTGGCAAGCCCATTTGATGTTAGACTTAAATGGGGGAATGACACAACATTAAGAGAAGCGTATGGAGATGTGGCAAAAGTCAATGGAAGTTTTTGTGGATGTATACAAAGGTAGTCAATTTCCCCATTTCAGTTTAAGAAATGACTTATTATAAAGAGTCTACAGGCATTATCAGACTGAGAAAGTATGTGAGCAAATAGTAGCACCTAAAAGCTACAAAAAAATGTCACCTTTCTTATGCCATTCCCCTGGCAGGTCATTTAGGAAGAGAGAAAATATAAGAATGCCTACTGTATCAGTATTATTGGCCTGGTATCTATAAAGAAGTGATGAATTTTAGCAAATCCTGTTCAGCGTTGGGTTTGTTTCATTCAGTCGAGTCCAACTCTCCATGACCTCATGGACCGTAACACACCATGCTGAATCACTTGGTATTCATTATAGATATACTGGTGTTTAATGCCAGTTCCTTCTCCAGTAAGCCACAGCATACAGCTCCTGGTATTTCTAGGTGGTCTACTGTCCAAGCTCTGACCAGGCCCAATCCTGCATGGCTTCAGGATGGAGTGACCTCTTGGTTCCCTGGTTGGAATCAAACCCAGGTTGCAGTGATAAAAGCACCAAATCCTGGACCACCAGGGAAGCCAGCATGCCAGCTAGTGGCCCCAGAAAGGTTCTCTTGAGAAACCATCTATAGGGAACCAACATATTTAATTCATATTAGACTAGCTACCCTGAGATAATCCATTTTGTGCAATACCTCAGCACTTACAATGGCTACAGAGCTTATTAAAGTTTTCTTCAGAGTGGGTCTCAAAAGACATATTGGCCAACCAGGGGACACATTTCACTTGCAAAAAAGGGGGGCACGTCTTTCGCCCACTGGAGACCATCGCGCCGTCATCAGGGCGCCGAGAATTGCGCCCGGGCGACGCTCCGCACTCCAGCCTGCAGATCTTAGTAGAATAAATAGAATGCCAGCCTGCATCCCATCTGCTACAGATATTTATTGGAGGCTGCCAAGGCTAAGGTAAGGGTGTCACACATGCCAGTCCCACTGCCCCACAAATATATAGCCCCTTACCTTAGCCTTGGCAGCCTCTTGGAAGCTGGAGCGCAGAGCGTCATCAGAGTGCAGTTCTCTGCGCGCTGGTCTCCAGCGCGCAAAGGTCGGCGGGGGGGGGGGGGGGGGCAGTCTCTAAAGTTATAACCATTACTGAGAAGATGTTGCCTGTAGCATATCAGACTAAAACCGCGCAAAAGGATAGGCCAGCTATGAAATGCCATGCAACTCTCCTGTGCATGAGAAAAACAGCAAACTCAGCTACAATGGACCAAGTAGGTCAAGTAGGTTCTTCTAATCTCCATAGCTTGTGAGAATTATTGTATAATCCTTAGGGATACTATAATGAGTTATTAGCATATAACAAAAACAAAGTTAGAGACCTACTACATCCCACAGGCATTTGCTGTCACTGTTAGGAGTTTGTCATTTTTAAAACAGAATAACTCTTCAAGTGCCTTAATGCAAGGAGTATTTAATCACACTTTTGTTTCAATTTTCTTAACAAAGCTGTTTTTCTGTTTTTTTCTGTGTTTTACATAAACAAGCTATTAAACATATGTATTATGGTTAACACTAGTTTTTACCAGCATTGTATATACTGATAACACTATCAGAAAAAAAAATCAAGTGTAGAACCTAACAAAATATACGTTAGTGTTATTTATCTGGAATATAATGTAATTAACCCCTTCAGCTCTAGATGACCCTGCAGCTGACACTATCTCCTGTGGGTGTGTCCCCTTGTTAAGCATCCTTCACAACTCACTGCCTTCACAAATAGGAATAATGTGTAACGCAGGATATCCTTTACATATCAATATATTCAGGATTCAGCTTATGACATGTCTTGTAATAAAAGGGATACATCACGCGCACAGTGTCAGTCTCAGGATCGTCACATGAATCAGGTGGATATATTACAGGATACAGTATGCATTCATCATTCCTTCACTCCCCCTGATCCACCTTATTACTATACATTACACATGGAGCAGAGAGGCTGCTGGGGAACAACAGCTAGAACAATACAGGTACAGAAGCTAATATTCTCATAACAAATGCCGAGACCTGGGATACACTTCTACAGTCTAGGAACTTTTTTCTATTTTTATCAAATACATTGTTATTTACAGTATTGTTTGAGTCAGGGTAATAATTATCTAATTATCTGTGTCATTTCCATGGTGACATCTATTTTTAAAACAATAGCAAAATCCGTATTCATGTTCTGATATCTTTACCACTGCAAAATACGGCTAAAAAATATTTTGACTTTATTATTGTGCATTATCGTGCACTGAACAATGCATGTTGTTGTCCCCACCAAACTTGAGAATATTCCTCATTATTGGACGCACACATTTAAATCCCCATTCTATTCCAGCAGTGTAATTTGCTGTATGACATAAAATCGACTCTGGGAGCTTTTTTTCCCCTAAGTTGCACAGTTTTAAGTTAATCTTTTTACTCGCAATATTACTATACTCTGTAAATCCTGCCTTGTCTGGAAGAGATTTCAGTGTAGAAGTATGTGTTCAATCAGTATATTGCACCAAATCAAGCATTACGGATGAGACATGATTCTAGGAACCAATAGAAAATCTATCTTTATGTGACATATGTGTATATATACAGTATATATATATATATATATATATATATATATAATTTTTTTATTTATCTAAATGTATTTAACTTAATATATATGACATATGTATATATACCGTATATATATACTGTATATATATATATATATATATATTATTAGAAAAACTATTGAAAAGCCCTAGGATAAAAGCCTCCATGGGTGCTAAACACCTTATTAAATTGTGATCAAAATAGAAAACTAAGAGAGATATACTAATTGATAGTACATAAAATAAAATGTCTTTATTACTTGTTGGTACAAATCAGACATTGTTGCTTTAAAAATAACGTTGCTTAAAAATTAATAGCCCACAACAAGGTACTATAATGTGGAAAGTAAATACAAAAAATAATAAATTCAAAAAGTGAACATAAATAAAGACAAAAATGCTACCATGATATATACCAAGATCTATAATTGTACAAACAATACATTTTAGAGGATCCTTAGAGGCTACACTATAGTCATGGAAAATACAGTAAATATATACTGAAAAAATGTGATATCTTATTTATATTATTTACTTATTTATACTTGTCTTTGAGCACACATCCCTTCACTATTTATCAAGCACTATTTTTTTTCTTTTCTTTTTTTTTATAGTACATTTACTTTCTCACTAGCACTTTGTTCATGTGCATTATTATATGTGCAATATTTTTCACGTTCTATTAGGGTCTCTTATATACTAGACACTTCATGATATCACATTGTGTACTGTAATGGGTGTAGGAACTGGGGGGGGGGGGGGGGACAAATCCAACCCATGTTTTACTATGTTTGTATATATGTATATATAAGCTATTTCATGGCCAATGTTTACAATGAGCTGGACCCCCCCCCCCCCCCAAGTTGTTCTGGCTCCTACACCCTTGTGTACTGGGTTGTGTGTTAGCCTGAATGTTGTATTATGACATGGTCATACTGTAATAATAAAATATCATATCTTTTAATTACACATATGTATATGTTTGAAGGTTAAGTGTCAAATTACAATGAACTTTCATGATTCTCTATTGTATTTTGGTGCTACACTGTCTCTTTAACTTCCACTCCCGCACTCAGAAATGGTTCTAAAACCATTTGCGAGTGGTGTTTAGTACTAGTAATATTTCTTTCAGGTATTTGATGTGATGGCACTGCTCTATTTTGCGGCTCATCAGTAAAGTCTTATTAGAATAGGGTTTTGGTGTAAAAGTCTTACTCTGAATATTACAGCAGTGCAAAAATCATTGGAAAAGTTTGTTGTAATTTTCCAGCTTAGTCTTGCCACAGCCACTTGTAGAAGTTCTCTCTCAATTTTTACGGGATTGGTCATCGGCGTAGGAGGCCCAAAAAATCTGGGGGGTATAATTCAATCTTACTCACATGAGAGGGAGCAGGAACGGGTCTACTCCCGGAGGACACGGTGCAATGCACTGGGGCCCTGCTCTGAGGGGCCTCATTGCTGCAGTGCCCCTCAAAAACTTTCATGGAAAAGATATACTGCTCAGTGGTCAAATCTGGTAATGCACAATTAAGTTTAATTTTGCTATTTTTTGTGTACCCTATTCATTTTAATCTGGGGGGGATTTGTTCCCACCCCCAACCCCCCAGTTTTCAAGCCCCTGTGATTGGTGAATAGAATAGTTAAAGAGATTGATTTAGCTCTTAAACATTGATATAGGGGAATAGGTTGGGTGCCTTTCTTTTCAAGCTCAGTATTTAGCTAGACAATTATTAAATCAAACAAGTTTTTTGTACATCTGATATTTGTTACTTATTTTCCTCCCCATTCCCTCTAGCATTTTCATTTTTCTTTATATTACTTCCTATCTGCACTAGCTGAGTTTAAGGAAATAAATCATGGCTGTGAGAGGTATAAGGCTATCCTGAGGATTAATTAATCCAAGCTGTTTTATGCAGATAGAACAAGCAGTTTAGATGGGTCATTTGTTTCTTATTTTCCATCAGATCTATGTCTCTATTGACACAGCATCTCATTTTTACAGTTAAATAAAAGTAATCTGCATAGAAATCACAGTTAGCTCTTCTTGCCTCTCACTGGTTGACCAAATCAAATATTTTGCACAGCCTGGGGGAAGTTCCAGAATAGTTTTAAGCATTAAAATTAATATTTTTTTAAAGTGGACATGTCATGAATAAGATTCTGTTTTTTTAAACATCATTAAAATTAGCTGTACATTTAGTTAAATGTTTTATCTAAAGGAAATAGTTATTGAGTATAGTAATTAGTGGCACAGTGTGTTAACAAGTGCCACTGTGTTCTTGATTGGTGTGGGTACGGGTACACAATAATGATCTGACAGTTAACACAGCGGTAGATCCTTTGTGGCCATCACAGACGATAATTAGCAAACTTTACCACTAATTAGCATAGTATCTCATTCAAGGAGAAAGCATTATATATGAGGAATAATTTCATTAATGAAAAATGGCTAGCACAGTGTACAAATAATTTAATGCATTTTACTGAAACTAAATCAAACATTGTAATCTCACTTTAATGCTTTAGTAAAATATCTGGACTATAAGCTCTATAAAGTAGTAGTATATAAATATGAATAAATGTACTAAAGGATGATGTGTTGATAAACTCTTTTCTGATGGGATGACATGGAGAGATTGTTTATGTATACTCAACCCCAAACATTTAGTACATCTGTACCATTTTGTTAAAGAAATTGATCTACTAGGATTACTTGAAAAAAATAAACAGATAGCTCTCCTTATTCCTCTTGCAAACAAATGCTAAAAATAAAAATTAGCAGAAATGTGTAACCTCATTTAATTAATATATAATAGTTGCTCACGCTGCAGCTGAAAGTGTTCACAAACCATGTGCCCGATTTTAAATGTGTAGGGGTTTATATAAAATATTGAACAAATAAGGAATAGCAAGGGTCAGGAAGAAAGTGAAAGATAGAAAGAGTTTTATTTTAGAGGGAGAGGGGAGGGATCTGAGGTGAAAGACTAGTATGTTGGCTGACCCCTAGTGTTGAGATGATATACATCTCCAAAAGTGTCCCAACAACGTATAAAAGTCAGACTCATTGATTTATGGCTGAACTAAATTGAAAATATTTGTATTTTATAATTTGCCAATTTTGCTTTTCAGTTGCAATATTTTGCTTTCAGAAGACCTTAGTTGCATCTGTGGCCATATGGACTGAAGATGGCTTACCAAGAAAACAAATAAAGAAATCTCTTCTGAATTATAAGCAAAATAGAAGAAGGTTTAGCCTAAACATTATGGCCAAATTCATTGCAATAATAATAGAATAATGCTGTAGAATTTTAAATACCCAGTTCTTCCTGACTAAAGCATTTAAATGTTATACATAAAAAAAAACATATAAAGTGTTAAATAAAAAATAAAAAAAAATATATATATATATATATATATATATATATATATATAAATGTATTTGTCCATACAGTTGCATAACTTAGTTAGTGTAGTGTATTAACATAAACGAATTAATTGTTGTAAATACAGATTAATTAAACATTTACATTTCTTATATTTGCGGTGCTTGTTTTGGTAATGTATAATAGATTCTGTTTATATGGTAGACAAATGAACAAAGAATATGTATATATACAAGCTACTTACCCGATAAAAATGACGGCATTAAAATATTAAGCCTGGCAATGCTGTTTGCCACACAGTGTGAGCACCTTCGGCTCTCATCGTGAGCCTCTCCCCTGCGTACTTTACAGGCCTCGCAATGGTTTTGCCACTCTTTGCTGCTCTCCTTCTGTCTACTTTACAGTCCTTTGCGCTCATTGCAGGCGTCGTCCATGGTCACTGAGTGTTACTGCCTTGGGTTTAATGTTACTGGCTTGTGTTAAGTGTTACTGGCTTCAGGCTCTTTTTTACTTCGGCCTCGTTTTCATCCACCATTTTTTTCGCGATTTTCTGTTGTGAAAAAACACCAAATATGGCTCCAATTTGAGGCATATTTTTTTTTTTCTGGTCTTTCCAGTTCCGTGGTTTAGCGGTAAAAATAGGAATTTATTGCAGCCCCGCAACCGCAGTTGCATCAACGGGCTTCGGTCCTAAGTCCTACGGGCCGTATTCCAGCCTAAGTCCCTAAGTCCCGCGAAGCCTGCAATGAGCTCCGTTGATGCTCATTGCAGCCTAAGTCCTGCGTGCCTCATTGCAGCCCTGCAGCTTTGCGAGGGACGAAAATATTTAGCATTGCGTGACCAACATTCGTAAGTTCCACAACTATATATGTGATATATATATATATATATATATATATATGTATAAAATATGTATATTGATTATTAATAATAATATATTTTAAATAATACTATATATGGAATCATATTTTTAAGACAGCTTACATTATACATTTTTTGAGCTATTGTGTGCCAAAAAATGCCTGCCAAGGTGCATTAATACAGACATTTTTTATGTTACATACAAAGCTGCAAAATATTTCAAAATGCATTGACGTTTCCGTTATCAGAACAAGAAAACCACTAGTTTTATCCCAGAGCTAAAAATTATTATGCAAGTCAGCATAATAAAGTCAGTTCTTCAACTTAGGGACAATTACTGTCATTTATCAGCTTGAACAGCAATAATGCACAAATCGACAGCTTTCAAGAGGCAAGAAGCTAGCTGGGTGTAATGATATGCAAACCCACAACGCTCAACATTCACAGCTGTCTCATTCTCGTCAATACATCTTCCAGTACCTGCAATTTATCAATCGAAATGTGGTACCCAATGAAGGAATGGAGAGCAAGATAAATATGAACCAGGAAAAGATAAAAAGGTTCAGGAATGTTTGAATTTTAAGTGATAAAGTGCAGAACATCTATTCTACATGCAGAGTCTTAAACAGCACACTCTACAGAGGATAAATTATGCAATGTACAAAAGGGGTTTAAATTGTATGTATTTATTTTATTTATTATTTATTATTATAATTATAACTCCATAATTTATTAATGAACAGTGAAACAAATCAGTTTATTTCACATATATGCTCTTGAAAAATTAAATTCTGGGCTAGTACAATTCATGCATAGAAGCAGGAAGTTAATGGGTGGTGCTTGAAACCAGCATCTTACCAGTCTGTCAAAAAATGCATTTTTACATTTTCCCTTTTTGCAAACTGAAGCTAAGTAGTAAAAATATTCGAAATAGTAATATTTTCATTTACACCAAAATCAACTTCCACTATATCATAATTACATTTAACTGTTCAAACATGTTTTCTATTTATTTTTATCAAAACTCTAAATATATTTTACTTTAACTTAAAGTTTTTAAAAGAGAACATACATTATATCTATGAATTGCAGTGATGCTTTAAGAAGACTTAAATGTTGTTGTGCAGTGATTTCATTAAATCACAGTTTTAACAAACACTAAAGTATGTTTGTTTGTTTTTTTGTAATCTGCATTCCCAGTTTTATCACCATTGGAACAAAAAGAACAACAGTAAAAATTAGTGTTTTCTGCTGTATTTTACCAATGCCCATGACGTGATATAAAAGATTTATGTTCCTGCCAGTGTTCTTGTTCAAATATCCTAAAATGATAGTGGCAATTTTACTTGCTGTAACTCAGCGCTAATGGCTTAGTGTAAGTGTATACAACACCTCAGAGGGACCACTACTTAGTATTTTCGCTCAGTGATACAATAACTCTTTTTTCAAATATTTTATTCCAATAACAGATTTTTGTAGATGCCATTTATAACATATGAAGATCTCTGTACATAAATTGGGTGAATCAGTGAGATTATTTTCTATATATCATCTCTTATTTATTGTCCAAGTTTAAAAGACATAAGTAAAACAGAGAAAAAACAATATTTTGATACAATCGTATTGTTGAGTCTTTTAAACAACATCTAATTTCTAAATACTTAGAATAATACATTTTGAGTTCAGAATCAATTTATAGACACATATTCCTCTCCATAAAATAATATTTATTGATAATAACAAATACCAACTAATCTAATATATTTATATCAAAAACGATGTATCAGATTAATTGCAAATAAGATAAAATCACATCAGCCAGTAGGCTATGATTAGGCGTGGCTCTGTCGGCCATCTTGGAAATGTAAACGAAAAAAAATTCAAATGATTTTAGTTCAATTTAATTTCACTAAGCATAATTCTAGTAAATATAACAACAATTTACCTCTTAATATAATATATTGGATATAAAATCTCAAGCACATGCTTCCATAATAATATGTTGTGGGTTTTGGCAATTTATATGGTATTGATATTGATATTATTAATATCAATAACCTTTATTAATATTAATTAATAATTTACATGTTTCACATATTTGCCAATTTTGACTAATTTATGAATTCTTATTACACAATATATTAAGAGCATTGGCCTCATGAAATAAACAGAACTATATTATGTGAGAATATATTTATTATAAAGGAATAAAAATAATAATACAGTACATTTTAATAACACGTTGGTATAACAATTTTAACAGATATATCAAGGTACATCAATTATAAATTGTTAGTTATTATAACATTATCCACATAATCATTTATTAATACATGCCCAATATGCTTACTATAATTAAATATGGTAAATTATGACATCAGAGATGGTTTTAATTAATTTGGTATATTTACCCATATCTATTTATTAAGCTATTATACCCTTTTCATATCACATGATTTTATATTCAAACTATGGTATTATTTCTAATTAAGATGTTATCATTAAAAAGAGAAAATGTTTTTCATTACAATTAATTATAGGAATATTAAATTGCTATAAAAGCTGATATATTTGTAGTGTTATAAAATGAACTAGCAAATTATAAGTTGACTTATAATTCGCCAGTTATATGGTATATTTACATATCAGAGAATATTGATATAGCAATTTATTCTATATTATATTATTAAAATATTTCAATGATTGTAATGAAAATGAAATAACATACAAAGAAATGTTATACTTAAGATCATACCTGGATTCTTTTATTTTGGTTCCATCAAATTAAAGTTCAAGTTCTTGGTATGTAAATGTGTAAATTATTTTTTAAGCAAGCTGTCTAAGTGCCTCATTCAATTGCGATTTGACCAATTGAATAGGGCTCTAAATAAGAACATAGCATATCTTTTTAAAGAAGTTTTTAGTGAATACCTTTAAAAAATATATGTTATGTGCTTATTTAGAGCCCTATTCAATTGGCCAAATTGCAATTGAATGAGGGCCTAAGTTTATTTGTAAAATACATGTTTGATTTCTATATGTTGGAAAAAAACACAATAGTTTTAAAGTATATAGTATATTCTTTCTAGGAGTTTACCCAAGTGTATCTATGTGTCTCTGTCCAGGAAACTGTCTGTTGAAAAATGTTTGGATGTGTCTGTTTCTCTCTAGCTCTGCCTCCAATTTGTTCTCCAGCTTTTTCTTTCAGTATCCTCTCTACCCATAATTATACCCACAACTTCATTTGCCTATCACAATTCCAATCAGGACATGTGTTTGCCATGCAATCAAATGTTTTTATGATGTCATCACATATTTAAATCTTAATAGTGAATATATATTTTTATATAAACATTTTATTCCTTGAACCAAAAGATGGGGCTCTTGGACCTTTGAATTTTCATAAGAATTTCCATAAAATCACTAATGAACTTTGACATTAACAGGCTATAAACCAAATTATAACCCAGACATGGTCAATAAAAATTGTAATTATATTTATACACAGGAGAAATGTATTGTCTTGAGAACTAATATTTGCAGATGTAAAGTCTGCATATGTATAGGAATTTAAATCAGTTGCAGCTGTGTGCAATGCTACACTATCTATTCTATTGTTGTAGCTTTCCCCTGCACGCGCCACGCTGTGTGATCAGATTACATTACTGCTACACTAACCTTTAGACTCTATGAATGAGTCATGACCGTTAATGGATTCCGCCCACCAACCAGGGAAAAGCTATGCATGGGCAGTGATAATGTATCCATTTCAATGACTGACAGTCTTCCATCATTGACCAATCAATGATGGAAGGCTGTACAGTTGTCAGGAGAACCACCTAAGCCTACCCAGACCGTTAGCCCAGAGCGCCCACCAGCTAATAGAGCCTCGAGTTTAATTTTGATTGACAGCTCCCTGTTAATAAAACCACCATAAGCCAGGCCCAGCCCTCTTTTTGTTTCCTGCTCCCGCTGCTGATACTGGGACCTCCCTGGCTGAAACTACTCAGACTGACCCGACCTACAACAGTAAGTCCTAACTGCCCTGGCCAAACCCCTAGTCCCCCTAATAAACTTAGGGCTACCCTAGTACCCCACTATGCCTGCCTGCCTGCCACACAATTACCCATGTGGCCTTGTGCCAAGCCTGGTGATGACCCCGTCACCCCCCCCCCCCCCCCCCCCGTAGGCCCATCTGGCCACCTCAGTCGCAGACGGACCATGTGGTCACCCACCCAGCATAAGCCAGACAGACCCCGTCACTCCTACCCCCGCCAGACCCGGTCATCACCCCCCCTAAGGACAGGAGGCCCATGGGGCCCCGTGCCAACCCTGGTGTGACCCCACTGACCACCCTGACCTAAGTCTGACCCAGCTACTACCAACTGAGGTCACTTGGTCTTGGGGGTAGGTAGGTGGCACTGGCTTGGTACCTACCAGCCTGACCTAATGACCCTCACCCTGACCTAACTACCAACTTGGTAGTTGGGCCAGGGTGGGGTGTGGTCGCTGGGTCAGGGTGATAGGTAGGTGGAGTGGTAGTACCAGGCCAAGCCACCGACCTACAACCCTGACCCAGTGACCCACACCCCACCCTGGCCCAACTATCAACCCACCTACCAGCCTGACCTAATGACCCCCACCCTCACCTAACTACCAACTTGGTAGTTGGGCCAGGGTGGGGTGTGGTCACTGGGTCAGGGTGATAGGTAGGTGGAGTGGTAGTACCAGGCCAAGCCACCGACCTACAACCCTGACCCAGTGACCCACACCCCACCCTGGCCCAACTATCAACCCACCTACCAGCCTGACCTAATGACCCCCACCCTCACCTAACTACCAACTTGGTAGTTGGGCCAGGGTGGGATGTGGTCACTGGGTCAGGGTGATAGGTAGGTGGAGTGGTAGTACCAGGCCAAGCCACCGACCTACAACCCTGACCCAGTGACCCACACCCCACCCTGGCCCAACTATCAACCCACCTACCAGCCTGACCTAATGACCCTCACCCTGACCTAACTACCAACTTGGTAGTTGGGCCAGGGTGGGGTGTGGTCACTGGGTCAGGGTGATAGGTAGGTGGAGTGGTAGTACCAGGCCAAGCCACCGACCTACAACCCTGACCCAGTGACCCACACCCCACCCTGGCCCAACTAGCAATCCACCTACCTTACAGTAAAAAAAAAAAACACAACAAAAAAACACAACAACAATACAGCCCATGATAATCCTGAAATATTGAGCCAACAGTGAAAGTTGTTAGGCATGGCACTGAGCATAGTATATTGGTGTTCAAAGTGGTACCATTGAAGCTAACATGGTGCATGGTAGAATAGATACATTTTAGAAAAGATTGTCAGGTGAAATAAATTAAACTTAAAATTAAATGTTGGGTTGTCAAATTGGTATTATCATTATGAAGAACAGGGATTATCAAGACAACTTTTGAGAGTAGGATGCTTCATTTTCAGGCTGTCTCTGTTGAATAAATTATAGTTGGTAGTCATCTAAACACCTCAGAACAGTGGTTGTTAGATTGGTATGATTAGGCTGTGGATAAGAGATTGATAGAATGACACTATGGATTAGTGGGTGTTAGGTAACCGCACTTGTTCTTTTGTGTGGTGAATGGTGGTTAGGCAGACTTACTCTTTCGGGTTACCACACTTGTTCTTTTGTGTGGTAAATGGTGGTTGGCAAGTCCTATAGTTTAAGAGTAAATTATATGACTTATACTGTTTAAAGTAGAATAGACATCTACTGTTAAGATGGATGATTAATGGTTAGAGTGATACTTCACAAAGGGATGTACTGTGGAACTTCATCTGAAAGAGTTTGGACTGCAGGACATCCAGTGTTAATTCAAGATCTGTTTGGAAGGTATAATATGTACTTTTAATTTGTGGTGGTGGTGGATGCAAAAGTTTTATTAATAGAAATCATTGTATGTGTGAACATACTTCTACTTGTGGGTGAAGGATGGTTCATAATAGGACACACATTCCTGAATGAAGGTGCTTGGTTGTAAGATTGACAATGTTGAATGGAGGACTGAGAGTGTTAATGCCAGCAATATTGATAGGACTATCACTTTAGAATGGAGGCTGGTGGGTGCATTCTATGAATATGGGCCTACATAGTAATTTCAATGTAAGAGTGTGTCGCATGTGTTTTTATTTTTGCATCTTCTCCACAACTCCTTTAAAAGAATATATGTCTTATGATTATTGTGCCAGTTAGTGATAGAACTGTCATAGTTGAGTGGAGCATGATTAGTGGTTGGGCATCTAATATTAAAGGGTCACTGTAGTTCAAGAAAAAAGGCACTTGTTTATGAAATATGTAACAAAATAACAACATAAGCAACTATTTGAATTTTAAAGACTTATGAAAAGCAAGTTCAATTTTATCTTTGTGTTACATCATTTCCTGAGACCTAGATTATAAGGGTGTGTTTTTTTAACTGATTCGGTGGATTTTATTGGAAACTGGGGGGAGGACAAAAGGCTTTGTAAGATAATTGGATCTGACTTAAATTGACCCCATACCTTTTACCCCTCACAGAACCAGAAGAAGGCAGTTTGTGTCAATCAATGCAAGCATTAGTCTCCAGAAATGGGAACAATACTCTCAGACACACAGCTTCCAACAAATTACCATGGATATCTCCAAGATCCAGCAGAAGAATTAGTAAATACCAGCTTTATGCCTTTTTCCATGGCTAATTATCCTCTCAAAGTTTTTAATCATTTATATGTTTTCATTGTGCATGATCCTTTAAGTAAACAACAATATATTACTAATCAGATGTTGGTTTGTTCTATTGTGAATAGCAGGTGTTAGAAATGTGACTGTTGAGAGCCATAATAGGTGCTATTTAGTGCAGGATACCATGGAAATAATTATACACGCGAGTAAGGAATATAATTGATAGAAGTTACATTACTGAAGAAAATAGCTTATGAATACTGTAATTAGTAGTTTTTCAAAATCATAAACAGCAGGATTTATGTATTTTTTATTATTACCAATAAATCTAAGAGTATACCAACAAACTCCATGCTTTTAATTACGCAGTAATCTTGTTCCATGTTTTACTACATTATCAGTAACAGACAAAACTAATCATATAATCATATGGATAACAAAAGACAAACTAAATTGTACAGATCCATAGAAACAGAAAGCAAATTGAACTCCAACTGAAGCCCCTGGGATGGGGAGTACATCCTTGCACCTCCTTTTACCCTTAATGTATAGTGAATTTGTAATATCATCTACATAACTAAAACAATGTAAAATAGGTCACAATTAGGTAATGTAATAAGCATTCAATGTAATGTTAAATAGTGTCTGGTTTGGGGTAGGCCTTCTACGGTCGGTTGGAGCATATTAGATAGTAGGACTATGATTGTTGACAGTGGTGATGGGTGCTATACAGCAATTTTTAGAGCAAACAATTGGGACAGAGAATAAATATTGTAATCTGCAGGTTTCATATAACATAGATAGCAAGAGTTATAGCTTTTAGTTTGTAGTGTTTGAGTATAATACAATTATTGTGCATTGGGAGTGGACCTTTGCTCATGAGTGAGAATAAAAGTCAGTGGAACCAATGTTTTGAAAGGAGAATGGTGTGTGATAACAATGTCTCTCTCAAGGTGTATATATAATTGTTGGTAGTACCATGGTTATTCAGAGGTACATTATAGATGGAGTATTTAGAAGGTGGACAACTGGTCCATATTTGTACCAAAACTGAATTTACATTGTTGATACATCTTAGTATCATAGCCTAATGGAGTAATAGATTTCAAAATGCCACTCGATGGCAAACTCAAACCCTCCTCCATATTAAAGTGAAGAACAAAAGAGACTGGTCAAAACCCAATTGGTAGATCCCACTGCAACATAATCACATATATAGTTGTCATAACTGCGGGTCGTCAAAAGTTGTTGCTAAGGCGCTCCTTGCCAGCAACTGCGGACCTCGCAACATTTACAGACTTACGACACACAAATACGAGACGCAGGATTTCGAAAAAAAAAACATTACAACCTTGCAAAATTACGACTTTTTACCGGCCGACCCGCGCGAACCTCAAAACATTCAAAACACAATAAATACACTCAACAAACACATAAAAAGCTCACCCACAGCAAGAGGGGCACCCAGGACCTCTGCAAGTGAAGTTACACCTCCATTTAAGTCAAAATTCAAGAGTTTAGACACCTGAAAATCACCTAAGCAAGAGATAAAATGGCCGCCAAAAAAAACGAAAAGGAGGCTGCAGGACCCTGAACACGCAAAACACCACCAAACACCTATGGATATTCCGAAAAAGCCAGACGCGGTCCAAGAACAAGGACGGTAAATCACCAACAGCCGCGTACCACACATTAGGCGCCATTTTACAACACTAACTTACACAATGCGGAAGTACACAGCTACCCTAACAGATTTTACTCGCGCGCGCACACTATTTACACTACACACTGCACACATTGCTGACACTTACACAGCAGCTCCACAGCACTCAAAACACACATTGTATGCTGCAGCAACATGAAAACAGATTGTCAGCTCTTCAGCATAATGCGTCCTGCATTTATTACTTCAAAATAGGTAAAGTATATTCCTTTATTAATGTATTATTTAGTTCATTACCATACACCAAACAGCATTAGCTCACTTACAATTTGATTCCCGTCATTTTTTGACGGGCAATATTCTAGTTTCATATAAAATGCAATATTATTATTATTATTATTATTTTTATTTATATCGCGCCAACATATTCCGTAGCGCTGTACAGGGTGTTAGTACATGGCAAAAAACAAACTTAACACCTTAAAGAATAGAGGGCCCTGTTTGTGAGCATATAATCAAATGTACGAAGAGCTTGTTTCCAAGACACGGACACACAATTGAAAACTCGCAAACTTACAATCTAAGGGTTTAGGTGGGATACAAGAGGGTGACAAATACAAAATGGCAACGTGAATGCAATTTGTTTAGTCAATTGGAGGGGTCTGTGAGCTGTACTGTAGATTGTGGGTGGGAGTGTTATTAAGCTGTGGAGTGTGCAGTTGTAATTATAAAGGCTGAAGGTGATAAGATTTTTTAAATAGGTGTGTGTTTTAGTAATTTTTTTAAGGTTTTGAGGCAGGAAGTTAATCTAATGGAGCGAGGCAAGGAGTTCCAAATAGTAGGGGCAGGTGATGAGAGAGGAGGAAAGAAGAAGGTCATTAGCAGAACGAAGGGGGCGGTTGGGAGAGTATTTTGAAACAAGAGCAGAGATATAAGGGGGTGCATTGTTGTTGAGGGCTTTATGTGTTAGGGTCATGATTTTAAATGTGATTCGGGAAGCTATGGGAAGCCAGTGGAGTGATTGCAATAAAATTGAAGCTGTATTTTTTATATTCTTAAAAGCACAGTTCTTCAAAAGAGTATAGTTTACGTATAGGCGTACAGAGGCCCTTTAATAATAGAGACCAGCTGAGAATATTTGAACAGAAAAATGCATAGTTCCAACAGGCTATAATCAAAATGAGAGACACATATCTAGTGTCATCTTAGTACATTGCAAGGGAGTGAGACAGAGACAGTACAATCACACAATCATAATGCTTAAACAGCATGAAATCATAAAACTGGCAAAAAAGCAAGTGAAGCATGGTAGGCCTGTGATTCATGTGCAAATGCCCATCTCCCGCTGGGTAGGAGTGTTTGTGCTCAGTACAGAGCATGATAAATACATAAAAATACTTATCAGATTTTCTCACTGGTTATATAGAATAAGTGATACAGGCGCTGCAAGGTGTCTGGAAGCCAAAGCCGATGACTGCAACTGAATTTTCACTTCTTTCGAGAAGCTATTTTAAAGTTTTGTCTAAATTCTAACATATATAAAGATCAAAATAGTGTAATATTACATGCAGAGATGTCTTAGATATAGATTTTGTATTGTAAAAAAAAACAACTATTTGGCCCATGTAAATTACCAATTTTATCTACCTAAAAAGCTTGGTTAAATAAACAATCAGAATGCTTATGACAGACATGATTAGTTATTTTACTGCATTCCCCCTTACATATCATATAACCAGTTTCCCTTCTGTACTTTTCTATACATATTAAAGCCAAGAAGTCTTTACTTCTAAATTTTGAAGTTTAGGCCACACATAATTTTGGTTGTCGTTCTTTTTAAAGGGCCTCATTCAGATGCGATTTGTCCAATTGAATAGGGCTCTATATAAGCACATAGCATATTTTTTTACAGAAGTTTTAAGTTAGTGAACTTCTATCCAAAAGCAACTAAAAACTTCTGTAAAAAAAATATGCTCTGTGCTAATATAGAGCACTATTCAATCAGTCAAATCACAAGTGAATGAGGCCCTAATTCAGTAAAATACTTTCTGAGCTACTGTCTCCAGAACTGGACACAGTGAGCCAATCAGCTATGATAAACCATTTCCCCACCTAATGGAAGGGAAAAAAATGAAAAAAACATAAATAAAGAAAATGTAGCAAAGCAAAACAAAATATCAAATCAGCAGATGAAGCTCAAATGAAACCTTGTGGGGGGATACCGAGCAGAGTACTCCATCTATAGCCCCCATAGTGGTAAACTCTGACATGCTGCCAGTGGTCAAAGCCAAGTGGAGCGCACCAGTGCCGAGAACATGGCCATCCAATAAACTCTTCATCCAAATATTGCTTGGTGGCTCTAAGGTCAGGAGCAGGTTGACGAGGAGGTCCCTGGCTCTCTTCCTCCGGGACACCGGGTGCCCAAATAAAAATAAGTGAGGGGTAAAATGCACCTAGAAATGCAGGAGGATGTGCTTCAACAGTGATAAGTGGGTCTGCAGTCTGGCACAACTAAAATAGCAATGGTGCATGGACTCTCCCTTGCCATAGAACTGGTCTCAGTATGTCAGTTAATTAGTTAAAATACCTACATGTCTAGAGGTACTAACAACTGCTGAATGATCAACCAAATCATTGTGGCTAATCCCCTATCCCAGCATGTTCTTCCATTCCATGCCCTGTGGTTGGATGGTAACAGGCAACAAGATAGTCTTCTTTATGGAGAACTGGCATGGCGTAGAGCATCTGGATGTGTCTTCTGTGGTTTATTTTTGTCTAAGCCAACAAGCTTCAGGCTTAAAGTGACACAGCATAGGTCCAATGCATGGTATAAGTCAATATTACAGGTTATACTCCATCTACTGAATATTATAAAAAAGGTCTTACTGGAAACATACATTAAACCATGTTGTTGTTTTTTCTTTCCGATCCACCTACCAGGCAAAGTCATATGTCTTACTAATAAGAGATCAATGATAATTGCTGACCTGGACCCATAATCTACTGTCTTCAGCGGAAGTCATGTGTAGAACAAAAAACTGCACATGCTCACAACTATCTACACTAAACATGGCTCACCCCAGTTTCGTCCTGGAGCGTCACACACAGACCTGAATTTGAGGATGTCCTTTCTGTGCACCGGTTAAGCAATCAGAATGACTGAAGAAACAATAGTCTTGGATTTAGGCAGCATTTATATCCTCAAATCCTGGCATTTGTGTAACTAAAACTTGCCTATTTTTGGCTATGATTACCAATGATCGCCTATTAGCAAGAGAAATAGTATTTGCTTAGTGGGTGGATCCAAAAAAGCTGAAAATGTACCATATGTAAATGCAATTTTTTAATAACATCCAATTGATAAAGTACTTGTTATTAGTTATAGTTTTTTTAAATTATACCATATTTGGAGCCGCCATGTTGTCACTTTAACTCTTCTACGTGTAAAATCCGTATTGTTCTCGAATCTAATTGTATCCCAGCAGATGGAGCCACTGCTATCATGTCCTCATATTGTTTTAATGCTTTCCAGCAAGGATAACACAGTGTGTTTGCTTTTTTTTTTTCACTCTCCTAAAGCTTTCTCATCGTGCTGAAATGATATATGTGTCTGCATGATCTCAAAGCCAGGGCAATTTAAAACAGGAATTTATGGGCTCCCTTAATGTATGAGAGGGCATAATTTTGTCAAACTTTAGCACATATGTAGGCTTTTTATGACAGTAATTTACTTCTTCACTCTATAAGTAATATGACTTGCAGATAAAAAACTTAGGTCAAGCATCTCAAAAATTAGATGAATCCCTTCAAAGAGACATAAAATGTAAATAAATAAAAAAGCTACGTTCTAGCTTACTTTGTATGATGGAATTATTCCTTGGGATAAATCATAAAAAGCGATATTTCTGTAAAAATAGAACTTCAGGCAATTTTGACCTCTCCCCGGTGACATTATTATTACCGAGGATTTCTGCTGAAAAGTCTGCAATTGCAATTGTTCTTTTTATTTGTTTTAACTACATGATGTAGTAATGAATACAGATCTGGTTAAAAATGTCAAATGTGCAAAACGCACTTTGTATGTATAAGGAGGGAATTATAAAAATGTCCAGACTTTCCAAACCTGTTCCCCCCCAAAAAAAATGTGTGACCCCCCAAATAAATATATATGGAAATTGCTATTTAATTATTTCTTTTTGAATTACGTTTGCAAGTTTTGTGTTGTTTTTATGTTTTGAAGAATAAGAGTTATTTAAAAGTAATTTTTAGTGTAGTATTAATTCACCTTTAAATATCCACTGTGGTCAAAAATGTTAAAAGCCACTTTGGGGGAATTATACTTGAAAATAGGCAACATGTTTTTAGGATGCAAAGTATAATAATACAGCCATTGCTTATATAGTCAATTTATGCTGCGGTGCAATCTACCATTTTAATTTGCAGTGATATACTTCCTGCGATTTGAGGAGGCTTTCAGTACAAATGAAAATGATACCTGCACAGAGGAAATTTGGCATGTACAACTGCCAGTGCTCTCATTCTGTCTAATGTAGCGCTCAAGGACACATGAAATAAGCTGCAAGACACAGGCGCAGTAAAGAAAATGGAAGCCTGCTGTAAAGAATGACTACACATAAAAGTACAACTTCTGAGTTTATTTATTTTACGCACCACAAATATTGGCCCATTATTATTTTTTAGATAGAATCTTCATATTGTATCTGTATAGATATCTCTTGTCTGCATTCAGCACTCCCTGATAGGTTAGAACCTAATGCCATGTACTTGTCTAGCGAACAGTGGATAGAGTCGTGGGGGAAATGGGAGATGGAGAATAGTTAGTTATATCTTTGGAGCTTTTAGTATTTGACACCTACCCCCTTCTCCCGCAATCCTCAGGATTAGGTAGTACAATGACAACTGCATCTTTTACCAATGTATTATGGACCAGCACTGGCAGGAAAATATTTTTTTCTTCTTAAAAACTAGCTTTATGATATTATTCCTGCCTAATAATGTATATGTATATGTTGAAAGATGTATATTTTTCTCATTGTACAATTATCCTTTGAAGTCTCTTAATCAAATTGTATATAATTAATAATAATAATAATTAACTGCAACTCACTAGTAGTTGGCCTTCCCGTCACTCGACTATCCAAAAACCAATTCAACCTTAAATGTGTCTGCTAGACTTATACAGCTCATCCATTGGTATTATTCTGCTACCTTCCAGCATTAAGTTGAGAATCTTGACCTTGACCCTACTGCATACCTACCAACTGCCTCTATTTTGGAGAGACAGTCCCTCTTTACTGGGTTAAAACCTCCTGTCCACCTTAAGCTCCAATATGTCCCTCTTCAATGGAAATCCCCACATTTACATGTCTGCATAGAGCTTTGTGTACATGTTACCCTTTAGCCATTTGATTAATGGGGAGGTAACTATTGCAATGGCTTACATCTCTCATGTGATCCCCAAGTGCTCCCCTAACAACCCCCCCCCCTTTGTCCCACAGCTTATGTCTCACTTCACCCTTCATTACCTCATTCAACTTCTTAACGTTTCCAGTGGTGCCTCCATCTTATATATATATATATACTTCAAATAATCTTTAAACTTATATTCATGATCCATAACATCCAAGACTGTAGCTTTAAGTGTAATAAAAACATTTTTTAACATCAATATTGTGCTCTTTCACACCACGAAGAGGACTTATAGTGAGGTAAATGGCCCTTTAAGGTCTTATGTCTTAAATTTTTCCTTGCTGTTGGAAGATACTTCTGTGGTGTGTAGCTTCTCAAATAGGCCCTGTTCACAACTATGCTCTTGATACGAAACAATATGAAGGGAAGGGGGAGAAAGAGATCGCACCACCGGTTCCTAGTGCAATTCAGTCTATTTAGGCAAGGGTAGAAAGTAAACATGGTTCCCTGGTAGTCCAGTGGTTAGGATTCAGTGCTTTCACCCCTGCGACCTGGGTTTGATTTCAGTTATGGAACCAAGAGGTCCCACCACCCTGAAGCCAAGAAGGGTTGGGCCTGGTCATTACTTGAATAGGAGACTACCTAGGAGCTGTATGCTGTGGCCCACTTGAGAAGCAACTGGCAACCCACTCCAATATCTCTGCCATGAATACCAAATGGATCAGCATGGTGTGTTACAGTCCATGAGGTTACGCAGTGCTGGACACAATTGAACTAGAAAAACACACAGAAAGTAACCAAAAAGTAAAAACAAGGTACTCACTTTTACATATTACAAACTTGTGAGGTATGGCTCATGAATAATCCCACTGGACTCCACTGGAACACTCTCTCCCCCTTTCCTTTATGTTGTTTTGGATAATTGGATCTGATTTAAATTAATACCACACCCCTTAATAGTCCTAGAAACAAATGTCCCTCAAATAACTTTTCCCAAAGTATTACAAATGCCTCAAGGGTCCTGCAGAGGCATCATTTATTTTTATAATTAAAAACTATCTTTATGTCTCTTTCTTGCCTAATTATGCTCTTAGTCAGACTCAAGGGGCCCGATTCAATTGCAAGCCTGCAACTCGATCGTAGTAGGCCATATGTCGGCGGGTGTGTTGCGGGCTCCCGTTCGTCTCCAATTTTGTTGCTATTCAATTGCTCAAGCCCGCAAGTTACTGTCCCAAAGCCGAAACCAAAAACCATGCACTGGTTCGTAGCAGTTCAGTGAGGGAATATGATCAATTAAGACAGTCTGTAACATCCAATTTCGAATCAGCCCATAGAAAATGAGACTGTTATTATTACGGCAGTAAAACATGGAGGTTACCTGTCATTCAATTAGGTTTGTGGGTCTGATATGCTATCAGACTTGCAAACCCCCAAAATAAAGAGTTATGAAAATGTATGCCAATACTGTTCTAGTCCATGTGGGTGGCCTGATATGTATTAACTCATTGATACCAGAGATTGATTTAACCCTGAAATGAAACATAAAAATTAATGTAATTTCCTGCCGATTTGCGGGCTTGGGACTGTTGTGCATGTCATTCTAATGTCTATCATCGCTTTCCCCATTAAGATGCCAATTGAATAGCAAATTAACTTGCGACCTCACTTACGGGCTATTGGATTGAGAGAGAGCTCAATTGATTCGGGCTCAAGGTTCTCAAACACACACATTTAAGTGTACAGAGGGCTTTAACCGTTTACAATTGAACCACTTCACCCCTTTAAATGTAAACAACCACTTTTGCAGAAATACACTTTATATCTGTCAAATTAAAGTAAAAATAAAATAATGCAGCCTTTAATATATTATGTTTTATATTAAATTATACTGCAATTGAAACTACCTTTTTGGTTAATTTGTTTTAAACAAACTTGCTAAAAATATATTGATAGCCCATTAGCATCTAACTAGAATGAGTTCACACTGCTATTGGGAGTGGATAGTGAATGTTTTTTTTGATGTAGTTAAGTGTGAGACTTAGCAGAGTTGAGCTGTGAGCAGGCAGTGGTGCAGCAGGTGCAAAGAACCAGTTCCTACAGCAGTTTAGGGGCCTTTTGCAAACTGCAGCAGAGGGGGAAGTTTAACTTATTAGTTTAGAGGGGCAGAGCATTTTTTTATAGAAGGTGAACAACTTACACATAGTTTTGTGGTTTAAATGACCTATACAGGAAGCTGCTTTGTATAAAGAAGTTGCAAGGGGGTCACTAAAATATTTTGCACTGGTGTCCTCCATTCACTATCTGCACTATTATGAACAGCAGGGGCAGAGTTATCAGTGGTGCAGGTGGTTCAATGCACCAGGGCCCTCCTCTGAGGGGGGCCCCAGTTATGGGAAAGGGTCTTGGGGAGGGTTGCTGTTATGGGAAAGGGTAGTAGGAAGGGGAACTAGGGGAATTAGTCTTGGGGGTAGCACAGAGTGAGTTGGTACCAAGGTGGGGGGGGTCCAGCACAAAAAAAAAATGAAGCCCTCCTGGCCCCCAATTTTGGTCTTTATTCAATTCCAGGCCCGTCATTCGATCGCAGACAGCCGATTGTCTGCGAGTGAGTTGCGGGCTCCAGCTCCCCTCTGTTTGCGAGGCTATTCAATTGCTCAAGCTCGCAAGTTGCAGGCTTGAAGCGAAAACCGTAAACCATGCACTGTTTCGTAGCAGATGAGGACAGGAACATGATCAATCGAGCCCGTAACCTCCCACTTTGAAACAGCCAATAGGAAATGAGACTGTCCGAATTATGGCAGAAAAACATGGAGGTTACCTGTCATTCAAATCCGATATGCGATCAGTCTTGCAAAACATAGAAAATTATGAAAATGAATGCCAATACTGTTCTAGTCCATGTGGGTGGCCTGATATGTATTATCTCATTGATACCCAAGATCGTTTTAACTCTGAAGTTACACATAAATGTAAAATGTATTTCATGAGACTGTTGTGCAATTAATTCCAATGTCTATCATCTCTTTCTCCGTTATTTACAGTGCAGGATTGATCTTTTATTAGCATTTACAGTGCTACGAATGTGTTTAACCCCCTTGCGGGTGCTCTCTAGCACTTGTAGGATTTCCTCTTCAATTTGCGGTTTACGCGTGTGGATGCATTTGCAAACTTGGGAAAATTGAGCAATTGAATAGCGATTTGCGATTTTAGCCTTGCGAACGTGAAAGATCAAGGGCTTCTGAAGGCTGTTATTCAATTCTGCAATTTCTTAAAGCCCGTAACTCTTTCGGAGACCGCAAAAAGGCGCCAATTGAACAGCAAAATAGCTTGCGACCTCACTTACGGGCTCCCGGATCTCAAATTCGGACAATTGAATGTGGCCCTTTGTTTTTGCACCGGGGCATAACATTCTCTAGCTCCGCCACTGTTCAGCAGGGGTGAATTTGTATTTTTATTTGTCTCCAAGTGTTAGAATTTCCTCACTGAGAACATTAGTGAATCTGCCTCCTTATCTGTTCCAGACCATGCCTGCTTGTTTAATCCAGAAACCTGTCTAGTGTTGAAACTGTTAAATAGCAGAACTTTTCTGAGAATGAGAATCCTTAAAAAGCAAGACATTCTTCAGCATATGCTAAATGTGCATCACAAAACCAGTCTGTGCAATCAGACGCTGGGTGATCTTCCCTGATAATACTCAATCTAAGAATCCAATCAGGATTTCCCACTGCAACTTGGGCACTTATTCAAAATCGGAGTTTGGATGCAATCAGTTTCCCATATTGTACAAACGTTGATGTGCAGCATCTGTCCTTGTTCAACCTTTTAACTTCTTTTTTTTTCATTGCTATTTCCTCTAATGGCTTTGTTCTCTTGTCATAATTTCTCTCATTCAGATGGCATTTTACTCCATTTTCTGAGGTTTTTAAGAGTTCCTTATTCATTTTTTTTATTATTTACATTTCTTGACTACTTCAAAGGGAGAAGGTGTAGGTTACTACAGCATTAAGTTCCTATACATTGTTTAATAGTCAATATGAGGGACAGTGGCCACCCACATTTTCTTTCATGCATTTATAAAATCATGTTTTAAAAGTATTTTTGGATGAAAAATGAAAGATCCATGAGGCCAGATGTCAGCCATTTGTGGCACAAAACAGGGGCTCAGTTATTCAATTACATAGTAATTGAAGTTGAAAAAAGACATTTAGTTCATCAAGTCCAACTTTTCAGAACTCATCTGATCCTTATAAAAAATTTTTTAGGTCTTTCTAATTAGTTTTGTTGCCCTCCTCTCTACCTTTTCCAGCTTTAAAATGTCCTTTTTATGAAATGGTGACCAAAATTGTACTACATATTGCAAATGAGGGCGTACTAGGGTTTTGTATATTGGCAGAATTATATTTGCTTCCCTGGCTTCTATACCCTTCTTAATACATGCTAATATTGTACTTGCCTTTTCAGCTGCTGCTTGGCATTGAGCACTATTACCTAGATGGTTGTCCACAAATAGTGATGTCGCGAACATCAAATTTTGGTTTCGCGAACAGAGAACGCGAACCTCATCAAATGTTCGCGAACGGGCGAACATCGGCAAACCGCCATAGACTTCAATGGGCAGGCGAATTTCAAAACCCACAGGGACTCTTTCTGGGCACAATAGTGATGGGAAAGTTGTTTCAAGGGGACTAACACCTGGACTGTGGCATGCCAGAGGGGGATCCATGGCAAAATTCCCACGGAAAATTACATAGTTGATGCAGAGTCTGGTTTTAAGCCATAAAGCGCATAAATCACCTAACATTCCTAAATTGTTTGGAATAACATGCTTTAAAACATCAGGTATGATGTTGTATCGATCAGGTAGTGTAAGGGTTACACCCGCTTCACAGTAACAGACCAATCTCCCCGTTTAATGCACTGCAAACAACCGCAAACAGTCCTTTTGCACAACCGCAAACTCCCCATTTGCACAAGGTTGGATACCAAGTTAGCCATGTCCCGTTCCTTGTACTCACTGATGTCATTGAAGGTCTCTTCCTCCACCCAGCCACCAAGGGTCCTCGAAAGGTGACAACAAGCCCCCTGGGATGCCTGCTGTGTTTGGTCTTCAACCTCCTCAAAGCCACCTTCCTCCTCTGACTCCTCTTCTTCAGACTCCCAGAGTCTGGGGGCTTCCACTGCCCAGCATGGAAGATTATACACAGGTCAGAGTCTGGGGGCTTCCACTGCCCAGCATGGAAGATTATACACAGGTCAGAGTCTGGGGGCTTCCACTGCACAGCATGGAAGATTATACACAGGTCAGAGTCTGGGGGCTTCCACTGCACAGCATGGAAGATTATACACAGGTCAGAGTCTGGGGGCTTCCACTGCACAGCATGGAAGATTATACAGGTTGCCTCTGTCTGCGTTATTATCAGGTGCACCACGGTTGCACCAGATATGACGTATCACTGTGCACTGGCAGAAGTTGGCAGAGTAGATGCAATAGGCTTCACACACACGCCTCTAGGCAGGCAATTGCTATTCAATCTATTACAGTCAAAAAAGTGTTGTTTTATGTCACTGAGCACAATATAAGCTGTAAACCTGACACAGGCAGGCAACTGAAATTAGATTACAGGAAAAAATGGTTGTTTTCAATGTATGTTACACCACCAGGTATGAGTAGTGAAAATAAGCACAATATAAGCAGTTAGGTGTTAGCCTGTCACACACACACGCTGGCAGGCATAGATTACACACAAAAAATTATAAAATAAAATAAATGATGTTCAAAGTTTCCTCAATGATAAAGTATAGGGGGCGAACTGAAAAGCGCATGTGTTCGCCGTTCGCGGCGAACGCGAACATGCAAAAATTGTCGCAAATAGTTCTCCGGCGAACTGTTCGGGACATCACTATCCAAAAATACTCCAAAATCCCTTTCAATATCTGATACCCCTATATTTGCTCCATTAAGATTATAAATTGCATTTTTTTTTCCTTCCCAAATGCAGAACTTTACATTTATTTGTATTAAATCTCATCTGACATTTAGTCGCCTATTTCTCTCATTTATGCAAATCCCTTTAGAGGGAAAGTACTTCATTTTCTGATTTAATTACCTTTCACAACTTAGTGTCATCAGCAAAAATGGAGACAATACTTTCCAGTCCTACTTCTAAATGATTAATAAATATGTTAAAAATGGAGAGGACCTAATACTGAACACTGAGGAACCCCACATACCACATTAGTCCAATCGGAGTATGTTCCATTTACAACAACCCTTTGCTTCCTGTCTTTTAGCCAGCTCTCAATCAATGAGAAGACATTTACTGCAAGTCCTGTATCCCTTAGTTTGCACAATAGTCTTCTATGTGGCACTGTATCAAAAGCCTTTGCAAAATGCAAAAAGACTACATCCACTGATTCAGTTGGTTATATGATGTTCTAATTGTTTTCGCTGTAATGTGAATGCAGAAAAGTATATTGTGTTATAGTATAGAGTATTATTTTGTTGCAGGAGATGGAAATGTGTTAACAATCCTTATCTCATAAATAGATAAATATCTATAGTTACCTCCTTGTATCATCATTATAATTAAGGGTAATTTATATGAATAATACTTCACACTTGTATATTATATGTGCATTTTTTCTGAACTGGGGGCCTCATTCAATTGAGAAATTGTAAGTTACGGGTCCCCATAATGGAGCCCATAAACTAATTTGCTATTCAATTGGTGTCCTTTTGCAAGCCACAAACGTTCTACGGGTTACGGGCTGAAAATCCCTGCGGTTGTTACAACCGTAACTTACACCCCATCTAAGCCTTTGATCTTTCATGTCCGCAAGAGCTAAAATCGCAAATCGATATTCAATTACTACAATTCTGCAAATGTTTTCACACCAGTAAATGGCAAATGTAGAAGAAAATCCTAAAGGTACCAGATGAGACCCCCAAAGGGGTTAAAGACATGTCCGTAGCACTGTAAATGCAAATAAAAAATCAATATTGCAGTGTAAATGACGAATGCAAGAAAGATATTCAAATTAAGTAACAGTCTCGCAAATCGGCAATACATTTTATTTATTTTTTATGTTTCATTTCGGTGTTATATCAATCTCAGGAATCAATGAGTTAATACATATCAGGCCACCCACATGGACTAGAACATTTCTTTCATTCATTTTTATTATTTTGTACATTGCGGGATTGCAAGTCTGATCGGATATAGGACCCCTAAATGCTAATTGATTGACATGTAACCTCCCTATTTTACTGGCGTAATGATGACGGCCTCATTTTCTATTGGCTGTTTCTAACTTGGTAGTTACGGCCTTGCTTAATAGATCATGTTCACGCTCTGAAATGCTACATATGATTGAATGGTTTACGGTTTAAGCTTTTGGCCTGTAACTTGTGTGCTTGTTCAATTGAATTGCTCTGTAATTGTAGCAGAGTTCAAGCCTGCAGATGTACAGCCTGTATACCGCAAGTTGCGGCCTTGCAATTGAATAAGGCTTTGCGTGTTTAAGTTAGATGAGATAAGGCCCTATTAAATTGTCGAAATCGCAATTATCGTAGCCCGTAATGTTACTGATATTTAATTGGCCTCCTCTAGCTACCCGCAATCTATTTGCGAGCTACAGGCTGAAAACTCCTGTGTTTGTCAAAATCGTAACTCCGTCCTATCTCCGCCTTTGATCTTTCAAGCTTGCAAATGTTACAATTGTAAAATCGCAAATCGCAATTTAATTGCAACAATTCCAAAAGCTTGCAATTGCCTTCAAACTTTGTAAAAGGCAAATGTAGCAAATTATTCTACGAGTACTAGAGAGGACTCGCAAGGGAGTTAAACACCTGTTCGTAACACTACGAAAGCAAATAAAAACACAATACTGGACGTTAAAATATGGGGAATGTTCGCAAATCTGCAATAAAAAAAATATTATTTCTACGTTTAATGTCCGTGTTATATCAATCTCGGGAATCAAGGAGTTAATACATATCAGGTCACCTACATGGACTATAAGAGTTTCATCATTCATTTTTATTGATTTTTACATTGCTGGATTGCGAGCCCGATTGACGTCTAAACATTTATTGATTGACGTTTAAAAGCCATGTTTTACTGGTGTCATGATGACGGTCTCATTAACTATTGGCTGTTTCTTAATCAGTACTTCAGGTCCTGCCCTGAAATGCTACGTACGGTTACATGGTTTATGGAATTGCCTTGGCGGCCATGTAATTGCGGGCTTGTTCAATTAAATCGCTCTGTAACTGTGGCCTGTATGAAGACAACTTTGGGCTTGGAATTTAATAAGGCCCTTAATGTTTTCATGAAGGCTGAACTGATTGGTGTTAAGACCACAAGGGATTGACATGATACTATGGATTTCCTACCATGGTCCCCCCTTCTGATTCAGGGATCCAAAACAAATTCAAGTGTTTTAAAATTGATGTTAATTCATGTATTTTAAACAGAGCAATAATTTGAGGTGTATTTCAGTTTTTCTTAAAGCATGACATGTGTGAAGCCTCAATCTGCTATGCTGACCATGGTTTGTAACATCTAATGCCATTTCTTTGAACTGTTAAACCTCACTGTTGGATGTGCCCTTTTTTTTTATTATTTTTTTTTTATTATTTTTATATACTTAATAAAGATTATTTTTTGCATTGTGGTCATGTTGGTCAGAGTTTCTCAGAGCTTGGACCTTTTTATCGATGTGTTGTGTAATATTATTAACGTGTAATTCATTGTTAGTTTCTGTATAAAAAGCTTGCATTGTTCAATACACAGTTCTGGATTAGGATACAGGCCGGGTTCTTTGTGATAGTGGGATTATAGTTCCTTTCAGAATTTCTTTAATCATACTTTATTAAAAAAATATACATACAGATAATAAATGTAAACATATAATCACTAATATAGTTGTCGTACTGCGAGTTTGTAACGCTCACAAAATTGCGAGTTGCACATGCGAGCCTTGCATTGTGCGGCGAAGGGAGAGGGAGGGAGGGAGAAATAAGGAGGTAAGCAGAGAGAAGGAAGGAGGGGGAGAGAGAGCGAGAAGGAGAGGGAGGGAGAGAGAGAGAGAAGGAGAGGGAGAGAAGGAGGGGAGAGAGAGAGAAGGAGGGGAGAGAGAGAAGGAGGGAGAGAGAGAGAGGAAGGGTGAGAGGGAAGGAGAGAGAGAGGGAGAAAAGGAGGGAGGGAGGGAGGGAGAGAGAGAAAAGAAGGGAGGAAGAGATAGAAGGAGGGAGAGAGATAGAGAAAGAGGACGCACACACAGAGAGAGAATAAGCGCAGAGAGAGGGAGAGGGCGCAGAGAGAGAGAGACAGGGTTAACAGAGAGAGGGCACACAAAGAGACACAACACACAATATTTAATACAATATTAGACCTTAATTTTTGACAGGCAAGTGACCAGTAATTTATAAACATAAAAGATAACAGTAAAAAAATAATTAAATGTTGCTTTGCTTTACATAATAAAATGTTATTTATTTATATAGTCACGCCTCAACCCCTATATCAGATTTTCTGCCTCATATAAAAGGGAAAGATTATTATAAAAATGTTGTTAAAGCTAGATCATTATACTCTCCCCATGGCTTCCAAATACTGTGCGTGTCCAACATAGCCTAAAAAATATTTTATTATTTTGATTCCTAAACTCTCATCCCCCACCATAGGCCCCCTAAGCCGTACCAGCCACCTCCACCCTCTATAGGATGTCGCCCGAAAATGGAGCACCTGCTGCAGGCAGATGAACTTTGCGCACTCAGGAGGTAAGGGAAGGGGCACAGCTATGGAAAGGGAATTGGGGAAAGCTATGGGAAAGGGTCTTAGGGAGATAAGCTGCCATGGAAGGGGTCTTGGAGAAGGCCACTGAGCAAGTTGGAGGGCTAGCACTGAACATTTTTTTACAACTCCCCCTCATGGGGGCAATTTTTTTTTGCACCAGGGCCCTCCATTCTCTAGCTCTGACATTGCTAAAGATATAATAAATGGTGCAGAAAAGAAAACGGAGATAAGATAAAAAGTGGAGTTAAAAAGTGGAGATAAAACTGGAGATAAGAAGTAAGTATAAAACAGTAGATAAAAACTGGAGATAAGTGGATATGAAAAGTGGAGTTAAAGGTATATGCAAGTGAGCTGGATTATGAATGCATCTGATAGAGGAGAATTGGTAGTGTATAAAAAAAAATGTTTGATAAAGTTTGCTGAATTTCTTGCATTTGCAAACTATCAGTGTTCACCCCCTTGAAATCCCAGCTGAAATTAGCATAGCTAATACATTGTATCTGTTTGGTCTGTGAATTGAGCTGCAGCTTTCCTTTAGATCTCTGTAATACCCAGAACAAGGTATGTGTCCCTTCATCACTGATTGTTTTATCTACATCCCTCACCCCAAGTGAATTGCCCCAATGATCTCTCCAGCCCCAGTGAATTGCCCCTGAGATCTCTCCCAATCCCAGGAAATTGCATGCACTCACTCACACACACAGAGACACATGAGCAGACCTCAAATGTTGCAGGTCATTGCAGGACCATAAATGAAGCATAAATGCTGATTCACCTAAAAGACAAATATGAAGAAGAAGCTGAAATGTTTGGTTTCAGTACAATTATAATTTGTCAGAATTGATCAAGGACAGGGTGTATGTCTAAAGAACAACTGTGTAACCATTCAAGCATTTTTACTTGAATATCAATTTATGGTCCTTTAAGGACCCAGTGTAGTAGTCATCTATGCATTGCTGATTGGCTGCAAAGCTGACATGCTCACATGGGGCCTCATTCTATTATCGGCCGTAGGAGATGTGGGGCCGCAAGGACCGGCCGCAGGCTATTTGCCTATTCTATTCCCTTCCGGCCGGGGGCTCCGGCAGGCTTGCGGCCGGCGCCTTGTTATCCCTATTCCCTTCGGCCGCAAGA
Organism: Discoglossus pictus; assembly: GCA_027410445.1. Classification (NCBI taxonomy): domain Eukaryota; kingdom Metazoa; phylum Chordata; class Amphibia; order Anura; family Alytidae; genus Discoglossus; species Discoglossus pictus. The sequence goes on along the minus strand of CM050176.1, from coordinate 27,372,387 downwards.
AAATCCCAGTTGCTATTCTATTGCTCCGGGAACCCTCTCGGCAAGCACACAATTAAGCACATAATAAAGCCATCCTGCACTCTGAGGAGACAATAAAGTGATTGTAGGTGTTAGCATTCATAGCACAACATTCCCCTACACTCAAATCTGAAAATAATTTTTATTTTAATTCCTGTCAAATATCCGTGGACAAAGTCCCGAGGGCTTGGAGCACCTCAGACCCGCCCATGCTGCGGCCGGAAAATAAACAGTTAATTAAATCTCGGATTTGGGCTGATGTGCAAGCTTGAGAGGGGGTTTCTATTACCGTATTGGTCCGAATATAAGCTGCATCTTTTTTCCGATTTTTGAGCTTGCGAGTTAAGGGTGCAGCTTATATTCGCGACCGTCAAAAAATCATTGCCGATTTGCGAACTTTGCTTGCAAAATTACTGCCGGTTTGCGCGATTGCGAGTTAAGGGTGCCGATTTTTGTGCTTTAGACTGCGGTATTGAATAGCGATTTACAGTTTTAGTGATTCTAACATCCTGTAAAGCCTGTAACCTGCAAAAAAAGCTACAGTGCTAATTAGAAAGCCCATTTCTTGCAATGGTTGATCACTTTGAGAGTCTTTTTCTCTCTAATTTTATGGGTGCGGCTTATATGTGAGTACTATCTTTTTTTAATTTTTTCCCCTTGCACTTTACGGGTGCGGCTTATAAGCGGGTGCGGCTTATATTCGGACCAATACGGTAATCCTCATGTCCCCCAATATGATCCCTAGCATTTACAGAGCTTTACAGTGCCATCTTGAATTTATATTTGCTTTTAAAGTTTTCTGACCTTGCGGCCGGTTGCATGATATGCGGCCGGCCGTAAGGGGGATATCCTTGCAGCGCCGTCTATTTGAATTGCAAGGTAAAGGTATCCCCGCAAGGAATCGCAGCTTTGCGGTCGTTTTACGGCCGATAATGGAATGAGGCCCATGGACTTTTAGAAAATTGCACCCTGAGAAGCCTAGCTCAATCCTGGGGGTGTAAACATTACCTTAATGCAAAGCTAAAAAAACATACTGCATGCAAATAAATGTAATCATACACTACTAATTCCCCTCTACAGGATGCATTCATGACCCACCCCACTTTAATATGCCTTTAAAAGCTGGAGATAAAAGTGGTTGGGACATTTTTTTTTTTGCACCAGGGCCCTCCATTCTCTAGCTCAACCACTGGCTTTAGTGTTCATTTCATTCAACTAATGTCATTTATTTTCCATACAAAATGTTTTTTCTAATGGGTAAAGCATCCTTTTTTAAATGCACTGTAAAAAATGTGCATATGGTAGCAAAATGTCTATGTGTATACAAATATTTTGATAATTAATGTTTGCAAAATTAAAGGCCCAGCTAGAGCAAAATACTTTGGGCCTCATTCTATTATCGGCCGTAAATCGGCCGTAAGGCTGCGATTCCTTGCGGGGGTTCTGTTATCTCGCAATTCTATTATACGGCCCCGCAAGGATCTCCTCTTACGGCCGGCCGCATATCTTGGAACCGGCCGTAAGCTCCAAAATTTTTAAAGTCAAATATAAATTGAAGACTGCACTGTAATTCTTTGTAAATGCTAGGGATCATATTGGGGGACATGAGGATTAATAGCAACCCCCTCTCAAGCTTGCACATCAGCCCAAATCCGAGTTTACATTAACTGTTTATTTTCCGGCCGCAGCGTGGGCGGGTCTGAGGTGCTCCAAGCACTCTGGACTTTTTACATGTATATTTGACATATATAAAAAAAAAAATTGTTTACGGATTTGAGTATACGCGAATGTTGTGCTATTTTTGCTAACACCTACAATCGCTTTATAGTCTCCTCAAAGTGCAGGATGCCTTTATTTGGGCTATATTATGTGCTTAATTGGTGCTAGCGGGACCTTTTTCCTGCAAGTCAGCTGCGGCTCGCTTTTAGCCTTGCAGAGAGGTTTCCCGGAGCAATTGAATAGCAACCGGGCTTTTCTTGGGGCCGAAACTCTTGTGGCCGTTTTAGATCAAAGGCTTTCCTCCGGCGCGTGCGGCCGCAAGGGATAGCAAGGAGCCGGCCGCAAGCCTGCCCGAATCCCCGGCCGGAGGGGAATAGAATAGCCGAATAGCTTGCGGCCGGTCCTTGCGGCCCCGCATCTCTTACGGCCGTTAATAGAATGAGGCCCTTTTAAAGCAAATTTGGCAGATTTCGTTTTTTTGTCTTTAATTTACAACTATTACGCTGCAAAAAGTATACAATATATAGATGGTTGACAGTGTGGTATAACAGAACGATCATTGCACACAGTACTATTTAAAAATATAGCAACATAAGGAAAAGGCTTGTCAAGAGACTTAAAGGGAATTTGTCTGCCAATCATATAAAAGAGCAAGTTTTAAATATTCTGATTTTTTTTTATTATACAAATAAGTCATGCTGTGGCTAAAGCGCAACTTTCAATGTCCATGCAAACTGCATGTGCAACAATGTTCAGATGTCTGATCTAGTTCTTATTTCCAGAACTAATTTTTCCTTGAAAAAAATATTTTGCAATGTTTAAGGCATGGACTTTAAAATGCATGCTAAATAGTTATGAGATGTCTTTGTATATTGTATGCAATGATATTAGCTATTGTTTTATCCACATTAAACCAAAAAGAAAAGTAAAAAATCTCAACTGAGATTTAAATTGAAATACACCTGAAAATTAAGAATAGGTTATTACACATGTAGCTGATGTGGTGTGAAAACAGAGTAATCATCTCCTTGCCAACACTCAGACTAGATTTCCGTTTGGCGGTATATTCAGTCTGTATAGTTCTTTAAATATGTAAAGGTCTAGTCACCCTGTCGAAGAATGTCATATTAGCCCAGGAACAGGAAATCCTCAATTGAGATTTTTTTGGTAAGTCAACAATGGGTCCCATGTCCTCCAGAAGTTATGTAGTGTGAATCAAACCAGTGACATGTTCCACACTGTAGGTTTATTAAAAACTTGTATAGTGCATTACTGTATTATATCAACGATCCATAACAGCAAAAAAAAAAAAAGACTGTAAACTATAAGGCAGAGCAATATTTTTGCACTTTCAGAGTACATATGTGTATTTGCATTGCTCAGTCGTGTCCAACTCTCCGTAACCTCATGGATTGCAACACACCATGCTGATGCACTTGGTATTCATGGCAGAGATACTGGAGTGGGTTGCCAGTTCCTTCTCCAGTGGGCCACAGCATACAGGTCCTGGTATTCCTAGGTGGTCTCCCATTCAACTACTGACCAGGCCCAATCCTGCTTAGCTTCAAGGTGGTGTGACCTTTTGGTTCCCTGACTGGAATCAAACCCAGGCCACAGTGGTGAAAGAAGCACCTGTATCATAACCGCTGGACCACTAGGGAACCCAGAGTATATATGTATATATATATATATATATATATATATATACACATAATCAGATTATTGCAGTACATAATGATACCGTTTTTTTTTATACCTCAATCTTTAGATATATATTTATATACATATATATATATATATATATATATATATATATATATATATGCTACATATCTAGAAGAAAACATCTATTAGCTATTAAACGTACATGAACAAAAATGCTAGAAAATTCTAAGAGATGCTTTATTTGAGTACATATGCTCCCCAAAATAATACAGGGCCCTAGTCTGTTGCCCAGATCGTAATGTTACACATACTTACAGTTGTAAGTAAAATTGCCACATATTGTATTAGCTACTCGCATCCTGATTGCGAGTTACCCGCCCACAATCACTACTGACAAGCCAAAGACGCAACTTAGCGCTAGCCTCTCGATTGATTTTTGGACATCTCAAACCTTATGAGCCTCATTCAATTAAAAATCCCAAGTTACTGCCCTCCAGGCCTTTGATCCTTCTTTGCTAAAATCGCAAATCGCTATTCAATTGCTCCGATTCCCCCTTTCTAACCACTCAGTCAAGCCCGCAAATGGCAAATATCTAACCACAAGTTAATGGTACCAAGAAGGTCTCGCAAAGGGCTTAATGACAAATCGGAGCACTTTAAAAGCAAATAAAAAAGCAATACTGTACTTTTATTAAGCGTGAAAGTGATGATAGGTCTTAGAATTAATAGCACAACATTCTCCAATACTTTATTTAATGTTCAATTTTCATGTTATATCGATCACGGCAATCAATGTGAAATGCAGGACTTCACATTGATTGCTGTGATGGAGGTTGGATTTCAAAGTCCTACGGCCTTCACTTACGAGTTACGGCTTGGAGGTTGGTCATGATGATGATCTCTGTTTCCATTGGCTGTTTCTGCATTAGGAGTTATGGTCTTGCCCCCCTAATATGGGATGCTACGTCCGACGGCATGGTGTTCCGATTTTCGCGATAGACCCCTAATTTGCGGTCCCAGCCAATTGAATAGCATTGCAAGCAGAGACGAACAGGAAAATGCAACGCAATCGCAGACATTCGGCTGTTTGCGATTGAGTTGCAAGCCCTGAATTGAATGAGGCTCTATGAGTGCAACATACTTAAGGTTACACTAAATCCTTATTCTATTAGAACTTTATGTCTGGATCACAAATTAAGTCACACCTGCAAATAGAAAAAGTATCAGATAGCTAACAAAAATATTATGGTCTCCCTACATTTGAGCAAATTGTAGTTACTGGAGCCTGTAATGGAGCGTCTTTTAGCTACCCGCAATCGGTTTGCGGGCTAGAAGCTCAAAATCCCTGCAGTTGTCAAAATTGTAACTCCGACCCATCTAAGCCTTTGATCTTTCAAGATTGTTACAATCGCAAAACGCTATTCAATTTGTACAATTCCTCAAGCCCGCAAATGTTCTCATACCCATAAATGGCAAATGTAGAAGAAAATCCTACGAGTACCAGATAGGACTCACAAGGGGGTTAAACACCTGATCATAGCACTGTAAAAGCAAATAAATAATCAATACTGCACTGCAAGACGGGTAAAGTGATGAAAGACATTAGAATTAATTGCACAACAGTCTCAAGCTCGCAAGTCTGCAATAAAAAAAAAAAAATATATGTTTTATTTCCGTGTTATATCAACTTTAGAATTTATTGCAAAAATCACAAATATGCAATTAAAAATATTATTTTTTAACTGTTATTTATGTGTAATCCCTGTATTCAAGGGGTTAATACAAATCATGACACGCACATGGACTAGAGTGCTAGCCCGATAGGCAAACATTACTTATTGGTACTTATTCATGCTTAGTCTCCAATTGCAACTTACATCTATATTCTTTTATTTACTGACATCTGTTGGCTTTGTTCAAAAAGTAAATTGCGGGCTTGGTTTAATATTGTAAGCTCATATAATCGTGCCCCATGAAATCTTACTAATGAAGGCAGGGTTTATGTATAGAGGCTGAGAGACTTAAGTTATGGATTAGAGATAATAGAATATGTCTAGAAGTTTAGATAAAAAAGCACCCTCAGCCAAATGAAGTAATTTACAGGCTTCTAATAGAATAGGGCTCATAGTCAAGGAGAGGTTCTCCGAGAGTTCTTCAACGCTACCCTCTATAGCACATCTGTCTGTTAAAATTTCCCACTGGCTGAGCGGTGATGGGGATGTTACAATTAACTTATACATTTTCTACTGAGCTGATGTGAGTCACTTGTCTATTATGAAATTTTACTGAAATTCTAATAATAACTATAATATTCATAAAAAGGAGAGACACATAGATCTACCAGCACAGGGTAAGGGGTATTTAAATTGTATTAAACAATTTATCTTGAAGGCATGGTTATTTATTTTAACAAAATAGAGGATTTTTTTTACACTAAAATGTAATTTTAGTTTATTACAAATACGTCAAATAGAGGATTTTTTAACTAAAATTAATTTTTCGTTTATTACAAATAAGTCAAATTATTTATCCAATGAGCGAGGTCCACATTTATTAAAAGATTAACAAGTAATCTGAGCTCTGGTTAAAAAATACATTTATATAAAGAGAGCTGTTAAAACGTATCTAGTCTAATGCGAAGCTGAGTGAAGATAAATTTAATAATTTATTTATGGGACGGTTTTGCCTTCTGAATCACTACCTTGTTGTACTTAAGATGTGAGTTATATCATGTAGGGTCACCCAAGATGGTCAGGTCATAGCAGAGAGGTCAGACAATGGTGAAGGAACTGGAAACTCCCTCCAGCATCTTTCCCAAGAAAACCTTATGGATAAGCACGAGCAGAAACTTAACGATAAATGTGCTGTGGTCCATAGGGTCGCGGAAAGTCGGACACAAATGTACGAATAGAAGCAAAAAACAGGGAGAGTTCTTGCTAAGATTGCATTTAAACATTCCTTAACAAGACCAATCTGAAATGCCTTATAAGAAAAATGGCATTTAACTGGGCTTTATACTTAGCAAGTGCACTTACTGTGTTAATTTGTTTGAGACACGAAAATTAAATATTTTCTTTGTTGGGTAGATTCACTTTTGTTCTCCAAGAAAGTTCACTGCTCGTGGAGAGAGCTACCTCCATTGTATCCACTTAAACTGCCTTATAATAAAAAGCTCTTAGAGCTGCAAAGATTTCCCTATCTCTCGATTCACTTTCTGTGGGTGGACAATAGTGATTACAAAGATTATACCTGGATAATTGCAAATGTGGAGCAAACTATTAATTCCAACAATAATCCTGAAGGTTTATTATGTGTTGTAATACAATTCAACTGCTAATGCTTATTACTTCATTATATTCTCTATTTTGCTTGTGGTTTTTACTATAATAAAAGCTGAGATGTTAAAACATAAACCTTGGGTGAATTAAAAATATAACAAGGATATATGCATTTGCCAGTGATATATATTATAATACAAGGCAAATATATTAGTCCACTATTAGTTATCATTATGGGAAATTAAAGTTATTTCAAGACTAATAACAGCTTAGTAAATTTCTTGAAGTAGACTGTAGCTAGTTTATTAAATATAACCCCCTCCATCATAAATACTGTGGTAGCAATACTATTGTAACTAGCTAAGAAAACAGTATTTCTGCAAAATGCGCAGCACAATACCTTCAGCAAATTAGTGAATTTGGCCCTTATCGTTTTTTATCTTATATTCATTTATACTTGTTCTAAAAAGTGTAATTTTGTGAGAATTATCGCCGTCTAAAAATTTTAACTTTCCTTCTGTACTCCAGTTGTTGTTGAAAATTGTTATTTACAGTGGTATTTGGTTGGGAACATTTCTATTTATAGTATATATATTTTCTGTAAGAAATAAAAATATGCATTGGCTATGTGCTGCTACTGGAGGATCATTAGTAATCACTAAATAGAATTTCTCTAAAAACAGGTAAGAAAACACCCACAAAACATGCCATTTACTATTAATAATATAATTAAATGTATTTTTATTCTTTTTTCAGTTAAATAGTTACATAGTAATCGAGGTTGGAAAAAAAGGACTTTAAATACATCAGATTAAATACATCTGATCCTTCTAATATGTGAATTAATTGTTAATTGAGAATTACAGTTAGAATATAATTGTTGGTGTATAGAATTACTCTTAGAATTTAAAAGCTTGCAATCTATATAATAGTTTGAATTTAAATAACTTGTAAGCATTCGAAATAACAATTATTATAAAAAAGGCATTTATTTTTAAGAAAACAATAAAAAATATATATATCTGCATCTGCTATTGCATTGAACAGTATTTGTGTATTTTTAGCTTGTATTCACCTTAAAAATATAATTAGGTTTTAATTATAAAATTCCTACAAAACAATATTGAAGTGGTACCTGACACCAGCAAGGCTAAAACTAGCAGATCCATTTTTGACTGGGAACTGCTTGAGGGGATGTAGCTCTATGGGAACACTCCTTCACACTTTATGGGAGTGCCAACAAATAGCCCAAATTTGGTCGGAAACATTTGACACCCTAGAGAAACTGTGGGGCAGAAGAGGATTTACTAGTCTTTCCCGTTACTGGTCTCAACAAGGAGGCCCAACTTCTTATCAACCAGATATTCCAAGCAACAAGAATTACCATCACTACATCTTGGAAGAATCCTATCCCCCTGTATAGAGAGGTCCTAGCCAAACTTAAACACATACATTCTAAGTATGACTAGACGGTAACTACAAAAAATGGGCTTCATGCTGGGATATGTGGGAGCTTCCAATTTAATGGGATTAATAATCATTAGATACAAATGCTAGCAAGCAAGAGGTATACTAAAGCAATGCTTCCCCCACCCACCTCTTCTTTTTTTTTTCCTTCTCTCTCTTTCTATCTGTCTCTCTGTCTAGTTATTTTATGTCTTTCTATTTTATCTCTCTTCTCTGTAGGGCTAATTGGATATAGCATACTATATCGTATCTTATATTAAAGGTTCGTAATGTTCACAAGCAAACAATAAAAAAAAAAAAAAAAATGGAAAATGTTGGGAAAAATGTCCTCCACATTTGTACTTTCTTCAGTATGTTCTTGCTATATATTATGCATCTAACATACTACTGTTTTTTGTTTTTTTCTTTCCATTAATAAAAATTATTTAAAAATATATATTTATAAATGGGTTTTGTTAAAAGCTAGATCTGCGTATTTAGCCTCTAAAAATATAATAATAGATTTATATAATATAGGATGCACACAAAGCCTGTACAAATAGCTGTGCTTATGAACAATTTATTGGGAGTTTATTACACTAGTAAAGGTTACAGCTTTCTATCTATGTCAAATTGGTTGGTTTAGTATATCTAGTCCACGGAAAAGGTTATTAGTTTAATGTTAATGTTTAAATAAATATAATACAGTCTTCATGAGCTAATATGGATTATGGGGTTTTACAGAAACAATGCGGGTCTTGCATTGTTTTGCAGCAAATTGGGTCCACCAAGTGTGAATTTCAAATGTACTTAATATCTAATAAAAAATGTATACAGTGCAGATGTCATTCCAGATACATTTTATTGACTGAATGCCCTGGTGATAAAATTATAACAATCATTATTATTTTTTCATCTGCAGCACATGTTGCCTTGCTATTTTTTATGGCTAGTGCAAAAATGGTTGGTTAGCTGCAGATCTGCTGCCACCTCAAGGCTACAGCGGGTTTATTTCTGTATATTTTATTTTCAGGCCAGATACACTGAAGGAATGCTTACCTTGTTTTTTTAAGCAATGCATGAAGCAAATTTTATTTTTATTGATTTTTATAAGGAATCAGGAAAATTAGTTTAAATGAAACTGGTGAACAAAATATATTTGGAATAAAGCAGCTACGCTAAAAATAATTTTCAGACTATAGATAAAGTACAAAGATGGTTTTGCAATAAAAAAAATAAAAAAAATAAAATGTAAAAATTAGATCTATTATTATTATTACAGTTTTTTGTAATAGCCCCAACATATTCTGTAGCGCAGCACAGGGGTTAAATACAAAGAAAAAAAATCAATATAGTATTAAAGACAATGCAGAAAGTAGAGGGCCCTGTCTTTGAGATTAAAATCTGGTAAAAAAAAATTTAAAGCACCTTATAAGATTGAAAACTTGCAAATGTATAATCTAAAGGGATTGTGATACTAATAAGATCTATGGATATTCCAACTGAGCCCACCAAGAGACACAAAGAAATTGCCACTCATCCATTTTTATTTGTTATATTATGTATGTCATATTTAGTTGAATGTATGTTGTATATGGTTTTACATATACATCCATATTTACTATCAGCCTTATTAAATTGCGATTCGGTAAATTTAAAAGGGCTCTATTTAAGCACATAGCATATTTTATTTACAGAAGTTTTTAGTTAGTGAAGACCTTGCTTTTGGATAGGAACTTCTGTAAATAAAATATGCCTTGTGCTTAACTAGAGCCCTTTTAAATTTACCGAATCATAATTTAATAAGGCTGTATATATATATATATATATATATATAATATTGCAAGATATACCGGTATATATATTTGGATATAGTGCACATACAGGAAGTTACAGATGACCTGACTTACAGATAACTCGTACTTAAGAACAGGCTTTTTGTATGTGTTTGTTTTAATTAAAAGGAAAAGAACAATAATTTCTTGAACTTATTATTGCAGTACTATTATTATTATTACCGTATTACACTTATTATTACCACATATGAGCGATTATAGTATTGTTATTATTATTATCATTATTATTATTCATCATGGATCCGAGTTACATACAAATCCAACCTAAAGACGTTCTCCGGAATGTATCTAGTCCTTATATATTGTATATGTTATGTATTGCTGTCATATATATGCTTATGTTTGCTGTCCTGATCCTATTCCACATCATTGTGGCAGCTCTTTAAATACAACTAAATGGAGATCTCAGTTACATATCAAGGTAATTAACTGAGTGTACATATAAAACTTCAGTGGTCCTTTACGTACATTGAAGCTGGATGAAAAATGGAGGACTTTATAAGGATTACATGGACACAGACCAGAACATGACTTTCCCAATGTGATACCTCCTAACATTTCAACAGGCCAAAAAGGGTCACATATTAAAAAGAAAACAGAAGCACTACTTGATCGTGAAAGATAATACGAGAAACAGTGAAGGAAAGATGAAACGGATGGCCTGGAATAAAGGGAATTGTCCTTTAAATGTTAGACTGACCACTCAAAAGAGGAGCATTTGGGGCACTCTAAAATACAAAGAGTTCAGGGGTATGAATATCTGTTAAATATAATGAAACCAGTGTAGCCCAAAATCAGTGGAAAATGTAGTTGCTACTACCCACGGTTAGCAGTAGGATCTCACATGGACTACGCAGATTTAAGGTAAAGGCTTTCACAATTTGCGTGGTATTGTTTGATTTTTTTTCTGTAGGGTCAGTTTGAAGTTGTTTGGAAAACTTAGGTTTGTCTCCCTAAATGCTAATGGTAACTGTACAGATATCCCTGCCCTCTTCCCCATTATATTACACATCAATTCATCCCTCAAACGATCCAGAAGTAACTCTTTTTTTTTTGCCATTTTAACAAAATATAAATGTATAAAATATTGGTCATTTTAGGAGATACAGTGAATAAGCGTTTTTTGGGAATTCTTTTTTGGGTATTATTACCTATATGAGTCATCACTTATTTATTATTACTTTTAGAGTGTTTATGTTGAAAAATGTATATTTGCTAGATATGGTTTCTAATTTTACTTGTGTTAAAATGTATAATAAAAAAAGAATATTATTACATTGGTTATTATTACATTATTGTATTTTGTGCCTGAGAATATTCTTTTTATTCTTTTACTTTCCAAGTCAGCTGCATTATACTGATATATACTTCAGATTTTCTTTTTGAATAGTGCAATAATATAATTTTGTATGTCTTAAATATGTTTCTATTGCTACAGTCTGTTGTGATGAGGCGAGTAAGCTTAAGTGAAAGTTGCAGTATTACTGCCTGTAACTACTACAGTAGCGGAGCAAAAAGAGAACAACAACCTTGTAATGAAAGAAGCTAATCAGCAGCTAATTAGAAAACAATGTGGAATAATTACATATATAGCCAAAGATTTATCTACTTACTCAGGTATTTCAGCCCAAATTCCAAGTTTCGGGGTCAAATCCTGAAAATTACCAGATTGGTCTCTTGCTGAAATTCAGCTGGATCTTGTTCGTGTTTTTATTTGTTTCTGAAGGTCATTGATAGAAAAGAGATCTCAGCCTTATTTATGAAGATTTGTTCTCGTCCATTAGAATGTATAATAGTTTTGGCGGTTCTCCCACTCTCTGTTCTTCCTACGTTCATCACCCATGCTCTTCCAGTTTGCAGGCGCAATCTTTGACGATATCCCTTTTTTTCCATTCTTCCAATCATTTCTGGCATCTCCACCCTTATTCCTATCAAATATGCAACTATCATCTCATCAGCATTATTCAGTTCCTTTGATTCCTTTCACCCTTTCTCACAAGCTTTCTCAAACATTGACACTACCTCCCAAAAGAAAAATGGGTCTTCTATACTCCAAGCAGAACATCTTTGCAAATACTCCCAACCTCATCTGTGCTCCTACCCCTCCCTTCTCTATTTTTTTTACCTGCCTTGTAGCAGTTAAGCTGAGATGTTTCCATGCCCTCCTTATATCCTTAGCCCCTGCCCCATACCAGTTATTCTAATCTTAAAAAATTACTCCCAACCCCCATTATTCCTTCCCAGCCAACAGCCATTTTTACAGATATCGGCCTGTACCTCACTTATTTTCACCAAAAAATCCTAACATCCATTTAAAAATATATTTAACCCTCTTCATAGCACACCAGAACAGTAAATACTCACCACCACCATTCCCTAAAATTATCTTTATGACCCAGGTCCATACTACCATAACCATCTTATGTCCCTCAAAACTTCCTTTCCTTTAAATTTATTCCGGCAGTCTCTACTTCTACCCAGCTCTTATTCGTTCTTCGGACACCTTTTCCGTGATTCCCCTTCACTAAATAAGCCCACGTTAGACATCAGACAGGCCCCAAATCCGTACTTTTTCTATGCCTCCATGACGACATATCTTCACATTCGATTAATGGTCTGCAACTTTTGACGGTTTAAGAGCCAAATAACACCAGATCTTATTGTAAGGGATCAAAAAGCCCATGTTTATTATAAAACCTTTAAATCAGAGAAAATTGTCCCTTTTGCAGATGACAGAAGAGCCATATGTTGATCGGTACTGAACTACAGTTGCTCTAGAGCAAAATTGTTGACCACTGCCAAAGATCATGGTCACATTCCCTGCTCAAAGTGAACAATCTTTCACTCTTAGGTCACCATTGATCCCAGTTATGATCTTTCCTGACCATAACCCCAGTCCTGTTAACTTAGTGGGAAAAACCCAAATCACAGTACACTCTGGCTTCTGTCATCTGGCTTACTGCAACCAAGAAACTATAGTGTCTGGTACCATTTTGAAACCCTGAATCAGGGCTTTATAAATATCTATATAAAATCTGGTAATAGTACAAACAAATGTATCAAAGTACATCAAGAATCACATGAAAATGCACAAGGCTTTTCTGATGATTCATTAAAGCAAGTTTGGTTACTTATATAAAAACTTGGATTTAAACTGACTGTAGTGTGGTAAAAATGTCAAACCCTTGTGAAGAATGTAATAAAATGAAAACCTTAGCAGATATGCAAGACAGGAATATAAGAGCAATTTAGAAAAAATACTGTATTATATTTAGCTGTCTGCTTGACTCAAGGTAAATTCCTGCTTAAACTGCCAGTCTGTTTGTAGCTTGAGGCTTAAGGTTATCCTGTGGGGGCTTACTGTACCATTGAGTTATTTTGTGTGAACTAGAGAAGCAGTTTTCAACCAAACTGCATCGGGGTCTTATCTGAGTCTCCGGTTCTAACCATGCTTGCTCAATCACTTCACGATGGCTTCTGCGCCACATAGCCAGCAATGCACAACAGTCAGTGTTTTAGGTCATGGTTGGCTGGCTAAAGTTAAGCTGGCAGTAGAACTACAAATAATACTTTTCTCATTAAAAAATTTCAATCATTAATTTAAAGGGCCATTGATGTCACCATATGTACTCTACACCATAAGATTGAGTGTGAAAACTATGTGGAAAAGTGTTTTCCTTTATAAAATGAATGCTGAATCCCTGGCGTTATGATCAATATACGTCATGGGATTTTAGTGTGTTGCCCTGAATCATTAAAAAGAATTGTAAGAGCCCTGTAAAAGTGTTATGAAATTCACTTACCTCATGAACTTACTACATCCAAAGGGTTGTATAAGTTTAATAAAGTCAGTCCCTGATATTGTACTAAGGCACAATGTAAAACGAATATAAAGATGTGAATGATTGCATGTGGAGAACATGTGCATTTTGCTCTAGTCTTAGACAGTGATTGTGTTTATGGTGTGCAAGCATCTTAAATACAACAAACATTTCATCCAAAAAAGCTGAGCTTTTGGATTACCTCATCAATTAAGCATTCATACTAATTATTATTTAGTATTGGGTTGGTTCCTGACCCTGATTATACATTCCATCTAGACCAACCTTCTACTTGTCCTAGTATCAGTTATGAAACTTTGCGACCTGCATCTCACGATACATTGTATCACTAAGATTTCTGCTTATGGACCTTTTAGAACTTGACATCCACTACTGGAATCCATACTGCCCTGTGTGTACATTGTAATAATTAAGCCATAGTTGATTCCGTAAACTGTGGTTCTCCATGCCTGATCGTACCTGTCAGGTGAAGGTTTCACTCAACATGTGTCTGGATTTCCAAACAGAAATTCTGGTCAGCTATGGCAAGGTTATGTCATAAGAACCCACATAGGATCTCTATCATTGAATCCAGCTTAAAAATTCTGCAAAGAAAATAAATCCAGCAGTAGATTTTGCTGCACAATTCCATCGTTCTGTCACCGATATTGGATGGAAAGAACCTACTTTGTGACATCAGTTCCAGTTAGGTCATTTGAAAAATTGAAGGATGAATTCATTAGAAGGCCCTTTTCAGAAGGGTTGATGACTTATATTATTCACATAGACTAGAGACTGAGAGAGAGTGGAAAAAAATAGGTAATCTTCTGCTTATTAACAAGCCACCTCTGAGAAATGACCTGAACATTTTTTTTATATTTTTTGACTGATACCAATGCATTTTTTGAGCATGACATTGATTGTCTCCTTCAGAAAATGCTTATAGTAGAGAGAACTTATGTATTTTCTGTGGAAGTCTTGGACACTTCTTACAATCCTTTTTCTAGGAATCGCGCTGCTAAGGGGAAAACCCTTTCCGCGTCTCCTCCTTTTTCTGCTGCTTTAAATTCAAAGACAGCTATACTTCTCACAATACCAGTTTTTGTGATTTGTACCACTTCAATTACAGACAAGGGCTATCATTTACTTCATAGAATGTTTTAACTCAATTGACATCATATTGGTACAAGGTTACCATACCCTGAGACCAAACCAACACAAATACAACATACTAATAGCTCTCCAATAAAAGCTTGGCTGGCACTAGATTAATATCTCTTTTTTATGGCATTGTTAATCAGATTCATTATGAAGAAATATAAATTCATACATTTTATCTTTTACATTTTCCTTTGGTTCTACACCATTTATGGCTAAGACAACATAACCCCATAGTTGAGTGGAGATCAGATACCACTGCAATTTATGCAAGAACTTTTGTAAGAACTTTGCCCATGTATTTGATAAAAAAAAGAGGCAGGCAGCTTACCACCCCACAGGATTTATGACTGCCAGAATGATCTACTCCCTGGTGCCAATATTTTAAATAGGAAAATATTTCCAGAGGTTCATTTTAAGAGAATACCTAGATCCTGACTTGGAGAAAAAACTTCATCCTCCCTTGAAAGTTACCTTCTACAGAAAGCTTATTCTTTGTGCAAATACCTGCATCCTTGCATTGATTACAAGATGCTAAAAAATATTTCCATTAAACATAAAAGGTGCCATTGACTTGATTCTAGGACATTTTGATTAAATATTTGCTTTTGTTAGTCTCGATGTTAGGCCTGAGAGATGGCTTACAATCTTGCTCAGATCTGAAGTGAGGATGAATGGAAGTCAGCATTTAAAACTAGACATGGACACTCCACTTCATCCATGATGTTTTCTAAGATCTGTTTGCCCAATTAATTGTTGTATATATTTGTATTATTCTGGTATATTTGTATTCAATTGTCCCATTTATCAAAAAATAAAACTAGTCTTATCTTGACTTTACAGATTATTTGCACAAAAAGATTTACAGCCTTATTAAATTGTGATTCGGATCTATTTAAGCACATAGCATATTTTTTTTATAGAAGTTTTTAGTTAGTGAAGACCTTGCTTTTGGATAGAAGTTAACTAACTAAAAACTTCTGTAAAAAAATATGCTGTGTGCTTAAATAAAGCCCTTTTAAATTTGCTGAATCACAATTTAATAAGGCTGCTAGTCCATGTTAAAACAGTAGAGTTCCTTAACTTTGTCCTGTCACCATCTGATATAGAAATGAAAGTGAAAAGTATTGGTGTGTCCTTACTCTTCTTCCAAGAGTTAAGTGCAGATGTTTATTCCAAAGGTAGTGCACCTATATCAGGCCTCACTAAAGCAATGTCTTTATTTTTATGAAAACTTAAACCATAACAGATTTTTTAAATGCTGACGCAAAGGTTCACCCCTGCTCCAATTCTACCCTTCCTCACATTTTAAACTTCCTCACATTTTATTTTAGTCAAAAAGATCAGGTTAGAACTATTGTAAACACCTTGCTCTAAAGCTGAGTGGCTTTTATATTAATTTTCTCATTTTACATTCAGAAACATTTTGTAAAGTTTTCAACAAGCTCAGTTAAAAATGTGAGAGTAAATTTGTAAAAATAAACAAAAAAAACCAGCAACTTCAGCAAATAATCTTGTTCTATAAAAATGTAGATCATTGCAATACAGTGATCATTCAACAAAATAATGTTGTAATTTATCTAACCTTATGCATAATTATATACCAAAAGCTTCAAATCCCTAGATTCTTATTTTGCTAACGGCAGAATTTATCAGCAAGTATTCTTAGCAGTTCTCTAGTGGTGTTTCACTCCCAGGAGGCACCTGACTGGCCATTCAAGTGATACAACTTGGTAGTCCACCGACACTGCCTGATTGCCAGTTGCAACCACTCAAAGTGACCTGAAAAAAAGGAATATACATTTTTTAAAGTGATAAAACTATGAATAAGAGCCTGTCGCTAGATGATACAGTGATGCTGCTAGTTCTTTTTTCTACCCTAGCCCAGAACAAAACAAGGGACGGAAAATAAAAAACTTTAATTTTAATAAATTATGAAAAATGTGAACATTTGTATATACTTAGGCCACAGTGCCATACATGACATCTATTAATCAGTTTCTGTGAGCTCCACTTTTTCTTAACATGTGAGTTACCAATGTTTTCAAGGACCTCTAATTGATTATTTGTGGAGAATCCCAAAAAGTCCACATATTTCAGTATTAAACTTAAGGCCTTTTTAGTACAGAGGACCCACAGCAACTGAAGTCTCTCTACCCTGCTATGTCAAAAATAAGATTACAGTATATACTGATACCTTATTTATTGGACAAACATGGGATACAAGTAAAAAAACAATACTGATTTAATCTTACAATTAATACACATGTTGAAAAATGTAAAAACAGTGAAAAACAATGACGAGAAAGAACAAACCGATTTAGGACAGAAGAGAGTAAGGGCGCATCATAAATAAAATCACTGATCAGAGAATTTATTGTGAAGTATCTGATGAATGCACAGGGTCGGGAGAGGGATAACATATTGATTGTAGAGAGAGAAACATAATACTGGTATTCGGAAAGTACTTATATATTTAATCTATTTTTGCAAATTACACATTATACTGTATATCTCTGGCATTTGGTTATTCAGGTTATTCGGACTTTGTTCTTTGTCCTGTAAAACAGCTTCTTAAAAGTGGGAAATGGTTCATCTGTGGGCAGATAAAAGGAACTAAACTCATTTTCTGCACATAAATCCATTTTTTACAACACACCGAGTAAGGTACAACCTTTATCCTAAAGTGTCATATTCCTAACCTGTTTCTATCTTTATAATATACATCCAGCAACCAGGGTTTCAGCGGATAGGTGCCAACGGTAGAAAGAACTGCACTTGTACAACTTTCAAATAGTCTTGGATTTTAATAGTTAAAGATTTTAGTCAGAAACTGGCTTTTCTCCACTCAGTTTATAAAGTCGAGGTCCTTAAAAATTTCATTCTCTGCCAACAACCTTGAAAATCATTGGCAAGACATGAAAATGACTATGCAGTGCAATTACTTCTTTTTAAAATATGAATGTATGGTGAAATATTTTATGCATATTGTCTTCAAGCGCACCTTTAGGCCACATTTACTTTTCCACTGTCATACCTGCCATTGCGTGACATTTAATGAAGAATGTTAGCTGTGTATGACAGGTAGTAATAAAGTGCAGGCTGTGCAGACCTACTTTAGTATCCCTCATTGTATGAAAATTCGACTTACATCTAAATAGTATCACTCTTGTCCACACAGAAGCCCCTATGCATTGTTAGATTGTCACTCATAAATATTATAACTGATTCATTATAGTTTCAGCTTTTGTGCGAATACCCTTAATGTCAGTCATGTTGGCCAACAAACCATGGCAGGTTTAGATTCTTACACCTAGCAAGTGTCCATCATTGTCACTGACAAGCATACATTTTTAAAAAATTGTCACTCACGACCGAATAATTACCCCCTTACGCTTCACTGATGTGTCACTCATAAAAACTGTAATTAAACAGTAATAATTATTCCGAATGTCAGTCAGGTTATCAACCGGTTGGGTAGGTCTTCAGCCTCCATCAAAATTTAATCAGGGGATTGTTGAATTTCTCAAATTGGATATATTTTGTGGTTTATTGTATTTGAAAGTCTAGCTGTGGGAAAAAAAAACATTAAGTTTCATGCAATTCAGAATGCAGGTTACAGATTGTCGGGCATGGCATATGATTGTGTGACATTACCTTCCCTAAAATGAGACTAATAAATGTAATGTCTCATGGGGAACCTCACATATGCGGCACAGAGAATCCATTATATAGCTGGCAGACTGTCACTGATGAGCAGAGTCATGAATTTGAACTTTCAAAATCTCTCGCCATTTATTTATTTTATTTTTGTTCTGTTAACATACATGCGCTTGACCAAAACCATACATTTAATATCAACAAAAATAAAAAAAAGTGGTGCAAAACAATTTTTTTATTTTTTATTGACTGAATATATATAAAAATTTAAGGATCTATCCCGTTATGTATGCGCATGAAATCGCCAGCACTGAGAGCTGCAGTGCCAGCAAGTAGCCGCTAGATGGCGCCGTCAGGTTTTAGGGGAGGGGTATAATTATTCCCACTCCGACGTGGCGCAATTCAACGTCGCTGAATCGACAGCGAGGCCATCACTATTTTCGGCGCCGGCACTTGGCCCTCAAGGGCCACGGGCGCGCCTCTCTTAGCTCAAGGCCTCTTCTGTCAGCATGCCTTATATGCAATTCCGAAAATCGTCAGCGCCATCTAGCAGTTGGCGGCGGCACTGCTGATGCCAATCTTTTGCATAAGGGAAGAGGGAAATGACCACATTTTAATCCAGCAAGGGTGTATTTTCTGTTTTTTTTTGTTGTTTTTTTAGGTGCTTTTGCTTTATTTGGTTAAGGTTTTTCCACAGAAAATACATTTTCCCCTCATAATCACCTCACAAAAGTAACCAAAGTTGTACTAAGCACACAAATAATTGTATAAGTAGCACTTTTACTATGAAAAGTCATGTTTGACAGAAAACTAGAACTTTATTTGTTTTAAACTTGACTTGTATTTGTTTTTTTGTCTCAGGTGCACTGTGTACTTGTAAGGAGCAGCTCTGCCTCTGCCTCACACTCTTATCTGGAGGCTTCAGCAGTCTGCCGCCTCCCTCGCGAGCCCCCAGTGACGTCACGGAGGCTCGCGGCCCACCTGATCTGTCAACTTCGGTCACGTGACCCAGCTCCCGAGCGCCGCCATTTTGAAGCGTTTCAGGAGTGAATAGAGTGAGGTGTTCAGCGGTGTGTGAGGGGCGGCGCGGGTGTACGCAAAGGAACTGGAGCCCCACAGTGGGGAGCTGTGAGAGGAAGGCCCGGAGAAGAGGTGAGTTCGGCTGGGCAGGTCTTAGGGCCTGTGTGAGGTGGTGCTGGTGTGTAACAGGCCGTGTCCGGGGCCTCCTCCTCCTCTATCACTGCCTGTGGGGCTGTCCCTTTCACAGCAGCACGTTGTCAGACACGGACACGTTGTCAGGATATAAACAAAACCGACAAATGTCATTACCATGGCCATTCAGCAGATATCTACCATGTAATACGTGTCCTAAAGAAGGACTGATTGACAATCTATGTCTTCTCTATCTGTAACGTGGAATGGATGAGGGACATGTGTAAATAAAACAGTATTGTACAGAAATACTATTACCGTGCCCATTACACCCATATACATGTGCTATATATATATATATATATATAGCACATTCTCTAAACAATACTGATTAAAAAGCTATGTCTACTCTATCTGTAAGGGAAATGTGAAAGAAAACAACATAGTGCAGAACAAAACCTTGAGAAATATTACAATGTCCATTATTACACCCATATACACCTTCATTCTCTCTATAAATATATATATATATATATATATATATATATATATATATATATATATATATATATAGCACATCCCCTTCTGGATCGCTATTGTGTTGTGGTGAAGGGGCTTGTGTACCTTCGTGCAACTGTGAGCTATACCATGTAGGATCACCCAAGATGGGCAGGTTATAGCAAAGAGGTCAGACAAATTGCGGTCCACTGGAGAAGGAATTCGTAATCCGCTACAGTATCTTTGCCAAGAAAACCATATGGTAGAGCACGAACAGAGACACAGACTGATGTGCCTGGGTGCTGGTGTCCATATGATCACCAAGCGTTGGACACGACTGAAGGACTGAACAACAACAAATATAGCACATGCTCCTTATGGGTTAAGACTACACCGCTTGGAGGCAGCATCAAAACTGCAAGTGTCCGATAGATGGCCCTGTCGCGGTTTGAAGGTAAAAGGGAAACGTAGCACCCGGAAAACGTTCCTCACCCGACCACCCACATCCAGAGCCCCCATGCCAGGAACCCCACATCTAGAGCCAGGAGCCCCCCTAGCAAACCCTCACCTCGAGCAGCCCCCGTGATCCAGAGCCAGGAGCCCCCCCTAGCAAACCCTCACCTCGAGCAGCCCCCGTGATCCAGAGCCAGGAGCCCCCCCTAGCAAACCCTCACCTCGAGCAGCCCCCGTGATCCAGAGCCAGGAGCCCCCTAGCAAACCCTCACCTCGAGCAGCCCCCGTGATCCAGAGCCAGGAGCCCCCCCAGCAGACCCTCACCCTAAAGTAGTCCCCCCCCCCCCCCCATCCAGAGCCCAGGTGGACCGTGCCTGCAAAAGAGCAACAGCGCCATTTAGCGCCCACTTGCAGTTTTGCTGCTGGAGCTGAGTGGCATATTCAGTCCTTTCCCTCTTCACCATCGCAAAATCTGACAGCTGCAGTTCCTTCTTCCAGCCGACAGATGGCGCTGCCGACTTAAACATATAAGGCGCGCCGGCAAAAGAGGCCTTGAGCTATGAGCGACGCGTCCAAGGCCCAGGGGGGCCCACGTGCCCACGCCGAACATATCGATAGCCTCGCTGCCGAGTTGTGCCACGTCGGAGGGGAGAATAGATATTTACCTTCCCTGGAACTTGATGGTGCCGAAAACTCACAGCGCCCTCTGGCAGATGGCACCGGTAACTACAGCTGTCAGTGCTGCAGAAGAAATGCTAAGGCAAAGAGGGATAGATCTGCATATTATTAACCCACAAGGTCCAAATCATGTCTTTTTATTTTTTTCTTTTTTTTCTGTAACTTGGAAGGGTTGAGGCATGTTTAATGGATTATGAATGCATCTGATAGAGGGGAATCAGTAGTGTATGCAAACATTATTTTTATTTATTTGTTAGCATGGAACAATACCATATTAAACATTATTAAATCTGCCCTACAGTTTGCGAATTCTCTTGATTTCATTTTGAGAGTTAACACCCCTGAAAATCCCTGCTAAAGTTATCATAAAATGTGTAATTTGTTTTGGCCAATCACGTGCAGCTATAACATTGTTTCAATCACTGGTTGCCGTTTGTGCAGTAAGTTATCATGGGATATGTAGTCTCATGCATAAGGAAGCAAGAGCTGTCAGACATTGCTGTGTGGATCTCTGCATTTGCTGTTGTTGGTTTGAAGGTTAGTATAGGGTTAAAAACAGTACCCAATTGCAGTCTTTCTATTGGTACGTGCCAGTTGCCTATGCAGGTATCTCTGTATATATCTGTAATGTGATAATGTCAAGAGGAATATAACATAAAATCTTCCAAGAAGCACAAAATTCAGATATTTAAAAATGTTACTATGGTTATTTCTCTGGTAAATTCATAAATAAGGTAAAAAAAACTAATTTGCATATCTATAACTTGGAAGGACTGTGAGGACTATCTTGGAGATCTTTTCAAGGGTACACAAAAAGTCCTTGAGAAATGTTGAGTTGGACATTGCATTGGTAGGCACTATATAGTACATGCTCTAGAACAAGAATTCATAACTTTGGAAAGGTTTATATTCTAAACTTTGCTTTTACTGTGGCTATTCCATTGTTAAAATGTTATAAGCTTGTTAAATAATTTGTTTTATATAAATGTAACTTGGAAAGTCTAAGAGAAACCGTAGTAATGGGCATAATTAAAAACCGACACTGCTGTTATTATGTATATTCCACTAATGATGCAAGACTTTAGGACTGATTAATTATATATATATATATATATATATATATATATATATATATATATATATATATATTAAATTAATCTATCATAAATATCGTTAAGTTGGAATAACTCTGAGCAAGGCTTGTTAAGGAGCCAAAATATTCTATTTCTGCAACTTGGCATAAGAGGGACATGATAGAAATCCTTCCAAGAATGGACACAGGATAACTTCATACATGTTGCTCTGGTTATTCCACTGATATCAGTCTTATTTAGTCCATGACATGCATGACAATCCATAACATACATAATTGTAACTTGGAAGGGCTAAGAATAATATGTTAGAAATCTTTTTGACATAAGAAAAAACTGTTTTAATATGTACTCTTAAGAATAAATGACTTACAGTGGATATAAAAAGTCTACACACCCCTGTTAAAATGTCAGGTTTCTGTGTTGTAAAAAAAATGAGACAAAGGTAAATCATTTCAGAACTTTTTCCACCTTTAATGTGACCTATAAACTGTACAACTCAATTGAAAAACAAACTGAAATCTTTTAGGTAGAGAGAAGAAAAAATATAAAAATAAAATAATAGGGTTGCATAAGAATGCATACCCTTAAACTAATACTTTGTTGAAGCACCTTTTGATTTTATTACAGCACTCAGTCTTTTTGGGTATGAGTCTATCAGCATGGCACATTTTGACTTGGCAAGATTTGCCCACTCTTCTTTGTAAAAACACTCCAATCTGTCAGATTGCGAGGGCATCTCCTGTTCACAGCCCTCGTCAGATCACCCCACAGATTTTCAATCGGATTCAGGTCTGGGCTCTGGCTGGGCCATTCCAAACTTTAATCTTCTTCTGGTGAAGCCATTCCTTTGTTGATTTGGATGTATGCTTTGGGTCGTTGTCATGCTGAAAGATGAAGTTCCTCTTCATGTTCAGCTTTCTAGCAGAAGCCTGAAGGTTTTGTGCCAATATTGACTGGTATTTGGAACTGTTCATAATTCCCTCTATCTTAACTAAGGCCCCAGTTCCAGCTGAAGAAAAACGCCCCCAAAGCATGATGCTGCCACCACCATGCTTCATGGTGTTCTTTTGGTGATGTGCAGTGTTGTTTTTGCGCCAAACATATCTTTTGGAATTATGGCCAAAAAGTTCAACCTTGGTTTCATCAGACCATAACACCTTTTCCCACATGCTTTTGGGAGACTTCAGATGTGTTTTTGCAAAATGTAGCCTAGCTTGGATGTTTTTCTTCGTAAGAAAAGGCTTTCGTCTTGCCACTCTACCCCATAGCCCAGACATATGAAGAATACAGGAGATTGTTGTCACGTGTACCACACAGCCAGTACTTGCCAGATATTCCTGCAGCTCCTTTAATGTTGCTGTAGGCCTCTTGGTAGCCTCCCAGACCTGTTTTCTTTTTGGAGGGAGCTCCAGTTCTTGGTAATGTCACTGTTGTGCCATATTTTCTCCACTTGATGATGACTGTCTTCACTGTGTTCCATGGTATATCTAATGCCTTGGAAATTCTTTTGTACTCTTCTCCTCACTGATACCTTTTAACAATGAGATCCCTCTGATGCTTTGGAAGCTCTCTGTGGACCATGGCTTTTGCTGTGGGATGCGACTAAGAACATTTCAGGAAAGAGCAGCTGAACTTTATTTGGGGTTAATCAGAGGCACTTTAAATGATGGCAGGTGTATGCTGACTCCTATTTAACACGATTTGGAATGTGATTGCTTAATTCTGAACACAGCTACATCCCCAGTTATAAGAGGATGTGCAGACTTATGCAGCCACATTATTTTTCTTTTTTCTTTTTCTTCCCTCCACCTAAAAGATTTCAGTTTGTTTTTCAATTGAGTTGTACAGTTTATAGGTCACATTAAAGGTGGAAAAAGTTCTGAAATGATTTACCTTTGTCTCATTTATTTTACAGCGCAAAAACCTGACATTTTAACAGGGGTGTGTAGACTTTTTATATCCACTGTAGATACTTGTAACGTGGAGTTCTAAGAGGAATGTAAAAGAAACAAGTATTGGACAGGACATAATAACTTTGAGAAATGTTACTAGTGCTATTCCACTGATAAAACTGTATAGTACATAATAAATACAACGGATATCCATACCATAAATATCTGTTGCTTGGAAAGGTTTACAGCAAGACTTGATATGTTTTTGGAGCCAGTCACAACCCTTGATTTTACTGCTGGCTCCTAATTTTTTTAGAGGGTGGTAGAGCAAATTTAACACATAGTACAGCATGAAAACACTACATATGTGCTAAAGAGAAAAAATATACTCCCAAAACAGCAGTAAAACAATGGTTATCAGCAAAACAACATTCAGACTGCTTTGTATTTTGGCCAGTCAGTACTTCTTGAGGAATATGAAAAAACTGTATGAAGTCCTGTCTGGATGAAATATGTTATTTTGTTGATGGTACGGTGGTTTTACCACTGTTATGTGTGTGTTTGTGTGTGTGTATATATACAACCTTAATAGGTTAGTTCTATGGCCATGATAAGCCACTCGGAGAGCAACCTCTTTTAGCCACTTGTGCCCTTCACAGGGAGAAATATCCTGTAGCATATCAGTCTGGCCCCCACTCAAAACAGTGACCCAGCCCTGAAATACCAGGCAATTCTACCCTAAACAGGAGAAACAGCAAACCCCAGACGCGTTTCGGAGTTTATCTGCACCTCACTGACGAGGCCCATAAAGGTGGAAACCCGTCTGGGGTTTGCAGTTTCTCCTATTAAGGTTGGTTCGTTCTCTGATGAGCGCCTCTGACTTAGTGTTTATATATATATATATATATATATATATATATATATATATATATATATATATATATATATATATATATATATATATATATATATATATATATATATATATATATATATATATATATAAATCTTGCCTCTTCTCCCCTTCCCTTCTATATTTGACAGTCATTTATATCCATGTAGAGGATTGTAGCATTTGGATCAAACGTCCAATATATGTTCTGAAGATTACTTTGTCAGGCACTGCCTTAGGACTCTGATTTACTGGCATCTAGACAGATAAGTTTCTTGCCACTGGGTAGAGTTACTGTACTGTTTGGATATTTTGTTCAGTTTGCCAATATTCTTTTATTTTACAACACTTTCTTCAGATTGGAGCCCTGATGTAGAGGGCTACCTGTACTTTTTTTTTTTTAATAATTATTATTAAACTTGACATCATTCTCACTTCTATTATTATTATTATTATTATTATTATTATCCTTTATTTGTAACACGCCAGGATATTCTGTAGCGCTATACAAGGGTTGAAAACAAAATAAAACACGACATTAACATATGGCAAAAAAGGCCCTGTGTTTGAGCTTAAAATCTTAAGTATATTGTGCTTTTTCCCAAAGCACCTTCCAAGATTGAAAACTCACAAATTTACAATCCAAGGAGATAAAGTAGCGCTTAGGAGCCAGCCAAACATTTGTTATGGGGGATGAAATAAATATAAACATATAGGAAATATATATACAATAATTAAAAGCTGTAAACTTTTAGAGTCAAGCTTCCATGTTCCTGGGTTTTTTATGTCCTGATGTAGTGCAGTATTAGTGAATTCCAAATCCTTTCCTTTACAATATAATTTAGAAGGGTTAATGGAGATATATATATATAGATATATATATATATATATATATGTGTGTGTGTGTTTTCTGTGTATATTAAGGACCAGGTATATTTTGTAGGTTACTCAACTTATATGAACCATGAAAAAGTTTGTATAGAGAGAAATGACAGCCTTGGGGAAACACATAAGATAAAGGAGTTACTTTTAGGGGCCCTAGCTCAAAGTCTGACTTTCCAGGGCCTTACAAAATGTATAGAAGTTGGGAACTAGACTTGTTAGGAGCACTTGTAATGTTCTGTTTCACAGGTTGAATCATTTATTGATCTATATGTAATGGTTACAGGATAAAGCTTTGTGCACACACCCTTTCCTTTGGAATAATGTCTGCTTATTCACTTCTTTCCTGTTAAGCAATTATGATTCTATTACTGGGAAAAAACATAGAACACAACCCCGAGGGCATTAAGTATTTCTAGGTTACCGTTTCAAATCATTTTTTTAAAATGCTATAATAAACTTAAAATTTGACTTTGTTTGCCTACCCAACTGAATTTTAGTTGTGATTTGTGTATGTGAATGTATTTCTGATTTACATGGCATTTCACAGCCATCTATCCTGTAAATATCACTTTGGCTTTGCATGGTAACTTTTGAGCAGCTGAAAATAGTATCCTTCCTTCCCAGCCACGCTTTTTTTTTTTTTTATAAATATTTTTACAATCTAGGCGGAAACATGCCGAGGAGGTTTTCAACAGCTGCTGTAATCTCAAGATTCACCAAATAAAGCAAACCATGTGGCAAAAGCTCACAAATGTTGAGATCTAAACTCTATCTGTAATTCAAGGTGGAGAAATGAGGATTTGGATCGAGTGTTGTAATTTACACTACCAGCTATTCTGAGATGGCAAAATCTACAAATAGTGTTTAACGTGTGCAAAACATCCTGCAAGTATATTTACTACACAGAAGTGAGGTGTCAACAGTTGGCTACCTATATTTAAAAGGGCCACTATTACATTCACGTTGTAAAATAGAGGACATTTAAATAAGTCTAAATGTTTTTATGATTACTTATTCAAGTAATCGTCCAACCCTGACATGTTAAGGTTTATTTACATTTCTGCTTGTCTAGCCAGCCAATCCGTTTGCAGCACCAATTATAAATCTAGAGGTCAGAAAAATTTGTGGGTGGGGGTTGGTGTCAGCCTTGCATAGTTGCCTGATGACACGCATGTATGTATACAACTGCACATGTGTCAAGTGTGCTCTTCAGGCTTCTTTATAAAAAACAGCATACTATATTAAGACTAATAAGTTAGTTGAGGCAACCTCTGATAGGCCACTCTGTAAAATAAATTGAGGTTGGAGTGCCAAAGTGGTTTTGATGGAGCTTTGCATTACACAGCAATTGTCCCTGATACTGCAGAAACGAAAACTAAGCATATAAATATTTTTTTGCATAGTAAGTGCCTGGCATCTGAGCTTGAAAGTTACATTTGGCAAAATTGACATTAAATTTATGCTTTTTCTCTGCTACTAACTTTATCTGAGGTGAATCACTTTTTATCGTTGTTGTTGTTAAGCAGGAAGAGCATGGAAAGTTGATTTAGATGGTAAGGTTGTGAGTTTTCAATCTTGTAAGGTGCCTTGGGGGGAAAAAGTACCATGACCCTCATTCAATTGAGCCCTTCGGGAGATCCGGGCTCGTGAGTGGAGGTTGCAAGTTATTTTACTATAATTTGCTATTCAATTGGCTTCCATTTGCGGGCTCCGATTGAGTTACGGGCTCCGAGCTGCGATCCATTGCGATTTGATCTTTCATGGCCTTGAGTCCCTGAACCCTAAAATCGCAAATCGCTATTAAATTGCTCCCGATTTACCCCTCGCAAAGGGCTTAATGACAAATCGGAGCACTTTAAAAGCAAATAAAAAAGCAAAACTTTATTAGGAGTAAAAGTGATGTTTGGTCTTAGAAATAATAGTACAACATTCTCCAATACTTTATTTCATGTTCAATTCTCATGTTATATCGATCACAGCAATCAATGTTAAGTCCTACGGGCTTCAACCTCCAAAACCGTAGTACTTTGAAATCCAACCTCCATTTTCCAAAATTCCTACGGCTTGGTAGTTGAAGCCCATAAGACTTTGAAAAATGGAGGTTGGATTTCCAAGTCCCACGGTCTTCGATTAAAAGTTATGGGCTTGGAGGTTGGTCATGATGACTATCACTGTTTCCATTGGCTTTTTCTGCATCAGAGTTACGGGCTTGCTCCCAAGTCCGTAAATGCTACATTCAACGGCAATAGTTTCTGATTTTCGCGACCAGCGCCTATTTTGTGTGCCTGGCCAAATGAATAGCATCGGAAAAGTAGAGCAACGGGAGCCTGCAACTTAATCGGAGGCATTTGGCTGTCTGCAATTGAGTTGTGAGCCCAAAATTAAATGAGGCTATGTATTTTTGATTTTAAGCTCAAAGACCGGGTCCACTATCTTTTTGCAGTGTGTTAATATTGTGTTTGTCTTGTACTTAATCCCTGTATAGTGCAATAGAATATGTTGGTGCTTTACAAATAAGGATAATACTAATTTGAAATCAGAATGATGTCAAGTATAAAACTGATACAAACTTCAGCTGATTTATCCAAGTGAGAACGTCCTCCCTGCTTATCACATCTACTGCAAGAATTATTTAATCACCTCCAGTAATTGCGATAGTAGAAGAAAAATCTTTTCAGGTAACTTATCCTACAATACCTAATTTTCAATCTCAACCATCTGTTTCAGCTTAAAATGTTAAAAGCCAACTACAAATATCTTTATATTGTAATTGTCATTTTGCAATATAGGACCTTTCTGTCCATTTTTTTTATTGGTAAATATCAAAAATAATACATTCTGCTTATTTAAAGCTATCCTAAATGCATTGCAGTTTTGTCTTGAATCAGTTTTAATTAAAACTTGTACAGTTCCCTAAAATGTCTACGCTGCTTTCCATTACATCAAAAAATAAAATTAGCCATAAGCTGCTTATTAATTGGTAAATATTTAGTCATATTTTTTATCATCAATTGAACCAGTTAAGCTGCCTAAACAGATGATTAGTGTGTGATAAACTGTGTCCATAATGTGCAGAGTAACTTCCTTAAACCCTATTGTTTTTTGTATATTTTAGCCTAGTTATGTTTATTTTTTGTATCCTATATCAGTTATGTGGGCAGCAGATTTTAACGTACTGTGTAAGATTACTTAGTCAAGCTTTAAGTAAAATTTTAAATGTCACAGTAGAATAAGACGCACCTATGAGCTGGGTTCCAATTCCAAAGCCTTGAGGCAAAATTAATTATAATTCTGCTCTTGGAATTTTTAGTAGGTAAGATAGTATAATTAAGACTGTTAGCTTTTGCCTTTGAGCTATTAGTTAGAATGCATATTTTAACAAAGATTCCAAAGCTCACTAGTTATTTTACTGAGCTATAGTTGTAACATTAGAAGATTTAATATTTGTGTCTTGGTTGTAAAGTCTTTAAATTCAGTTTTTGTCCAGTTTTCAGAAATACGACATTATCGAATACCTACTTATAATATTTTATATTAAAACATGAAAAGTAAGAATGACTGTGCTGATTCAAGGACCACTGTGGTCAATTTTTTTTTTTCTATGTGGTCTTTTGTTTAAATAAAAATGAAACCGGGCAAATGTCATTAGAAAAAAAGCAAAAAAAAAGTTTGCAACTTTTATAACCATTTATTCTTTGCTGCAGGCTTCCATTTTACCTTTATGCTTGTTGCTGCCTGTTACATTCTCAGGTGGATGTGTCCTTGCAAACGAACAAGATGTCCTGTAGTTATGCTGAGAGCATTAGCAAGCACATACTTCATGTACATTACACTACATTGCATTGTAATTGCATATAGAAGGCAATAACATAGAACATTTATCTGAAACTTATGAGCCAGCAAAACATTTTTTATGAGCCAGGCAATGGAATGAAGAAAAAAAAAAATAGAACTCCCTGGCTCCCAGATTTGTTCTGGAAATAGAGGCTAAATATGTTCTTGCATTCTAAAAATTTTGCCAATTTTCAATTGTAGTTCTTCAGAATAGTATATATGTCTATACAACACAAGCTGGGATCCCGCCCTACGCTGATGATAGGCAGTAACCTTGAAACGGCTGACCGTGGGTAGGAGTCCCAGCTTGTGTATAATCCAGCCTTGGCTTTGCATAAAAGCTATGTAATGCAGCGGGTATAAGCTTAACGGAAGCTATGTTTAAAATGGGCTATGGATTGAAGAGCGAGGCATTTGTGGGCACGTTTGCATGTCCCTGTTCAGCTTCCCAGAATGCAGTGTAATAACTGTATTTCTCAGAATTCTGAGCTGGAAACCGTTTATTTTTTAACTAGTTTTAGACATTCAAATGTGAACACAACTGTATTATTTATTTGAGATTATTTATTTATTTATTTATTTATTTATTTATATATATATATATATATATATATATATATATATATATATAATTTGTCAAACTACGAATCATCGTCATGCTTTGCGAGCTTGCAAAGCTAGCTCTCAAGAACTGAGTCCCTCACGAAGGAAGGTGGAGGCTCCAACGCTGGCTGCAATGAGCCAATGGCTCATCGTGAGGGTCTTCATTTGCGGAGGTGGAGGTTCTACGGCGCCTCACGCGCGGTTACAAACACCCACACAAGCGGCACTATACCAAAATAGATCTAACACACAATCGCTATTTACGGACATACACAAAAAAATACGAACAGCAGGACTTAGAACGGAAAATTTACGGACTTAGCATAAAAAAATACGACACCCAGGACCTCTGCAAGTGAAGTTACTCCTCCATTTAAGTCCAAATTCCAGTTTAGACACACGAAAATCCCCTAAGCGAGAGAAAAAAAGGCTTCCGGAAAAAAAAACGAAAATGAGGCTACAGGACCCTAAAGCCGCAAAACACCACCAAGCACATACGGCTTTTCCAGAAAGCTGTACGAGGTACATGATACACTTTTAGCAAGGACGCTAAATCATCCACACCCGCTTACCACATACACATTCGCCGCCATTTTACAACACTAACTTACACAACGCGGAAGTACACGGCTACCCTAACTGCTTCCCCTCGCGCACGCAGCCTATTTACACTACACACTGCACACATTGCAGACACTTACACCTCCGCTCCACAACAGTGCAAACCGACATTGTATGCTGCGGCAACATCAAAACAGATTGTCAGCTCTACAGCACAATGCTTCCTGCATATATTAATTACAAATAGGTAAAGTATATTAATTTATTAATTTTATTAATTATTTCGTTAGCATACAAAAACAAATATACACAAAAACAAAAAAACACTCTCACAATAAACACAAAACCCATTCACTGTGCGACTCACGAGCTCCAACGCTGCTCATAGCACACAAAGCTAAAAAAAAATACAACCACCAACAGCCTCGCAATGAGCGCCAAAGTATCTCTGGCCCCATCAGCATTCCCTGCCATACAATTTTATTGCCCCGTCATTTTTGACGGGCAAGTCGCTAGTGTATATATATAATAAAGAAGATAAAAAAACACAAAACACACCTTCAAAGTTGTGGGCATGTTCTGTAAACTAAATGATGCAAATCCTCTAACAATCCATGTTAATTCCTTGGCACGAAAAATGCCAACGGGGGTGAGTACTTATCACATGTATGGGTCGTTGCGAGTCCGCCGCAAGTTGGCCGCAGTTGCTGGCAAGGAGCACCAAAGGCGCTCCTTGCAGTGGTGGAGATGAGTGCCATAGGCGCTCATCCCTACGATCCCCTACAACTTTCGGACCGCAAATGCGGACCCTTGTCACATTTGCGCAGGTGGAGACTGCAATGAAGGATATATGGTAAATAAATAGTACGTCTGTGTTCACATTTGAATGTTTAAAACAAGTTAAAAAACCTGCTTCTAGCTCAGAATTCCGAGAAAAACAGTTATTACACTGCATTCTGGGAAGCTGAGCTGGGACTTGCAAATGTGCCCACAAATGCCTCGCTCTTCAATCCATAGCCATTATCAAACATTGCTTCCTTTAAGCTTATGCTTGCTGTATTACACAGCTTTAATGCAAAGCGAAGGATGGATTAAACATATGTATGTATGTATGTGTATTGTATGTATTCATACAGAGGAAAAGTAGTCACTGCCTGTTGTGTGATTTGCAGGCTACACTACATAAGCAACATGGCAGCCATGGTATTTAAAAGTATATATTGGAAATACCATCATTTACTTGAACTAGCTAGGGTGTACAGCCACTGTTGTTATTTATTTAGTTCAATTTATTACATTTTATGCCATTTTGCTGCTGTGGAAGTTGCTGTATGAGATTCACCTGATTTACTACCTGTTTTGGAAATAAATGTTGAATGCAGAGGAAGCATCTATCTTCACAATGGAAATGTGGCATGTAAAACTGCTAGCGCTTTCAAGATTAATGGAAAGCTCATGTGACTACAGTGGTCCGGAGCTGAAGAGTATAGTATTTGCCCAGTGTGCTCCTTTTTAATGTAAGACAATTTTATATCAAGAAACCGTCCAGCAAACTAAAACTTTCAAGGTTGGAAAGCACATTCTGGTTTTATTATTTCTTATACATTTTTACTAGGCTTTCAGTTAAAATGTGTGTCTAATTTCCCTTAGTTTTAATGCCATACAGTCCTATGATTTTATATTGTGACAGTTGTCTGTTTAAATGATAACATATGGAACGTGGTAAACCCCAATGAAGTATTTTGGCCTTTTAAGGAATTGGCATTCCTAAGCGCTTGATAGACAGTGTAAGTGTGACCTCCATTCAACCTCTCACATACCACAGTATTGTCAGTGGTTACTTGTGTGGTATTAGTATAAGAAAAAAGGGAACCAATAACTAATTATTCTGCCTTATCTAGTAAATAGGCAAGCTGTGTATGAGTGTTTGATAAAATTATTAGGAGGAAGTGCATTTTTAGAAACCGTACATCTAGAAAATGTTTTCTAATGTGCACATACATATGTATTGTGAGCGGTGTGTGTGTATTTATGTATGTATGTGTATATATATATATATATATATATATATATATATATATATATATATATATATATATATATATATATATATATATATATATATATATATATATATATATAAATTTAGAGAAGAACTAAAATTAATTGTTTGCATCAGTTATAAACTTTGGCTTGACTTTCTGTGAAATTAAAAAAGTTACGGTATGTTTAACTACAGAAATCCTTGAAATTTCATGTCAGTCTTGCTGTGCAAATACTCTATATCAGGACTTTGACAGTTACCTTGAAAAATGTAGCGAGGATAGAAAATGATTGCATTGTATGTGTGCATCTATATGAATGAACTTTTTTTTTTCTCTCAGGGTCCTGAAAAAATTTGGCTTTTATATTGTTTTATGCATTTTTGTTCACGCTCTTATCGCCAGAGCCGTGACTTTTGTGACATTTAATCTATGTTTTATACTATTGCACGATTAACTGGCTTTCCAAATAATATGCCCAGCGTATCCATCCTAGTTCTGTTCCACACCTACACAATGAGATCCTCAGCCAATAGAGCTGCTATACTATCGTCACAGTAATTACATTCCTATGCAAGTTATTTGTTTTACTTTTTGTACCTGCTCCTTGGTTGCCTTGCTCAGGCAGCTTGTAGACTGTGTGTACATACAAGTCACATTATTATGACCATATACATGGACAGCAACTAGATGGCGTGGTAGTGAGTCAATAAGATGCTGTAAAGTTGGCAAGGGTATCTGGAGACATATAGACTGCAGTGCCTCCGACAGCTGCTGGAGATTGCAGCCATGCGGCAAAAATAACAATCAAGGTGGTCCCACAGGTGCTGGATGTGGTTCTAATGCAGGGAATTTGGAGGCCAGGTAAATATTAGGAAATCTTTGTCATGCTTCTCCAACTACCCTTGGACAATTCTGGCCCTATGACATGTTGCATTGTCCTGCTGGAAGATCCCATCTGCTCCAGGGAAGCCGTTTCTGACAATGAACCCTTGTCACCATGGGTGCAGTGACCAGCCGTTTGCTTCGGAGCCCCATACGCAACAGGGTTTGCTGTACTGTTGTTTTAGACACAAGTCTGGTAGCCCCCTATTACGTTTAGATGGCGATTTTGCTAAACTGTACCATTTCGGTTGGCCCTTACACACCTTCACTGCCACCATTCACCTCTGACATCAATGCCACATGGTGCTCCACAGTTTCAACGCCATTTATTCGCTGTGGTGCTGTTTGTCCAGTCACGGTACACTTTAACCACAGCAGCACGTGAACAGTTCACAAACTGCACTGTTTCAGAAATACTGCCACCCTTGATCATCATCAATGATCATCCCCTTTTCAAAGTCTGATAAATCCCAAGTTTTACCTTTGACACAGATGGTTGATATGTTTGCAGAATGCCTACATGTCATGTTATATACTCAGCAAGCCTGCTCACTACACATGATGTATTTCATTGACTACGCGCTGCTGGCATCAAAAGCCGTCTGTGGTCATGGTAATGTGACTAAACCCTGTGTGTGCATATATGTGCTTTTGTGGGCACATTTACACGTCCCTTCTTAGCATCCCAGAATGCAGTTTAATAACTGTATTTCTTGGAATTCTGATTCTGAGCTGGAAACACTTTTTATATCTATGTATGTATGTGTATATGTGTGTGTGTGTGTATATATATATATATATATATATATATATGTGTGTGTATATATATATATATATATATATATATATATATATATATATATATGTGTGTGTGTATATATATATATATATATATATATATATATATATATATCACACATCTTTAGTGTGGTAGTGCTTATCTATAAGGTTTTCATGGCAAAGATACTGAGGTGGATTGCCAGTTTCTTCTCCAGTGGTCTATTATGACCTGCTCATCTTGGGTGACTCTACATGGTATAGCTCACAGCTTCATTGAGGTACACAAGCCCCTTCACCACAAGGTAGAGAACCAGAAGGAGGAGTTTTTCTTTTAGATTAGTACAAATTGACGACTTCCTAGTGTCCTGTTCTAATTTTCCTCCAATTGTTTTATCAGATCCTCTTCCTAGTGAAGCATCTATATATCACTATTTTAGATACTAATCACATTTTTGTTTTTATTTTGGAAAATAACTTATAAAGTTTTTTATTTTGTAGGAAGGTAAACAAATCACTTCTCTTTAAATTAAACATATTTAAACTATGAAAGTTGCTTTTATTCCAAAGTCAACTTTTTCTCCAATTTTAAAATGCAATGTTGTTTAGTTTCCTTGGTAATGATGGGTTATTAAAGGTAGAGAAAGTAGATCATCTTTGTCCATTTAAACTTTTTCCAACATATATTGCATGTTCGTTTGCTAATTTTAAAGATGTAATGATAAAGGAGTAAAGCAAAGAAACTAATACGTTCTAATAACATTTCCCTGAGACTATACAGTGCCTTGCAAAAGTATTCACCCCGCTTGGCGTTTTTTGTTGCCTCACAACCTGGAATTAACATGGATTGTTTGAGGATTTGCATCATTTCATTTACAGAACATGCCCACAACTTTGAAGATGTTTTTTTATTTTTTTTATTTTTTTTTTATTGTGACGCAAACCACAAATAGAACAAAACAGAAAAAGTCTATGTGCATAACTATTCACCCCCCCCCCCCCCCCAAAGTCAATACTGTGTAGAGCCACCTTTTTGCTGCAATCACAGCTCCAAGTTGCTTTTGATAAGTCTCTATGAGCTTGCCACATCTTACCACTGGGATTTTTGCCCATTCCTCCTTGCAAAACTGCTCCAGCTCCTTCAAGTTGGATGGTTTGCGCTTGTGAACAGCAATATTTAAGTCTGACTACAGATTTTCTATTGGATTGAGGTCTGGGCTGTGACTAGGCCATTCCAACACATTTACATGTTTCCCCTTAAACCACTCAAGTGTTGCTTTAGCAGTGTGTTTGGGGTCATTGTCCTACTGGAAGTTGAACCTCCGTCCTATCCTCAAATCACGCACAGAGTGGTACAGGTTTTGCTCAAGAATATCCCTGTATTTAGCACCATCCATCTTTCCCTCGACTCTGACCAGTTTCCCAGTCCCGGCTGCTGTAAAACATCCCAACAGCATGAAGCTGTCACCACCATGTCTCACTGTGGGGATGGTGTTCTTTGGGTAATGTGACGTGTTAGGTTTGCGCCAGACATAGCGTTTTCTTTGATGGCCGAAAAGTTACATTTTAGTCTCATCAGACCAGAGCACCTTCCTCCATACATTTTGGGAGTCTCCCACATGCCTTTTCACAAACTCAAAACGTGCAATTTTATTTTTTTGCTGAAAGTAATGGCTTTCTTCTGGCCACTCTGCCATAAAGCCCAACTCTATGGAGGGTACGTCTTATTGCCGTCCTATGTACAGATACTTCAGTCTATGCTGTGGACCTCTGCAGCTCCTCCAGGGTTACCTTAGGTTTCTGTGCTGCCTCTCTGATTAATGCCCTCCTTGCCGTGAGTTTTGGTGGGCGGCCGTCTCTTGGCAGGTTTGCTGTTGTGCCATGATCTTTCCATTTGGTTATGATAGATTTGATGGTGCTCCTGGGGATCATCAAAGATTTGGATATTTTTTTTATTACCTAACCCTGTTTTGTGCTTCTCAACAACATTGTCCCTTACTTGTTTGGAGAGTTTCTTGGTATTCATGGCAATGTTTGGTTAGTGGTGCCTCTTGCTTAGGTGTTGCCGCCTCTGGGGCATTTCAGAAAAGGTGTGTATATGTAATGACAGATCATGTGACACTTGGATTGCACACAGGTGGACATCATTTCACTAATTATGTGACTTCTGAAGGTAATTGGTTGCACCAGAGCTTTTTATGGGCTTCATAACAAAGGGGGTGAATACATACGCACATGCCAATTTTCTGTTTTCTATTTCTAAAAAAAAAATTTATGTATATATTTTTCTCATTTCACTTCACCAACTTAGACTATTGTGATCTGATCCATCACCTCAAATTCAGATTAACAAAACATTGAACTTAAGGCTGTAATGTAACAAAATAGGTAAAAAGTCAAGGGGGTGAATACTTTTGCAAGGCACAAATTTTATATAATTTTATATATATATATATATATATATATATATATATATATATATATATATATATATATATATATATATATATATATATATAAATATAAATATAAATAAATAAAACCGGACCGGGCAAATTTTATATATATATATAGTGAGGTAGCCGTGAATAATCAGAGTATTGCAGTCAATAGTGATACTTTTTTTTATTTTTATTGGTCAAATGTATTCACAATAAAGCGACAAGCTTTCGAGAGATAATGCCTCTCTATATCAAGTCAAAAAGTGATACTGATACAAGTATGAACTAAAAACAGTAAACTGAAAGAGATGAAAAAAAAATTGGAAAAACAAAATTCATTGGCCAGAGTTAAGTGAGAAAAAGACCAGCATTGTGAATAATGTCCTGATAGGTCAGTAAGTCTATAGATCAGGTTGTAGATAAGAACACAGCAGAGTAAAATAAAGAGCAATACATTTCAGCATAGTCTGTAGCTTACAAAAACAATAATAGAATGGGGGGGGGGGGGGAGGAATGTGTTAGCTATAAGACATTTAAGATAGTGGGTCAGAAAGCCTAAGTAAATGTTAATGCCCAAATCCTTTGTATTAAAAAATTGAATCATTTTTAATTCCAAAGTTTTCTGCTGTTGGATAGTTGTTAAATTCCTACTTTTATTTTCCAGAACCTTGACGCTTTATTATGAATACTCTTGTCCAATAAAAAAAGGTACCACTATTCACTGCAATACTCTGATTATATAAATATATACGGTATATAAAATAAAATAAAAATAAAAAATAGTAGAGTTATAACATGAGTTACATACTTATATGAATATTTATTTTTAAATGACAAAAAAAATAAGCTTTTGCCTAACCTCATAGACTATGGCAGATGTCATCAATACCTAATGTCCATAAAACTATTGATACAATAACAAATATCTACAGACCAATTTTGTGTGTTAAGCTCTTACCTTGTGATAAACAGTTATACAGTGGCTGCAACGTGTTGACTGGACCATACTTTTCTATTTTTTTTTTTTTTTTATGCCCAATGTTTATTTTATGGTTGTAAGCAATATTATGTGGACCCAAGCTCATTTTGTTGTTATACCAAAATATCACTTATTTGCTTGTATGTGGCATGCAAAAAATAATAAATAATGCATTTTTTTTTTACCTTTTTAGGTACAATGGAAAATGTTGAAACTGTTGCAGTGGTGATGCCAAACGTAAAAGAATTGGAGGTTCAACTGATCCAAGAAAACAATCTCTGCCCTATGCTTACAACTGAAGACAAACGGAAAAGCAATGATCCGTTAATTAATGTAATTCAGAAACTAACAGAAATGGTTGAGAGTGGAAAGACCAACAGATTTATTGAAGGAAAAAAACGATCCTACCCAGTGGATACTTCACTGGCACAGGGGATTCAGAATAATTATATTCCATCTAAAACAGTTGAGTCTGATATTATTGGCCCCAAAAAAATAAGGGAAGATGCACAAAATGATGATTCTAAGGTGGACAGTTTTTTGCAAAGCAACAAAAAAGTGATGTTTTATCAGTGTAGTCTTTGTAAATTTGTTTCTCAGTCTTTTGAGTCTCTAACCGCACATGTAAAGAATCATGGACAACAAAATGAAATAATTTTAATGTGCTCAGAGTGCCACATGACTTTTAAAACCCATGAAGATCTTGAATGTCACATTAAAAAACATTTTGAAAGTGAGGATACAACCTCTTTGCAATTTAAACACCATCCACAGCAGGATTTACAGCTCTTAAATTCTCCAGCATTACCAGGAAGAAAAAAATGGTATGCCCATGAAGAGTATGGATTGTACCGGTGCCTGATCTGCAGATATACCTGTGGTCAACAGCGAATGCTGAAAACTCATGCATGGAAACATGCAGGGGAAGTTGATTGTTCATACCCAATATTTGAAGAAGACAATGAGTCTGCTAGCTTGCCAGACTCTACTGTTGCTCATACTCCACAAGGAAGTGAATCAGTGTTGTCAGAGGACACTGAAAATAAACAACATTCTCGGCATCTGGAATGTGACACTGGATTGTTGCCATTGGAAGGTACAATGAAACCAACTGAGGTCCACGTTGAAACTTCCACTCCAGCTCCTGTGGCTGAAGTAGTTGTAGTAGAAGATATGTTATCCGAAACAGAAAGTTTGCTTTCTTCTGCACATGAAATCATTAGCTGTAGCCAAACTAAAAAAGGCCATGTTAATGTAATAGTTGAACGTTTGCCTGGTGCCGAAGAAACTGTGTCCCAGAAACCTTTTATGGTTGACACAGAAAATAACAATATTTCCAGTGATTCACAGCATGTGTGTAGCCAGTCAGTTGATGTGTACCATGTAGATAAAAATGCAGTTGAAAATGAAGAGATTATAATGGAATGGAGCAATAGTATAAAAAGTGAATTTGAAGCAGATGATGAAAACTCTCCTCCAATTCGAAGGAGGACAAATTCTGAATGTTTAAGGTTACACTCCTTAGCGGCAGAAGCACTGGTTACCATGCCAATTAGAGTAATCGAACTACCCAAATCCAGCCTTAGACTTACAAATGATCCTAATTCTATAGACCCAGATACAGGGCAGAAAGACAGTGAAGCAAGTTACACAATAACTCCTAAATTCATGTCATCAAAGATATCTGAAGATTTGAGTAGCTTAGTCCAAGATCCCCTTACCCAGAAAGAAATTGAGAAGACTGATGCTGAAGAAGAACCAATAAAAAAAGGCATTAGTGTGTCTTTGCTAAAAGTAATTGAAAAACTAAGAGAACGGACAGATCAAAATGCTACAGATGATGACATTTTAAAAGAGTTACAGGACAATGCCCAATGTGAGTCCTCAAGCGACCTCCACCCAGGCAGCAACTTTGTGGAATATTTACCTCATGCCGAACGTCCATACCGCTGCCGTCTGTGCCATTATACTAGTGACAATAAAGGTTACATAAAACAGCATTTACGGGTTCATCGACAAAGACAGCCATATCAGTGCCCTATTTGTGAACATATAGCTAGCAACAGTGGTGATTTGGAAAACCATATGATCAACCATTGCAAAAACAGGATGTATGAATGCAAACAGTGTGCAGAGTCATTTTATTATAAGGTAAGAATACCTCACCCCACAAACTTTTATTATTTATTTAAAGAAATAATTACTTAAAAGGATACATGTGGTGGTCATACAAGAGTGTTTCAGTTATTTTGTTTAGTATCTGGTAATAGCAATAAATCCGTACTGAAGAACAAATATTTCAAACAAGCTTTTTAAAGTTAAATTTTAAGTTTTTATGAGTCTCAGACTTTAGAAAATCTGCTTCACTACACCTATTATCAAGTGTTGATGGCGTGTAAGAGAATTTGCCCTTGGGGTTGTTGTTGACACTGCAGGCAGACTTAGACGTGTCAGAAAAAATAGAATAGCCTTCTAGGTAGAGCTTCTCCCTACATCCCCTGGACACAAGGTGGAGAAGCAGCTCTGTTTAATAGTTAATTAAAATGTAAGTTGTAGAGCCTACGTTGAATTTTATATTCTTTAGATAGTGATTTTATTGCTATTAATACATTGGAAAATAAACAAGTGAACCCCTATTGCACGGCCACTACAGTGGTTCTTTAAGGAACTTAAAAATAAGGAAAACATATTTTGGGAAATGGTAAACACCAAAATAGTGAATCTTACTTTTTTGGCTGGAAGATGGGCTCTAAAAATAAAGATGCGCTTTTTTGTACAAAAGGTGAAGCAGAGGTGTTGCTTGTAAAATCATTAAGTAATGAATCCAATAGGACAAGCTTACAGTAGACACCACTTCTCTTCTGACTTATACTTGTGTTTCACCCTTCAATTTATTTCTCGCAGGGTCAGCTAAGAACCCATGAGCGTGAACGCCATAGTCTTCCAGACAGCCAGTCCCTATCTGCACTAAACTGTGAAACCGAGGTCTGTATTGATGAAGTGGAAGAAAAATACTCCCCAGAAGGTATTGTTTTTTTTTTTTCTGTTTTTTTCAAATCGAATTCTCTAAATGTGAATAGTGAAAAAGAGTCAAACTACTTTTAGATTGCCCTAACTCACATTGGACTTAACCTTCGCATTATGGGACTACAAGAAAAGGCTTATCCATAAATAATGTATGTATTTATATATGTACAGTGAGGGAAAAAATATTTGATCTCCTGCTGATTTTTAACGTTTGTCCACTGACAAATAAATGATTAGTCTATAATTTTAATGGCAGGTGTATTTTGAGAGACAAAGTAACAAAAAAAACAAACAAGAAAAACGCATGTCAAAAAAGTTATAAATTGATTTGCAGGTCAGTGAGGGAAATAAGTATTTCATAACCTATAAATCAGCAAGATTTATGGCTCCCATTGGTCTTTTATACAGGTAATGAGCTGAGATTAGGAGCACTCTCTTAAAGACCAAAGAGCTGTCCAAGGATGTCAGGGACAAGATTGTAAACCTACATGAGGCTGGAATCTGCTACAAGACTATCGCCAAGCAGCTTGGTGAGAAGGTGACAATAGTTGGTGCAATTATTCGCAAATGGAAGAAACGCAAAATAACTGCCAGTCTCTCTCGGTCTGATGCTCCATGCAAGATCTCACCTTGTGGAGTTTCAATGATCGTGAGAACGGTGAGGAATCAGCCCAGAACTACACGGGAGGATCTTATTAATGATCCCAACGCAGCTGGGACCATAGTCACCAAGAAAACAATTGGTAACATACTACTCCGTAAAGGACTGAAATCCTGCAGCACCCGCAAGGTCCCCCTGCTCAAGAAAGCACACGTACAGGCCCGTCTGAAGTCTGTGAATGAAGATCTGAATGATTCAGAGGAGAACTGGGTGAAAGAGTTGTGGACAGATGAGACTAAAATCGAGCTCTTTGGCATCAGCTCAACTTGCCATGTTTGGAGGAGGAGGAATGCTGCCTATAACCCCAAGAACACCATCCCACCGTCAGACATGGAGGTGAAAACGTTATGCTTTGGGGGTGTTTTTCTGCTAAGGGGACAGGACAACTGCACCGCATACAAAGGGAGGATGGACAGGGCCATGTACTGTCAAATCTTCCCTCAGCCAGGGCATTGAAAATGGGTCGTGGATGGGTATTCCAGCATGACAATGACCCAAAACACACAGCCAAGGTAACAAAGGAGTGTCTCAAGAAGAAGCACATTAAGGTCCCGGAGTGGCCTAGCCAGTCTCCAGACCTTAATCCCATAGAAAATCTGTGGAGGGAGTTGAAGGTTTCGAGTTGCCAAACATCAGCCTCAAAACCTTAATGACTTGGGGCCTCGTTCAATTGCAATTTGGCCAATTGAATAAGGCTCTAAATAAGCACATAGCATATATTTTTTAAAGAAGTTTTTAGTTAGTGAAAACCTTGCTTTTGGATAGATGCTTACTAACTAAAAACTTATTTAAAAAATATATGCTATGTGCTTATTTAGAGCCTTATTCAATTGTCCAAAATAGCAATTGAATGAGGGCCTTGGAGAGGATCTGCAAAGAGGAGTGGGACAAAATCCCTCCTGAGATGTGTGCAAACCTGGTGGCCAACTACAAGAAATGTCTGACCTCTGTGATTGCCAACAGGGGTTTTGCCACCAAGTACTAAGATGAAGGGGTCAAATACTAATTTCCCTCATTGACCTGCAAATCAATTTTATAACTTGTTTGACATGCATTTTTTTGTTATTCTGTCTCTCACTGTTAAAATACACCGATCATTAAAATGATAGACTGATCATTTCTTTGTCAGTGGACAAACGTTCAAAATCAGCAGGGGATCAAATATAATATATAAATTAGTGACCGTGCTGCCAGCTATATCACTACACAATATATATTTTCACCAGTTTAATAGCACAGCATAAGGTAGATATTTTACAATACTATACTGCCTCGGTTCCTTGTAAAATCATTTATTTTTAGATGTGATCACTGTATTTTGATCCGTTCTTCCTTTACTTCAAAAACTTTTCACAGACATGTATGCAACAGGTTGCATATTTTTAAAATCACAGTGAACCGTATTGGATGTAAACAAATAGGATCACCTGATATTCAAAGGCTGGATTTGGGACTTTGGAACAACTTTGATTTGTATATGTACTAATGCTTCAGCTGCCAGTATAATTTCAAACATTGAAAATATTTTCTGGAGAAGAGTTTTTGTCAATTTCTTGAAAGTTTTACATTTTCATTGTATTTACTCAGGGGTATTAGAACATTATAATAAAGTGACACAGCTGAGCTTCTGAATATGGTATAATTGAAGACTATAGGTTATAACAAATAGTTTTATGAATTGAATGTTATTAAAAGTTGCATTTACCCACATTAAACAAAAATTGAAGTTGAATTTGATCTGTCTTTCTGACGTAAGCACAAAAAGATGAATATCTCTTGTTAATGAAAAATCTTTACCAGTACTTATTACCTCTAGTGTTTGTGTTTCTTTTCTTCAGTGCAAGCCAGCAGCAGAACAAAAAACTGGTTATGATCGGACCCAAAGAAAACTGAACTTGCACTTAAGATAATAAACCCAGAGCCCAATAGTTAATCTGTAATTATTGCTAATGGCTTATAATTACTAAGATTTGTGAATGTGTAGATCAGAAAGGCTGACTATAACTGACAGCTTACAATTCAAATGTCAATGTTTACTGTAGGAAAATGCAATTTTAATAACTTTTTTTAATAAAGTACTTGTTACTACTTAAAGATAAATTATACCATATTTGCAATCTCTTTTTTGATTTGTAGCCCAAGATTTTAGCACAGTTTTCATAGATCATGCTTAAAATCTGTGGCACCAATATTTTATTTTTATTATTGTTTTAATCCATTGTTTTTTTTTGTTTTTTTTTAGTTGTACTTTTTTTTACTTTGCTAATATATTACAGCAGTAACCTGTTGTTTTGTTATTCAAGGTGAAAATTCATCCAGTCCAAAAATGTATGGATGTGACATTTGCAACTACAAAAGCCCCACCTATATTGGTGTTAGAAATCACAAAAGGATTCATAATTCTGACAAACCATACAGGTATGAAAACCTATTTTAACTTTTTTTTTATTTTTATTGATGCAAGACTAAACTGTGGTTTTACTTTAACATTTTTAAACATAGCACCAAATAACTTTCCCAATGTCCATGCTTATCAGATAAGTTAGAATAATCTTTCATCAGGATAAACTTATGCTAATT
This sequence comes from Discoglossus pictus, assembly GCA_027410445.1. Classification (NCBI taxonomy): domain Eukaryota; kingdom Metazoa; phylum Chordata; class Amphibia; order Anura; family Alytidae; genus Discoglossus; species Discoglossus pictus. The sequence continues at coordinate 27,327,832 of CM050176.1, read as the reverse complement.
TTAAACATTTGTGAATTCCTTTACTTTATTTGCCCATTCTGTTTTAAAGTAGTGAGTGTACAGCCTGTATAACAGTGTAAATTTGCTGTCCCCTCACAATAATTCCACACAGCCATTAATGTCTAAACCATTGGCAACAAAAGTGAGTACACCCCTAAGTTGAAATGTCCAAATTTGGGCCCAAAGTGTCAATATTTTGTGTGGCCACCATTATTTTCCAGCACTGCCTTAACCCTCATGGGCATGGAGTTCACCAGAGCTTCACAGGTTGCCACTGGAGTCCTCTTCCACTCCTCCATGATGGCATCACGGAGCTGGTGGATGTTAGAGACCTTGCACTCCCCCCACCTTCAATTTGAGGATGCCACCAGATGAACAATAGGTTTTAGGTCTGGAGACATACTTGGCCAGTCCATCAACCAGTGCCGGCAGCACTCATGCAGGCTCAGACCATGACACTCCCACCACCATGCTTGACTGTAGGCAAGACACACTTGTCTTTGTACTCCTCAGCTTGTTGCCGCTACACATGCTTGACACCATCTGAACCAAATAAGTTTCTCTTGGTCTCATCAGACCACAGGACATGGTTCCAGTAATCCATGTCCTTAGTCTGCTTGTTTTCAGCAAACTGTTTG
>CM050176.1:27093077-27327094 GCA_027410445.1 Discoglossus pictus | reverse complement strand
CCTCCCTCCCTCTCCCCTCACTCTCTCCCCCTCCCTCCACTTCTCTCACACTCTCCGTCCTCCTACTCTCTCTCGCCCCACTCCCTCCCTCTCCCAGTCCCTCCCTATCTTTCCCTCCCTCTCTCGCCCTTCCCTCCCTTCCCTCTCTCGCCCTCTGCCCTCCCCTCCCATCTCTCCCCTCCTTCTCCTCTCTCCCCCTTCCCTCCCTCCCCCTCCCTCCCTCTCTCACCCCTCTCCCTCCCTCTCTCCCTCCCTCCCTCCCGCTTCCCCTTCCCTCCCCCTCCCTCTCTGCCCCTCTCCCTCCCTCCCCTCTCTCCCCTCCCTCCCTCCCTCTCCCTCCCTCCCTGCCCCTCCCTCCCTCTCTCTCTCCCCCTCCCTCCCTCTCTGCCCCTCCCTCTCTGCCCCTCTCCCCACTCCCTCCCTCCCTCTCTCCCCCCTCCCTCCTCCTCTCTCTCCCCCTCCCTCCCTCCCTCTCTCCCCCTCCCTCCCTCCCCTCTCTCCCCCTCCCTCCCTCCTCTCTCTCCCCCTCCCTCCCTCCCTCTCTCCCCCCTCCCTCCCTCCCTCTCTCTCTCCCCCTCCCTCCCTCCCTCCCTCTCCCTCCCTCCCTGCCCCTCCCTCCCTCTCTCTCTCCCCCCTCCCTCCCTCCCTCTCTCTCTCCCCCTCCCTCCCCCCAAAAGGTCATATAATATTGCTTGATCCTGCTGTAACATTTACCCAGATCAGTGTTTTTTGGAGCTTGGCATTATAATGTACTGTACTTGGATGCATTTTCTATGACTGACCACCACTGACATTTATTTATTTCCTTAGATGTCAGGTGTGCAACTTTGCCACAACAAATATGAACAGTTTGAAGTGTCATCTGAGACGTCATCCAGAGGAACATCAGTCTGTACATCTTGTAGATCAGTACAAGTAAGTCTAGTGTCCATCGTAACAGTTCCTGATGTTGTGGAAAAGTGTGATTATTCTATTTTATTTTTATACACATGAAAGAACAGTGGATTTATAATCTGTCTGCTTATGTTTAGTCATATGAATCATTTGTTTTTTCTTGTTCAATTTTATTATCACTTTGCACAGCCAAATTACAAAATCCCTCATAAAGCATCATAGCTGTAGAAGCAAGTAGCAAAGTATTATTGGCCACTGTAGTATGGATTGGATTTGCAGTGTACAAGTTAGGACAATACTGATAACTAATTATAGAACATTACAGTTATTCAAAACCTGTAATACCTTTTCTTTCTTGTGCTTTGGTTTGTTTACCTGACTTAATTGCAACATCAAGGATTATTCCTTGGATAAAATTATTGAAAATTTAAATGGACAAATTCCCACTATATAATAATAATATTATTATTTTTTTTATTATCCATTATAATTTTTATTATTATCCATTATTTGTAATGCACCAAAATATTCTGTAGCATGATAAATGGAGAAAGTACTAAATAAAATATTAAACGCAAATACAGAGATTGAGATCATTTTATATTACATTTGAATGTAGGATGTACTTCATTTAACATTTTGTTAAATGCAGTTGTTGCCTGATTGAAGACCAGTGGCGAATATGAACTCTTTAGGTAACTTATTTCATATTTTTAACAATTGAATTACGGTAACTGTTCTGTGTGGCATTGCATTGTGATACTGGACCCTTTGAGCCTTTTAACACATTTTCCTTGTGTAAACCAGCATATTTAAAAAAAAAAAAAAAAAAAAATGTAAATCTCAGATGTATGTTTAAGTTTAGAGCACTTAAAATAGGTGATGCAGGAAATATATGTGCTGTATATTTAGCCTGGGCTCTTAAATTTATACGAAGAAGGATGAAGCAATAGAAAGTACATCATAGTCTCCTATTTATATCATTTTTTGCCCATCTGACTGATAAAACACAAATTAATTTTTACTAGTTCACATTTGTTCCTCCTACATTGTGTTTTTTACTAGGTCATCCACATGTGGAGCAAACCCTTAAGATTTTAGATTAGTACATTTCCATGCTAAAAATGTTCCTAAGATGTTTTTGATATTTAGCAATTAGGTGTTCCTTTAATAACCGGTCAATAAATGTATTTTGTACTGTTTCAGTGGTGATTTATCTGATTCCTTTTATTTGTTTTGGCAGGTGTTCACTTTGTGGGTATGTTTGCAGTCACCCTCCCTCTTTAAAGTCCCACATGTGGAAACATGCAAGTGATCAAAACTATAATTATGAACAAGTGAACAAGGCTATCAATGAGGCCATGTCACAGAGCAGTCGGTATGTATGATAACTGCGCATGCTTAATATTATATTGTACTTAATATATCACACCCCAAGTCCATCATCAATAATGGCAAATCAGAGATATAATCCTACAAATGGTGTCTGGTGAGTACAATTGGCCGAATTACAGAGCTATTAAATTTGAGCAGGGCGCGAGTTAGGCGCTTGAGGCGCAGTCCTGTAAACCATTTGTCGAACATTGGATTCACGTCCGTGAACATGTTCAATTAGTCAAAACCATGGTTATGGGTTTAAATGGCGCCAGTGGCAACCGAGATCGTCATAATCACTGAAAAATGGAGGAATTCAGAAATAATGCAATTTTGATAAAGCTGTAAATATGATATTCTAGTCCATGCGAGTTCCATGATATGTATTGCTAGGATCGATTATAACACAGAAATTAAAGTGAAAATAAAGTATTTTGTCACATGTACTTATAATTAAAGTTGCAAACCTGACATCTAAGGAAAGAAATAAAAGTGTATATTTGAATTTTACAGTGCTACCGTTTGGACTTTAACCCACTTTTTGGCTCCATTTGCGGGCTACGGGCTTGAATGCCAGTGAATTTGTTGCAATTTAATAGCGAAATTGGAACGTAACAGTTATGGGCTTGACAGAACAAAGGATTTGCGGGTGCGAAGTTCCATGTCCCGTAGGCTTTTTTCGCTCATAACCTGCAGTTTGGCAGCGGCTTGCTTTCCGGGGCCAAAATAAGTCTTGCTGGCTACGTTACAGGCTACGGTTTTCAACGTTGAGGGAATTTAATAGGGCTATTTAAATTAATTTCCCTTTGCAATGAACTTTTGCTGTGGCACAACCTCTGAACTGTGGGTGTCTTATCTAATTATATCGTTCCTGAAAGCCCATTAGGCCGGTTTCTTAGCCAGATATTTGAAAGTGAATTTAATATGTAATATTGCTATTATAAATCATTAAATACGAACTTTATAAAGATCAATGCATAAATAAAACAACTAGCTCCTCTTGTTAAAAGTAGTTAGAAGACCAGTGTAATGTCCTCTCTGCAGTGAATACTAATATCCCTTCAGCATCCTAACCATTCTCTGAATAGTTTTTGCTACTTTAACTTCTATTATGTTTTGTCTTTAAATGTAATATAATATTGTCTTCTTTGTCTTGCAGTGTTCCAGGTGAGCCCCAGAAGAAGAGTTTGTTTGAGAATTCACTTTCAAGAATAGACCACCTTGTCGCAAGTTCAACAAGCCAGCCTACGACTGAAGCAACAGCGTACATCGAAATGCCAAAGGTCAATCCCACACAGGTTACCTTGTGCAGCACAGAAAAGCTGCAAAGCCAGATACGACCTGGGACAGAGCTGTGTGTTCTCCTGTTCTGCTGCTGCATTTGTGGGTTTGAGTCCACAAGCAAAGAACTTCTTATGGAGCATATGAAAGCACATGAGGGTGAAATAATCAACATCATTTTGAATAAGTCAGAATCCACATCCTGAGTAAAAAATCCTTGTCACGTATTCTATAGACCCACAAATTGCTTAAAAAAACATCTTTCATATTTTTCTTTAATGAGGTTAAGCAGCCACAAGTCATTCTGTGGAGAACCAGCAGCTTGGTTTTCTTAATACATCCACTTTATGTCTTCGTTCACAATACAGTTGCCACTACTGTAGCAAAGAGCATTGCCATCTCTGCTGTTTTATAAGGGAAACCAGGTAAGAAAGGGATTATTTCATTTACAAACATTGGCCTTCATGTTCATTTTTTGTCTTTTTTTTTGTTCCACACTGTACATAATCCCAAACATTAAAGACAACAAATTTGAAATCAATTTGAGTAGAAGTAACTTATGGAATTATATACTACATAAGGGATTGTAAATTAAATATCAACAACATTAAGTGGCCACTGTAAGTCCCAAGAAGTAAACTTGGCATTGGACAAATCTTTTTATTTTTTTTTAAGAAAGTTAATTTCATCCTTGATTAGCAGTTATGCTGTGGTGATATCTGTCATTGTGTTTAGCTTGTTTGAAATGTGTTTTTTTCTATAACTGATGAGATTTCTGTCGGTCCTATTGACAGCCCTATAGAACTTGCGTTCTCGGTCTCCTCCTATATTAAGAAGCAGATCAGCAAACACAAACGAGTGGCTCCCACTGCAGCACAATTGCTTCTATTATTTAAATAAAGTCTGTTATTCTTTTTTTGTAAAAACATTTGTCTTTTAATGAAGCTCTTCAAAAGAGCATATTGTAAATCTGGGACTACAGTGAACATTTGCCTCTCGTCAATTAGCCCATTTTTTTTATTGTTTTTAAATATCTCCGATATTGTAACTAATCCATAAATTTGACTGCCCTTTTTTTGCACAAATATTAACTTCAGTATCTGATTAGTGTATATGGACAGTGAAGCCATGCGATATTTGTAGGTATGTTGCATGATTGGACTCCATTATTTTGTCAGGGTTAATTTAAAGAAGGAGATGACGTTGGCTGTGTGGACTGAAACATAAAATATATAATGCTTGCTAGTATTTTGTATACATATATATTCACATTCCCTTTATATCAAATCCCAACAATAATCAAGCAGAATAATATATGTAAAAACACATTTTTCATCTTTGTTTTATTCATAAGTGATGTTTTTTTTTTTTCTGATCTGAAACCAGATGCTCATATTTACACCCACCCGACACCCCAAAAATAAGGCTTTTCCACACACACCGTAATTGTCCTAATCTGACATTCAGTGACAAGCAGCTATTTAGTACTTGTGCTATAGTGGTAAAATATCATTAAATAATATGATTAATTTAAAGTTTGAGTACAATTTGACTCAATTTCCTAAGAAAAGTATAGATTTCAGACCGCGGTATACACATAGGGCCTCATTCAATTGCGATTTGGCCAATTGAATAGGGCTCTAAAGCACATAACATATTTCTTTTAAATAAGTTTTTAGTTAGTGAAAACCTTGCTTTTGGATAGATGTTTACTAACTAAAGACTTCTTTAAAAAATATATGCTATGTGCTTATATAGAGCCCTATTCAATTGGCCAAATCGCAATTTAATGAGGCCCATAGTGCTTATTACAGTTCTTTTAATAAAAATAAACTTCTTTATTTTTTTTAGTAGAGGTATTACAGACTTGCCAAGAGGGCAGGTTATCCAAATATTTTAACTTTTTTCATAAAGGATTCCCTTTTTTGATTGAACATTTATAATTATAAATAGCCAGGAAGTGATTTCTCTCTCATTTACTTATGCTTGGTAGTTTATTTATCACTCATTTGTCCTTTTTTATCTTACATGACTTCTAGAGCACTTTTAAATCTCTTTGGTCAGCAAATTGTATCAATATGTTCTAATCAACACAACCTCTTGTAGATAAAGCACAATGTATGCGCCACATGATCACACAAAGCTAACTGCCTATTATAATATATTTATTAAACTGTATACTGAAATACTCATTAAAGCCCATTTAATGGGGGGCAAAGGTGCCTTACTGCAGAGCACTGCTTAGTAAAAATGCACCTGTTTTCTATACATTCTTAAAAAAAAGAAAAAAAAGTAATTTGCTTTTGTAAATTCAGACAAAAACTATTCTAATGATACTTCAAAGAAAAAGAAGCAAAACTAGGAAAGATTTATGAAAAGTGTTTGTTGAATTCCCCTGTATGGCTGATCTTATGAGTACTCAGATTCTTCAAGACCAGATCTGACCCAGTGCCACAGAGTGGATATTCTTTATTAGTTAAGACGAGCTGAACTTGTCATAAGAAAGCCGCTCTCCTGTGGTAAAGACGAGCGGCTAATAATGCGGTGGCAGCAGCGTTTGCAAGTTTTTGTATAGTCCTTCAAAATATATATTTTTTTAGAGTGACTCAAGGTGTGTAGTGTTTCTTATATATTTATTTAGTATTTATATGGAATTTCATGAGTTCTAAGTGGAGAAAGAGGGTGCATATTCTCCTTGGTGCTATTTCCTTGATATGCTGTGAGGACAATAAGGTTTTTTTGAGCAGATTAATGGAAATATATATATATATATATATATATATATATATATATATATGCTTCAAAAGCTGCAGGGCTATTTGGAGTAAGTTCCCATTATAAGCAGACTTTGTTTTAGCAACTAGAAAATATAAATATGTCCCTGAATTAATTTAGTTGGCACTTGTCTTGTAAGGACCCATAATACAATGCTGTTTGGCAGCTGCAGATCCCTCAAACCTTTTCAACCAGAGGGATCTACAACACTTTGCTTTGACACCTACTCTCACAGCACAATTTGCAGACAAAATATAGTATTATTTGCTGCTTTTGCCATGTTTATCTATCCTCTGGTATAGTGTACAAAAAAATCCAAAACATTACTTATTTGAAACCCATATTTATATGCTCATTTTGCTAGGGATTCGTATGTTTTTGCTTTAGTGGAGTATCATAACTGAACAATTTAAGTACTGCAATGCTTTATATAGTAGGAATATTAGGTTTGGAGCGTTACTCTTTGCTTTTATGAGTATGGCTGTGAACAAAAAAAAGCTCATTACACATTTAGTACAAATACATGCTAAATATTGCACTTATAATAATGCATTAAGTTACAAATCACTCACATGATGCCTAAAATAATATGATAACATTGGAGTAATGGAAGTAAATAAGCTTATTAAAGGTATGTGGAAGGATTTTACTAGATATATAATATACCTGTGTGTATATTCACTTTTATGTACTTTATTTAAGTGCTTATAAGATGTGATTATTCTGCTTAAAATCAAGCCATGATTACCTGCTTGGGTCTGCCCACCGCTGTACTGGGCGTTCATTGTTTTGATACTAACCAATCAGTGACCATCTCTCCGCAACATACTTCTGTTACATAGTCCCTGATAGGCTAGGTCGCTACACAACACGTCCAGCCCTTGGGCAGTAAAAACAGATTATAAGCACTTTTTTTTTATTTTTTATTAAATGGTCAAAAATGTAAACAAACATAAAATTTATATCAAAAACATTCAATTATTTGCTTACAATCTTATATAGCATTTTTTAAGGAATAAATAAAAAATCCATTTATTTGTTTAGTATAAATAGTTATTTATTTGATTTGGTGTAGTGTATATTTTTGTACAATATATTTTTTTTAATTTAGTCTTATGGTGTATTATGTTTATCCCGCACTGTTTTAATAAAGTACATAAAAGTAAATAGATACACAGGCCTATAATATACTTAAAATCCAGAAAACTTCCATATCGCTTTAACCACAACAGTTAATGCATTTGTAATACACTGCATAAGAGTTCATTTGTATGTTTCAAGCAATTTAAAAACAGAATATACCATTACATTGTACTAATTCAAATATCTTAAAAATTAGATATATCAAAAAGCATGTGAATATGTGTTAGTTTCTAAGGACCCCTTGTTTATTCAGAATATTGGTGTGAAAATGGACGGGACAGTTTAGGGAGAGCAATATCTCTGCATTGAGGGTACATTTTTGCACATTGTTTCTGAATAGTCGATGTTCATGAAAGACAGAAAAACTAACATATTCGTAATTGACCTATTTGAACCCAATATTTTTAAAATAACATGTATTTTATTTGTGAATTATGGATGTATTTCAGAAACCATCATTTCAAATTCATAAATATGTGCTTGTAATTAGTCTTCTTTTTTTTTAAAGATGTTGTTAATGAGAAACTAATATATATATATATATATATATATATTTTTTTTTTTCCCCTTTGAAAATCATGAATTAGTTGTGGAATAAGAATTGACTCCATAAAATTTGTAACAATTTGTTGCAGTCTAATTTTTGAAAAAAACGTAGACCGAAATTGACATTTCATGTAAAAAATACAAATCCATGTTTGGATTATCCAACCGTTCATATCACTTAATTATAAGTGTTTTTCAATTTTTTTGGAGCACTGTTAAAACAATAGATTTGCGTATTGCAGTTAAAAAGCAACTAGGATTTCTTCCTTATGGTTATACATTTAAGTCCTGTCTTTATTTAATTATAGTACTATTATGTTCCTCCAAACATAGATTGCTTTACCTTTTTATACTGCAGCTAATAAAATTTATCCCAAAGACTGGACTGATATTTGAAGCCCTTCAAATTTGACCAAAAATGATCATTGAATTTTAACTAAAGACTTATGTATGGGAAAGAAAATGATAATTTGTGTAACCATAAAAGAAAACCTGCAGTTCTCTGTATAATCAAATACTTAATATTGTCTTTCTTCAATATTAATGTATTCTAGTATTTTTCTAACGTTTATTGTATAACACTACAAAAGTGCGTTCATGTTGGCCAAAGTACTCTGCTTTCAACACAAAAATACTGACATTTCTGGACTGTGATTAATAAAGTCTATTGGGTTTTATACTTTCATATTGGACCGGATATTAATATTTTAGCTCTGCATGCCTTATGACCAAGGAATGTGTTCTGAATAGAACAGGTTCTGCATTGGAAGTGAGGCGAATCCTCTAGTATTTCAACTACCTTTAAAATACTGTACAATGTTAGAATAATTTATTTTGCTTTACAAGAGTTTGTCACATATTGACTTTATATTGTATTTTGGTAATAAACACTTTTTATTAAAACTCTGTGTGAGCTCATGTATTTATTTTTTCTAAACCTAAAGGCAAACCACAATCATGTGGAAGGTTATCTGTCAGTACCTGAGCTGCATTATCCATTTTATTATTATTAGGCGTAGTAGTAGAAGAGGTGGTATTCTGTAGTGCCAAGGGTGCAATGAAGACACATATTAATAAGACAAACGGGACATACCTACATGTTGGCACTACCTCACATCAAGTGGTGGAGGGGACTGCTTGATAGATGAGTGAGTATGAGGGAAAGATTTCCTTTTTGAGCACTTCAGGTAAATATGATGGAGATTCTGAGGTATGAGGTGGGCTTATCATTTTTTTTTGTTCGGTCCTTCAGTCATGTCTGACTCTCTACAACCACATGGATCACAGCATATGGTTTTCTTGGCAAAGATACTGGAGTGGGTTTCCAGTTCCTTCTCCAATCTGACCACTCTGCTATGACCTGCCCATTTTGGTGACCCTACATGGTATAACTCACAGCTTCATTGAGATACACAAGCCCTTCACCAAGAAAAGGTAGCAATCCAGAAGGGGGTATCGGCCTTACTAGGTATGAAAACAAGTAGAGTGTTCCACAGAGTGGGGTAGCGCAGGAATATTTTTTCCTAAACACGTTGTATTGACTTTTTTATTCAAAAACATCTCAAATCACATATAATAAAACAATATATAAATTAAAATTTTATGAAATATCACCATGGTAGTTTTACTTGTCCATTAACAACGAATTCTCTGTTAATTGACTATTTTTCATTTAAATAATTTCCTTCTTTTATATCAATTATGATTTTTCATTTAATATCCCTATATCCAAATTTCTTAGAGATATATTACTTAGCAGAATGTATAGATACATATTTGAGTCAGAATTCACTATGTTAATCAGAATTTCTAACCTTGCTGTTTGGTTATTTTGAAATTGAATAATGCCTAAAGTGGATCTGGATCAATTTGTTTACCTGTTAAATATATTTTGCCAGTATATTGTGTGTTGTACTGGACAGCTGCACCACAATTGTTTATATATGTACCCATAAACCCACATCCATGCCAGCATAGTGGGCTTCTGTTATAAATATGTGCTAATGCAGCTGGAGTGAGATACCATTGTTAGCGTTGTGTTTTCTTTTTGTGTGTTTAGTTGTTTAGTCATGTCTGACTCTCCGTGACCCTATGGGCCGCAGTACACCAGACACATCTGTAGTCTGGTAGTGCTTATCCATAAGATTGTCATGGTAAAGATACTGATAGATGAGGCCATTGAAGCCATTAACATGAGCTTGAGGGAGCGCAGATGAGCATTGGATGATAGATGTGACTGGGGTGCTGCAGTCCATAGGGTAACGGAGAATCAGACATGACTGACTAAACAACAACAATTTCTAACTAGAAAAAATCCTTTGAGCAACAAATCATTAAGACCACTGGTCATACTAATTAACATAACGTGCAAAATATATTTTTGAAAAAATATAACCACAATGCTCACTTAAAGGGGCATGGAATGCAAATATTTTTTCAAGCATTTAAAAGAGCATGTTTTTGCATGAAACACTCCTGTGTTTTCACTAATAAATTAGACTTCTGTATTACTATATACGAAGTGTTTTCTGCTCTTGTGAATCTTTTGGGCAAGATGTATGTGTTCTATTCGACTGGTCTTTTCAAATAACAAAATAACTGCGGACCTCGCAAAACTTACGGACATACGTAAAACAAATACGAGATTCGGAACTTAGGGAAAAAAAATCATTACGACCTTACCGCCCAAAACCTGCGCACATTAAAAACACAATAAATACACACAACAAATACATAAAAAGCTTACCTACAGCAAGAGGGGGCACCCAGGACCTCGAAAACTGAAGTTACACCTCAATTTAAGTTGAAATTAAGGAGTTTAAACACCCAAAAATCCCCTAAGCGAAAGAAAAAATGGCCACCGAAAAAAACTGAAATGAGGCTACAGGACCCTAAAGATGCAAAACATCACCAAACACTTACAAATTTTCCGAAAAAGACGGACACGATACAAGGACGCCAAATCAGCCACAGATGCAGCAACATCCAAACAGATTGCCAGCTCTTCTGCACAATGCTTCTTGCATATATTACTTCAAAATAGGTAAAGTATATTCATGTATTATTTTTTTCATTATTTCATTAGCAAAAAAAAAATGCTCATAGCACACAAACTACCAACAGCCTCGCAATGAGCGCCAAATGTGCTCAGCGCGAGGCTCGCAATGAGCGCCAAAGCATCTTGGAACACCAACAAAATTAACCTCTGAACCAAACAACATTACCTGCCTTACAATCTTATTGCCGTCATTTTTTTGACGGGCATGTCGCTAGTATAAAATAATAGTAGATTGTTGTGTAATTCAAATTTTGGTATAAACAGAGAATGTGTGAATAAGACATTTACATGAGGCGTAGGCCTTAATTGTAGCTTTCGGATAGATTCGCAAGTCTGCACTGCCGGGCTGCAGGTAAGGTCACATGGTGCGCGAATGTAGGCGTGAGCGTTAATTCAATATAATCTATCATTTGATAAGAGATCCAATGAGGGTTCACCTGTAACCCAAGCAGGGTTTCTGAAAATCTTTATCATTTACCCACTGTGGTTAACGGGGACCAAGACGTAGGATAGACAAGTGGGCGACAACATGGAGAGATTACATGTGTAACATTTTATAACACAAGTACAAGGAAGTAGCTGTGATGGACGGATATAGTAAAATCCCATTTGCAAGTGTAAAAACTTACAGTAACTAAAACCCTCATCTTTCTTTGAAAAACATATTGAATAATCTGATAATGACAAGTGAAGATAAAATGGCTAACGGATTGAAATGTTTTTCTGTAAGGAGGACAAAGAGAAAGGTAATGAGACTGTGACGGGATATGATTAAGTGATACCCAGAATTGGAAAAAGCATAAGAGAATGAGAGATTGGAGAAATGCACATTTGGATGTCTTACCCTTGGCCGAAAGGGAGGTCCATGCAATTAGTTGATGTTGGATCATTTTGAGGCGACTATGATTATGAAGGGTGGTGAAATGAAAAAGAAAGATTATGATGTGATGGGTTGTTTTGGTAAATGGAAAGCTGAATATGAACAACTAAGAGGTTGGTCACAGTGCTCCTCCCAATCTTATCCTTGCAAACTTCACTTTTACCCTAAATCAAATATATTAGTGATGGCAGTGACCACAGTAGGGCGGGAAGAAGAAGAAGAAGTGTTGAAAAAGAGCAAAGTATAAATAGGGACAGTGTTGTGGAGATAGAGGATCAGGACCAAGGTGTTCAAGGAGAAGAAGCAGCCATAGCAGCACTCTTATTCTTATTGAAAGGAACCTATGCCCTTTCAGGTCTTCTGAGAACCACTGGTATAAGTAATGTTTCCACAACTATTTCGGAGATCGTGAGAGTGCATGGCTCCATTTCTGTCGTTTCTGATTCTACAATATTGGAAAAAGTGTGTGGGTTAGCTGATTTGAGTTAAAACACTGCAGTAACTCAAAAAGATAACAGCAGTTTGGGGGCCATATGAGACCTTAATCTCTTGTACAAAGCATCTGCAATAACTATTTAGAGGACCAGTGCAGCCATATATTTAAAATATATTCTTTTGAACTACACTTGAAATTAGGAAAATGGATTTTTGAGTGACCCCCCATTTATTACCCCTTTAGCCTTCAGTAGTAGCTGCCATTTTGAAAACTGCATATAATAGTTACATATTTAAAGGATGTGTATGTTTTGTTTTCCATTCACAAACATTTTGCCACCATTATCAAGTTTAGTTCTTTAAAAAACAATATAGTAAAAACATGACCACAATCCCATCATGCATGTAATACTACTAAAACTTAAAAATAATAGTAAGGGGGAGTGTGATGGGGTATGATATTTAAAGAAACTTGTAGGGTTGAAGTCAACCAGAAGAAGCTGGTAATGACAGATAGAGATAAAAGGAGACTGTAGAGCGAGATGTGACGCCCGGATAGACATGGATGTGCGTATAGAAACCAGTGCTTTGTTTTTAAATGTTTAGAAAAAAAGAGCGGTGAAACTCACGTGGGATGAAACTTATATTCATCCTTCCTGACCCTTGCTACTCCTTATCTTTTCTTCCCCAGGTTTCTGCCTCTCCCATTCCCTTTTAGATTGTAGAGAGTTTCTAATCTTGTAGGGTGCTTTGGAATAAAGTACTTTTTACAAAGATTTTAAGCTGAAAAACCCTCCATTTTCTACAACTGTTAAAATTGTATTTTTCCTTGTTCTCTTCCCCTGTACAGCGATACAGAATATGTTGGCGCCTTACAAATAAACTTTAATAAATGTATGCTGTATTTAGGGCACTCACATTCATGTGGGGGTGATGTATTGTGGGAACTCATATTCATATAAGGGATCTGTATTTAGGATACTCACATTCATACAAGGATGGTGTGTATACAACTCCTATTCATATGAGGGGTGTTGTATTTAAGGAACTCATCCGGATAAGTGGTATTATATTTAGGAACCTCATTCATAAGGGGATGCTATATTTAGAGAACAAATACTCATATGTGGGGCTGTATAAAGGGAACTCATATTCACACAATGATGTATTTGAGGAGCTCATTCGAAAAAAATGTGTAATTAGGGAACTATGGGCTTGATTAAATGGCCCCCGTAGGAACTCTCGAACGGCTGCAGTAGGATTGTTTGTTTTTGCTACATTTTCCTTTACACATACATTATTCATATAGTCTATTCATATTAATAGAGGTAGCCAAAGGGAGAGGGCAACTGTAGAGTAAGGATGGCTAGAGTTACTCAAGTACAGACATATTAGCAGTAGGGCTAGTAGCATAGGCCTCAGGGGTTAGTAGACGGGAGTCTGAGGTTTCACAGCCAGCGAAGGTAGGTTAAGATACCCAAATGTCTCTATTTATAGTTATTCTGGTGTAGTGACCAGGTATGACTGATATGTAAGTGCTATGCATTTTTATGCAGCATTAGGGTTAGGTTTCTTATATTACTTTTAATCAACCTTATGTCCTCTGGTATTAATTTGCACCACACTGATTATATTTCTGCATTATCTCATTACTTTTTTGACCATGCTTCGTGTAAATCAAAAGTTTTTTTTCTGTAAAATGTTATAAATGATTCACTATGTCTGCCTCTTTATTTTGTGATGGGTGACTTTATGTGCACATTCACTGGACAGTGGGGGTGAGGTCTGACCTGTGAGTACCGATAACAGTCCAGGATTGCAGTATGTTTCTGCTTGTATATTCAGGTTCTCTTTGATTGAGCCCGGATTATTAACTCCATGATATCTATTCCTGGGCTCAACCTGTTTCAACCTGAACACATAAGCAGAATTATATTGTATTCCTGGTTTGCTGATGGCACTCACTGTACTGACTTTATCACCAATGTATTAAGTGTTATGACATATGTTAAGATGTTAGGAATCACATACTGATTGATAACACATTAATGAATCATTACACATGAACATTGTAGTTGTCACACCACATTATGTGTCCACTTCACGGTGGCATGTCTTTTGTGCGCTGGTGAACAGTGCGCCTTCATCAGGGCGCTGAGAACTGCGCTCTGCGCTCCAGTCTGCCCCTTTTCATATTTACTGGACCTGCTTCCTGGAGGCTGCCAAGGCTAAGGTAAGGGCCTGACAGTGTGCCATGTGGGACTAGCATGTGTCACTAGGAGCATATTGTATGTAATGTCACTGTGTGCATGTGTCACTAGGAGCATGTTACATTACATACAAGGGACATTACATACAATATGCTCCTAGTGACACATGCCAGTGCCACATGGCACATGGTCAGCACCTTACCTTGGCAGCCTCCAGCAAGCAGGTTCAGTAAATATGAGATGGGGCAGATAGGATGCAGGCTGGAGCGCAGAGCGTCGTCAGGGCGAAGTTCTCGGCGCCCTGATGACGGTGCGCTGTTCTGCAGCGCGCAAAGGTCGGCATGCCCCATTTCACACATAGTACATGGTATTAAATGTTATGGGATATACAGTGCATAGTAAGACATAATTTTTGTTGTGTCAAGTTGTAAATGTATTTATAGGGCAGGTGTTAACTCCTGGGGATCTGTATTAACAAGGTGTGACAGCATTAGTTGGGTGTCTAATTGTGTGAGTAAATATTTGTTGTTGACATTGTGATTTAGTTGATTATTCTTTAGTATTCATTGTTGTAGAGGACTGAGTTAGTCATTTGGCTTCTTTTGTGCTTTAAGATGTGTAGGCCTATTTTTTTATTAGGGTCCTGTAAAAGGCTTCTTTAGTTTTTTTTTTTTTTGGTACTGGGTTTTATTGTGTCTCATAAAGGGTTTAGCCCCTCTTAAAGAGGTTGCGTTTATAAGTAAGGTTTTAGGTAACAAAAAGCACTGGCAGAGCCTCCCAAGAACTCATAGCATTATCCACAAGCTCCAACTGGAGTCATGTAACCACCCTTAAGGTAAATCCAAACATACAGCAGGGAACAGTTCACGTGTAGCAATCCCTAGAGTTTACACGTAACGTTTGATAAGGGCTTACAAGAACTTTTGACTCCTAATACTTCATATAGGGCCCTTCTTGATCGATGGCTTGTATACTTCAGTGAAGCTGTGAGCTATACCATGTAGGGCCACCCAAGATTGGCTGGTCATAGCAGCGAGACAAATTATGGTTCACTGGAGAAGGAACTGGCAACCAACTCCAGTATCTTTACGAAGAAAACCATATGGTTAAGCACAACCAGAGACATAGCAATTGTGCCTGGAGTGCAGTGGTCCATAAGGTCACGGAGAGTCAAAATACGACTGATAAACAACACTTCTTATAGGAGCCATGTAATTGATCCCTATATGAGGAGTCTTGTCTTGTGAAATCATATCTATGTGAGGGAACTCATATCCATACCAGGGTGCTGTATTTGGAGAACTCCTATCCATACAGTAAGGGATACATAATTATTGTATCATCATTAAAAGTCCTTAATAAACCCATAATCCTTATTATTAATATATACAATCCCATTATAACCATAGGCTGACATTATCTGCTATTATCCTGAATCCTAATCCCCTATTATTATTATTATTTATAATAATAGACACAATCCCATTATACACATAGGCTCATATTATCTGCTATCATTAGGAGCCACAATCCCCTATTATTATTATTACTATTAATAATAATCCCATTCTAACCATAGGCTCAACTCGCAGTACGACAACTATTATATGTGATTGTTATTATTATTACTATTAATAATAATCCCATTCTAACAATAGGCTCACATTATCTACTATCATTAAGGGCCATAATCCCCTATTATTATTATTATTTATAATAATAGACACAATCCCATTATACACATAGGCTCACATTATCTACTATCATTAAGAACCACAATCCCCTATTATTATTATTATTATTACTACTATTAATAATAAACCCATTCTAACCATAGGCTCAACTCGCAGTACGACAACTATTATATGTGATTATTATTATTATTACTATTAATAATAATCCCATTCTAACAATAGGCTCACATTATCTGCTATCATTAAGGGCCATAATCCCCTATTATTATTATTACTACTATTAAAAAGAATCCCATTATAACCATAGGCTCACATTATCTGCTATTATCGAGTCCTAACTAAACCCATAATCCCTATTAATTAATAGACACGACCCCGTTCTAATACAAATGATGTGCTATTATTATTATAGCCCTTCCTGCTCCCAGTCCATGCCCAGCCGCCCTCTTTGTATCCAGGCAGCCTGTGTGTGTCAGCCCCGTACTGTGCTGCTATTGTCCGGCCTCGGTGTCTCCAGCACGGACAGATCCTGTTCCTCCTCCCCTTCCTGCCCCACTACCCATTGTATTCAGGTCCTGGAGAGCTTGGACCCCGCAGCAACCACAGTGTGGGAGGGTGAGGCCTAGCTCGGTTACCAGGGCAACCGCCGACATCATCTCACACTGCCCGTGTAGCATCCAGGCGAGCCCGCGGGTGAGTAGGCCGCAGAGGGAGCTGAGAGTGAGAATGTGTGGAAGGTGAGAGACGAGCCACGGGCGATATGTGATAGATGGGTCTGAGTCATACATATTTATATAATTATACATATCAGTCATGTAATGGAGGAAATGAATGAAGAGATAAAGATGAGCACCAATATATAATAAAGGGGACTGAGAAGACTGAGTCAGCCAGGGAGAGGTGCACCCACATACATGTAATATACTATATGTATAAAGAGAGAATTAGCCATCTCATGGGAGCATTTAGATGCTCAGACACCTAGAAATATTGTACTGTATATCTATATATCTCAAATACTGTGTGTGTGTATATATATATAAATGACACACACAGTAGACTCTCAGTTATCCGGCACCCACAAACATTGGTAGATGCCAATGGTAGATAAATGTAATTTCTGGTTGCTTGGAAGTTACTATTAAAAGAGGCCTATATTAGCTGCACATAGGATGCTCTGAGTGTATTTATCAGTGAGGGCTGTTCTCACAGCAGCAGCTTTCACTCCTCACTTACACACAGGTACATTTGGCTGGAGGGTGCTGTGCTGACCTGGGGAATGTAACGCCAACACTGCCCTGGCTCAGTCGCTCATGCCTGTCTGCATCCAGGTAACACTGAATTGCAGAGACATACAGTGGGTGACATCTAGGTGCCTATAAGCAGTTTGTGGCATGACAACCTGGCTCCTGACATTTGTTGAGCCTTGTAAAAAAAATTTTTTTAATTTAAAGTACAATATTAAAAAAAAATTCTGGTTGCTTGAGATCTGGTTAACTGAGAGTCTACTGTGTATATATAGATGCATTGCGAACACATTCAGGAGCCAGAAGCACAAATTACGGGAGCCCTGGCTCCCACACTCTAGGTAAATGCCTGAACATATATATCATTTCCCCCTATATATTTGTAACAGGATTGGATCAAAATATATAATATAATATTTAAGGCATATTTACGTTTCCTGGATTATGAATGCAGCTGATAAAGGAGAATCAGTAGTGTATGAAAACATTTTTATTAAATGAAAAAATCCCAAATAAATATTATTATACTGACCGTAAAGTTTTTTAAATCTCTTGAGTTTGCAAGCAGTTGAAATTTCCTGCTAAAATTATCATACAGTTAATTTTGGCCAATTACAGGCAGCTTCAAAACATTGTATCAATCTGTGATAGCAGTTTGTGCACCAATGCATCATGTAATGTATAGCCTTGTTTTCCCCCTGCACAAGGAAGCAAGGAGAAGTCAGACTTTGCTGTGTTGATCTCTGCATTGTGCTGCTGTTGGTTGGAAGGTTAGTATAGGGTTAAAAACCATACTTGAATGCAGTGTTTCTATTGGTAGGTACACTGTGCCTATGTAAGCAGCTCTGGGGGTGTGGAAAACAAATTTTATTTTTAAATATAATACATCTGTGTGTGTATTAGCAGTATTTAAAAACAAAAAAGGAAAGTTAGATATACCTTTAAGATCCAGGTATGATTTGTAGGTGCTGCGAGAAAATGCATTCATAGACATTTATTTTTTTCTGGAAAATATTTAGATGCTAGAAGCAGGATAACAGTTTCAGAAGATAAGTTTTATTTCTACATGTTACACAGTAGTATAATATATCTCTCAAGTGAGAGGCCACCCTAGCTCCTAAAAGATGGCATTGTCTGGCTCCTAGAAATACACCAATAACGTTTGCTAAATGTCTGCATACATAAGTTAATATATAATGTATGATGTAGTTACCTATAACCCCCTAAAACTGAGTGGCAAAACATGGGAAGTTAAGCTACGATGTTAACATTTTTGATTAATAATATATTCTTCTAGTCTATATAAAAAGGCCAGATGTAGAAATACTTAACTTGCCATTTTTCTTAATCCATATGTCTTACATTGCTGAACTCGAGCATTTATCTAGAGTTGTAGTAAACCCGTATTGCAATATAGCATGTTTGCTTAGGCTTTTAACTAGTCTATTTGTACTGGGTTCAAAGTACATATTTAAAGGCTGATTTTGTGTATTTTACCACTGACCATAAGCCCTCCATCATATTCTAAATCCAAATAGTAAAAGGTTCAGTGGTGTTAAAACAAAACACTTAACAAAAATATTTTGCTCATTTTATCAAGAACCAATACTTGGTGGCTTCCAAAGTAGCAATCTCAATAGATACAGTGGTGGTGGTGGTGGTGGGGGGGGGGGGGGGGAGTATTTGATCCCCTGCTGATTTTTAATATTTGTCCACTGACAAAGAAATGATCAGTCTATAATTTTAATGGTCGGTGTATTTTAACAATGAGAGACAAAATAACAAAAAAAAAAAAGAACAAGAAAAATGCATATCAAAACAATTATAAATTGATTTGGAGGTCAATGAGTGAAATAAGTAGTTGATCCCCGATCACTCCGCAAGATTTCTGGCTCCCAGGTGTCTTCTATACAGGTAACACACTGAGATTAGGAGCACTCTCTTAAAGGGAGTGCTCCTAATCTCAGCTTGTTACCTGTACAAAAGACATCTGTCCGCAAAAGCAATCAATCAATCAGATTCCAAACTCTCCACCATGGCCAAGACCGAAGAGCTGTCCAAGGATGTCAGGAACAAGATTGTAGACCTACACAAGGCTGGAATGGGCTACAAGACCATCGCCAAGCAGCTTGGTGAGAAGATGACAACAGTTGGTGCAATTATTCGCAAATGGAAGAAACACAAAATAACTGCCAGTCTCCCTCGGTCTGATGCTCCATGCAAGATCGCACCTTGTGGAGTTTCAATGATCATGAGAACGGTGAGGAATCAGCCCAGAACTACACAGGAGGATCTTGTTAATGATCTCAAGGCAGCTGGGACCATAGTCACCAAGAAAACAATTGGTAACGCACTATGCCTGCAGCGCCCGCAAATCCTGCAGCGCCTGCAAGGTTCTTTTGCTCAAGAAAGCACATGTACAGGCCCGTCTAAAGTTTGCCAATGAACATCTGAATGATTCAGAGGAGAACTGGGTGAAAGTGTTGTGGTCTGGTGAGACCAAAATCGAACTCTTTGGCATCAACTCAACTCGCCGTGTTTAGAGGAGTTGGATTGCTGCCTATGACCCGAAGAACACCATCCCCACTGTCAAACATGGAGGTGGAAACATTATGCTTTGGGGGTGTTTTTCTGCTAAGGGGACAGGACAATTGCACCGCATCAAAGGGACGATGGACGGTACCATGTACAGTCAAATCTTGGGTGAAAACCTCCTTTCCTCAGCCAGGGCATTGAAAATGGGTTGTGGATGAGTATTCCAGCATGACAATGACCCAAAACACACAGCCAAGGCAAAAAAAAAAGGGCCAAAGAAGAAGCACATTAAGGTCCTGGAGTGGCCTAGCCAGTCTCCAGACCTTAGTCCCATAGAAAATATGTGGAGGGAGCTGAAGGTTCGAGTTGCCAAACATCAGCCTCAAAACCTTAATGATTTGGAGAGGATCTGCAAAGAGGAGTGGGACAAAATCCCTCCTGAGATGTGTGCAAACCTGGTGGCCAACTACAAGAAACGTCGGACCTCTGTGATTGCCAACAAGGGTTTTGCTGCACCCGGTATATGCTAATGACGTGACGTCACATGCGCGCCACTTCATTAGCATTGGCCGGGTGAAGAAGCCAGAAGGAGCGGAGGCCGTAGCAGAAGCTGAAGGCAAAGCGAGAGGGGGAGGTATTCAGTGGATGCAGTCTTTTGGGATTTTACAAAAGCTTTATATACTGTGCAGGGATACATGAATTGCAGTAACTATCTGCTCATGTATTGAGAACTGGCTAAAAGACAGGAAGCAAAGGGTTGTTGTAAATGGAACATACTCAGATTGGACTAATGTGGTAAGTGGGGTTCCTCAGGTTCAGTATTAGATCCTCTCCTTGTTAACATATTTATTAATGACTTAGAAGTAGGACTGGAAAGTAGTGTCTCAATTTTTGCTGATGATACTAAGTTGTGCATGCAAATTACATCAGAAAATAATGTACTTTCCAAAGGGATTTGCATAAATGAGCGAAATGGGCAACAAAATGGCAGATAAGATTTAATATGAATAAATGTAAAGTTATGCATCTGGGAGGGAAACATAGCTGTACATTTTATAACTTAAATTAAGCAAATCTAGGTGTATCAAATATTGGAAGGGATTTGGGAGTACTTGTGGACAACCACCTAGGTAACAGTGCTCAATGCCAAGCAGCAGCTGCAAAGGCAAGTAAAATATTAGCATGTATTAAGAAGGGTATAAAAGCCAGGGAAGCAAATATAATTCTGCCACTATACAAATCCCTAGTATGCCCTCATTTAGAATATGGAGTACAATTTTGGGGACAACATCATAAAAAGGACATTTTAGAGCTGGAAAAAGTACAGAGGAGGGCAACAAAACTAAAAAGGGGAATTGAGGGGCTAAGTTATGAAGAAAGACTAACCAAATTAAGCATGTTTTCTCTTGAAAAAAGTAATCTAAGAGGAGATATGACAACCTTATATAAATACATCCAGGGTAAGTATTAAGATTTGTCAAGTTAACTTTTTGTGCCGAGAGGTATTAAACTGACAAGAGGACATCCTTTGAGGTTAGAAGTAAAAATATTTCACCTTTAAAAAAAGAAAAGTGTTCCTCACAGTAAGGGTGAACTATGGAATTCTCTACCAGAGGAGGTGACAGCGGATTGGATAGATAACTTTAAAAAGGGATTGTAAATATTTTTAAATAAAAAGGGCATTTAAGGTTATCCTGGATAATTAGAGGAGTATTGATCCAGGGAGAAGTCTGATTGCCAGTATCTGGGGTCAAAAAGGATTTTTATATTTTTTTCCCCTTTTGAGACTATTGGCAAAGTTTCACTGGGCTTTTTTCTGTTTGCTTCCTCTGTATCAATTAATCGGCATATTGCCGATCAGAGGAGATCTAAAAAGGTTGAACTTGATGGACTAATAGTCTTTTTTCAACCTCAATTACTATGTAACAGCTTTAGAATAGTCTATGAATCAGAAGTAAATGCTTTTCTGGAACTCGCTTTCTCGATTATCCATCAGACATTGACAATTTTATCTCCTGTGCCTGTGGGTTGTGCATGTCCATAAAGTTATCAACATTACTGGAGTGGTTTGCAGTTTCCTTCTCTAGTGGACTGTGATTTGTCTTACTTCTGTGCCATGACCTGCCCATCTTAGGTGACCCTACAAGGTACAGCTCTCAACCTAATTGAAGTACAAAAGCCTCTACACCACAACAAGGTAGCGATCTAGAAAGGCTTGTATCTAGTAGAGTTGTATATTGTAATAGTGTAAAAGCATACATCATTCTCCTGGATAAAAAGATGGTAGAGGAACATGATTTGCTAGAAAAAGTAGGATCTAATGTCTAATAATAATTTGTATGTGTTTGTACGTCAATCTGACATAAGATACGATTGAAAAAAAAAAAAAATTCTAAATAATATATTTTATTGTATAACTCAATAAATACTATAATATTTAAAATAAGATACTTAAAGAACTACACTTAATAATGGACCAAATGCTTTTATAGCAGCATTTTATTTATTGTATAGAGATATACTGAGGTGTTTTTTTTTTATTTCTGTTAGTGTGCTTCTACCGGTGAGGGAAGGATTCAACTGCATCTATGGAAATGTGGTATACCTTAGTAATATTGCTTTCAGTATGACTAATCTGTATCTCAATGCTCCTCCTTGTTTAGAAAGCAACTAAACAAACAAGGCAATGACTACCACCCATTAAAGAACAATTGCATGTAATAGGTTATAAATTACATTTTGTTTTTCATACTTCCTAAAACATTGTGCCCATTATCAAGTGCAGCTTTTCAAAATAGTATACTATAGGTTTGAAGCTACAGGAGCATCAATTTTTCCTCTTTTATCCACTTTTTTTAATTAGCGTGGCTTTCCTATACCACTACAACAATGCGGTGGCACGTCTTTAACACGCTGGAGACCAGCGCGCCCGTCATCAGGGCGCAGAGAACTGCGCCCTGATGACGCTCTGCACTCCAGCCTGCAGTTCCTAAGTAGAATAAATAGAATGCCAGCCTGTACCCCATCTGCTACAGAGGCCCCCCATCTCATATTTACTGGAGGTTGCCAAGGCTAAGGTAAGGGAGTCACACATGCCAGTCCCACTGCCCAACAAATATATAGCCCCTTACCTTATCCTTGGCAGCCTCTTGGCAGGCTGGAGCGCAGATCGTCATCAGAGTGCAGATCTCTGCGCCCTGATAAAGTCGCGCTGGTCGGCGTGCCCAACAATGCACTTGAAGGTATATCCAAGTTTCCCTGTTTTAACTTTTTTCTAATCTAACATATGCTGCTTTTATCAGAAACAATCATTACATGGAGTCATTCTATACACACACAGATTTATTTTATTCAAAAATAAAACTAGTTTTCCACACCCCCAGAGATGCTTATGTAAACACTGTGTATCTACCAATAAAAACACTGCATTTGGTTTTGGATTTTGACCCATTACTAACATTCAAAACAGCAGCAGCTCAATGCAGTGTCTGACTCCTCCTTACTTCCTGAAAGCAGGACTACACATCCCATGATTCTTTGGTGCACATACTGGCTTTACAGATTGATACAATGTATTAGCTGCCTGTGATTGTCCAAAACGAATTATGAATTTTAAGCTAATTTTAGCAGGAATTTCACTCCTGAAAATCTACTGCTAGCAAACTCAAGAGATTTAGCAAACATCAGCGTGAGTTTGTAGTTTGTTGATGTTTATTTTGGCATTTTTTCATGCAAATTTGTTTTCATCAACTACTGATTCTCCTCTATCAGATGCATTCCTAACCCAAATGTAGATATGCCTTTAATACTGTATGTACTGTGTTTGGCTGCACACATAAAACCAAACTAAATTGATGGAGAATAGTTATGGGCTGCAGGATAGAAAGTGACAACCGCAGGTTTGAGATAACTTGTTTCAAGCCCCAAAAAACCCTCTTTGATATTAATTTTGTTCTTTGAAATGTTTGATAACAAATGTGGGGATTTGATGTCCCTTTAAGGTATATAACATTTTTCTACTTTTAGGATTTAGTGCCTGCCCTAGCATGTTCCTTTAAGAGCGTCTGTCCCGAAATAAAGCTATAAATAATCAAGCTAACACCCAAAATGAGGAGTGAAAATACATAACTTGAAGTGTTAGATTTCTATTAACGATTGTTTGCTTTGAGTTACACTTCAGTAATTTGTTTAATTTTTACTTTCTTAGGATATAAATTAAGAAATATTATGTAAAGGCTGTTGAAAAAATGACAACTGTACGACAAAGAAGGAGAGTAAATGCTTCAGAGCAGAGTCAGAATAACCATCATCAGCAGGAAAAGTTTGCAAAGCACGATGTGAAAGGACTGTCTGGTAAGTGTTAAGATAAATATAAATTAAATAGTTTTTTTTATATAGGAATAGAGTGACACTTATACAGTAGGGTTTCATGTGTTTAATACATTTTGGTCTATAGTGTTTCACTATTCAGCAAATTTTGCTCCTCTCTACCCATATCATGTGCCCTGGGGGTAGTAGAGGATTTGCCTGGCGTTTATCTGTCTCCTTCCTTGCAGAGGCCCCTGTAGCGTCCTCGCTTTGCTGGTTCCTTAAACTCCAAAGTCCATTTGTAAGTTTTTAGAAAGCTACATTCAATTTAAATTCTGCAAATATCGATTTCATTGCTAAAACCTGTGCAGAGGTGCTTATATATTACTGTATATACTTGAGTATAAGCCAAGGCACCTATTTTACCACAAAATACTGGGAAAAATGAGTAACTTGAGTATAAGCAGAGGGTGGGAAATGTGCTGCACTCTGTGTCCCCCTCTCCCTCCCCTGTGTCTCTTCACCCCTCTCCCGTCTCTGTGTCTCTTCCCCCCCCTCCTCATCCTCAACCTCCCTCCTCATCCTCAACCTCCCTCCTCATCCTCAACCCTCCTCCTCAACCCCCCTCCTCAACCCCTCTCCTCATCCTCAACCCCTCTCCTCATCCTCAACCCCTCTCCTCATCCTCAACCCCTCTCCTCATCCTCAACCCCTCTCCTCATCCTCAACCCCTCTCCTCATCCTCAACCCCTCTCCTCATCCTCAAACCCATCCTCAACCTCAACCCCCATCCTCAACCTCAACCCCCATCCTCAACCCCCCTCCTCAACCTCAACCCCCCTCCTCAACCTCAACCCCCCTCCTCAACCTCAACCCCCCTCCTCAACCTCAACCCCCTCCTCATCCTCAACCTCCCTCCTCATCCTCCCTCATCAACCCCCCCCCTCAACCTTCCTCCTCAACCCCCCCCATCCTAATCCTCCCCATCCTCAACCCCCTCCTCAACCTCAACCCCCTCCTCAACCCCCCTCCTCATTCTAAACCCCCCTCCTCACTTTACCCCTCTAAATACCCCCCCCCCCCCTCTCCCTTTCCCCTCACTTATCTCCATCTCCAGCTTCTGCTCCGGCCTCCGCTCCTTCCAGGGTCTTGACCAGGCAAATGTTAATGACGTGGCGTGCATGTGACGTCACGTCATTAGCAAAAGACGCCGGAAGGAGCGGAGGCAGGAGCAGAAGCTGAAGATGGAGGTAAGTGAGGGGAAAGGGAGAGGGGAGGTATTTAGAGGGGTAAAGTGAGGAGGGGGGGTTTAGAATGAGATGGGGGGGTTTAGAATGAGATGGGGGGGTTTAGAATGAGATGGGGGGGTTTAGAATGAGGAGGGGGGTTTAGAATGAGAAGGGGGGGTTGAGGATGAGGAGGGGGGAGGGAAAGAGACACGGGGGGTTAGAGAGACATGGGGAGGGGGTTAGAGAGACACGGGGGTGGGGGGGGGGGGGCGAGAGGGACTCAAGTATAAGCCGAGGGGGCCCTTTTTAGTCTTAAAAAAAGGGCTGAAAAACTTGTCTTATACTTGAGTATATATGGTAGTTAAATATGCACAGATATTATATGAATATTGTTGTGGTAGTAGTCTGTGTATAAACAATAGTACTGGATGTGTATGTAAAAAGAGTACTCTATAGAAATTTATATTTTTAAAAATAATATTTTATTACTCATTTTACATTTTGTCTGCTTGCTTTTATTGAGCCACCATGTTGGCCTCCATCCTTTATCTCATCTTTCTGAATGACTCTCCTTCTAAATGAGATGGACAGACAACAAGCTTTGAATCTCCATATAACAGCTTTTAGTGCATACTGCACAATACTTTCAAAATGGAGTTTCACTGGTTGAAGTCCATCTGGTTCACATTATGACTCTCTCTTTGGGACAGAGTTAGGTAAATGGGCCAACATGGCAGGACAATAGAGGTGATAAATGAAAACATTAGTAACAATTCATTATATGTCACCAGTAGGCAACCTTTCATAATTGTGACACTGACAAGGATCTATTTATTTGCTATAATTGAAGGTAGTGAGTGACAGTAATTGTTTAGGAGCTAGTTTGCTATATTTAATGAGCTATATTTGTATATAAAGTAAATGTTACCACTTAGCAAGTCTCCCCTTGAAAGGGACATATGTAGATGGCGTTCTGAGATGCCTCTTCAGTTCCACCACTTCTTGTTTTGTGTTACACCCACATTATAAAATCAACCTGATCTTAACCATTGCCCACTTCGGTAAATCACCTAATTACATCATCTTTCACCATCTCCCCAATTAAATCACATGCCCCCCATTCACCCTCTGAGGCCAAGTCACCATACCACTTCTTCCCACATCCACTCTAATAAATGCCATCAGTCTCCATCTTCTAAACCATCTACATAATATCCCAATTCTATCAAAAGATCCTCATCCTTCCCTAATAGCACTTGCATCTCAACAGAGAGTCATGCACAACTCCTTTGGGCACTTGCATGACTGAAGGAAATCAATGAAATCAAGGCTCAGAATCCATGTTTTCTTTTATAGATACACATATAAATATTATACTATAATGGCATTCAGAAAGGCACAAGTAAGCTTACCTAGAGAGGTAACTGATAACTTTTTAAGCTTCACTAGTGATGTATGATAACTTTAATGATACACTGGAGGTCCAAAAGAAGAGGGCCACAGGTCCTGATTTGGACCCAGTTTCAATTATCGGTGTCAAGATTATATAGGAAACCAAAGGTGGAAACATGATGTCAATACCAAAGGGGACGGGGCAGTGTCAGGGCAGGAGGGTCAGGTTCATATGTGGGAGGCAAGCCAAGGTGAGGGACACAAGCTCAGACGCAGAATCCTAAAACAAGCCATGGTCAAGTGAAGAAACCAAGAAATCAAGTAGAATCCAAACAAATAGAAACATGCAGTGCTGCTTAGTTGCAGCCACGTTATATGGGCACTGTTGCATTTCCTCATTTCAGCAAGTACCAATTACCCGAATGGATCAGTACAAAGACTGGACCAGTCCACAGTACCATGGATCATACGTTGCCTAAACTTAGCTAAACTGAATCTGCAGTGCCAAAAGATGCTGTGCACTTCCTGATTTAGGCGAAATGGGGGATGCACCCAAATAACAAAGCTCTAAGAAAAAAGAAGTAAAGGCCACAACAATGGTTCCCAAACCCCTCCTCAATCACTTCTTCAGTCATCCTGATTGACTCACCTGTGCACATAAAACATGTCTTCAAATCCAGGTGTGTGTGACCCTCCAGAACCGAACTTGCCCACCCCTGGTCTTGAGGATGGGTTTGAGAACCACTGAGCCACAGAATGGCCTGGAGGAACATGCCAAATGGCTAGTCATGCCATAGGTAATTTGTTAGGCCAGATTCTTCTTAAATCAAAGATAGAAGAAACAACCATGGCATCTTACAGAAAGAAAAGAGGTTTTCAAAGAATGGGCAGTCAGATTGGGGAACGAACTACCAAAGGAAGTTTGTCAGAATATTCAGTGGATAACTGTAAAAAGGGATTGGATAAAAAGTGCAAGGTTATGTGGAAAAACTAGAATAGGCAGGAAATTGATCCAGTGAAAAATCAGATTTGCAATATTTGGGATCAGAAAGGAATTTCTCCCCTTATGAGACAGTTGGGAATGTTTCAGTGAAGTCTAATTCTTTTTTGCCTTCCTCTGGATCAATTAACAATTTAAATAATACAAGGGTCAGAGATTGAAAAACTTGATTGACCAATAATACTTTACTTACTGCGTTACTGTATGGCGTAGTGTGACGTGATTACCACTAAAGTTTTCCTTTACAACTATATATAGCTATACACAAAAATCTGCAGGAAAGTATCTTTATATTTATAGAACATCTTATTTTTAGCAGCTGGGTTAACATTTGTGGAGAAAGGATTTGTAGATTTAAGTCTCCAAGTGTATGTAGCAGGGTGTAATATAACAGAATCCATATGTAGTGTGCCTGAATGTAAGGGTATCCTGAATATAACTGAAGGACAAAGGTCCCTTTGGGTTTATGGTTTTAGAGCAGTTAGTAAAAGGACGGAGTATCTGGGCCAAGCAGTTCTTATCTGCCAGCAAATTATACATTTCTATGTTAACACGCTGAATATAAAACATTATATAATGACATTTTTTAAACATTTTAAGCTTTTCAGCGCCTGAGGGCAAAACAATACACATCTGCTAAAGTTTCTTTTACTTAAGGCAGCGGGCAAATTTTACTGAACTGCAACTGTCAGCATTCAATGCTTTCTGTACATTTAGTTACTACAAGAGCCGTCTGTGTAGGTCATTATTACCCAGGATTGAAAAAGAAAAGGGGTAGGTACTAAACAAAGGGGCATGTATTGTTAGATGTTTTGAGATGGAAGCATATTTTGAGGTTACTGCAGTGATACTTATAGATAAATACAATCACTACATTTTTACTTTTAACCCTCAGAGTGCAAGAGTGGGCTTCCAGGGCCACACACATTAATTAAATCTGCTTGGAATTCCTTGCTGATCGTCCTTCCATTGGTGGGGGTGTAGCGGAGGATGGCGAAATACACCCATCCCATCTAGATTTATTTTGTTTTTCTATATAAAAATATAGGGCCATATTCAATTGGAAGCCCGCAACTTGATCGCAGACGGCTGTATGTCTGCGTATGTGTTGTGGGCTCCCGTTCATCTCCGATTGCGGTGCTATTTAATTCGACAAGGCTGCAAGTTACTGTTCCAAAGCCAAAACCGTAAACCATGCACTGGTTCGTATCCGTTCAGGGCAGAAACATGATTAATTCAGCAAGCCCATAACCTCCCATTTGAAATCAGCCAATAGAAATGACATTGTCATTATTACAGCAGTAAAACATGGAGATTACATGTCAATCAATTATGTTCGGGGGTCCGATATGCGATCAGAATCGCAAACCTGCAAAATAAAAAATAAGAAAAAAAATGCCAATACTGTTCTAGACCATGTGGGTGGCCTTATATGTATTAACTCATTGATACCCGAGATCGATTTAACCCTGAAATGAAACATAAAAATAAATCTTATATACTGCCGATTTGCGGGCTTGAGACTGTTCTGCAGTTAATTTTAATGTCTGTCATCACTTTCCCCGTAATTTACAGTGCAGTAGTGATTTTTTATTTGCATTTACAGTGCTACGAATAGGTGTTTAACCCCCTTGCGGGTCCTCTCTAGCACTTCTTTGATTTTCTCCCTCATTTGCCGTTTACAGGTGTGAAAACATTTGCAGGCTTGTAGAAATTGAGCAATCAAATAGCGATTTGCGGTTTTAGCCTTGCGGCCGTGAAAGTTCAAAGGCTTCTGGAGGCTGTAAGTTACGTAGCACGCAAAAAGACGCCAATTGAATAGCAAAGTAGCTGGCGACCTCACTTACAGGCTACCGGAAATCCCGAAACCTCAATTGAATGGGGGCCATAGTTTTTTTCCTCCCCATGTGTGGCAAGGTGGGAAGGTGGGGATGAAGTACATCCAAGTCATCCTTCTATGTCTAGCTACCTCCTTCTTTCCCCAATCCCTTCCCTTGGTTTACCTTTTTATGGGGTTGAGCAAATTTGCTTCCCTGGCTTCTATACTCTTCACAAACACTTCAAATGGTCAAAGAGGGATACGTAATTACAAGTGACATATCTAGGCACTAAAGATGGCAGCAACTTGAGCAAAGTGTCCAAATATTGGAGATATAGATGCTTAATATATGCACCCTGTTGAAAAAACATAATACAGCGCAGATACATTTCTTTCACGTACCTTCTCGTAACATAGATTCTTCTATGCGCCCAACCAAAAAGGTAGACTATTTTTGGACCTGGGATGGATAGAGAGATTTTCTCTGGAAAAAAGCAACAGTTGGCCGGTATGTTTTTTTTCTTTAGACTACTTGAAACCTGCTGATGGCTTGTTGGACTACTTGAGTATTACTCAAGGACCACAGGCCAATTGATGACTTTTTTGAGTACTGATTAAGAGTTGTTTGCTATGTTGGAGTATACATGTGCTCAAAATAGTATATTGACCTTCTTTTATATTTCTTGATGATCCCAGTTCTTCTAAATTAGTTCATGAACCACAGTGTGAGAACTTCTGACAGCGCATTATAGAAGTGATCCACAAAGGCTCTCGGCAAGTTTCAAATTGCCCATGAAGTCCCCCAGAATTTTTTAAGTAGTTGTTTGAAAAAAGAACAAAAAAACACTGTTGGTAAAAAACAAAATATTTGCAGTCGTTTTTCTAAAATGTAAATCAAATATCCATTGTATAGTATTGCACAGCGCCTGAATGTATGAGAAATCCCAGAACTTCTTTTTAAGATTCATCTGGCACGTGCCAAAAGGATATATATATATATATATATATATATATATATATATATATATATATATACACAGTAAAATTATTCACACCCTTGGCAATTAACATGGATTGTTTTAGGATTTGCATCATTTAATTTAAAGAACATGCCCACAACTTTGAAGATGTTTATTTTTTTTATTTTGAAGCAAACAACAAATAGGACAAAATAACAGAAAAAGTCAATGTGCATAACTATTCACCCCCCTAAAGTCAATGCTTTGTAGAGCCACCTTTTGCAGCAATCACAGCTCCAAGTCGCTTTGGATAAGTCTCTATGAGCCTGCCACATCTTACCACTGGGATTTTTGCCCATTCCTCCTGGCAAAACTGCTCCAGCTCCTTCAAGTTGGATGGTTTGCGCTTGTGAACAGCAATCTTTAAGTCTGACCACAGATGTTCTATTGGATTGAGGTCTGGGCTGTGACTAGGCCATTCCAACACATTTACATGTTTCCCCTTAAACCACTCACGTGTTGCTTTAGCAGTTTGTTTGGGGTCATTGTCCTGTTGGAAAGTGAACTTCTGTCCAAGCCTCAAATCACGCACAGAGTGGTACAGGTTTTGCTCAATAATATCCCTGTATTTAGCACCCTCCATCTTTCCCTCGACTCTGACCAGTTTCCCAGTCCCGGCTGCTGAAAAACATCCCCACAGCATCGTGCTGCCACCTCCATGATTTACTGTGGGGATGGTGTTTGGGTGATGTGATGTGTTGGGTTTGCGTCAGACATAGTGTTTTATTTGATGGACGAAAAGTTAAATTTTGGTCTCATCAGACCAGAGCACCTTCCTCCATACATTTTGGGAGTCTCCCACATGACTTTTTCGCAAACTCGAAATGTGCCATTTTGTTGTTTGCTGAAAGTAATGGCTTTCTTCTGGTCACTCTGCCATAAAGTCCAACTCTATGGAGCGTACGGCTTATTGTCATCCTATGTACAGATACTCCAGTCTCTGCTGTGGAACTCTGCAGTTCCTCCAGGGTTACCTTAGGTCTCTATGCTGCCTCTCTGATAAATGCCCTCTGTAACGGAGTTGGAAAACGAATCCAATATCTCCGCTGGTATACGGTAAAATACCCAAGAGGCACTACAGTTTCACCATTCCCAACCTCCCATATTGGACAACACTCAATTTGGGAGTTCAAGACTACTTTAAGACTTTATTTTGTTATGTGCAGAAATATTTATACACATCTCTTCCCACAGGCAATACACATCCCTCATATTTGGCCACACAATACACATAGAGGGACAATAGGTGGGTCACACCTCCCTGAGGCTACCTGGCAACTTTGATACAATCAGACAATGATTAGATCATCCTTCTTTGTTCTTATGTCTGAGAATGAAAACACTTTATACAATAGACTTCCTTATCTTATGAGGAGTCTCTGTAATAGGATTATCTATTATGCCAAGATCTGCAATAGTCTGGGCTAATATTCTGCAGAGCATAAACCAACATACATACAGTATAATAGTAGGATCATATTTTAACCATAATAATAACCATAAAAAAGGGTAAAACAGTGATGGGTTCCGTTACACCCTCCTTGCCAGGTCTGTGAGTTTTGGTGGGCGGCCGTCGCTTGGCAGGTTTGCTGTTGTGCCATGTTCTTTCCATTTGGTTATGATAGATTTGATGGTGCTCCTGGGGGTCATAAAATATTTGGATATTTTTTTATAACCTAACCCTGACTTGTACTTCTCAACAACATTGTCCCTTACTTGTTTGGAGAGTTCCTTAGTCTTCATGGCAGTGTTTGGTTAGTGGTGCCTCTTGCTTAGGTGTTGCAGCCTCTGGGGCATTTAAAAAAAGGTGTGTATATGTAATGACAGATCATGTGACACTTAGATTGCACACAGGTGGACATCATTTCACTAATTATGTGACTTCTGAAGGTTATTGGTTGCACCAGAGCTTTTTATGGGCTTCATAACAAAGGGGTGAATACATACGCACATGCCAATTTTCTGTTTTCTATTTCTAAAAAAATAGTTTTATGTATATATTTTTCTTATTTCACTTCACCAACTTAGACTATTGTGTTCTGATCCATCACATATTGGGACACTGCAACATAATGGGGCTACACTACCTTCACTAAATAATTGGTTAACGCAGGAAGAAATACAAAAGAGGTTGGAGAAAATAAATGTTAATAAAGCCCCAGGTCCTGATGGAATACATCCAAGGGTACTGAGGGAGCTGGGTTCTGTAATAGCCAAACCATTATATCTAATCTTTAAAGACTCGCTCACTACAGGGTCTCTACCAGATGACTGGAGAAAAGCAGAGGTGATACCTATATTTAAGAAGGGATCTAGAGCAAATTCGGGGAATTATAGACCAGTGAGCCTCACTTCTGTAGTTGGGAAGCTTTTAGAAGGGTTAATAAGGGACAGAATACAAGAATATGTCTATTTGAACAGGATCATAGGTAGCAGTCAACATGGATTTATGAAGGAAAGGTCGTGTCAGACCAATCTAATTAGTTTTTATGAGGAGGTTAGTAGGAACTTGGATCAGGGCAACTCAGTGGATGTAGTCTTTTTAGATTTTTCAAAGGCATTTGATACAGTGCCACATGGAAGACTAGTGAGCAAACTAAGGGATACAGGAATTGCAGTAAATATCTGCTCATGGATCGAGAGCTGGCTAAAAGACAGGAAGCAAAGGGTTGTTGTAAATGGAACATACTCCGATTGGTCTAATGTGATAAGTGGGGTTCCTCAGGGCTCAGTATTGGGTCCTCTCCTTTTTAACATATTTATTAATGACATTGAAGTAGGACTCGAATGTAGTGTCTCCATTTTTGCTGATGACACTAAGTTGTGCAAGGTAATAAAATCAGATAATGATGTACTTTCCCTACAAAAGGATTTGCATAAATTAGAGAAATGGGCGGCTAAATGGCAGATGAGATTTAATACAAATAAATGTAAGGTTATGCATTTGGGAAGGAACAATAGCCAAGCAATCTATAATCTTAATGGAGCAAATCTAGGGGTATCAGATATTGAAAGGGATTTGGGAGTACTAGTGGACAACCACCTAGGTAACAGTGCTCAAAGCCAAGCAGCTGCTGCAAAGGCAAATAAAATATTAGCATGTATTAGGAAGGGTATAGAAGCCAGGGAAGAAGATATAATTCTGCCACTATACAAATCTCTAGTACGCCCTCATTTGGAATATGGAGTACAATTTTGGGCACCACCTCACAAAAAAGACATTTTAGAGCTGGAAAACGTACAGAGAAGGGCTACAAAACTAATAAGGGGAATGGAGGGGCTAAGTTATGAAGAAAGACTAGCAAAATTAAACTTATTTTCGCTAGAAAAAAGGCGTCTAAGAGGAGATATGATTACGTTATTTAAATACATCCAGGGTCAATATAAGGCTTTGTCAAGTGAACTTTTTGTAGCAAGAGATTTTCAACTGACAAGAGGACATCCGTTGAGGTTAGAGGAAAAAAGATTTCACCTTAAACAAAGAAAAGGGTTCTTCACAGTTAGGGTGGTTAAACTGTGGAATTCTCTACCAAAGGAGGTGGTGACAGCGAATTCGATAGACAACTTCAAAAAGGGGTTAGATATATTTCTGAATAAAGAGGGCATTCAAGGCTATCCTAGATAACAAGCAAGGAATATTGATCCAGGGAGAAATTTGATCGCCAGTTTCTGGGGTCAGGAAGGAATTTTGCTTTTTTTTTCCCCTTATGAGACAATTGGCAAAGTTTCAATGGGGTTTTTTTTATGTTTGCCTTCCTCTGGATCAATTAACAATAATTAACAATTAACAATAATAATAAATAGTCCAAATTAAAAATATCAATAGAGATCTAAAAAGGTTGAACTTGATGGACTAACTCTTTATTCATTCTCCAATACTATACTATTAATAATTATTTAATCAATAATTTAATTAATAACTAATCCGCATATTGCAGATCAGAGGAGATCTTAACAGGTTGAACTTGATGGACTGAAAGTCTTTTTTCAACCTTAATTACTATGTAACTATGTAACATATAATTCAGATTAACAAAACATTGAATTTAAGGCTGTAATGTAACAAAATAGGTAAAAAGTCAGGGGGATGAATACTTTTGCAAGGCACTGTATGTATGATATATATATATATATATATATATATATATATATATATATACATGTGTATATATATATATATATATATATATATATATATATATATATATATATATATACACAGTGGATTTAAAAAGTCTACACACCCCTGTTAAAATGTCAGTTTTCTGTGCTGTAAAAAAATGAGACAAAGATAAATAATTTCAGAGCTTTTTCCACCTTTAATGTGACCTATAAGCTGTACAACTCAATTGAAAAACAAACTGAAATCTTTTAGATAGAGGGAAGAGAAAATATAAAAATAAAATAATATGGTTGCATAAGTATGCACACCCTTAAACTAATACTTTGTTGAAGCACCTTTTGATTTTATTACAGCACTCAGTCTTTTTGGGTAAGAGTCTATCAGCACGGCACATTTTGACTTGGCAAGATTTGCCCACTCATCTTTGCGCAAACACTCCAGATCTGTCAGATTGCTAAGGCATCTCCTGTGCACAGCCCTCTTCAGATCACCCCACAGATTTCCACTTAAATTCAGGTCTGGGCTCTGGCTGGGCCATTCCAAAACTTTAATCTTCTTCTGGTGAAGCCATTCCTTTGTTGATTTGGATGTATGTTTTGGGTCGTTGTCATGCTGAAAGATGAAGTTCCTCTTCATGTTCAGCTTTCTAGCAGAAGCCTGAAGGTTTTGTGCCAATATTGACTGGTATTTGGAACTGTTCATAATTCCCTCTATCGTAACTAAGGCCCCAGTTCCAGCTGAAGAAAAACAGCCCCAAAGCATGATGCTGCCACAACCATGCTTCACTGTAGGTATGGTGTTCTTTTGGTGATGTGCAGTGTTTTTTTTGCGCCAAACATATCTTTTGAAATTATGGCCAAAAAGTTCCAGCTTGGTTTCATCAGACCATAACACCTTTTCCCACATGCTTTTGGGAGACTTCAGATGTGTTTTTTCAAAATGTAGCCTGGCTTGGATGTTTTTCTTCTTAAGAAAAGGCTTTCATCTTGCCACTCTACCCCATAGCCCAGACATATGAAGAATACGGGAGATTGTTGTCTCATGTACCACACAACCAGTACTTTGCAGATATTCCTGCAGCTCTTTTAATGTTGCTGTAGGCCTCTTGGTAGTCTCCCAGACCAGTTTTCTTCTTGTCTTTTCATCAATTTTGGAGGGAGCTCCAGTTCTTGGTAATGTCACTGTTGTGCCATATTTTCTCCACTTGATGATGACTGTCTTCACTGTGTTCCATGGTATATCTAATGCCTTGGAAATTATTTTGTACCCTTCTCCTGACTGATACCTTTTAACAATGAGATCCCTCTGATGCTTTGGAAGCTCTCTGTGGACCATGGCTTTTGCTGTGGGATGCGACTAAGAACATTTCAGGAAAGACCAACTCGAGCAGCTGAACTTTATTTGGGGTTAATCAGAGGCACATTCAATGATGACTCCTATTTAACACGAGTTGGAATGTGATTGCTTAATTCAGAACACAGCTACATCCCCAATTATAAGAGGGTGTGCAGACTTATGCAACCACATTATTTTTCTTTTTTTTTGTCTTCTTCCCTCCACCTAAAATATTTTAGTTTGTTTTTCACTTGAGTTGTACAGTTTATAGGTCACATTAAAGGTGGAAAAAGCTCTGAAATTATTTATCCTTGTCTCATTTTTTTTACAGCACAGAAACCTGACATTTTAACTTGGGTGTGTAGACTTTTTATATCCACTGTATGTATATGTGTATGTATGTATATATATATATATATATATATATATATATATATACTGTATCATTGTACCATTTTATTGGAAGCTAAACCACCTATGCAATATATACGTTCTACCTTTCTTTCTCACAGTATGCTAAATGGTGCCTCTGTGGCAACAATATTAGAATTATTTTATAAAGCACCAAGATGTTTCGTAGCACTAATTACAGGAGATACAGTGAATACATAAGGCAAATGTAACAAAAGTATACATATTGGCATAGAAGGTGTATGGGGGCCATACTGTCGTAAGAATTTCCAATCTATTTGGCTTAAGAGCTTTAAGCCAAAAGGGGAGAGGTATAATTGTTAGCGTTCTGATGTTGCAGCAGGATCCATGCACAGGAGGTGTTTACTGTCTTGTTTGAATAGCTGATATTAGGGAACAAGATGTCAAGCTTCTCTGAATAGTTAGGCTTGCAAAACATGTTTGGAACTGTAAAGAGATAAAGAACTTACACATCACGTAGCTTCTGTCTATAATACTACTAGCTACTTGCCAGTCAACAATGACAGGTTTTAAATTATAAGGCTGGCAATGCTGTTTGCCACACAATGTGAGGCTTTTGCTCCTCCGAGAACCTTCGGTGCTCATGGCGAGCCCCCGTGTACTTGAATTCTCCTGCTTTGCACTCATCACCTTTGGTGCTCATGCAAGCCCCGCTATGAGCGCCTTCGGCATTCATCGTGGGTCTCGCGATGAGCGATCATTGTAAGCCTCTTCCGCTTGCGGTGCTCATCATGTGCCCTGCGATCAGCGCCTTTGGCGCTGATCTCGTGGCTCACAATGAGCGTGTTCAGTGCTCATTGCAAGCCTTTCCTCCCGTCTACTGTACCGGGCTCTCATTGCAGGTATCGTTAACCTGCAAGTTTTGTGCTTGGGAATGCCATGTGTCTCATTCCAGCATCTCCCCGAGTCCCTTCCCTGTGTCTTTCTCCTCTGTGTGTCTGCTGATAGTTTGCGTGTTACGTGCTGAAGGCAGTTTGTTTTATTTTCAATGTCCTGCGTGCCTGGCGTTGTTGGTGTGTGTTACTGTCTTTGCCGTTGTGTATTTTCTAAGTCCCGCGTGCCTGGCTTTATTCAGCCTAGTTTTCATCCAGTTTCAGATTTTTTTACGTTTTTTCTCCGCCATTTTTTTTCCTTGCTTAGCGGATTTTGAATTGCCGAAAACACACAAATATTGCTCGAAATCGCTTGCAACCTCACTCCCTGGCTTCCTAACTCTCCCCATGTGCTGTTTGTGAGTGTGTTATTTTATTTGTTAAATGTGTTGTTTTGAGGATTTTTAGAGTTACGCGCTTGGCTCACAGTTATGAACCCTCACAATGCAGCCTAAGTCCTGCGCTGTACACTGCTCGCCTCGCTTTGTGAGAGGACCTTTGGCACTCATCCAGCCCTAGTCCTGTGCCATACACGTATCTACTCGCGAGGCTTCGCAGTTGAACGCCTTGGCGCTCATCCAGCCTAAGTCCTGCGCTGTACACGGCTCGCCTTGTTCTGCGAGGCTGCGCAGATGGGTGCATTTGGCGCTCATCCAGCCTAAGTCCTGTGCCGTACACGGCTCGCCTCACTTCGCAAAGGCTTCTCAGATGAGCTCCTTCGGTGCTCATCCAGCCTAAGGGGTGCATCGTACACAGCACGCCCGCAAAGTGTTACCAACATTGTGACAACTGTATATGTGATGAAGCACATGGAACCACACATACTAAGGTTTATAGCTGAGGAATAATAATTATATATATATATTTATATATATATATATATATATATATATATATATATATATATATCACATATAATAGTTGTGGTAATTGTGAGATGTCGTCACGCAATGTTAAAAGATACGGGCTTGCGCATGCTCATTGCAGGCCTTGCAAGCCCCGTAAACTAGACGGGGGAGAGGCTTACAAGGAGCGCCAAAGGCGCTCATCGCGAGGCCCGCAAGTTAGAGGGGGGGAGAGCCTTGCATTGTGTGGCAAACAGCATTGCCAGACTTCAAACTTTATTGCCGTCATTTTTGTCAGGCAAGTTGCTCATGTGTATGTGTGTGTGTGTATATGTATGTATATATATATATATATATATATATATATATATATATCTTATATATATATATATATATATATATATATATATATATATATATATATATATATATATATATGTATAGCCATTTTATTGTTCTTTAGACAGAAACCAAGGTGACCATTTAATTGTAGTTATTTTTGTTGACCAAATAAGATTGCAAATTGCCATGAACTGATAGAGTTGTACAGAATATGTTGTTCCCAATTACTGTTTATTAAGAAAAGGGCTTAGTTCCAAGATTGTATGTAATTTTTTATTTCTTATAACAAATGTTGACAAAATAAATGATTACATTCATAGTTTATACATAATTGTAACATACATTCATGACAGGTTACAAACAGGAGTCTTAGGAACACTCTGGTTATCCAAAAAGCTATTATTTTAAAATATGAAAGTTTCACTTATGGACTAAAAGTCTCTTATATTGCAGAGGAGATCTAAAAAAGGTTGAACTTGATGGACTAAAATTATTTTTCAACCTTAATTACTATGTAACTTAAATTGATTAAAGCTTTTCAAGTATGTATGCATGTATATGATACTTGAAGGAACAGATATCACGTTTTCCAAATTGTGCTGTATTTTGTGTAATTATTGAATCCACACAAATTCTCCTTCTTACTCGATACTCCATTAATATAGATTTTTTTTTCTTATTTAGAGGGGTCTGGTGTTTGCCATGCTTTAGCATTTTTTATTTTAAAATTCATACATACATGTGCAAAAAGTAGTTTTTTGGAGCTGGCTAACTTAAAAGGATTAGGAGAGTATCCCTTCTGGACACACATGGGGCAGAGCCATTCTTGGAAATGGAAGTGTCTTCCTACCTGATACAGATATAGCTGTGTGCAGAATGTGTTGTGCCAAAGGACTCTTCCCAATTTGTGATAGGTTAATAGCTACAGTTTGGTCAAACAATAAGAATTTATATGTTCCTTTAGTATTGGCATTAAAATGAGTATTTGAAGACAATATGTTTAAATTCACTTTTAAAATGTAAGTTTGAACTTGGCAATATTGCTTCCAGCAGATGTACTTCTCTCCACTCACTGTTGGGTGTCCTTGAGGTGAAGACTGATTTCCCAGAAGACTGTTCTGTGTAGTTTTGACTGCAATATCCGCTGCATAGATGAAGGCAAATAAACAGGGTTATCAGGGCAACAAGACTTGTACCCTGGGCAGTTCCTCTCCACCCCATAGATAACATGACAGGGGGTAGAGAAGAGCATATCTACTGAGGTCCAAAATACTAAGCTGTAAGACCTACATTTAATTTTTTTCTTTATATACTGATTTTTTGTTGTATGAGCACTACAGTGGTCCTTGGGAAAAGGGTCCAGTGCACAGGTTATATGTTAATTATCTTCAAATGGACAATCCATTTATTACAATCATTGCATATGGGGGCGTGTTTTTTTTAGCTCATTTTCTCTACATTCCCTTTCTGTTGCAGGTGCCGCACTATGGAAGATTTTGACCCATATTACGGGAGGAACCATTGCTTTATGTCTTGGACTCTTCGCCACTTATTATGTGGCCACCCTACATGAAAATGATTTGTGGTTCTCCAGTATAAAGGTGGGAATTGTGGATATGAGGCTTTGTGAGAAGAAGTTATTCGGATTTGGTTTATGTCTTATATTTCTTTACTGCTAACACTAGTTTAGTCTCGCTGATAGTTTAGAGCAATGGTTCTCAAACTCTTTACTAACAGTGAGCCTGAACAAATGTGTGGGATACTTTGTTTTAAAGGTACCATTTTATTTATATGAATGTTTTAACTATGTTATTTAATTAACTTGAGCTTCTTCAATGTAATTATCATGTCAGTTTACACTTGCTAGAAACCCACAGAGCAATGGTTTCCCAATTTCTGCCCCCCCCTTCTGTATATATTCCCTCCTGTATACTGCCTTCATTATAACTTGTGACTTCATTTTTTGAGCTAAGGATGCTCCCACTAAGAAGAGGATTCACACCACCAATGTCCTGCTGTTAGACAACAGGTAGACAGTGCCATGCTGTGTGTTAGAAGTCGCTAAATGCTAAATTAACACTGGTAGTACAGATCCCCTCACTTATAATGAGGTCCTTAGATCACAAGATGCAGTATTGTAGGTCAGAGGTGTGCAAGATGGCAGCGTACAAAAGAGAGAAAGGATGATGATCCAGAAACTGCAACTGTGTGTTTCTTACAAGTAAGAAAGTGGACATTTTATATGAAAATTACATTTATGATGTTCTAATTAATTAAGCTTTGTTAAAACGTAATAAAACAGTTTTAATAGTACTCACTTGCGTATAGAGGACCTGTCTCATCATGGACATTGACCTTTCACAGGCAGCTTCCAGTTGCAGATGGGTAGCTGGCTATAATGGCTGATTAGCAAAACCATTTGATTTCTTTCTAAAAGATTTGGTAACCAGGCAGGAATGGGATTCAAATAGCTTCTCTATTCAGTATTGTTGAAAGAGTGCTACTTTACAAAGCCACTTGACAGTACCAATAAATAGAAGAGCAACTCACAGTAGGATAACCACCCACCTCAAGCTCATGGCAAACTAGCAATGTAAGGCGGAAAAGCCCATGATAAAAGGAAGTTTATTCAATTTAGGATTTTCTATAAAAATGTTGCATTCACAACTTCTAATGTGGTTAGTATATTACATATTTCACAAACACGTGAAGCTTTTCCCAAACCACATCGGTCCTTTGTGAAAGTAAGACTGAAAGATTTCTCATATTACAAGACATTGAGGTTGTTACAGTATTTGCAGTAGATAGACTGGAAATAATTTTTTGCAGCTTTGCAATTTTCTTATGTCAAAAGTTCTTCACCCTAGTTCTTTGTTGACCTTTTTTTTTTTGCTCTTATCAGTTATCTGGAAGAATTGATATGATGGGTGGTAATCTTATAGTTAAGAATTGGGTCAGAGATTAGGTTTAGATCCGGCTTTGAGCTATGAATTGGGCCAGTCTGGGGTTAGGGTGCAGAATACAGATTCAGGAACAGGGTGTAGAAATGACCAACTCACATAAATGATTTCCAATAATTGACTTAGATCCCATTTTTTTTGCTCTCATCCAAGGTGAAATTCAGACTGCGGTATTCAGTGTGCACTACTACATTGACAACTGCTTGACAGTATGTGCAGTAATTGGCAGGTTTGTGCTTAAAGTATGCACACTCTTTCTTTAAAGAGATTCAGAAACCCGAATTTCATATCATGCATTTAAAAGAGCATGTTTTAAACAACACTTTTTTTGCAAGAAAAATAATGAGAAGAATCCTAGAAAAAAAGTATTTTATTCCATCTTTAAAAATAGTGAAAATCATAGGATCTCCTTGTGACAATCACACAAAATGCTTAAAGACAAGTGTAGCAAAATGTTTTGTTTTATTATTCTTTGCATACAAAAGTCTATAAGATCCACATGAGTCACTATGTGGCCCATAAAACCTAGCTTTCACTGTAAAGACT
Source organism: Discoglossus pictus (assembly GCA_027410445.1). Lineage (NCBI taxonomy): Eukaryota > Metazoa > Chordata > Amphibia > Anura > Alytidae > Discoglossus > Discoglossus pictus. Next base: position 27,284,800 of record CM050176.1, on the reverse strand, counting down.
GAAAGAGACCTCTTCCATTTTGCACGGTTAGGGTTCAACAAGGTAGGCAGCTTCGGTCCTGAAGGGCCCCACACAGGCATGAACTTGAGGATTTCACTTCTGTGCACAGATGAGTCAATCAGGATGACTAAAGAAGTCTTGCCTGTACACAACAGGGATATCATCAAATCCTTATCTGTGTGTGGCCCTCTTGGCCTAGATGATTACCCTATGTGGCTAACCATGTCAATAGCTTAAAAAACCTACATTGCATGTTTGTAAATGAAATAACAAAGTCACAACATTTGCCTCTTGTTAAGCAATGAGCATAACACATTTTTAGAGAAAATCTTATTTTTTGAGGATTTTGTTTGTTTATACAATGTTCCGTCTTGTTTGTCTTCAACATTTAGGCTAGCTTGGAACCTGAAAGGCTGTGGCTAGCTAGTGGAGGGAAGGTTTGGGGAGCAGGTAAAACTTGGAAGGGGAGATGGATTTGTTATATCATTTGACCTTTTAGTACTTGACACCTTCACCCATCCACCCACATGCACAAAAGTATGAGGCTTGCAAGAATAGCTGCAAACCATACTCCAGCAGAAATGTAAATGCACCTTTTAGAAACACAACCTTGATTTCTCCAGGGACCATCAATATCTAAAAAATAGTTTTATGACACTTTAACTGCCTAATTAGGAAGAGATACTCAGATTTGTTCCACATACAGTGGTACTTTAAAGAGACATTAAAGTCTAACATTTTATGTGTGGATCACAACAAAATGTGGCAATTTCTTAAGGAGTTGCAAGTACCAGATCATCTCATCTGCCTTCTGAAGAATCTGTATGAGGGCCAAGAAGCCACAGTCAGAACAGAACATGGGACAACAGAATGGCTCAAAATCAGAAAGGGTGTGCGAAAAGGCTGTATATTGTCACCTTATGTATTTAACTTATAAGCAGAGTGCATTATGCGTATTCCAGATGAAATATCAACAACCTCCGATACGTGGATGATACTACTCTGATGGCTGAATATGAGGAGAAACTAAATGGACTATTGATGAGGGTAAAAGAAGAGAGTTCAAAAGATGGCCTGTTGCTCAACATTAAGAAGATAATGGCAAACGGCAATCTCAGTTCCTGGCAAATAGATGGGGAAGAAGTGGAGGCAGTGACAGATTTAATTTTCCTGGGATCTAAAATCTCTTCAAAAGGTGACTGTGGCCATGAAATTAAAAGATGTTTGCTTCTAGGGAGGAAAGCTATGGCAAGTTTGGACAAGCTAGAAAAAAGTAAAGATATTACATTATCAACAAAGGTCTGCATAGTTAGAACTATAGTATTACTTGTAGTAACATATGGATGTGAGAGCTGGTTCGCAAAGAAGGCTGAGCACAGTAGAATTGATGCCCTTTGAGTCATGGTTTTGAAGAAAACTCCCTTGGCTGCAAGAATATCCAATAAAACAGTACTACATGAAATCAAGACAAGCTGTTCACTGGAAGGTTTGATCATGAGGCTGAAGCTCAAATATTTTGGGCATATCATGAGAAGCCAGGATTCCTTAGAGAAGTCTCTGATGTTGGGAAAGATTGAAGACACTTGAAGAAGGGGGAGACAGAGGCGGAAATGGATAGATGAGATCATTGAAGCAATGAATATAAGCTTGATGGAACTCAGAGGGGCAGTGGCCTGCTGTGGCCCATAAGGTCACAAAGAATCAGACAAGACTGAACAACTAAACAACAAAAATATTTAAAAGAGTGTAATTGAAAAACATAATTTTACCTTTTATATTCTGCAGATAGATCGTCTCCTCCTCAATTTGAAAAAGCTGCTGGTGATTGGTTTCATTTTGGCTTAGCCAGTCAGAATCAACCAGGTTTGTCAGTAAGCCAGCTTGCATACAGTAATATATTTTTTTTTTGATGACCCTAAATTTGGATTGGTCACACTCCTTTTTAGAGACTTGAGAAAGATGGAGCATTGCCTGTGGGTTACACTAGAAGCTTTTATTAAAAAAAAAGAACACAAGGGAAATTAAAGAACAAGAATACAGTGTTCCAAACCAATTGTCATCTAGTTTTGCTGGACTTACAGTTGTTCTCAAAAGTTTGCATACCCTGGCAGAAATGGTGAAATGTTGGCATTTATTTTGGAAATATGATTGATCATGCAAAAACAAATGTATTTTATTGAAGGATAGTTATCCTATGAAGCCATGTATCATCACATAGTTTTTTGGATCCTTTTTAAATCATAATGCTAACAGAAATCACCCAAATGGCCCTGGTCAAAAGTTTACATACCCTTGAATGTTTGGCCTTGTTACAGACACACAAGGTGACACACACATGGCAATTAAAGGTTAATTTCCCACACATGTGGCTTTCTAAATTGCAATTAGTGTCTGTGTATAAATAGTCAATGATTTTGTTAGCTTTCACCTGGATGCACTGAGCAGGCTACATACTGAGCTATGGGGAGCAGAAAACAACTGTCAAAATACCTGTTTGACAAGGTAATGGAACTTCATAAAGATGGAAAATGATATAAAAAGATATTCAAAGCCTTAAAAATGCCAGTCAGTACTGTTCAAACACTTATTAAGAAGTGGAAAATTTGGGGATTTCTTGATACCAAGCCAAGGTCAGTTAGACCAAGAAAGATTTCAGCCACAGCTGCCAGAAGAATTGTTTGGAATAGAAATAAAACCCCACAGGTAACCTCAGGAGAAATACAGGCTTCTCTGGAAAAAGACGGTGTGGTTGTTTCAAGGAGCACAATATGACGATACTTGAACAAAAATTAGCTGCATGGTCGAGTTGCCAGAAAGAAGCCTTTACTGCACCAATGCCACAAAAAGGCCCAGTTTTACAATATGTCTGACAACACCATGCCAGCCTCACAGCTTCTGGCACACTGTAATTGGGGGTGATGAGACAAAAATAGAGCTTTATGGTCACTATCGTAAAGACTATGTTTGGAGAGTTTTTATCAGAAAATACTGGCAGCCAATTTGCATTCTTCTGCATGAAGGCTGCGCATGGGACGCTCTTGAACTTTCCAGCATGACAATGACCCTAAGCACAAGGCCAAGTTGACCCTCCAGTGGTTACAGCAGAAAAAGGTGAAGGTTGTGGAGTGGCCATCAAAGTCTCCTGATCTTAATATCATCGAGCCACTCCCGGGAGATCTCAAGGTTCATGCAAGACGGCCAAAGACTTTGCATGACCTGGAGACATTTTGCCAAGACGAATGGGCAACTATACCACCTGCAAGAATTAGGGGCTTTACAGACAAATATTAGAAAAGACTGCACGCTGTCATTGATGCTAAAGGGGGCAATCGTATTAAGATCTAAGGTTGTGTAAACTTTTGAACAGGATCATTTCATTTTTTTGTTTTGTTTTATGGTTGTGCCATTCTGTTATAACCTACAGTTTAATATGAATCCCATAAGAAATAAATGAAATGTGTTTTGCCTGCTCACTCATTCATGTCTTCTTTAAAAATGGTACAAGCTCTTGAGCACAACTGTACTTATAGGCATGTATTATGTTATACCGTATATATTATTTTATTGCTTTCGTGATTTGAAGGAGGGTGGGTTAACAAGGAGGGGGCAAATATTTGGAAGGGAGGATGCTTAGGGGCCTAAGGGTAGTATAGTATTCCTGTAACTTTGTTCCAAAATCTGCCTGTGGTTCAGCCAGACAGATACTGTTCAGAGTGTTGCCAGTGGTAGACCACATAAAAAGTATTATGGTCCATTTTGGTTATGTTGAAAATTTCTAGTGTAAAACATGCTATTTTAACTATGTTACATTACTTTTTTTTACTTAAGTGCCCCTTTAAAAACATATTTAAGTTTCATGGATTATAAATGTATCTGATAGAGGAGGATCAGTAGTGTATAAATACTTTTTTTTGCATGAGAAAATACCATAATACATTTTTTTAAACTCACCCTAAAGTTTGCTAAATATCTTGGGCCTCATTCAATTGCGATTTGGCCAATTGAATAGGGCTCTAAAAAAGCACATAGCATATTTTTTTTAAATAATTTTTTAGTTAGTAAAAACCTAGATGCTTACTAACTAAACTTATTTTAAAAAAATATGTTATGTGCTTATTTAGACCCCTATTCAATTGGCCAAATTGCAATTGAATGAGGGCCCTTGAGTTTACAAGTAGATTATTTTGAGAATTAACACACCTGAAAATCACTGAGCATAAAATTCATAATTTTGGATCCCTGCACTGTGCTGCTGATGGCTTGGAGGATGGTATAGGGTTAAAAAACTTACCCAAATACAGTGTTTCTATTGGTAGGTACACCATGCCTATGTAAGCAGCTCTGGGGGTGTGGAAAACACATTATATTTTTAAATAAAATACATAAGTGTGTGTATAGAATGACTCCATGTAATGTGTGTGTCTGATATAAGCAGCACGTGTTAGATTAAATAAAGTTAAAAACAATGAAAATTAGACTTAAAATACATTATTGTGTATGTTCAGTTTGTTTTTATTTATGTTTCTGTTCATTTTCAGTATTGATCCACAGAAGAGTATTTTAGTGTAGGCTGTTACTCATATGTTATACATTTTGGTCCTAACACAAGGCTCTGATACCTATGCAACCGGTTTCTTTTGTAGGAAGTGGAACGTGAGATCTCATTCAGGACAGAATGTGGCCTCTATTACTCATACTACAAACAGATGCTTCACGCCCCGTCTGTCAAACAAGGTGAGTAAGCCTTGCCTGTATTTGTTAGTATTTGTTTTTATAGTGATCACAAAGCAACAATTTAAAGGACCACTGTAGATTAGCAAAAACTTCTCACGTTGGTGAAGTATGCAACAAATGGCATTAGCAGACATGGGCATGAAAGCATTTTCGGAGAAACTCTTTATTTCAGACTTGTAATACAAGGAAGCTGTCTTCAGGAATACTACCTTGAATATTAAGGGACTTAAGGCGCATCAAAACATTTTTATATCTAAATGATTCTACCTTGTCTGGTTTCATCACTTCCTGACAGCTTGAGGTTTGTGGGGTGTGCTTGTATTTATCAGTGGAGGAGCAGGGAAAAGGGCGTGTGATGTTTATTTGTTAAATATTTATAATTTGACACCTATACCCTTCACCACACATGCTTAGAGGCAGACAGTATGCAAACATAACTGCAAGCCCTGTTAATGCAGAGATTTAAAGGATCATTGCAGGTCAAACAAAGATACTTGTTTATCAAGCATGTACCGAACTAACAATATTAGCAGCTAAAACAGTTTTGTGAATTTCGGAGATTTTGGAGGCGCTGTTTATGTGTACAGGAATCCATTTTGTGTTTGTTACATAACATTGTGAGAATTGGATGTTGGGGATGTGTGTTAGTAGTTATCAGTGTTGGCACAGGTGGGGGAGGAGCGAACCGGCAGAAGTCCAGTTTCATAATGGGATAAGATTGAAATTGACACCACCCCTCTCCCCTCACTGGTCCATAAACAGATACATTGCATCATTCAATGCAACCAAAGCTTTCCAGAAATATAATTGCCTCTCTCACGCAACACTTCCACCAATATGTCATGGACGCCTCTAGGGTCCTGCAGAGGTATTAAGTGTATTTAATAAAAATAGCTGTATTACCTTAGTGACATCAGTGCTATACATTTAAATTTGGTCTGTGGGTTAAGAGAACAAAATGACACAACATTTAGTCCAAACAGACATGTATTCCTATTTTATTTTATTCTAGGTATCACTGATTTAATATACGACAATAAGACAGAGTCCATGAGAACTATCAATATCCTTGAGAGAATGAATGTGTACCAGGAAGTATTCCTTGCCCTACTGTACAGGATTCTGCCTTTCTGGGTAAGTGGTTTTAAACACACAATGAATCACAAAGTAAAGTAAACAGTCTCTGTAAATATGCTTTATCCCTGTAATATGACTGGTGAGCTCTGCTGTTTCATATAGATACCACATGACGGACATTGTGTTCACATAACCAGGATCTCATTTACATCATAGATAAACATTGTCTGTTCAAGACAAACATGGCAGCTCCTTACAGAGGGAAATTAAAAAATAGGAATAACTAATAACAGTATATAATTGGGTAATAGACCTTTTATTATGCCAGTTAATGCTCCGTAGCCATGATCTGTTTGTTAAAGAGCCATTATAGCCATATAGTAAAAACATACTCTTTTGAAGAACTACACTTCAAAATAGGAAACATGTTTTCAGAATGTAAAAACATGGAACTTTTAATTAACTTTTTTATATTAAATTATGCAGCTGTGGGACCTACCATTTTAGTTTGTGCTGATCAGCTTTCACAGGTAGGAGGAGTCTTTTTATGGATAGAATTTCAATGGGAATATGGCAGCTAAAAATGTAATTTCTTTGAACAGGAAGACACTCCTTCCTGACAACGGTAGACATTCCCTTTCCGTTACAAAACCTTCTACTACCTCAGGAAGTTTATTAGCAGAAATCAAAATGATAAATCCCACAGCAGCATAAGTGCATTTTAAAAACATTTTGACCATTTTGAAGAGTACTTCAAAAAAGTACATTTTCCAGTGAGCATTTTTGACCATTGTAGAAATATACTGTGGAATTGTTTTCATTTGACATGAGAAATGGGTGCTACTAAAAAGGTTAAAATGCATTTGTACAAAACTGAACCCCTCCTGAAAAAATATTTCCCTTTACAGGTAACAGAAAGGAACAAAGCTTTATAACTCAGCTGGAGTTTTACATTTTACTTTGTGAATATTTGCAGCACATATTTTTTGTAATGTGGAAAACCTGTCCAGAAGTCCAAAGGACTATTATAATTCTACAGGGTCGAGTCACATTTTTATGACCACTGCAGAGCATAGCCAATGAAATACGGCACCTGTCATGAACTGGCTTGGTGGGTAGGTGTCAAATGTGTTATTTATCCAACTTTGAAAAGGGGATTGGTTTTCGGGCCAAGGGTGGCAGTATTTCTGAAACAGCGCAGCATGTCATTAAAGTGTACGGTGACTTGACAAACGCATCATTGCAAATAAATGAAACCGAAACGGCAGAGCATCACGTGCCATTATTGACAGAGGTGAAATGCATGTGAGGACCAAACGATCCGCTACAGTTGAGCAACTCACCGCCGAAACGTACCAGGGGGCTACCAGACGTGTGTCTAAAACGACAGTTACAATGAAACTTTTTTAACTGAGCTAAAAAAGTCCAGTTTTAGAAAGAAGACATATTTTTGTGGCTAATACTATTATTTATTAATGCCACAAACTGAATTTGCTTTTCTCTAAAACAAAGATTTTTATTATTTTAACTCTTTAAAATTCTGTATTAAAATGCGGTCGATCAAAACTTGATTCTTTTGAGCTTTCTGCTCCAGAGATCTTATGATGTCTCCTTGACTCCCCCCCCCCTTTTTTTTTTTTTGCTTTGTTTGTTTTTATATTGTTTCTTCTTTGAAGTATTTTTAGTGCACGGCTCTCATATAACTTATGTATAAGATATCTTATTTTTAGATATTTAGTTACAGCGGATATACAAATTCTTGGTAATTAACTCTTAGGGATTGAAGTATTGATTGTTTGATTCTGCAATGTATCATTCACTTAAGAATTATTGTATAGTTTAACCATTTATGCAGTGTTAAACAGCAACCATAAAAAATCTTTTGAGTTGTATCTTCAAGTGGTCCAATAGTATCTCCACTAATAGTGGTCTATTATTTTGTATATAGATGTAGATCTTGTGTTAAACCGGAAAAATGCAATTGCACATGGCGACTGAGTAATGTGATGTGATCACAAGGATATTGAGCTGGAATGGAAATCAGTGAAAATCATGTCAGAAAGTGCCCTTAAATATTTGTATAACACAATAAAAACTTATAAAATACACATTTTTATGCACACTTGCAGTGTAATGCACTGTAATTGGAACCAATGCATTTCCAAATGTGTATCTTTTCTCCTGCCTTAAAACTAGTGGCCAGATGCAGCATTATAGTACCAGACTAGGGTATCTAACTGCAACCTTCGGTGCTTATTGCAAGCCTCTCCCCTTGTGTACTTCAAGTTTCGTGCTTTGCAACAATCGTCTTCGGCTCTAATCGCAAAGACAGATATATAAGTACAGTGTTAAATATACCATTTTTTTAGTTCAGTATAAATTAGAAAATGTTTTCAGGTCTCAGAGTGATTTAAATATGTAACTGCTTTGAGAGTCCTATCGCTGGCAGCCAATATATTTAGATACCGTATATACTCGAGTATAAGCTGACCCGAGTATAAGCCGAGGCACCCATTTTACCACAAAATACTGGGTAAAATGAGTGACTTGAGTATAAGCCGAGGGTGGGAAATGTGCTGCCCTCTGTGTCCCTCGTGTGCCCTCTGTGTCCCCCTCTCTCTCCGTGTCTCTTCTCCCCTCTCCCTTCCTTGTGTCTCTTCTCCCCTCTCCCTTCCCTGTGTCTCTTCCAACCTCCCTTATCACCCTCCTCAACCTCCCTCCTCATCCTCAACCTCCCTCCTCATCCTCCCTCCTCAACCCCCCTCCTCAAACCCCCATCCTCATCCTCTCTCCTCAACCCCCCATCCTCAACCCCCCTCCTCATCCTCAAAACCCCTTCCTCCTCATCCTCAACCTCCCTCCTCAAGCCCCCATCCTCAAACCCTTCCTCAACTTCCCTCCTCAAGCCCCCCTCCTCAACCTCCCTCCTACATCCCCCCATCCTCATTCTCTCTCCTCAACCCATCATCCTCACCCCCCCCATCCTTATCCTCTCTCCTAAACCCCCCATCCTCAACCCCCCTCCTCAACCCCTCCTCCTCATCCTCAACCTCCCTCCTCATCCTCAACCTCCCTCCTCATCCTCAACCTCCCCCCTTATCCTCAACCCCCTCTTCAACCTCCCTCCTCATCCTCAACCTACCTCCTCATCCTCCCTCCTCAACCCCCCTCCTCAACCCCCCCATCCTCATCCTCTCTCCTCAACCCCCCATCCTCAACCCCCCTCCCCATCCTCAAAACTCCTTCCTCCTCATCCTCAACCTCCCTCCTCATCCTCAACCTCCCTCCTCATCCTCAACCTCCCTCCTCAACCCCCCATCCTCAACCCCCTTCTCAAGCCCCCCATCCTCATCCTCCCTCCTCAACCCCCCATCCTCCCTCCTCAACCCCCCATCCTCATCCTCAACCCCCCATCCTCATCCTCAACCCCCTCCTCAACCTCAACCCTCCTCAACCTCAACCCTCCCTCCTCAACCCCCCATCCTCAACCCCCCCATCATCATCCTCTCTCCTCAACCCCCCTCCTCAACCCCTCCTCCTCATCCTCAACCTCCCTCCTCATCCTCCCTCCTCAACCTTCCTCCTCAACCCCCCCATCCTCAACCCCCCCCATCCTCATCCTCAACCCCCCCATCCTCAACCCCCCCATCCTCAACCCCCCATCCTCATCCTCAACCCCCCATCCTCAACCCCCCATCCTCAACCCCCCATCCTCAACCCCCCTCCTCAACCCACCTCACCCTTCCCCTCAACCCCAACCCCCATCCTCAACCCCCCTCCTCATCCTCAACCCCCCTCCTCATCCTCAACCCCCCTCCTCAACCCCCCATCCTCCCTCCTCAACCCCCTATCCTCAACCTCCCTCCTCAACCTCAACCCCCCTCCTCAACCTCAACCCCCCTCAACCCACCTCCTCAACCTCAACCCCCCTCAATCCCAACCCCCATCCTCAACCCCCCTCCTCATCCTCAACCCCCCTCCTCATCCTCCCTCCTCAACCCCCCCATCCTCAACCCCCTCCTCAACCCCCCATCCTTAACCTCCCACCTAAAGCCCCCTCTTCAACCTCAACCCCCCTCAACCCCAACCCACCTTCTTAACCCCCCTCAACCTCCCCCCTCAACCCCAACCCCCCTCCTCAACCTAAACCCCCCTCAACCCCCCTCCTCCACATAAACCCTCCTAAATACCTCCCCCCTCTCCCCTCACTTGCCTGCTTGTGCTCCGGCCTCCGCTCCTTAACCCGGCGGGGAGAGGGAGGAGGATTGAGGGGGGTTTAGGTTGAGGAGGGGGGAGGGAAAGAGACACGGGGGGGTAGAGAGACACACGGGAGGTTAGAAACACACAGGGGGGTTAGAGACACACGGGGGGGTTAGAGTGACACGGGGGGAGAGTGACTCGAATATATGCCGAGGGGGCCCTTTTTTGCCTTAAAAAAAGGGCTGAAAAACTCGGCTTATACTAGAGTATATACGGTATATATTTTTTAAATAATAATAATTCATTCATTAATTACTAAATTAATATACCTTACCTATTTCTAATTAACATATTCATCAATCAATATCCTGAAGAGCTAACAATCTCTTTTGATTTTCCTGCAGCATACAATGTACATTTGCACTGCTGCTGCCCTGAGGAGAAAGTGTCAGCAATGGGGCAAGTGCACAGTATAAATAGGCTGCATGCGCGAAGCTAAACCGTTTGTTTAGTTGGGTTAAAGTGCCATTTTAGATTCGATTGTCTATGTGTTACGCGGCTTTCGAGCATTTTACTCCTTTCTAATAGTGTATTTTGTACCTCGTACGTTGCTGGGTAAAAGTCGTACGTGCCTGTCGGTGTTTTCCGCAGTTCATTGTAGTGTAGCCTCGTTTTCATTTTCTCCAGCCTCCATTTTTTTCCTTTGCAAATTCAGCTTCAGTTTGCGTGCAACCTCACTCCCAGACGTCCTGGCTGTCCCCCCGTGCTGTGTGTGATGTTTTTTTTTTTTTTTTTTTTTTTTTGTGTGTGTATTTTTTGGCCGTATTTTTACGACCTCATAATTTTTTTTTTCTAAGTCCCACAAGCTGGTTGCGGCAACCTTATGGTCTGGGGAATGTTTTCTTGGCATTGTGTAGGTCCACTTACACCTCCGGAAGACACTCTCAGCCGATTCGGTCATCTATCCATGCTTGCATGTTAAGTATACATTTTGGCTCTCTTCCTTGTAGTGGATGGGATCTTCCAGCAGGCCAAAATTGTCTAGGAGTGGTTTTTTCCAAGTACTGCCCTCGCCTCAAAATTCCCCTGGCTTGTGCCGCCCTGATCGCCATTTTCGCAGTATGAATCCGCCACCAGACACTCTTCAGCAGCTGTTTGATGCACTGCAGTCTGCATGGCTCCAGATACCCGTGCCAATCTTCCAGCATCTTACTGACTCAATACCACACGGTCTAGCTGTTGTCTATGATGCAGATGACGGTTATTCAAGGTGCTCATAATAATGTGACTCGACTGTGTATATTCTTTTGAAGATACAGAATACATAAAAAGCTAAATAATTTAGTTAAAATCAATTGAAACCTACTATGGCCTCCATTCCATAGTTCCCATAAGAACTCCTTTAGGATAACTCTCAGCGACAGGAGTTTTGAAAAGGAAATTAGCGGAACACCTTCGTGACTCGCACCCAGCATTGTACTTATTGTAAAATAATATTTTGACCCATTTTATTTTCTCTCATTTACTGTTTTTATTTTATTTTATTTTTTGCTGAAATAATTTTTAATAATATGGGATATCTCTGAATTTTTCAGAAAAATATTGAGCCGGTTTATTTCTACATTTACTCGCTGTTTGGACTACAGGCAGTATATGTAATATCTCTCTACATCAGCAGCTGGTTGCTCAGTGGGACGTGGCTTTCTGGTCTATTAGCAGCTATGTGGTATATTGTTAACAGGTAAGTTTAAACTGTCATTAACTTCTACATAATAGTCTACGATTCATAAATTGCATCTTGTAATAGTTTTATTGTTTTTCCTATATAAACCTGGATGCACACCATATTTCCATTACTTTATTGCACCATCTTTTTTTCTGAATATTTAAGTCACATCGTTATTAACATAGAACCAGCAGAAAGCAACCAAAAGTCCCATCTTGTCTGCCTAATCCATCCACCTAAATATAATTTAAAGGTATATAGAAGTTTCATGTATTGTAGGCAGACATTTGTTGCATGTAAAAAATCCAAAATAAACATTATTAAACTTATCCTAAAGTTTGCAAGTTGATTTTGAGAAGGAATGTCCCTGAAAATCCAAGCTAAATTAGCATAAAGTTCATACTTTGTTGTGGCCAATCAGAGGCAGCTACAACATTGTTGCAATGTCTGGGGATTCAGTCTTTGCAGCAAAGCATCATGGGGTGTGTAGTCTTTTGTTCACCCCACAAGGAAGCAGCTCAAGCAGTGCAGCTCTCGGTTTCTGCACATGTGCTGCTGTACGCTTGAAGGTAAGGTTAGTGATAAAAAATGTACCTGAATGCAGTGTTTCTATTGGTAGGTACTAGGTGCTTATGTAGGCACCTCTGGGGGTGTGGAAACCATTTTTTTTTTTAAATCAGTGGGTGTATAGAATGAATCGATGTAATGTATGTTTCTGATATAAGCAGCACGCGTTAGAAAAAGTTAAAAACAAGGAAACTTCCATATACCTTTTTAATTAAACTTCAGGATGGCCTTATGCATACTCTGGCTTTGCTTGAATTCCTTCACTGTGTTTTTCTCTACCTTTCCACTGGAAGGCTGTTTTACTTCATGTAGGGAAGTACTTTTTTATATGACCCCTAACTCTTCCCCCTGTTCAACAAATCATGACCTCTTGTTCTTGCATTAAGGTTTTTCAGGATGATATTTCTCTCCGGAACTTCATTAAATCATTTTATATATTCAAAGGTTTCTATCATATCATTCATTCTGTCTTCAAAGCCAGTGCTATCCAACTGGCAGCCCATGGCCCGGAAGCGGACAACCAGCTGATTTCTATGGCCCACTGACTGCCAGTGAGAATCTCCTCGCAAACTCATTATTAAAATAAAACACCTGGGACAATTTAAATAATTGGGACATTGTATATAACAGACAGACATTTACATTACATTATTTTGTAAAAATCTTTGTGATATTAGTGACTTTTCTGTCTATTAGTTATACAAGTCATAATTTTTTTTTCCATCGGTAGATCCTACTTATTAAAAATATTCCAATTGTTTATTTCTATTTGTTGACATCTAAATCAACAACTAGATTTAAATTAAAATTACATGCATATAATATATAAATCTAGGAAGCACAAAAGTAACAGATTCTTCCTCTGGAGCCTCCACCATTCTTTTTCTTCTCCCTTATATCTGACATCTTGCTCATCTGTGACCTAAAGCCACACCCACAGAGGAGGAGCTTCACAATAAAAGTGCCTTATACTGCTCAGAAGCACAGCATGTCACTGTCTGCTTGCTAATGGTATGAGGCACTGGTAGTGTAAACTCATCCCATGTAGGTGTAGTCTCACAGCTGTGCAAGATGGCCGCTGGAATGATGGAGGAATTTAAGTTGACATTTATATTGCTGATAATAAAATGAATTAAGTAGCAGTTAAAAGTATTCACATAAAATAAATAAATTGCCTAAACAATCCCTTTAAAAAAAAATGTTTTAAATGTGAAACTGCACTGTCCCTTTTAATTCCAGTTGAGGAAATTTTTGTAATAAGTATTATGAAATATTTGCATTTGTCAGTGTTTTTTATTTTTTTTATTTTTCTGTTGCATATATATTTTGCAGAATTGACACCACTAGAGTTGAATTTACCATTCCCCTGAGAGAAAATTGGGCTCTTCCATTCTTTGCTCTTCAGATAGCTGGAATCACGTACCTACTCAGAACTGATTTAACAGCTGTAGGAAAAGTAAGTACAGAAATAATATTAATACATAAGGCGTTAAAAAAATATTTTTGGTTTAAATATAGTTGTTCTGTAACACTATAATTCTTTCTTTTTTAAGCGCAATAATATAAGTTTTTATAATTATATTTATTAAATTGACACAGCAGTGGTCCTAGTTATTGCAGATCATAAAATAAACTTATAAATATATGTATTTGCAGTTGATTGTTATTAAAACAATGACTGAAATTGTTCAATTAATTAGCTTTTAGTTATTTCATGCTTCCACGCTACAAATATACAGCCTTATTAAATTGCAATTCGGCCAGCTGAAAAGGGCTCTATATAAACACAGAGCATATTTGTTACATAGGTACATAGTAATTTAAGTTGAAAAAAGACTTTCAGTCCATCAAGTTCAACCTTTTAAGATCTCTGATCTGCAATATGCGGATTAGTTATTAATTAGTTGTTAATTAATTATTAATCAATGATTTAATTTTTATTTTTTATAATTATTAATTAATCCAGAGGACGGCAAACAGAAAAAAAATCCTAAGTGAAACTTAGTTAATCGTCTCAAAGGGAAAAAAAAATAATTCCTGATCAATACTCTCTCTCTAATTATCCAGGATAACCCTGAATTCCCTTTTTAATTAGAAATAAATCCAGTTCCCTTTTAAATTTATCTATCGAATCCGCTGTCACTACCTCCTCTCTCTGGTAGAGAATTCCACAGATTAACCACCCTTACTGTGAAGAACCCTTTTCTTTCTTTAAGGTGGAATGTTTTTACTTCTAACCTCAAGGGATGTCCTCTTGTCAGTTGAAAACCTCTTGGCACAAAAAGCTCCCTTGACAAATCTTTATAATGACCCTGGATGTATTTATATAAGGTAATCATATCTCCTCTTAGATGCCTTTTTTCTAGAGTAAATAAGTTTAATTTTGTTAGTCTTTCCTCATAACTTAGCCCCTCCATTCCCCTTATTAGCTTTGTTGCCATTCTCTGTAATTTTTCCAGCTCCAAAAATGTCATTTTTATGTAAAATTGTACTCTATATTCCAAATGAGGGCGTACTAGAGATTTGTATAGTGGCAGAATTATATTTGCTTCCCTTGCTTCTATACCCTTCTTAATACATGCTAATATTTTATTTACCTTTGCATCTGCTTCTTGGCTTTGAGCACTGTTACCTAGGTGGTTGTCCACAAGCACTCCCAAATCCCTTTCAATATCTGATACCCCTAGATTTGCTCCATTAAGATTAAAAATTGCATGTCTATTTTTCCTTCCCAGATGCATAACTTTACATTTATTCGTATTAAATCTGATCTGCCATTTAGATGCCCATTCCTCAATTTTATGTAAATCCCTCTGAAGGGAAAGCACATAATTATTTGATGTAATTACCTTGCACAACTTCATGTTATCAGCGAAAATGGAGATACTACTTTCCAGTGCCACCTCTAAATCATTATTAAATATGTTAAAAAGGAGAGGACCTAAAATGAACCCCGAGGAACCCCACTGTTCCATTTACAACAACCCTTTGCTTCCTGTCTTTTAGCCAGCTCTCAATCCATGAGCAGATATTTACTGCAATTTTTGCATCTCTTAATTTGCACAATAGTCTCCCATGTGGCACTGTATCAAAAGCCTTTGCAAAATCCAAAAAGACTACATCAACTGAGTTGCCTTGATCCAGGTTCCTACTAACCTCCTAATAGAAACTAATTAGATTTGTTTGACATGACCTATCCCTCATAAATCCATGTTGACTCCTACTTATAATCCTGTTCAAATAGACATATTATTGTATATTCCCCCTATTAACCCCTGTAAAAGCTTCCCCACTACAGAAGTGAGGCTCACTGGTCTATAATTCCCCAGATTTGCTCTTGCTCCCTTTTTAAATATTGGTATCACATCTGCTTTTCTCCAGTCATCTGGTAGAGACCCTGCGTTGATAGAAAATTAAATATAATGGTTTGGCTATTACAGAACCCAGTTCCCTCAGTACACGTGGATGTATTCCATCAGGACCTGGGGCTTTATAAACTTTTTTTTTTCCAACCTCTTTTGGATGACTTCCTGCGTTAACCAATTATTTGGCAAAGGTAGTGTAGCCCCATTATGTTGCAGTGTCCCAACCACTGGCACCTCCCTTGTGTATACCGAAGAAAATAACCTATTTAGCTCATCTGCCTTTTCCTGGTCACTAATTTTCAGATGGCCTGTGTCACAATGTAATCTTCCTATACCTTCCTTCCTCGCCTTCTTCTCATTAATATACTTAAAACATATTTTAGGGTTAGTCTTACTCTCTTTTGCAATTCATTTTTAATTTTCTATTTTAGCCAGTCTAATAGCCCTTTTGCAAGCCTTGTTGATTTCCTTATACTCCCATAAAGTAGTCTCTGTCCCCTCTTGTTTGTATAATTTAAATGCCTGTTTTTTACTTTGTATCTTGATCTTTAAATCATTGTTAAGCCACATTGGATGTGATTTACTCATTTTATTCCCACTTGGTATATGGTGATAAGTATGTATATTTCCTAAGGATTTAAATGTTGTCCATTTATGTTCAGTATTGGTACCTGTCGGTTCTCTGTCCCAGTCTATACTTTGTATTGCTGCCCTTAGACCGTTAAAATCTACCCTTTTAAAATTAAGAGTTTTTGTTGGCCCCTTAAAATTTAGTTTTTTTAATTCAATCTCAAATGAGACTGTGTTGTGATCACTGTTTCCCAAAGGTTGCCCTATTCCAACATTTGATACTATATCAATATTATTTGTGATGACTAAATCTAAGATAGCTTCATTTCTAGTAGACTCTTGTATAATCCAGTTTATTTCAGGGTAATTAAAATCTCCCATTATTAGAACTTACCCATGCTGAGCTGCATTTCTAGTCTGTAACAATTATTGTATTTCCTCACTTTCGGCTGTATATGGGGGTTTATAGCAGACTCCTACTAATATTCTTTTGGAATTTGCTGCTCCGTTATTTAACTCTACCCACAAACATTCAACTTTATCACTAGTTCCGCCATAAATAGCTTCTCTGACTATAGGCTTAAATTCAGGCTTAACATACAGACAAATTCCTCCTCTGCTTTTACCATTGCCTCTATCTTTCCTAAATAGGTTATAACCATCCAGATTAACAGTCCAGTCATGAGATTCATCCCACCATGTTTCGGTAATGCCTATTAAATCCCATTTTTCATGAATTGCTAATAATTCTAACTCTCTCATTTTTCCTGGCAAGCTTCTGGCATTAGCAAGCATACACCTTATGTTATGAGTCTGTAGTTCTGAAGTGCCTGCCACTGTACTTGAGTTACTTAGTACTACCTCCCTATTGACTATACTACCCCTCCCCATCTCCTCCCCTATGAGTTAGTTCATCCCTTATACCCTCTACAGTTTCTACCCCATTACTTATATTTAGTCCCTCCACCCCACCTACTAGTTTAAAAACTCCTCCAGACTTTCTGCCATACTATCCCCTAGCACAAAAGCTTTCTCATCATTAAGGTGCAATCCATCCCTGCTGTAGAGATTGTACCGAAGTGAGAAATCAGCCCAGTGCTCTAAAAACCCAAACCCCTCCTTAGTGCACCACATCTTTAGCCACACATTAACCTCCCTAAGCTCCTTCTGCCTCCCTGAGCTAGCACGTGGCACTGGTAGTATCTCAAAAAATACTACCTTGGAGGTCCTTGCCTTCAGCTTATTACCTAGTTCTCTAAAATCATTCTTTAGGACACTCCATCTTCCACTAACTTTGTCATTGGTACCAATATGTACTAAGACCGCCGGTTCATTTCCAGCCCCTCCCAATAATTTGTCTACACAATCCACAACATGATGAACCCGAGCACCCTGGAGACAGCAAACTGTTCGATTGCTGGGATCTGGGTGACAAATCACCCAGTCTACCTTCCTAATAATAGAGTCCCCAACCACCAGAACCTGTCTGTTGTTCTGCCTATTCTGCCCTCCCTCTCCTCCAGTAGAGTTGTTCTCCCGGCTGTTAGAGGGAACAGCTCTATCTGGCATTGCCATTCCTGAATGGACATCCCCAACAGTTTCACTCAATCTGGCAAATCTGTTGGTGTTTGCCAACTCAGAACTGGCCTGCCTCCTCCTGTTCCCCCTGATTCCCCTTGTAACCCAGCTACCTCCCTGGATATCCTCACTATGTTACTTATATAGAGCCCTATTCAATTGGCCAATTCGCAATTTAATAAGACTGTTAATGATTCCTCCATTTGTTCAAAGCTTTCACTCATTTCACAGGGCAAAAACTTTACAGAGTCCCTTTAAGTCATTTTTCAACCCTTTAAATATCTTTACTAGTTTATAGTGTATTTTACAAGCTTACAAAGTGTGTCTTTTTTTTAAACTTTCACCCCCAAATTTTTTTTTTATTTATTCTTAAAGAGCATATATCTATACATTGAACTCATTGTTTTTTTCTACAATTAATCTTTCCTGAGATATTTAGCATTGTTCTACTTAATTATGCAAACTAGTAACTTGCCCATCATAAATGACGGTATCATGAGCTCTATGTGCCCTCTGTCTCTTTGCCCTGTCTCTGTGCCCTGTCTGTGTGGCCTCTGTTTCTCTCTGTGTCATCTGTCTCTGCCCTCTTTCTCTGTGCCCCCTGTCTCTCTCTGTGCCTGCACTTCCTGTGCCCTCTTTCTCTGCCGTCTCTCTCTCTCTTTCTGTGCCCTCAGTCTATCTCTGTGCCCTCTCTCTCTTTCTTTATCTATCTGTGCGATCAATGCGCACATCCGGGCCGTCAACTTGACATACTCATTGCCGACCAGGACGCAACATATTTACAGACAATGTGTAAGTGTGTACTCACACATTGTTAATTATTATAGTGGATATGCAGCTTCCGAATACCAATAATTTACTTTAACCCTTTCAGTGCCAGTGATTCAGACCATTTTCCTGACCCAAGAGGATAGAAACATTTGTAACATTTTGCTATGCATCTGTTTAGACCAGGACCTGCCAGCTTATTTGTATTTTTCTATTAAAATTATACTTCATTTTTTTTCAGTAGACTTAGCTTTCTACTAATAAAAAAATAAAAACAGTAATTGCGTAAAAAGCAAGCATTTTTCGTTCATTTGTCACTTTCTAGTTTTTGCTAAAACCGAAACAATTAGTCAATAATATTCGCCCTGGATCTCCTGAGTAACATTACTTTTATGTCTGACCAAGACAAGACATTCAATCAGAAGCACACCAAGGCTTTTCTTGACTTGATAAACACATTCAACACTACATGTGCCTAAGTCTACCCCTGTACATCAGCATAACCTGTAATATATACATAGTCTGTAAGTACAGGCACCAGATAATTAGAAATACCCAAAATACATTTTTTACTTAAAAATACCTCATCCCCTCTCTCTAACATCCCCCATAACTTTTTTTTTTTACATTCTGCTCTTCCGCCCTCTCATCTCTCCCGGGCTTTTTCCTTCCCCTTCCTCAACTCTCTCTCTTTTCCCACTCTTCTCTTGCTTCTCCTCCCCTCCCTTCTCACTTTTTCCCTATCTCCCATTCACGCTCCCTGATCTCAGCTGCATGTCTCCTGCTCTCACCTCCCACACTCTCATCCCCTTTCATCTGCCACCTCTCCTTTCCTCTCCTCTCTTCCTCATCCCCTCTCCTCCTGTTCTGTTCTCTTCACATCATCTCATCTTTCTCTTCTCATCTCCCCCTCCCTCATCTCCCCTCCTCACCCCATCATATTTTCCCTTACTATCTCTCTATCCCATCATATCTTTCCTCACTCTCTGTATCCCATTGTATCTTCCCGTACTATCTCCCACCATATCTCCCTCACTCACTCTCTCCCACCATATCTCCCTCACTCACTCTCTCCCACCATATCTCCCTCACTCACCCTCTCTCCCTCTCTTTCATTCCAACTGCTCCCTCATTTATTTATGTAATTATATTTATTTTGCCTCTCTCTCAGGGTATTAATCCTTCTGGTGGTCCTGGTGGTGATCCCTGGTTATTTAGGGGGCTGGGGTATAGTAGGCTTTCTCTTTTCTAGTAACTCCCAACATGGTCAACGTAGTCCTGATCATAGAGAGAGAAACCCTAAAGGGGCAGATTGTGCCTGCTATCTACATTGGCATACCACACTGTAAAACTAGTAATTGTTTAAGTGCAAAGTAAAAGTTTTTAATAAAGGATTTATTTTCTTATAAAGGGGCCTAGAAAGAATTGTAGGATTGGATAAGACAACTAAATTGGTCCTCTAAAGTACCCCTTTGCCTTTTTATTTAATAGCATATTATTGCTTCATCTGTTACATACTACCTACTTTTCTTCCCAGAGATTGACACTGCTTGTAGTGTTTATATCAACGTTCATCTTCAGTCTTACCTGGCAATTCAACCAGTTTGTTTTGCTTATCCAAGCCATGGTACTGTTTGCATTGGACTGTGTAGACATGATTCCTTCAGCTAAGGTAAGATCAGACACAATTGTTTGAGACACAATTGTAATAGATATGATATGTGACCCAATTATATTTACTAAGGTGAGAGAGTTAGATGTCCAGTGAGATGAGATCTCTCTAATTTAATCAGACCTAAGAATAAAATGGGATTTATCTGATATGTTCAATATCACACTTTAAAGTACTGTATATACCCGAGTATAAGCCGAGGCAACTATTTTACCACAAAATACTGGGAAAAATGAGTGACTCGAGTAAAAGCTGAGGGTGGGAAATGTGCTGCCCCCTGTGTCCCTCTTGTGCCCTCTGTGTCCCCCCTCTTGTGTGCCCTTTTCTTGTGTCCCCTTCTCTCTCCCATGTGTCTCTTCTCCCCTCTCCCTCCCCTGTGTCTCTTCCCCCTCTCCCTTCCCTGTGTCTCTTCCCCCTCCCTTATCACCCTCCTCAACCCCCCTCCTGATTCTCAACCTCCCTCCTCAACCCCACTCCTCAACCCCACTCCTCAACCTCCCTCCTCAACCTCCCTCCTCATCCTCCCTCCTCATCCTCCCTCCTCATCCTCAACCTCCCTCATCCTCAACCCCCTCATCCTCAACCCCCTCATCCTCAATCCCCCCATCCTCAACCCCCCCATCCTCAACCCCCCCATCTTCAACCTCACTCCTCAACCCCCCTCCTCGTTCTAAACCCCTCTCCTCACATTACCACTCTAAATACCTCCCCCTCTCCCTTTCCCCTCACTTACCTTCATCTGCAGCTTCTCCTCCGGCCTCCACGCTCCTTCCGGCGTCTTGACCCGGCCTATGCTAATGACGTGGCGGGCAAGTGAAGTCAAGTCGTTAGCGTATACCGGGTGCTGACGCAGGAAGGAGCGGAGGCCGGAGAAGCTGCAGATGAAGGTAAGTGAGGGGAAATGGAGAGGGGGAGGTATTTAGAGGAGTAAAGTGAGGAGGGGGGTTTAGAATGAGGAGGGGGGTTTAGAATGAGGAGGGGGGGTTTAGAATGAGGAGGGGGGGTTTAGAATGAGGAGGGGGGGTTTAGAATGAGGAGGGGGGTTTAGAATGAGGAGGGGGGTTTAGAATGAGGAGGGGGGTTGAGGATGAGGAGGGGGGAGGAAAAGAGGGGGGGTTGAGAGACACGGGGGGTTAGAGAGACACGGGGGGGGGGGGGAGTGACTCGAGTATTAGCCTTAAAAAAAGGGCTGAAAAACTCGGCTTATACTCGAGTATATACGGTATTTACAATTGTTTTTATAAACTATACAAATTACTTTATTTTATGAATCTATTATCAGAAATGTGTAAATAGCTGTAATACTTAGAGTGTATTGCTGTCGTTAATTTCTGTTCTGTGTTGTAGGTGACCTGGCTATATCTAATACAAGCAACTTGCCTCCTCATGGTCTGTGTGCTTCAGTTTTTTAATACCATGATATTGGGTTCTTTACTTCTGAGTTTCATTCTTGCAGCGATTATAGTAAGGCACTTACAGGTCAGTAGTAATAACTCATTTAAATATTTTTATCAGCACCAACATTTTATTTGCATTGTTTAATTTTGATCCTGAATTCATGGAGTTATGATCAATTTATACGATCAATTGAAGTCAGGCTATTTCACTGTTTTGCCTCTGCCTGAATAAGCAATGGGCTTTGTACTGCACAGAACAATGAATATTAATCGGGTGTGGATGGATGGAATGATTGTAACTACTTCACTATATTATAGCAGCTAGTGTAACATCTGAGCGTGTGGCACACAGCTACAATTCCTACCTTTTGGAGGAGATATGACCAAGAGCGATTTTTCTTTTTCTTTAATGTTTAAAAAAAATCAGAAATATCTTCTTTAGTTTATAAAAATCAAGCCTCATATGTCAATATGAGGTAACGGTCTTCGAATAATAGTGTGAACTACTTATTTCAAAAAATATACATATATTTATGAAAATGTTAACACATTTTCCACCTGATTTTCCATCCTCGCACTGATGGTGCAGGGTACATATGGCGACTTTTGTGGTCCTTTCATTGTATCCACACAGTGGAGCCTGTTTGTGCTTCTAAAGCTTTCTATGTACGTTTACTCGATTACCTATTGAAATGTATCATATCTAATCAACCTGTTTCTTATAACATCACAATGTCATTCATTAGCAATCCAACTCTCTCCCTTTGCAGGCAGAGGCCGCGCGTGGGCCCTTTGCAGGCAGAGGCCGCGCGTGGGCCCTTTGCAGGCAGAGGCCGCGCGTGGGCCCTTTGCAGGCAGAGGCCGCGCGTGGGCCCTTTGCAGGCAGAGGCCGCGCGTGGGCCCTTTGCAGGCAGAGGCCGCGAGTGGGCCCTTGCAGGCACTTATTATACCTCTCCTGTGTATAATATATGTATATATATATATATATATATATATATATATATATATATATATATATATATACTGCTAAAAAAAAATAAAGGGAATACTAAAATGACACATCCTAGATCTGAATGAATTAAATATTCTTATGAAATACTTTGTTCTTTACATAGTTGAATGTGCTGACAACAAAATCACATAAAAATTAAAAAATGGAAATCACATTTTTCAACCCATGGAGGTCTGGATTTGGAGTCACCCCCATTATGAAAATGGAAAAACACACTACAGGCTGATCCAACTTTGATGTAATGTCCTTAAAACAAGTCAACATGAGTCTCAGTAGTGTGTGTGGCCTCCACGTGCCTGTATGACCTCCCTACAACGCCTGGGCATGCTCCTGATGTGGTGGCGGATGGTCTCCTGAGGGATCTCCTCCAAGACCTGGACTAAAGCATCTGCCAACTCCTGGACAGTCTGTGGTGCAACGTGACGTTGTTGGATGGAGCGAGACAGGATGTCCCAGATGTGCTCAATTGGATTCAAGTCTGGGGAACGGGCGGGCCAGTCCATAGCATCAATGCCTTTGTCTTGCAGGAACTGCTGATACACTCCAGCCACGTGAGGTCTAGCATTGTCTTGTATTAGGAGGAACCCAGGGCCAACCACACTAGCATATGGTCTCACAAGGGGTCTGAGGATCTCATCTCGGTACCTATTGGCAGTCTGGCTACCTCTGGCAAGCACATGGAGTGCTGTGTGGCCCCCCAAAGAAATGCAACCCCACACCATTACTGATCCACTGCCAAACCGGTCATGCTGGATGATGTTGCAGGCAGCAGAACGTTCTCCACAGCGTCTCCAGACCCTGTCACGTCTGTCACATGTGCTCATTGTGAACCTGCTTTCATATGTGAAGAGCACAGGGCGCCAGTGGCAAATTTGCCAATCTTGGTGTTCTCTGGCAAATGCCAAACATACTGCACGGTGTTGGGCTGTAAGCACAACCCTCACCGGTGGATGTCGGGCCCTCATACCACCCTCATGGAGTCTGTTTCTGACCCTTTGAGCAGACACATGCACATTTGTGACCTGCTGGAGGTCATTTTGCAGGGCTCTGGCAGTGATCTTCCTGTTCCTCCTTGCACAAAGGCGGAGGTAGCGGTCCTGATGCTGGGTTGTTGCCCTCATACGGCCTCCTCCACATCTCCTGATGTACTGGCCTGTCTCCTGGTAGCGCCTCCATGCCCTGGACACTACGCTGACAGACGCAGCAAACCTTCTTGCCACAGCTCGCATTGATGTGCTATCCTGGATGAGCTGCACTACCTGAGCCACTTGTGTGGGTTGTAGACTCTGTCTCATGCTACCACTAGAGTGAAAGCACCACCAGCATTAAAAAGTGACCAAAACATCAGCCAGAAAGCATAGGAGCTGAGAAGTGGTCTGTGGTCACCAACTGCAGAATCACTCCTTTATTTGGGGTGTCTTGCTAATTGCCCATAATTTCCACCTGTTGTCTATCCCATTTGCACAACAGCATGTGAAATTGATTGTCACTCAGTGTTGCTTCCTAAGTGGACAGTTTGATTTTACAGAAGTGTGATTGACTTGGAGTTACATTGTGATGTTTAAGTGTTCCCTTTATTTTTTTGAGCAGTGTATATATATATATATATATATATATATATATATATATATATATATATATATATATATATATATACCTCCTCCACATTAGCTCTAATTATGGAGCCTTTTAGTGGCTATACCTGAAGGTGGCCCTGACATTGCTCCAATAGCTACTTTTCTGAGTGTTAAAAAACAACAACATTTTGACCCTTTGTAAACTCATTTTTATGCAAGTTAAATTATATAATATTTAATACCTGCTCTTTTAAATGCAGGAAAATGAAGTAACACTGTCCATGCCCAATAACTGTGTCATAGTCCTGTGATACATTATATATATATATATATATATATATATATATATATATATATATATATATATTCTATTATATTATATTTTCCTACGTGGAAATCTGAAAAAATGAAAAATTGAATCTCAAACAACTGTTTACTATTGTTTGCATTTGTTTTTCTTTTTTTATCTGTTCTTGGCTTGTTATAATGTTGAAAACTCTGTAAAAATGATAAACCGTGGTGGTCCATTCTTTTTTTTTTTTTTTGTGCTCTTCTATATGGCCTTTTGAATAACTAAACTTGTTAATGGGCAAGCTGCTTTTGTAAAGATTGTGGGTTTTTTATTCTATTTCTATTTTTTACAAATAAAAAATTAGAGGCTGTATTATTTTGTTTCTTATATGTTAATAATATGTTACCTATGTCCATGTGTAGTTCTTCAATATGGTTATTTTAACCACTTTGGTCCTACTTGTGCAAAATCTAAATAACATAAATCTTTTCGTAATTGCAGAAGAGTCTTAAAAATGGCGGTTTTCTTAAAAGGCTTTGGAGTCTCTTTGCTCACATCATTTTGGTTTTCTGTCTTACTCTGCTGATAAACAAGAGTATTAAGGTATGGAATTATTTTATTTGGATGTTCGTGCACTGCAAATTATACTGTTTTCTTTTTCTCAACTTGTCTTTTATTTGTGAATTTATAGCTATATTATCATATATCTTGTGTTCTCCCTATACCATGTGTACATTTCCTGTGAACATATTTGATCTTTAACAAGAAAAAATAAGAAAAAATGTATTAATTATTTGTTATTTGAGGTTCTCCCAAATTAAGTGAATATATATATATATATATATATATATATATATATATATATATTAAATTCTTTTACATTTTGCTATTTAAAATGTGTAACAATTTGTTTACTTTTAATTAAAATAAATAAGTAGAATTAAGGATCAGAAGGAATCACAGTATTGTTTCTTATCTTGTTTTCAGATTGAGTATTTCTCGGTTTTTGATGTGTGTGTGTATATATATATATATATATATATATATATATATATATATAATTTGGATTGGTCGAGGTAGTGGTGGAGAATCTCAGGCCCAGGTGCCATGAGTATCCTTCTGTGTAATTCTCTATGCAAGCCTTGATATGCTTTGGATTAATTTATGTGAAAAAGGAGTTGTGTTTCCCGTCCGTATTAAATAGTAGCAGATTATCATCATCTGGCGCCTCCCCCTTTCTTCATGTTCTTTCTCTCATGTAAGATGCCATGTTTCACATCTGTGAAATAAGGCTTGACCCCCTATGGCGAGGGGTTTCACTCTACCAGTGTAATGCTGCATACAGACACACTGCATGTTACTGTCTGCTTCCTAACAGCATGAGACATTGGTAGTGTAAAATATCTCCCTTGTATAGCTGGGTGTCAACTGTGCAAGATGACAGCTCTTATGACAGAGAACAGGAAGAAAGGGAGAGGCTCCAGGAGGTAAGAACAAATTGTTTAACTCATCTAATAACAAACATTATGTAGCTTAATATTCTATCTCTTACATTTAGTCTGACAGTTAATTCTTTTTTATATTTTTCTTGTTTTCTTCCTACAGAAAGCTCTTAACCTGCAGTCAGATGAACATATATTTAAATTCATACAAGCAAAATTAGGCTTTGGAACAACAAGGTAAACTATATTATTGTTTATAACATAATAATATACATTTTCGTTAAACTTTTGGTGGGCAGACTGATGATAGAACCTCTCCACCATATAAAGTGTAGCAAGAAAAATAATGGACTTGTGTATACATTTGCATGTTTTAAAACAGGCCAGAAAACATGTTTCCATTTTAAAATCTCAATAAATAGAAACTTCCCAGTGCAATCTAAGGACATGGACATTGCAAATGAGCCCCACAATTTGTGATATTCTTTAAATGGACACAGAAGTTACCATTTAAATTCTGCACCACCGGATAGAGGGTGGAAAGTCATTTGTAAAAGTTGTTTACTGTTTTTCTTCAAAGTATCAAGAGTTAAATTCCAATATGTTTCTCATATGTATTTAATTTTGTGTAACCAAAAAAACGAAGTCAGAGGCGCTCATCAGAGAATGAACCAACCTTAATAGGTTAGTTCTATAGCCATGATAAGCCACTCTGAGAGCAACCTCTTTTAGCTCACTTGTGCCCTTCACAGGGAGAAATATCCTGTAGTATATCAGTCTGGTATCACTCAAAAGAGTGACCCAGCCCCGAAATACCAGGCAATTCTACCCTGAACAGGAGAAACAGCAAATCCTAGGTGCGTTTTCGGTGATGAGCACCTTTGACTTAGTTGTTTTGTATATGCAAATTACCTTTAGGGTTTAGTCTCCCTAAGGGTAATAGGGGACTCCAGACATGGACCCCTTGCTCACTGTGCCTTAGGGAATTCAGCTGCACCTCACTGACAAAGCCCATAAAGGCCGAAACGCGTCTGGGTTTGCTGTTTCTCCTGTTCAGGGTAGAATTGCCTGGTATTTCAGGGCTGGATCACTCTAGTGAGTGAGACCAGACTGATATACTACAGAATATTTCTCCCTGTGAATGGCACAAGTGAGCTAAAAGAGGTTGCTCTCAGAGCGGCTTATCATGGCCTTTTAACTAACTTATTAATGTTCATTCGTTCTCTGATGACTTAGTTGTTTTATTTACTTTTGTGCATATATCTTAACATTTTGAGTAGGCAAAAATATTTTCTAACCTATGTGGGACATGCAGGTGTATTATTTTGCTTAATATTTATAACATACAAGATTTGTAATGAAACATTCCTTTACATGACTTGTGCAAAAAAACAACTAATATAGCAAATGCAACACTTCCTACCCTCAACCTATTCCTGATGATTCAGAGAACATCTGATGACTTCACTGGTCCTTTAATAGCACTCAAGGCTCCTTGCAATAATCATTAGAGAATAGCCCCACAGCCATATTCAAAGCTAAATGCCTTTATACTAATATGTCATTTTTTCCTCTTATGCCCTTAGGGATTTTGATGCCAGTCTGTACCTGTGTGAAGAAGCTTTCCGTATGCTTCCTTTAGACACATTTGAAAGGCTCTCCGATACTGTGCTTTTTTACCCATACCTGTTTGTTCTGTTCATATTAATAATAGCTGCCACAGTTACTGCTTTTCACAATCTCAGGTAACTATATCTGTCATTATCACCCCATTAACCTGTTTGAGAGGCTCTTAGAAGATCACTGCTGTGTTAAATACATGTTAACCATTGTTTTGATTTGAAATGTCCTAAAATAGGTCACTTTCATGTTCCGTGAAGCCGCTTCCTGGTGTTACAGTCGCACCATATTCATTATAATGAAGCTGTTCTCCTCATCGCAGTAAGAAGGGATTTCAGAGCCTGTTTAGAGGGAGTCAATGTAAAGAAAAGGCCACAGGGGTAATTAGGGCTTTTATCAGCAACAAAAATCCTGCTGACTTCAGCCAGTATTGAATTACTTGCAAAGTCTTTTTAGCAAGACTGTGCATCTGCTCATTATTATCAACGTTTCTTATTGGCTTTACCGTAATTAAACTAGGCCCAGATACTATATCATTTATCACTCAGGTTAATACGTGACAACATTTTCCATATGTATTTTTCAAATTAGGACATGAAGAGATAAGGACACTCGGTGTGTCTAGTCTGCACTTAATAAAACTTCAAATCTTATTTGATCTCAGAGCATATAAATAAATATAACTGCAATTTATTATTATTACAAAAAAATATTGAAAGTTTTGGATAATTAAGATTGAAAGTTAGGAACTTTAAGAATAAATTACCTAAAAACATCCCTCTTATCTACTAATTACTTTATATGAGGTGATTTTAACTCACATTGGGAGTGATCTAGAATATGCTCCATTGGTAAAACTAGTATAATATACATTTAAAATGTTTCTCCTGTGACCTTTTACTATTTAAAGGGATTTAAAAGGATTCTGTATTTAACTATGGGTATAATATACTTTCCCTTCTGGATGGCTACCTTGTCGTGATGAAGGGGCTTGTGTACTTCAGTGATGCTTTAGGGTCACCCAAGATCATTGCAGAGAGGTCAGACAAATCACGGTCTACTGGAGTAGGGAAATGGAAACTTACTCCAGTATTTTTGCAAATATAACCTTATGGATAAGCACAACCAGAGTCATAACAATATGACACAGGAAAACAAGCCCCATAAGTCAGAAAGTACCTACCACATTACCGGGAAAGAGCAGAGGGCCGGTACCAGTAGCACCTAATTAAGTGGTTGGGCCAAAGTCGAGAGGACGTCTTGCTGCAGATTTGTCTGGAGGGGAAAGAAAAGTCTGCTGCTGCAAAGTACAATTCAGCATAGGAACCTGGAACACTAGAACTATGAAAAAGGCAAACTGGATGTGGTCAAACATGAGATGACAAGAATAAACATTGATGGGAATCTGCAAACTCAAATGGATTGAAAATGGGACATTACATATCAGACAATCACCAGATCTTCTGCTGTGGTTAAAAATCCCACAGCACAAATATAATCAATCAAAGGGGGACCAAAACTATGCTTGGCTACAACCCAATAAGTTGCAGAATGATTTCAATTCAAATTCATGGCCATCCATTTAACATTATCATGATCCAAGTCTATGCTTCCAACACCTCATAGATAGAACAAGAAAAGATGTTACACTCATCATAGGAATCAAAAGATATCTGGAATAACTGGCAAGTTTTGCGTAGGAGTACAAAATGAAGCTGGTCAGAGATTAGTAGAATCCTGTCAAGATAATTTTCTGATCATACTCAACACCCTCTTCCAACAGCTTCAGATATGACTCTACACATAGACAACACCAATGGACAATATGGAAATCAGAATGACTACCGTATTTTTCGCCCTATAAGACGCACCGGCAGATAAGACGCACCTAGTTTTTAGAGGAGGAAAACAAGAAAAAAAAATCTGAATCAAACACAAATACACTTTACACACAGATACACACCTACATTACACACAAATATATATATATATATATATATATATATATATATATATATATATATATATACACATACATACATATACATACACACATAAATATACATACACATACATACATATATACACACACATACATGCACACATACACATACACACACATACATACACACACACACACACATACACATACATATCCATATCCATATCCATATACTGCAGCATTTGGGAGCATTTGGGAGTCCTTGACCCTCCCTGACCCTCCTGACCCTCCCTGACCCTCCCTGACTGTCCTGATCCTCCCTGACCCCCCTGATCCTCACCTTTCTTCTGATCTCTGCCATCTTGATCTCACCCCAGCGCTTCCTACCAGCACTCCTCGTGTACTGCAGCGTTGCGTGTGTGACGTCACTAGGACGCACCGGCCGACGCGATGCTGGTAGGAAGCGCTGGGGTGAGATCAAGAGGACAGAGGCAGTTTGAAAAGGTATATTCGCCGTATAAGACGCACCAACTTTCCTCCCCCAGTTTTGGGGAAGAAAAAGTGCGTCTTATACGGCGAAAAATACGGTATATACTTTATAGGAGATCTATACTGTCATCAAAAACAAGACCTGGATCTCAATGAGGCTCAGATAATGAGCTTCTTATTGCAAATTTCAGAATTAAACTGAGAGAAACAGACATCAGACTAAGCAGATACAAAATAAATAATATTTCCAGTGAATATTCTGTAGAGGTAAAGAATACTTTTAAGGGACTAGACATGGTAGACAGAATGCCTGAAGAAAATGTGGACATTGTAACATTGTTCAGAAAACAGCAATAAAGAATATCCATAAAAGATAGAAAACTAAGAAAGCTTTGAAAGTAGTCCAGAAAAAAGGAAAGTTAAAGATAGTGGATACAGGAAAAGATTTGTCCAAGTAAATGCAGAATTCCACAGGATAGCAAGAAGAGATAAGGAGACATTCTATAATGAGCGCTGTAAAGGGATAGAAGAATTGATAGCATTGATAACCTCAATAGCTTGTCCAATGAACTGAAGCCAGACATCTTGGAGAGTGAAGTGAAATGGGCCTTAGTAAGCCTTGTTGATAACAAGGCTGCAGGAGTTGATGGAATCCCAGCTGAACTGTTTAAAATCCTAAAAGATGATGCTGTGAAAGTGTTGCATCGTGAAAATTTGGAAACTCAACAGAGACCAATAGACTGGAAAAGGTCAGTCTACATCCCAATCTCAAAAAAAAGGCAGTGCCAAAGAGTGCTCCAATTATCAAACCGTTGCACTCATTTCACATATTAGCAAGGTAAAGCTTAAGATCCTACAAGTTTGTCTCCAACAATATATGGACCGGGAACTACCAGATGTGCAAGCCGGGTCCCACAGAAGCACAAGAGATTAATTTGCCAATGCCTGCTGGATAATAGAGAAAGCAAGATTTCCAGAAAAACTTTTACTTCTGCTTCTTAGACTAACATTTTTTCTGCAGTTGCATTTTCAGATATATTGAAAGACTCTGAATTCATGAAAAAACTTGTGTACTATCATGTCGATCGGTCAAAATAAAATGGAAAAGCTGTAAAAAATAGTATTTTATTTTCATGCTTTTGTCAGCATTTTATAGCCCTCAACGTGTCTAATTACCTTGATGTTATCTGCACCGGCCAACATACTGATATCAAGGGACAATAAGTTGCAAACTCTCTCTAAACACAATCTGAAGCCTGCAGTGCGGGAGGAAAGATGAAGTGTCTGTAAAAACCTCTCATGACACAATGAGATATGCAGGAATTTAATAAATTGAAACGTTGTTTTCACTTGGTTTTCAATTATCTGCTTGGTGATGTACAGCAGTACTGATTAATTCCATTACCTTTTAAATGATTCTCATTTTAGGAATATAATTTAAAACATATTATAATCAGGGGGTTAATTCCTTTTTTATACATATGTAAGGATACAAAATGGCAATTTTAATATACTTATTCATACCAAAATATACGTGCATATATACTTATTCATATACAGCAATTTTTTCACATATGGTGGGCTAAGAGTGATAGAAGCCCTCCATCGTACAAAGTACAGTAGTACAAATAAGGAATAGTACATTAGTGATTCTATTTGAATGTCCAAAAATAAGTTGAAAACTTATTTCCTGCTCAAATTTCTCAGAAATACAGTATATGCACTGCAGTCTGGGAAAACTGGGCGGGACATGCCAACGAGGCAACATAATGCATCATTACTCTGTCAATCCAAACCGTTTTAAACATGGCTCCTTTTAAACATATGCTTACTGTATTTCACAGTTTTAGGCATAGCAACGGATGGATTTTCCACAAACCAGGTCACTTAACCTCATACAGTACTGTTTCTTGGTTACTGCCGATCCTCAGTGTTATGTGAGTGCCTGGTTAGTGTGGTGATTGTTGTAGAGAGTAGTTATATACAGCAATTGTTTCACGTATGGTGGGCTAAGAGTGATAGAAGCCCTCCACCGTACAAAGTACAGTAGTACAAATAAGTAATAGTACATTAGTGATTCTATTTGAATGTCTAAAAATAAGTTGATAAAAACTTATTTCCTGCTCAAATTTCTCAGAAATACAGTTTATGCACTGCAGTCTGGGAAAACTGGGCGAGACATGCAAATGAGGCAACATAATGCACCATCACTCTGTCAATCCAAACCATTTTAAACATGGCTCCTTTTAATCATATGCTTACTGTATTTCACAGTTTTAGGCATAGCAACGGATGGATTTTTCACAAACCAGTACTGTATGTGGTTAAGTGACCTGATTTGTGAAAAATCCATCCGTTGCTATGCCTAAAACTGTGAAATACAGTAAGCATATGCTTAAAAGGAGCCATGTTTAAAATGGTTTGGGTTTACAGAGTCATGGTGCATTATGTTGCCTCATTTGCATGTCCCGCCCAGTTTTCCCAGACTGCAGTGCATATACTATATTTCTGAGAAATTTTAGCAGTAAATACGTTTTCATCTACTTATTCATACAAGTTTTAGCTTGCAGAGAGAGAATGTTGAATTATAATACTGTTTACCATTTTTGTACTGTGCAAATTTACTGTGGAAATATTTGTGCTAGGAAATTGTATAGTTGTTTCTGTTTCACATCCATGCACATTTCTGTGACTTCTATTGATTTTTTGCTTTGTCTGCTCCTCAGCTCATCGAACTCTAAACATGTGGATAAAAAGAAGCCGCACAGCATGAAACCGGACCTGGCCTATAATTTAATGCACACTATTCTGTTTGGGTGCCTGGCACTCAGTACAATGAGGTAAGACGTCATTAAAAACTCATCAAACATTTTCTACCATGCATTTAAAAAACACTGTAGTTTGGGATGTACCTTATTTATTTGTGAAGTTTGTAACGAACTTACACCATTACCAGTCTAAATCATGAGCATAAAGCATTCTTATAAGGATGTGTTTATGATAAACATAAAGACAAAAAGGCCCATCTGGTCTGCCTATTGTGAATCCCAAAAAGTTGGTTGCCTTATGCTAACTGTGTATGCCCTCATTGGTTCCACTGGAAGGCTTTTCCACTAATCTACTTCCATAAAGTAGTATTTTATCACATTACCCCTAAATCATCCATCTTCCTGTTGTTCCTGCCTTCTTGAATATTATTAACACTTTCTGCTGTATTTGAGCCTGGGAGATGCCTTATTTTTTTTATCTATTGAGGCGTGAAGGGTAAGTGAGGGAGCTTTGTTGCTTCATTTGACAAGTTAGAAACACATTTGACACCTTCCTTCCTTCCCCACACATACTCAGGAGCAAGTCCTCCTCTCCATGCTCTATACCAACACCCTCCGTGAATAAGGATGATTGACATATCAGCTTCCATGCATTGTCTTGTAATTGATTTATTAAATATTGCGTGTTTCTCACATAGATATAAATTACTTATCTATATATTTAAAACCATAAATCGGTACTATTCATGTGCGATACTGACAAAAACACGTAAGTCCCCGTTTGCATAATACTAAGCTTTTTATACGGATAGTTTTAGTGTAATGATTGCAGATATCTTGATGTGTTTGTGACTTGTGCTTCCAGAATGAAATATCTCTGGACATCACATATGTGCGTCTTTGCGTCCTTCGGTCTTTTTAGTACGGACATTTGGGGAATACTCCTGAAAACGTTACGTTTGTACACGCCGCAGAGGGTAAGTGTCATTAATGCTGAGAGTTTTGGCAATTAAATAGTGTTAATGATTCACTGACTAAGTAAAATGGACAGCAAAGTCCACAATTTATATCATTCAGTTAAAAAAAACCTTTAATTATCAGTAATATATCACTTTAAAAATTATGTACGTTTTCGAAAAGGGCCACTTAAAAAGCTGCCATAGGAATTATTTATATCTGTCTTGTTATATAGTGAATATAAGAATTAAAGAAACTGATTACCGTGACCAAATAAAGCTACCGTAATTAAATTTTCAATCATTTCATGTTGTTTACTCATGTTTTGATCCAATTAATGTTTCTCTTTTGCATTCTTTTTTCAAATCAGTTTAAAAACTGATTTTTCATAACCCTCTTCAAAAAGGATTGATAATGTCCAAATTGTGGGCCAACTGCACCAATAGAGAACAGTTTCTCTTGTGTCCTAAGGGCCATATGTAATTTTATTTGATATCTCCCATAGTTCTCCTATTCATCACCATTTAGTGCATTTGTAGCCACATTAAGTTCCCTCAACGTTGAAAACCGTAGCCCGTAACGTAGCCCGCAAGACTTACGGCTATTAAATTGGCTTTGTAAAGCAACCCGCCGAAGACTTGCGGGATAGGGGTGAGAAAACCCTATGGGATGTGAGAATTCGACTTGCGCTCTCGCAAATTCTTTGTTCTATCAAGCCTGTAAGTGTTACGTTCCAATCGCGCTATTAAATTGCAACTAATTAATTGGCGTTCAAGCCCGTAACCCACAAATGGACCCGAAAAAACCTACGGGTGCTAGAGGGGGACCCGCAAGGGGCTAAAAGTCCTGTCTGTAGCACTGTAAATGCGCATATCACCACACTACTGTTAGGTATTATAATGAATAGCACAACATTCTCAGGCTCCCAAATCGGCAATATAAAATACTTTAATTTCCGTGTTATATCGATCCCGGCAATCAATGTGTTAATACATAATGGAACTCGCATGGACTAGAATATCATATTTACGGCTTTATGAATATTGCATTATTTCTGGAATGTGGGTCCGGTTGTAACTCGTAATTGAAACCGGTAAGACTTTGAAATCCCACCTCCATTTTTCAGTGACGTAATGATGACAATCTCTGTGGCCATTGGCTCCATCTAAACCCGTAACCACGGGTTTGACTAATTGATCACATTCACAGCCGCGCATCCATCGTTCAACAAATGGTTTAAGGGGATCGCGTCGCAAGCCCGTAGCTTGCGCCCTGCTCGAATTTAATAGCTCTGTAACTCGGTGAAATTTCAAGCCCGCAGCCGTTGCTGGTCTCACATTGTACTTACGGGCTTGGAATTTAATGGGGCTGATAGTCTTGTGAACTCATTTCAATAGGAGAAGGTATCAAGAAGTTACTCTATTGCAGATAGTTGTAGCACCATTCAGTACTATTGTTTGGTGGAATGTACTATTATATTATTATTATCTGTATTTTTTTTACATATTGTGGTGGGAAAACTTAACATTAGTGCTAAGAAATACTAAGTCATTATTATTATTATTATTGTTTGTTTGTGACGCGCCAACATATTCCGTAGCGCTATATATGGGTAAGTTTCAGGCAAAAACAATAGCAGTATTAACACATTACAAAGGATGGAGGGCCCTGTGGTTGAGCTTAGAATCCAGTGTCCATAGAGCTTTCCCCAAATCACCATTCAAGATTGAAAACTCGCAAACTTACAATCTAAAGATTTTGGGTATGGTTCAGGATGGTGAGAGAAGTTTTGTACATGTTACGATGGGAAGTGATGGGCTTCTTTATAGCTGTGAATACAGGATCCAGGTCTGTAGTTGCAAGGCAGGTTTCAAAATGGCGGCTGGAAGAGCTGGAAAACAGATGTTAGTGGGGAGAGGTGAGTGAGACAAAGTAATCAAAACTCCTTTCCTCATATGATAGAATTAAAAATATACTCAAACACACTGATGAAATTATATATGTTGCCGCTTCAATAACTGAAAATAAAAAGTGTTTGCATAAGAAATATTAATTATGAATAGTACAGTTATTTCATGGTCATCTTATCAAATTTATACTCGATGTGTATTTTCAAAAATGTCCACTAGATGTCAGGAGACTCCAATGAGCTATTTCTTCTATGCATAATATTAGAATGACAGGCAATCTACTTTTTAAGGACTTCCCATTGATTGCAGTGATCGATATAACATGATAATTGAACATGAAATAAAGTATTGGAGAATGTTGTGCTAATAATTCTAAGACCTAACATCACTTTCACTCTTCATAAAAGTGAAGTATTGCTTTTTTATTTGCTTTTAAAGGGCTCCAATTTGTCATTAAGCCCTTTGCGAGACCTCCTTGGTACCATTAACTTGTGGTTATATATTTGCCATTTACGGGCTTGACGGAGCGGTTAGCGAGGGGGAATTGGATCAATTGAATATCAATTTGCTATTTAAAAAAAAATATATTATTTCTTTATTCAATCTTTTAAAACATTTTATTATACAGAAAGTGATTACCAGAATATTTTAAAACAGACATTTCCTGTGACTAGTGATCAGTATCCTATAGAACTTCATCATATTCTTGTACTGTTTTTCAGACCAATGTGATTAGATATTCCCTGCCTGTCCTGGTGGTAATCTACATACTCTTTAAGGTAAGATAGATTTTGTTTTTATTGTTGGAACTGTATATATTTGTTATACAGGCTTTTACATAGTGGAGCATTTAAAGGAACACTGAAGATCAACATCTTTATTATGGAGTTTAAAAGAACTAGTACCGATAATGGGCAATGCATGCTCCTTTTGAAGAAACCTTCAAATATATCAAGTCATGATTTGAAGTTGCAAGGTGGAAGAATTAGGAGTAATATGAGAAAGTACTACTTTATGAAAGAGTAGTAGATAAGTGAAACATGCTGTCCATTTGAAGTGGTAGAGTCCAACACAGCGGATTTAAGCATGCCTGGATAAGAATTATGCTTTGTTTCAGCTTATAATAGATGGAAAGATAGATAGGTAGATGATAGATAAGTAGATGATAGATAGGTAGATGGATAGATAGGTAGATGGATAGACAGGTAGATGGATAGATAGGTAGATGATAGATAGGTAGATGATAGATAGGTAGATGGATAGATAGGTAGATGATAGATAGGTAGATGATAGATAGGTAGATGATAGATAGGTAGATGGATAGATAGGTAGATGATAGATAGGTAGATGATAGATAGATAGATAGATAGGTAGATGATAGATAGGTAGATGATAGATAGGTAGATGGATAGATAGGTAGATGGATAGATAGGTAGATGATAGATA
The DNA here is from genome assembly GCA_027410445.1 of Discoglossus pictus. Lineage (NCBI taxonomy): Eukaryota > Metazoa > Chordata > Amphibia > Anura > Alytidae > Discoglossus > Discoglossus pictus. Next base: position 27,247,691 of record CM050176.1, on the reverse strand, counting down.
GGTAGATGATAGATAGGCAGATGATAGATAGGTAGATGATAGATAGGTAGATGATAGATAGGTAGATGATAGATAGGTAGATGATAGATAGGTAGATGATAGATAGGTAGATGATAGATAGGTAGATGATAGATAGGCAGATGATAGATAGGTAGATGATAGATAGGTAGATGATAGATAGGTAGATGGATAGATAGGTAGATGGATAGATAGGTAGATGATAGATAGGTAGATGATAGATAGGCAGATGATAGATAGGCAGATGATAGATAGGTAGATGATAGATAGGTAGATGATAGATAGGTAGATGATAGATAGGTAGATGATAGATAGGTAGATGATAGATAGGCAGATGATAGATAGGTAGATGGATAGATAGGCAGATGGATAGATAGGCAGATGATAGATAGGCAGATGATAGATAGGCAGATGATAGATAAGCAGATGATAGGTAGGTAGATAGGTAGATAGATAGATAAATAGATAGATAGATAGATAGAAAGATATCGATGGATGGATAGGTAGTTAGATATGGATGGATATATGGATGGAAAGATAGATAGAATGAGCAGATCAGATGGAACTGGTTTAGAAGGTCACTGTGAGGCTGTGTCAAATATGAGGGAAACAGACGGGCTTGCATAGAAACACAATGTTAGTGGGTGGGCCTTAAAACCAGCAATTTGCCAAATTATGAGTTTTTCTTCTTAACACCATTTTTTAACTGAAAATAAATGATGAAAACAAGTTTAAAATTATAATTTATAAAACCAATTCTTATAACCACAAAATCAAACTCTACTATTAAGTAATTTTAGTTCAGTTAAACTGCATATAAATATATCTTGTAGATTGTGTACTGGAAGTGGAGTTACTGGGCCGCTAAATGCACACATGGAGAGAACTTCTATAAACGTAGATAAGCCATGAACATTAACACATTTTAGGATAAGATCAGGGGTTTTATCTATAGATAATTTCTTAACAGCTGGAAGCAGGAGTTTGATTATATTTATCTATCACTAGAAGAACAATTGGCAAACTAGGGAAGAAGGGGTGGCGTTGTTAAATTGTTGGATCTTTTAAAATTTGAACTTCAGAAGCAGGCAGCTTGCAACAATAAATTCAATCTTTGCATTACAGAAATGTAAATACTCACCTCATATACATTATCATCACCAACATATATTGGATGCCTTTAGGGACCAGCAAAGGCATCAATATATTTTTTTCTAATTAAAAACTAGTTTTGTGACATATTTTACACCTAAGAATTGAATGTGATAATTTAACATGACTGATATTTTGTTCCAGTTTTGGCCGAGATTGTCCGAGGAGCTCTCTGAGTTACGAGAATTTTATGACCCTGACACCGTGCAGTTAATGAATTGGATCAAGTAAGTGATTATCAATATCCAAAAATCCAACAGTTATTTCCATTTATATTTTTCTGTTCTGCTAATATAAATATATATATAATATATATATATATATAAATATATATATAAAATAAAAAGTACATCTGTGTTCACATTTGAATGTCTAAAGCAAGTTAAAAAAACCTGCTTCCAGCTCAGAGTTCCGAGAAAAACAGTTATTACACTGCATTCTGGGAAGTTGAGCTGGGACACACAAATATTTCCACAAATGCCTCGCTCTTCATTCCGTAGCCATCATCAAACATGGCTTCCTTTAAGCTTATGCATGCTGTATTACACAGCTTTAATGCAAAGCCGAGGTTGGAATAAACACAGGCTGAGTATCCAATCCATGTACAGCTGTTTCAAGCTTACTGGCTATCATCAGCATGGAGCGGGATCACAGCCTGTGTTGTGGAAATTATGAGTAGGTAGTTCACCACAACAATCATTTATAATATGGTGGGCAAAAGAGCGATAGAAGCCTCCACCGTACAGTAGTACAGTAAATAAAAAGTACATTTGCGTTCACACTTGAATGTCTAAAACAAGTTAAAAAAACTGCTTCCAGATCAGAGTTCCGAGAAAAACAGATCTCCGAGAAAAAAAAAATATATAGAGTGAGGTAGCCGTGAGTTTACAGTGATCTATTCAACCAACAATAAAACTGGAATCTTTATTGACACTTCAGAAAAAATAATGCTGAATTAAAAACACATACAGGAGTTCAAAAGAACTTCTACCAATCATAGGCTGAATAGGAAACACAACAAATAGACTGTGCGTTTGAAAAAGCTGCACATAACAGCAGTGAAATGGCCATTAGGCTTTATTGACATATAGGTATTTAGTAACACTTAGAGCTTTATACTTTGAGTGCATGTCCTAGCATTGTAAGGTTCCCGCAAGGGCATCCCAGGAAAATTGTATTTCTTAGAGAGGTCTGTTACAGCCTGCAATGACCTAGGACAGTTACAATGTGTATGGTCAAATAGACAATTATTTATTTATTTCCCAGGGATCACTGATTTGGATTTAAGGGTTTTTAAACATGGAGCCCAAGTATAACCTTATTTAGGCTATATGGTGATTAACACACCACTTATATCTTAACAATATTTCCAAGCTTTCACCACATTAGGCAACCACCCTGTTTCAAACAAAAGTGTCTGAAGTAAAAGTAGGGAAGGAATAGAAAGATCTCCTTCATGTGTATGGCTATAAGTGATGTCACTGTGGCAGCAGTGGGGAAATAGAAAATGTCCCCCCATAGTTATTGCTAGAAGTAAAGTGACTGTGGTAGCAATGGAGGAATAGAAATACTCACCCAATGTTTTTGGCTAGAAGTGATACTATTGTGGTAGCTACCTGTTGTGTTCCCTATTCAGTCTATGATTGGTAGAAGTACCTTTAAATGCCTGTATGTGTTTTTAATGCAGCATTTTTTCTGAAGTATCAATAAAGAACAATATGTTTGTTTATTTATACTGTCCAGTAGTGCTGCAGCATATATATATATATATATATATATATATATATATATATATATATATATATATATATAAATAAATATTTATATATTTAGCCATAAGCTTTCGAGAGTAAATTAACAGAATAGGAATAAGCTGCACATATGATTTTCAAAGCGGCTCTTTATCCGTTTTTTATATCCATTTTTTAAGGTAAATATAAGTTTCCAGGGTTTCAAATGTTTGGTAAGAAACAGGCAGTTATTATCAGAAAAAGATGCGTTATATAGATAAGTTCAGTGTACTTACAAAGTTATAGGCAGGAAAGTAAAATCCAGCTTTGCACACCCACAGGAAGCTTACATAACTAAGTACACACAGGAAATGCAGCCTGGTACAGAGTTTGACCTTTCAAAGGAAGTACTTGCTGCAGGATGGAATCACATGGTTGGGTGGGGTCTGAGCTCACTGCTGAATCAGAACACAAGGATATATATAGAGAGCGGCTACATACCCCCGTCTGCTTTGCAACACAGGAACACCAAAGTATGGTACAAATATATCAGCTAGCCTCTGCTTTCTCCTGATTGGCCAAAACAAATTATGACTTTCATCCTAATCTAGGAAGGGTTTTAAAAATTAGCAGAGTAATAAGCTTTCGAGAGTAAACCTCTCTTTATCAAGTTAAAATGCAATACTGATAAACATATGTATAGGAGTAGGACCGTGGATTGAAAAGATAAGGGGAAAAAAGGGGGGGGGCGGATCCATTGGGCAGAGATAAGAAAATCCGGGTCAGTATTTTAAATAATGTCCTGATAGGTCTGTAGATCATGTTTTAGATAAGAACACAGCAGAGCAATAATTTAGAGCCATAAATCCCTCCATGGTTTGTGTATTATAAAAACAGCAATTGGACAGGGGGGGGGGGGGCCTGTGGAATGTAAATTATAAAACATGTTGAAAGTGGATAGAAAACTTACCGTAAATCAATATTGAGTCCTTTGTATTAAAAAATTTAATCATTTTCAATTCGAAAGTTTTTCACTGTTGTATGGTTTTAAAATTCCCTTTAAGTATTTTGATTTTCAGATTTTCAATGGAGTAGTTATTCTGGGTAAAATGGTGTCCAACTGGGGTACAATAACTTCATTGTGCTTTTTGATGAAGAGTCTATGAAGATTCATCCTCAAGTGTAATTTTTGACTAGTTTCCCCAATGTAACAGCCCTTCCACATACAGTACATTGTATGATGTACACTACATTGGATGATGTGCATGTATATGACCCTCTGATGTTACCTGAAAATCAAAACACAGGGAATTTTAAAAATACCCAACAGCGAAAAACTTGTGAATTGAAAATGGTTACATGGGGAAACTATGAAGTACAGTTGACTGAATATTGATTTACGTTTTCTGTCCCACTATCAACATGATTTATAATTCACTTTCCACATGCCCCCCTGTTCAATTGCTGTTTTTATAATCCACAAACTGCTGCTTGGTGTTTCTTATCTCTACCCAATGGATCTTTTCCCCCTTTTTTTCCTTTCTTTTCAATCCACCTTCCTACTGCTATGCATATTTTTTATCAGTATTGCATTTTGACTTGATAAAGAGAGGTTCACCTTTTAAAAGCTTGTCACTATATTATAAATAAGTTTGTCCAGTAAAAAAAGGTATCTATATATATATATATATATATATATATATATATATATATATATATATGGGAGTAGATATACGTGTATATATATGTGTATGTATATGTGTGTGTATATATATAAAACCTGCCACACAGTATATATCTAATATTATTTTTTACAAAACATCAATTATTCTCATACATAAAAAAAAAACCTTTTGTAATGCAAAAAAATCTTCTAAATGTTTGGATTACTATTTCCCTTTAGAGGTGTCTGTGAACTCATGTTTACTGCTCTGGAGCATTATGTGGAGTAGTCAAAATCAAATGAGAGGCTATGATTTTTTTTATTTAACACTCTTCTCTTTTATAATAGATTTAAATGACGCCATTTTAGTCCTCAAAGTGTCTAAATATCTTGGCGTTATCTACAGATTTTAAGTTTGTAAAATGGTCAAAATATTTGGCTGAGAAAAAGCCTCCCTCTAAATCAGGGGTGTTTAAGTTCGGTCCACACACAGGCCTTGATTTGAGGATTTCCATTCTGTGCACAGGTGAGTAAATCAGCATGACTGAAGAAGCGATAGTCTCACTTGGGTGCAGCAAGGATATCCTCAAATCCAGGACTGAACTTGGACACCCCTGGGCTTAATGCTTATATACACTCTTCACTACAAGAATGCATTTCCTTTTTTCCTTGCAATGCAGATAGTGTGTATGTGTTTGTGCGGTTCAGTCGTGTCCGACTCTCCGTGACCTCATGGACAGCAACACACCATGCTGATCCACTTGGTATTTATGAGATACTGTAGTGGGTTGCCAATTCCTTCTCTAGTGGGTTACAGCATACAGCTCTAGGTATTCCTAAGTTGTCTCCCATCCAGGTACTGACCAGGCCAAACCCTGCATGGCTTCAGGATGGTGTGACCTCTTGGTTCCCTTACAGGAATCAAACCCAGTTGCAGCGGCGAATGCACCATTTCCGAACCACTGGACCACCAGGGAACCCATGCAGAGATTAACCAGGAACTAAAATGTATCTGCATTTGCAGGGTGCTTGTGTTTTTTTTTTATTTTTTCAGAACCTATTGATACAGTAAACTGCAGAATTCAATGAGGCAGTGCAGCTGGAGGGATAATTAAGTTAGATAAAACGGTGAAAAATGCATCCATTTGATAAAAAAATGTCCCCATCCATATATTTATCTGTTTGAGGCCTGGTGTAAAATTGTCTTATAAAAACTTAATAAACCACATTTCCTAGCTTGCATTTAGATGAGCATTTTTTCAACAAAAGCAAGTGATTTTTTATTATTTAAATTTAATGATTATTCATATCTTGTACGAATACTTTCAAATGCGTCTTCATTTTAAAGCTTTTTTATGGTCCTTTAAATAACATGAATTCAGTGTTATTGTCATAAGTGTAATAACATTTTGTTATATGTGTATATTTTTAAGATGAAACAAATTCATTTCTGGGATGAAAGAGGCTCCTTCCAGTTATGTAGTGAGATTTTAACTGTGCCCATAATACATACTGCACATCACTAATCCAATTATTGAATTGTAGCTTCATACTAAAAATAAAGTCTGATTAGTTGCCTCACAGTTGTCCTATTTTCCTCATCTGCAATAACAATGATTCCCGTGGAGTACGAGTCCCAATATCTGCGTCTCCATATTGACTTGTTTATGATAACTGCTAGCTCACTCGCATTGACGCCGCTTAATAATTTATAGATGTGATCTCTTGAGAGTAATATACATTTATTATACAAATGCAGACTATAAATATCAGGGGCTTTCCTGCTTGGATAGCTGTGATGTTGAATGTTTTCACATAATAATATATATATTTTTTTCCATGTTTAAAACTTAAAAATTTGAGATAAACAGCAAATCACGTTTATAATATTCACAAAAAAACCTAGTATCTCCTAGTATGTCTCTTGGGTTTTTAAAAATAAATAAATTGTAAAAAATAGCATTTTAAATTGTCACTGCACTCCTATATTTAAAATATTATCTTTTGGAAGAAATACAGTTAATAGTGTGAATAATAATACATATAATTTTATATGCAATTGTGCTGTAGTTGACTCTGTCATTGTGGATTCTACCAATCTATTTCCTTGGATGGGTTGAGATTTTGAATGCAAATGTGACAGCTAAAACTTGTTCACTTAGACCTAGAATGAGGCACCTGTTATATAAAATGGATCTCTGTTTGCTAAAGAAGTTGCAGTTGGTAGAAATGTGTGTATATGTATGTGCATATATATATATATATATATATATAAATAAATGGTTAAGTGTATTTAGAAAGTTATGTATAGGAAAGTAAAATCCAGCTTTGCACACCCACAGGAAGCTTACATAACTAAGTACACACAGGAAATCAGCCAGGTACAGAGTTTGACCTTTCAAAGGAAGTTCTTGCTAAAGGATAGAATTACATGATTGGGTGGGGTCTGAGCTCACCACTGAATCAGACTACATATCCCAGGCTGCTTTGCAACACAGGAACCCCACAGTAGGATACAAATGTATTAGCTAACCTCTGCTTTCTCCTAATGGCCAAAACAAATTATGAATTTTATGCTAATCTTGGCAAAGATTTTCAATGGTGTCAACTTACAAAAGCCTCAGCTTGCAAACTGAAGGGATTTAGCTAGCATCAGGGTGACTTTGTTAATGTTTATTTTGGTATTGTTTCATGCAAAAAAAATGTTTGCATGCACTACTGATTCTCCTCTATCAGATGCATTCATAATCCAGGAAACTTAGATATGCCTTTACGAACTGTAATAATAACACCCATATGGTGTTTCACATGTTTGGTTTTCATACTTAACCCACCAAGGTATTCCCATATTTACTATTTACATTTTTTCTTAACATTTAGATGTATTCAATTGTCTCTGAATTGCAACTGCCCTCTCACATCTCCACACGCAAACCCTGCCTTTTTAAGTCTGATTTCAGGGGGCGTGATCATGTGATCTGACAATATTTAAGCAAGCCCGTCATTTACTTCTTAGACACAGCCAATAGTAAATGAGACCGTCATCATGATGTCAGTAAAACATGGAGTTTAAACTACAATTAATTACGGTTGACAAATAGAATTTGTTATCAGACTTGCAATGTAGAAATCATTAAAGCAACTGTTCTAGTCCATGCGGGTTCCATGATATCTATTAACCCTTTCATTTCCGGGATCGATAACTGTAACTCATAATTGGAATGCAAGTTTCTAAATGTATCCAATTGAATATCAGTTACCGTATATACTTGAGTATAAGCCACGTTTTTCAGCCCTTTTTTTAAGGCTGAAAAAGGCCCCCTCGGCTTTATACTTAAGTCTCCCGGTGTCTCTTTCCCCCCGAGACACAGGGGAGGGAGGGGGAAGAGACACAGGGGAGGGAGAGAGGGGAAGAGACAGGAGGGAGGGGGAAGAGACAGGAGGGAGGGGAAAGAGACACAGGGGAGGGAGGGGGAAGAGACACGGGAGGGAGGGGGAAGAGACACAGGGGTGGGAGGGGGAAGAGACACAGGGGAGGGACAGAGGGGAAGGGACACAGGGGAGGGAGGGAGGGGGAAGAGACACAGGGGAGGGAGAGGAGAAGAAAAGACATAGGGGAGGGAGAGGAGGGAAAAGACACAGGGGAGGGAGAGGGGGGACACAAGAGGGGGACATAAAAGGAACAAGAGGGACACAGGGGGCAGCACATTTCCCACCCTCGGCTTATACTCGAGTCACTAATTTTTCCCAGTATTTTGTGGTAAAATAGGTGCCTCGGCTTATACATGGGTCGACTTATACTCGAGTATATACAGTACATTTCCGGGCTACATTACAGGTTCAAGAAATTTGCGATTTAGCCAATTGAATGAGGCTTCATGTATTTTTCTTCGCACTCGCCTGTGTTTTTATTGTTTTGTAGATTCAAGTCCCAGCAAAGCTATCTTCCAAATAAAGTCAAGCCTTTTACAGACTCCATTCTCTCTTTAAATTAATTTTTGCTGAAACTATGAAACTGCCAGTGCCTTTTTATTCTGATTAATTAATCTGTTTTCTGCTGACTTTAATTATGTCAAGCAAAACTCTCTGTAGATTCTTAACAATGCCAATACATTTTTTGTGTCCCATTAAAGGTCCAACACTCCAAATAATGCAGTGTTTGCCGGGAGTATGCAGCTATTAGCGGGAGTCAAGCTGTGCACGGGGAGAGTCCTCACCAATCACCCACACTATGAAGACAAAACCCTCAGAGAGAGAACCAAACAGGTACGTGTCAAGGAATGGATCTAGTTTATTGATCTGAAACTACACTAAGCAGGTGTGATAAGCCAAGCTTCACTAAAGGTTGATGTGATAGCAAGTAAAAAGCATTTATTATTATTATTAATTTTATGTTATAATTATTATTTAGAGAAAGAAGCCTTTCTGTATTCAGTAAGCTATGTTTTACATTGCTTCAATAAACAAGTACTATTTATTTTAGAACAAGTAGTTTGTGCTGGTCCTGATAATATATAATGATAATTTACTCAATATAATGAAGCTCTTTGCAGTAACGGGTAGTGATTTTGTACTGGACTGCCTTCACTTGCAACCTACATTTAATACAGGCAGCAGTCTGCTAATATATACAGTTGTGCTCAAAAGTTTGCATACCCAGGCAGAAATAGTAAAATGTTGGCATTTATTTTGAAAATATGACTGATCATGCACAAAAAATGGCTTTTATTGAAGGATAGTGATCATATGAAGACATTTATTATCACAGTTGTTTGGCTCCTTTTTAAATCGTACTAATAACATAAATCACCCAAATGGCCCTGATCAAAAGTTTACATACCCTTGAATGTTTGGCCTAGTTACAGACACACAAGGTGACACACTCCGCTTAAAATGTCAATTAAAGGTTAATTTCCAAAACCTGTGGCTTTTTAAATTGCAATTAGTGTCTGTGTATAAATAGCCAATGAGTTTATTAGCTCTCATGTGAATGCACTGAGCAGGCTAGATACTGAGCCATGGGGAGCAGAAAAGAACTGTCGAAACAAGTTAATGGAACTTCATGAAGATGGAAAAGCATATAAAAAGATATTCAAAGCCTTGAAAATGCCAGTCAGTACTGTTCAATCACCTATTAAGTGGAAAATTCAGGGATCTCTTGATACCAAGCAGAGGTCAGGTAGACCAAGAAAGATTTCAGCCACCACTGCCAGAGGAATTGTTCGGAATACAAAGAAAAAACAACAGGTAACCTCAGGAGAAATATAGGCTGCTCTGGAAAAAGACGATGTGGTTGTTTCAAGGAGCACAATACAAAGATACTTGAACAAAAATGAGCTGCATGGTCAAGATGCCAAAAAGAAGTCTTTACTGCACCAATACCACAAAAAAGCTTTTTGTTTGGAGAGGGGTCAACAAGGCCTATAGTGAAAAGGATACCATCCCCACTGTGAAAAATGGTGGGGGCTCACTGATGTTTTTTTTATCTTGGTGGGGGGGGTGAGCTCTTAGGGCACGGGGAATCTTGTGAAAATTGATGGCAAGATGAATGCAGCATGTTATCAGAAAATACTGGCAGACAATTTGCGTTCTTCTGTGAATGGGACACTCCTAGAATTTCCAGCATGACAATTACCTTAAGCAAAAGGCCAAGTTGACCCTCCAGTGGTTACAGCAGAAAAAGGTGAAAGTTGTGGAGTGGCCATCACAGTCTCCTGATCTTAATATCATCAAGCCACTGGGGAGGTCTCGAAACGTGTGGTTCATGCAAGATGACCAAAGACTTTGAATGACCTGGAGGCATTTTGCCAAGACGGATGGACAGCTATACCACCTGCGAGAATTAGGGGCCTCATATACAATTATTACAAAAGACGGCACGCTGTCATTAATGCTAAAGGGGACAATACACAGTATTAAGAACTAAGGGTATGCAAACTTTTGAACAGGGTCATTTCATTTTTTTTCTTTGTTGCCATTTTTTGTTTTATTGTGCCATTCTGTTATAACCTACAGTTGAATATGAATCCCATAAGAAATAAATACTCGTATTGTTTATTTTCACGCATAGTTCTTCGAAACAGGCTATTTTACATTTCTGGCCACAGAGGTGGCCTTGATCACAACTTATGAATAGGGCTACGGAATATGTTGGCGCATTACAAATAAACAAAAATAAAAAATAGTGAGTAAGATGTGTTATTATATTAGTGCAGCAATCAGTTATTTATACAAATAGTATTGTAGTATAAGTCCAATTTTGAAGAGTACAGTTTGATCGAATATCCAAATGTCATGGGTTTATTTTACAGGTGTACCAGATATATGCAAAGAGGTCTCCTGAGGATGTGCACCACATCCTAAGATCGTTTGGAACTGACTATGTGATATTAGAGGACAGCATATGTTATGAAAGAAGACATGGCAGGGGCTGCAGACTGCGCGATTTGCTGGATATCAGTAATGGGCATGTAAGTAGAAAACTGACACAGTAATACAAAAGTTCTACACGTCATATTGCACCTTCCTGTGTGACAATTTCCCAGTCTCCTCTAGGCTCCTTCTGCCCATGTTTCAGGCACTTTGAAAGGGGAACCCAATATACAAGGCTGTATATGCATTTCTGAAATTTAACCAATGATACAAAAATAGCAAAGAAAAAGTTATCAAATTAAATAATCGGCCTAGCTTCTTTTGAAGCACTACCTGAACTAATGTACAGTTTACTCACTAATCAGCTCTCATCCAGCTAAATCTGGTTGTGGCAAAACAAAATGTCCAATAGTTTGTTAAAAATTACTGGTCTGTTATTTCTTCAGCTTTTCAGGTCTCCACTCTTCTCCAAGTTGTCACAAGCTCTCCCAGCTGCTGTCTCACTGTGTTTGTTTCTCCCATTCAGACACAATGTAATCAATCAGACAGTCCATAAGCAGCCCTTCCATACTCCAGGAGCAGTCTCGAATCAGGTCTGCTCAGGTGCAGCTGATTAATTGAGCAGGAAAGTTAACCCCTGTACTTCTACTTGGGGAAGCTGATCTTTTGAATGCATGCTAGCGACTCTGATAAATTCCAAGAGTAGAAAGCAAATATTAAAAGAGACTAAAGATACCGCTAAACTACCATTCCATCTTTCACATATTTAATTTGCAGCTGTATACCAAAGTGTCCTTAAAACACACACAAAAAATCTGCTTCCAGATTGCTAGCTCTTCTGACAAGGTTAGCTCTGTTCATGGCTGTAGCAGTTTTGTCTCCCAGAATCTCAATAGACATTGCTGTCATTTCTCCTGGTGCCTGAAATCTTTGCTCTATTTATCTTGAAAGTTGCTTGGGCACAACGGAAGAAAATTGCTGTCTTCCCACACTTCCCAGGAATATTACAAAAACCCACATTTATAGAAACCTGTTCTGCCATAGTGTGATAGAGGAGCTTGTAGACTATTTTAGTTTGGCAACAAAGCTTGCAATTACTATTTTTGGAATTGATAAACGTCTTATTTTATATTGTCCAGTAGCTGCCTTTTCACATTTTGATGCATCTATGTGTCCTTGGGTAACACTTAAGCAGACAAAAGAAAGTAGCTACCTCTGCAACTTTTCTGTGTTTCTTCAATATATGATTCCTAAAGCTTAGAGAACTTGGTAAAGGACCTCTGTAAATTTGGGAAATCATCATATGCTTGTGAAGTTTTTAACTACTTAACAACCTTACCAGCTATGTAAGCCTTGGGCATAAACTTATTTTTAGTTAAGCATTGGTATTTTGTTAGGTACAGATTGTGCCTAGAGGATGCCATATGTGTGTCTTGCACATTTCCCACTGGCTGTGTCCTTCTATTTACAGTGTTTTACAAAAGTATTCACCCCCCATTTTTCGTGTTTTGTTGCCCCACAACCTGGAATTAACATGGATTGTTTGAGGATTTGCATCATTTAATTTACAGAACATGCCCACAACTTTGAAGATGTTTTTTTTATTTTTTATTGTGACGCAAACAACAAATAGGACAAAATAACAGAAAAAGTCAATGTGCATAACTATTCACCCCCCTAAAGTCAATACTTTGTAGAGCCACCTTTTGCAGCAATCACAGCCCCAAGTCGCTTTGGATAAGTCTCTATGAGCTTGCCACATCTTACCACTGGGATTTTTGCCCATTCCTCCTCGCAAAACTGCTCCAGCTCCCTCAAGTTGGATGGTTTGCGCTTGTGAACAGCAATCTTTAAGTCTGCACAGATTTTCTATTGGATTGAGGTCTGGGCTTTGACTAGGCCATTCCAACACATTTACATGTTTCTCCTTAAACCACTCAAGTGTTGCTTTAGCAGTGTGTTTGGGGTCATTGTCCTGCTGAAAGGTGAACCTCCGTCCTAGCCTCAAATCACGCACAGAGTGGTACAGGTTTTGCTCAAGAATATCCCTGTATTTAGCACTATCCATCTTTCCTTCAACTCTGACCAGTTTCCCAGTCCCGGCTGTGAAAAACATCCCCACAGCATGATGCTGCCACCACCATGAGTTTTGGTGGGCAGCGACTCTTGGCAGGTTTGCTGTTGTGCCATGTTCTTTCCATTTGGTTATGATAGATTTGATGGTGCTCCTGGGGATCATCAAAGATTTGGATATTTTTTTATAACCTAACTCTGACTTGTACTTCTCAACAACATTGTCCTTTACTTGTTTGGAGAGTTCCTTGGTCTTCATGGCAGTGCTTGGTTAGTGGTGCCTCTTGCTTAGGTGTTGCAGCCTCTGGGCCTTTCAAAAAGGTGTGTATAAGTAATGATAGATCATGTGACACTTAGATTGCACACAGGTGGAAATTATTTCACTAATTCTTTGACTTCTGATGGGAATTAGTTGCACCAGAGCTATTTATGGGCTTCATAACAAAGGGGGTGAATACATACGCACATGCCAATTCTCTGTTTTCTAATGCTAAAAAATAGTTTTATGTGTATATTTTTCTCATTTCACTTCACCAACTTAGACTATTGTGTTCTAAACCATCACATACAATTCAGATTAACAAAACATTGAACTTAAGGCTGTAATGTAACAAAATAGGTAAAAAGTCAAGAGGGTGAATACTTTTGCAAGGCACCGTATAAATGCTGGGTTAATTATACTGGAGTTGTGCGGCTGTAACCCCCCTACATCCCATAAATACCTCTTTAATCCACATTTACCTTCCTTGCATCCATCTATCTCCCCATCCACCTCACCCTTCTCTCTAGCTTCATTTCTCTCTTCCTAGCCCTCTCATCAGTTTAGGGCAACATAGTAAAATATGCCACACCTCAAACTACCATCTCTATAAATAAAAGCTCTGACCACAATTATCTATTTAAGAGACGAGGGAGGGGGAATTGTTTACTGCGCTCTGATAAGCCTAGTGCTCCCTTCCATAGGCTCAGTAGAGGCACCCTAGCTTGCCTGATTCTGTAATCCCCAACTTATGCTTTGCAAAAGAAATGTCACTGTCATGGCAGCTTCCATGCACTAGCAGAGTCTTTTTGTCTGAAAATACATTTCTGCCATGGCTTACACAGCTGATAATGTTGTCTGTTTGTTGCATAAGTTACAAACATGCAGTTTTTTGTCTACAGTGGCCCTTTAACACTTGTTAAAACGTCTTTATTTAAATGTAGAAAATGTTGGAATTCTTTCCTTTTAGACATCAAATACTTTAAAGAGTCTCTGAACTTTTGGATACTGCTCTATACATCAAGTGAAGAAGCTGTAAAACCTTTTCATAGGAAGCCCTTTTACTGTTTTAGAATTACTTAAAAAGGTCTCAAAGTACCCAGTTAGCTTGAATGTTGTCTATATTTCAGTTTCTCCAACTGATGTATTCATCTTATGGGGAGAAAAGGCTTAAAGAAGATCCCTCTAAATGTTATTATACTCCCTTAAACCCAGTAACACATTTCATGGATTTTTTCATTTGAAGTTAGTGTGTTTGTAGAAACTAAAGAAAAAAGCAGATTTGTGTTGCATCAAACTGCTTTGGAAATTGTATTTTTGGTTCTGTCCAAACCTGCCAACACAAACACTATGGGCCTCATTCTATTATCGGCCGTAAAAAGGCCACAAAGCTGCGATTCCTTGCAGGGGTTCCGTTATCTTGCAATTCAATTATACGGCCCCACAAGGATCTCCTCTTACGGCCAGCCATATATCTTGCAACCGTCCGTAAGCTCAGAAATCTTTAAACGCAAAAATAAATTCAAGACAGCACTGTAAAGCTCTGTAAATGCTAGGGATCATATTGGGGGACATGAGGATTAATAGTAACCCCCTCTCAAGCTTGCACATCAGCCCAAATCCGAGTTTACATTAACTGTTTATTTTCCGGCCGAAGCGTGGGAGGGTCTGAGGTGCTCCAAGCCCTCTGGACTTTTTACATGGATATTTGACATATATAAAAAAAAATGTATTTACGGATTTCCGTATAGGGGAATGTTGTACTATTTTTGCTAACACCTACAATCACTTTATATTCTCCTCAGAGTGCAGGATGGCTTTATTTTGGCTATATTATGTGCTTAATTGGTGCTAGCGGGACCTTTTAGCTGCAAGTAAGCTGCGGCTCGGTTTTAGCCTTGCAGAGAGGGTTCCCGGAGCAATAGAATAGCAACCAGGATTTTCTTGCGGCCGATTCTCTTGCGGCCGTTTTAGATCAAAGGCTTTCCTCCGGCGCGAGCGGCCACAAGGAATAGCAAGGCGCCGGCCGCAAACCTGCCGGAATCCCCGGCCGGAGGGGAATAGAATAGCCGGAAAGCTTGCGGACGGTTCTTGCGGCCCCGCAGTGGCTGCGGCCGATAATAGAATGAGGCCCTATGCATTTTGCAGAATGAATCTCTGGGATATATAAAACTATTATAAATCAGACAAATATGATTTTTTTTTTTTTTTTTTTAAGAATCCCAAATGCTTTTCCTTGATTTTTGCCTCTCTGATGATGTAGAGCAGTATGAATAAATTCAACATCCATTTAAAAGAAACCCTTATCTCATTTTTTATTTTTGTTTTATATAAATATTTTTAAAAAGTGAAAAAAAATGTTTTCTTCCTTGATATAACAGTCATAAAGTACTTTTCACTTACTTCTAAAAAGTCGCCAGAATAGCACATTCTTATTTTCTGGTGCATCCCCTTTTTACTGTTCTCTCTCATGTAGGGTGCCATGTTCTACTGTGACCTAAAGCCTCGCCCACAAGGAGGAGTTTCACATTACCAGTGTCTCATATGGCTCTGCTTCAAGCAGACAGTGACATGTTGTGTGTCCGAGCAACATGAGACACCAGCAGCATGAAGCCTCTGCTTGTGGGTGTGGCTTAAAGTCTCCGCTGTGAAGCATGTTACTCTACATGAAAAAGAACAAGAAAAATGTAGGCATTCTTTTGTTTTATATACATTTAAAAAAAAAAATATTAACATGCATACCTCAAAGACTAATCTATTTTTTTTATCCATTTCTCCTCCTGTGAACAGATAATGGAAGGGCCGGGGGATAATGATCCCGATCTGGTTCCTTCACCCTTTCCACGTTTCTGCGATGAAATAAAGAAAGACCTGCCAACCTACTCAAAGCACTTCACCCGAGTGTTTAAGAACAAAACCTTCCACGTCTACAGATTATCACGGAAAGCTGTGGTTAAGTAACAAAATCCATGCAGAGGTCGGACTCTGTAATGTGTGAAGCAATGAATGCTCCAGGCGACTCTTCCCACAAGAGATCACGTGGACCATCCTCTTCTGTCCTTACAGAATCCAACCCTAAAAACCTCCGAGGCATCTGTGAAAGTATTGTTTTCTACACATTGGTCAGATATTGTTTACTTTATTGTGATTTTTTCAGTATAGTAACTAAGTAAAGAGTGGGGCCAAATGTGTGCTTGTATGTAGTGGAAAAACAGGATTTAGCTGTATTATAATTGCCATATTTTTTAGTGTTCTGATTTCAGAGTCCAGATTCATAGCAATCTTTTTTTTTATATATATATTTTAGTGAATAACAGTATTGTAACATTATAATTTTCATATTTTTGGTTTATAAAAACGTGTGCCAATTTTCTGTTGGTTTGATGTCATTACAGGGTAAAACAAGTTTTTGTTCCATTTCGGAAGTGTTTTGTTTTAAATGTTTAGTGCTGTAATTCCTCAGACGATCACTTTCTCACTAGTGAGATGGAACTTTTTTCAGTTCCTCTGATTCAAGAAAAAAAGGCACTTGCTTGTGATGTATGCAACAAACCGCATTAACAACTGTATATGCCATGGACATAAAAACATTTTTGAGAAAATCTGAATTTTTGTTGAGTCAGTTTAGAGGAATAAATCTTATCTTTGTTACTTAACTTCCTAAGAGCTTGATTATGGAAGGTGTTTTTTTATCTATCCATGGAAGGATGGGTGGCAGAGGAGGGAATATGGGGGAGAGGTAAAGAAGCTTTGCAAGATACCGTAATTGAATATTACTGAGATTGAAACCCCACTTCTTCCCTAAAGCAGGCTGTTTGTATCATCAAATGTAAGGGCCCCTCTCACACAGGAGTGTCAGGACTTCCTCCATGGTTCATCAGAGGCACCACTATTTTTTCTAATATAAAAACTAACTTTATGCATTTTTCCCTACTTAATTATACTCTGAGTCATACTTGTGTGTGTGAGTGTAGGTAGGTGTGTACATATATATATATATATATATATATATATATATATTTATATATATATATATATATGTTGTTGTTTAGTCGTTCAGTCATGTCCGACTCTCCTAGACCCTATGAACCACAGCACGCCAGGTACATCTGTCAGTCACCGCCTCTCTGAGCTCGATTAAGTTCATGCTCATCGCTTCAATGATCTCATCTATCCATCTCCGCCTCAGCGTTCCCCTTCTTCATGTGACTTAAATCTTTCCCGGAATTAGAGTTTTTTTCTAGGGAATCCTGTCTTCTCATGATATGGCCCAAAATCCTTATGATCATAGCTTCCAGTGAACAGTTTGTCTTGATTTGCTGAAGTGTTGATTTATTGGATCTTCTCGCAGTGCAAGGGATTCTAAGCTGTTTTTGCAAACACCACAATTCAAAGGCATCAACTCTACGTCGCTCAGACTTCTTCATGGTCTAGCTCTCACATCCGTATGTTACTACTGGAAATACCATAGTTTGAACTATGTAGGCCTTTGTTGATAGTGTAATTTCTTTACTTTTTACTAGCTTGTCCAGGCTTGCCATGGCTTTCCTGCCCAGAAGCAAACATATTTTAATTTCATGGCTACAGTCAGCAACTGAAGAGATCTTGGATCCCAGGAAAATGAAATCTGTCACTGCCTCCACTTCTTCCCCATCTATTTTCCAGGAACTGATATTGCCGTTTGCCATTATCTTTGTCTTTTTAACGTTGAGCAGCAGGCCAGCTTTTGCACTCTCTTCTTTTACCTGCATCAATAGGTCCTTTAGTTCCTCCTCACTTTCAGCCATCAGAGTAGTATCATTGGTGTATTTGAGGTTGTTGATATTCCTTCCAGCAATATTGATTCCGGCTTTGGATTCATCGAGCCCGGTCTTACGCATGATGTACTCTGAGTAGAAGTTGAATAAATAAGGTGACAATGTACAACCTTGTAGCACTCCTTTCCCTATCTTGAACTATTCTGTTGTCCCATGTTCGGTTCTGACAGTGGCTTCTTGGTCCAGATACAAATTTCTCAGGAGGTGAATGAGATGATCTGGAAATCCCATCTCCTTAAGAACTTGCCACATTTTGTTGTGATCCACACAGTCAAAGGCTTTAGAATATTCTATGAAGCAGAAGTAAATGTTTTTCCGGAACTCTTTTCTCTCTCTATTATCCATCGAATAGATATATATATATAGTAGACTCTCAGTTAACCAGAAATATCAAGCAACCAGAATAAAATTGAATACTGTACTTTAAATAAAAATTACATTTTACAGGGCTCAACAAATGCCAGGGTGTCCATGCCACAAAATGCTTACAGGCTCCTAGATCTCATCCACTGTATGTCTGTTTTATCTGGAAGGAGACAGGCAGTGTTGGCGTAACATTCCTCGGGTTCAGCACCGCACCCTCCAGCCAAACGTACCTGTGTGTAAGTGAGGAGTGAAAGCTGCTGCTGCTAGAACAGCCCTCACTGACAAATATACCTAGCAGAACATCCTATCAGCAGCTAATCTAGGCCTCTTTAAAAGTAGCTTTCAAGCAACCAGAAACTATATACAGCATCTATCCATCTCCGTGGGCAGAGATTAGAGTGGGACAAAGACTGGCATCATAAATAATCCTGATAGGTCAAGTAGCGAGTCTGTAGACTAGGTTTTTGATAAGAACACAGCAGAGCCATAACTTAGGGCCATTAATATCCCCACAAATTGAGGATTAGAAAAACACAATTGAACATGCCTGTCTGTGTCGTACTCTAATCTCTGCCCAGTTATTTAGCTTGTTTGTGCATTCCCTTAATTAAGGGATTAATTGTTTGATTAATTAAGCAATAATTAATTGATAAAGAGAAGTGTTGCTCTTGAAAGCTCATCATTAGCGGGCTCATGCGAAGCAAAGGGTCGCAGTTGCTGGCAAGGAGCGCCTTTGGCGCTCCTTGCCAGCAACTGCGATCCTCGCAAAATTTACGTCGTAACGCAAACAAAATACGAGACACGCTACGACCCATTACGACCTCGCAAAAATCGGCCGCAACACGCGCACATCAAAACATGAAAAATACAACAAATACATAAAAAGCTTACTTACAGGAAGAGGGAGCATCCAGGACCTCAAACACTAAAGTCACACCTCAATTTAAGTCAAATTAAAAAAGTTTAGACACTAAAAATTTCTCTAAGCGAGAGAAAAAATGACCGCCGAAAAAAACTAAAACGAGGCTACAGCAGTCTAAAGACGCAAAACACCACCAAACACCTACGGATTTGCCAAAAAACACCTACGAGATTAGAAAACAAGGACGCAACCCGCGCAACCCCAAAAACATTGCAAACACAACAAATACAAACAACAAACACATAAAAAGGTTACTCACAGCAAGGGGGGGGCACCGAGGACCTCTGCAAGTGAAGTTACACCTCCATTTAATAGGTAGTATATATATATATATATATATATATATAAGAATTTATATTTATAGATAGATAGATATTAATAGGTATATAAATTAAGTTGTGGTCATTTAATAAAGTGTGAAGTGAATTCTCAATTTGAAAAATAGTTTCTAAGGAATAATTAGATCATTAGTGAGGAACCTATCACCTTAGTGAATATAACTCTTAATGGGAAGCTTTGCATCATATGTTCAAAAAATAATCCATAAAAACCAAAGCAAGACGCAGCGGGAATTTTCCGCCTCCCCTATAGCCACAGTCTTTCAACTTATTTAAAATAGGAAGAAACTTTGGAAACTAATCACAGAACCACTGTAAGATCAGATCAAAACACACACATATATATATATATATATATATATATATATATATATATATATATATATATATATATATATATATATATTGAGGCTGACTAAGAGCATAATTTGTTTTTAATGAGAAAAAGAAAGTTGGTGCCTCTACACGTTCATTGGTGAAGGTTGCGTGTGTCAGAGTCATTAATACCTCTGCAGGAGCGGGATTTAACATCTTGTAAATTGCTTGATTCTTGTGCCAATAGATGGGGTAGGTGTCAAATGCTAAAATCATGCTCCTATTTCTACCCCTCCTTTTACTGTTCGGTAGATTTCTCTGCAGTGTTCTTTGCTCGTTGCTTACACATCTGCTAATGTAAGTTATTACATACTTCACAGGCATAAGGTTTTTTCTAAACGTGAGTGATCCTTTAAAAAGTGGTTTGAATCATTATCATACTTTCTAATCAATTTATATTTTTGTACATGCATTTACTATATAATATACTATCCTAACAGATAGTATACGTGTATTTTTTGTAATAGGGACTTCTCTGTCAGAAGCTGACTTGTTGGTTTAGCGAGTCTCAGCTTAGTGAATTCAGAGCAGGCTGATGTACATGATCATTAAGAGAATAAACTAGTGAATACGGCCATCACTGCTTAATTGTCCCTAGCACTCATCCCGCCAACCACTTGCTTTTTAGTGAACCTGAACCACTGTGACACTTTAAGGTTTGTTGCTTCATTTTGAATTGGTTTATTTTAATCACTCAATGCAAGAAATACGTGTGTTTTAGCAATGGAAATTTAATTTATTCAGTGGAGGAAAAACTGTTTTCAAATGTTAAAAATTATATTAATTTTATTTTTTACCCTAGTGAATATATCCAGCAGGGATGAGTCACTTGCTTGCTTAAAGGTATATGGAAGTTTCCTTGTTTTTATCTTTTTCTAATCTAACACATGATGCTTATATCAGATACACACATTTTTTTCTGCATTGTTCAGTCGTTTCTGACTCTCTGTGACCATATGGACTGTAACATACCAGACACATCTTTATGTCCATGGTCATGCTGATCCACTTGGTTTTCATGGATTTCCAGTTCCACAGCATACAGCTCCTGGTATTCCTAGGTGGTTTCCCATCCAAGTACTGACCAGTCCCAACCCTGCATGGCTTCAGGGTGGTGTGGCCTCTTTTTTTTAAATGTTTCCACACCCCCAGAGGTGCCTACATAGGCACCTAGTACCTACCAATAGAAACACTACATTCATGTAACATTTTTAACCCTATACTAACCTTGAAGGCAACAGCAGCACAGTGTAGAGATCAAGAGCAGTTTCATCATTCAAGGTAGGAGAGCAGGAAAAAAAAGACTACAAATCCCATGATGATTTGCTGCAATGACTGAATTCCCATACGGCTACTATCCTATAGCTGCCTCTGATTGGTTGCAACAAATTATGAGTTTTATGCTAATTTAGCTTGGATTTTTAGGGGCATTCCTTTTTAAAAAATGCCAGAAAACTTTTGCTAACTCTAGGGTATATTTATTAATGTTCATTTTGGGATTTTTTTCAGGTGAAAAAAATGTTTGCATATACTACTGATTCTCCTCTATCAGATGCATTCATGATCCGTGAAACTTCTATAAGCCTTTCAAATAAAATAAACCAATCCAAAACAAAGCTTTTATGTGCCAAAATAAGAATGAAAAATTATAATCTTTCATCTGGTTTTGTTTTGAAGAACATTAATCATTCCAGCTTGCAAAGAGTTAACTATTTTAGCAGAATTGATACTTACATTGTATTTAATTGATGTCGGGCAGCAAAGGAGTTACATATTTACAGTATGGCCTTTAATGCAGAGAATCATTCAACTGGTTCTATTATAATGTGGCCAGAAATCAGCTAGGCAAAAAAGGGCAATATCTTTCTTGCATGTAATAAAACTACAGGGTTTTTAATAATATTGTTTGTCTTTATCAAATGTAGTTCTTCAAACAGTAGATATGGAGTGTCCCTTTAAGGAAAGATGTTTAATGCATTTGTGTTTATATTCACATTTCCGTATTAAAGGGCCACTGTAGTTCAATAATTATTTAGAGTCCATTTAAAAGATCACCTATTAAACTTAACAGTTTTGATGAGAAATAATGAATTTACACTATAGAAATATTGCACTGAAAAAATATATATATATATATATATTTTGGATTGCTTTCTCCTCCTCTCCTGATAAGTTACAAGAAACAGAAGATCAGTGAGCCTTATGGATGTCTCAACTGCAGCATATTGTACTTTTCATTTGAATCAAATAAGAAACCACGATTAACAGAGTGTCCATGTGTCCTTGTTTACACTAACTGTTAGATTATTAGTGATAGACAGATCAAACACACCGTTTGTTATCTACCTGTCTCTTGTTCCACTGTCTGTTGAATCCCAGCTCACGCGCTGCTGCTTGGAAAGTGTCCACGCTGCATGTGCCACTGACAGACTTACCAGAGAGAGAGAGAGAGAGAGACAAGAGAGAGAGAGAGACAAGAGAGAGAGAGAGAGGCAGGACACAGAGAGAGGCAGGAGAGAGAGAGACAGGAGAGAGAGAGAGGCAGGAGAGAGAGAGAGAGACAGAACACAGAGAGAGGCAGGAGAGAGAGAGAGACAGGACACAGAGAGAGGCAGGAGAGAGAGACAGGACACAGAGAGAGGCAGGACACAGAGAGAGGCAGGACACAGAGAGAGGGAGACAGGACACAGACAGAGGCAGACACAGGAGAGAGAGAGACGGTGGGAGAGAGAGAGACAGGACACAGAGAGAGGCAGGAGAGAGCGAGACAGGACACAGAGAGAGGCAGGAGAGAGCGAGACAGGACACAGAGAGAGACAGGAGAGAGAGAGAGGCAGGAGAGAGAGAGAGAGACAAAACACAGAGAGAGGCAGGAGAGAGAGAGAGACAGGACACAGAGAGAGGCAGGACACAGAGAGAGGGAGACAGGACACAGACAGAGGCAGACACAGGAGAGAGAGAGACGGTGGGAGAGAGAGAGACAGGACAGAGAGGGAGAGAGAAAGGACAGAGATTGAGAGAGATAAACACAGGAGAGGGAGAGACAGGACAGAGAGGGAGAGAGATAGACACGGGAGAGAGAGACAGGACAGTGTTCTAGAGAGATAGATACAGGAGAGGGAGAGACCGGACAGAGAGAGAGAGATAGACACGGGAGAGAGAGACAGGACAGAGATTGAGAGAGATAGACACAGGAGAGGGAGAGACAGGACAGAGAGGGAGAGAGAGATAGCATACTTGCCACATAACACACACACAGACAGCACCGAGAGAGACAGCACAGACTGTTACTAGTAGAATACGTGTTTATAGAATGCGTAAAAAAACAATGTGGACTGCAGTGGCCCTTTAACAGCTATGTGTATTGATCTTGTTCTTGACTCAGTATTCATTTTCTTCAGTTAATAGAATATATTTTCCAAGTGGAAAAACATTTTATAATACATAAATAATGCTAGTTTAAAATGCACGACCAAAAGTTTTGGATTATAGCGGCCCTTTAAAACTGCCATGCATAATTTCTAAAATATGTTTACTTTTTTTTGTGTGTTTTTTTGCATTTTGATGACTAAAGAAACGCAAAACCTGCACTGTATTTGTACTGTACCCTGAAACCTTTTTATATTTATTTGTTTTGCATAATTGTTATTAACACTGTGCACGCTTCAACCTGCTTTTTTTATTTTTTTTACGTTCGTTGATTTCTACACCCCATAAAACGGTACATTAATGTTTAATTTATCTTGGTTTGACTACTTGCCGCTAACTCCTTAGTCTTACAACTTCAAACAGCCGTTAATTGTTCGCAGCGCAGGATTTAATGTCCATGAAATCGCGCTTTTCCAGTGATACCAACAGGAGTTTCCATGATTCATCCAGGGGAGACCAACTGAATCACATTTTCCTTTGATAGTTCTACTGCAGGCGTTTAAACCTGTTCTGCTGCTTGATCTTTTTAGTAATAAACTTGAACATTTTCTTTTAAAGACTTAAAAAGGACACAGCAGAGGTTCTAAATATGGTAACTTATCCATTGAACGTTACTAAAAATGCATTTTGTTACAGCAAACTTAAATTGTACTTTGTATAATTCAGCTTTTCTCATCTACCCATGTCTTTCTAATGAGTGATTATTGACAGTAAGTGCTAATAGCACCCTGGATTGATTGTTTCCAGTCTAAAGCCATATGATACTGATATGAGTGCATGTAGACCACATCAAGTAATTTGTTTAAGGGACTCTGTCATCCAAATCTATATTTATTATTCAATTACAACCTCTCCCCCGCGTAATCAAATACTCAAACCTTCAAATTAGCTTATTGAGATACTCATTAGCCCTAAAAATCAATGCTCTATTTCTCAAAAATGGATTTCTGTAGAGAAAAATGGCTAGTAGGATGTATAGACACTTTTTCAAGATGGACCTAACCTTTTATAGGGGTATCAGTGTGAATTTAATAACAATTATCTCATAAATTCACACAAATACATAGCAAAATTAAGATTATGTGTTTAAAAGTTGCAGATTTCTAAGATTACTATGATGTGGACAATATATCAAATATAAAACATTCATCCGGTAGCACTGGCAGACCGTGGCTACACCCGCCTTTAATTGGTTTCAGCCAATCAAAAGCTGTACTACTCTAATCATCCCACTGTTCACATTATTTATCCAACTGGGCATGCTCTTCTGGCTTATCACAACCACTGAACATCCCACCAGTAACACAAAAATGTATCCCAAAACACCACATTTTATATAAACGTTGCTCTAAAATGTCTAGATTCAGACATTTATTAATAAATTGCCAGCCGAGAAATTCAATGTTATGTATGTATGTAATATTATTTCTTTATGTACATTTTTTTTACAGATCTCCATCTACTGTGGTGTTGTAAAGGGACCATTTAAATATATAAAATAAAAACTAAAAATCATATCTGTAGATGATCAGGTGGAGGAGGCTGCACACTATGAATAAGTGGTGATTTTTATATTTAGTAACCATTTTCTATAGTTTAATACAATATCTAAAGCTTTTCTGTTTGCTTAAACTAATTTAGTTAGTAGATGTATTATGTTAACCTCATTTACTTATCAGGTCACCAATTTCTTACTCATGTTGTGTGAGAATAAAATACATCATGGTGGTTGTGGCCTTTTACCTAGTGTAGTTTTAAATAATCTGCTTAGTTTAATGCCATCATTTGCAACATTTATTATTAATTGGCTTTATTTTTCACTATTTTGTATAAATTGTGGACTGTGCTCTCTATTGTTTAATACAAATGCAACTATAGATGGCAAGAATGGTAGACCACTTATTGAGAGATGGTAAGACTTTACAGCCGCTGCCATTAAATGTGATCCTCTGTGGTGGCAGGGAATTGTGTCAAACAGTGATAGGCAACATATATCACTTGAAGGGCCACATATTTGGCCCCAAGTCCTTAAAGAGCCACACAATGTGTTTTTAGGTTTTTGTTTTACAGGTAACAAAAATGGTAAAATCACAGTAGGAGAGAGTTGGAGATGTATTACTTGGTAATAGAGATGTAGATAATAAGTAAGGTGGAAGATAGACTGATTTGTAGCTCTTTTATCTAGAAAAGAAGCTGAGACTTCATGTGAAGAGTCTTAGGCGTCATGAGGCCCCTGTGGTGACTGTTTCTCCCCACTGGTTTATATATAAACTAAAAAAGGGACAAGCCCTTTGCCCCTATGAGTAGCCCCACAAACCAAATCACACTTTTTGAATAGTGTATGTTCTTTTATAGTGGGTTCTAAGACTTTTCATTGGAAGAAAGAGCAGTCATTCTTTTTTTCAGCCAATGAGAGCATATTAAAATGAATGTATGTAACCAGATTCCTGCCAACCACTGCGTTGCCAATCAGATTGAAGAATTATGACTTTCTGTTCTTTTACCTGATTGTCAGTCATGGCTGGGAAGGGATATACCACGGTCCTAAAACACTGGCATTTACTTTTATCCTCTAAACCAAAATCAACAAATACTCATAGGAGGTTTATTATGTTTTCAGTCACAATGCTGTTTGGCAGGGATGGAGAACAGTGAATTACTGTAGTAAATCTGGGGATCAGGATCATGGATAGTGTTTTATATACAACATACCCTTTACACACTCATAATTGACACAGATCAGGATGGCTAATGATAGGCTTCTTATTGGCTAGGAACCGGTAATCTCCCTCAATATTTGCATACTATTATATATATATATATATATATATATATATATATATATATATATAGTGACCCTTTTATGCCAGTGTCCCTTTAAGTTATTTGCAGTAATTAATGGAAAACTAACTTGCGTTAGGTTGAAGTAAAAAAAAGAATACAACAAAATTAAATCATGTTTTGCATTGAATTAAATTCAAATTGTGTTTACTTTTGATTAATTCTATGGTTGAAGAATATCCGGTTTACAAGTTGTTAAATCGCAAATGGATATTGTTTTTGCTTTTTGTCTAAAAATCGTAAGTGCTCAGTCGGTTGGAGTGATATGAACATTTGAATAACATGCTGAAACTTTTGTATGTGGTATCAAATATATTTAAATGGAGAAATGTGTATGTGTGGTTATTTTTTTTATAGACATTCACTGTTTATACCGGCCTCTCATATGCTAAGTCGAGGAGGACGTTATCTAATCTTTGCACATTTCTGAATTATCTTTCTTTTTTTTTCTCAACACAATGCCACTTTAGAAATGACAAGTTAAATGTCCATGAGATAAATCTGTGCTGCTGTACATCATCAATGCACTGAAAACCAACAGGAAAAAACACATTGATATTTTAAAATTCCTACAGCTGCCCTCCCTCACTTCTTTCTTGTCTGCAAATTCTGACCAACAATCACAAGCATCTTATAAATGTACATTATATCTTTAGCTGTAACATTCATTCATATGCTGTATATATTTTGATATATTTTTGATATGATACATATTAGTTTCACTGTCTCTCTGCAGCAGAGATGCTAGAGGTATGTTATTGTCAGATTGTAATGTCATAATTGTAACATAAGGATAGTGTGATCTATAGAATAGAGATATATTAAACTGGATATTATATCCTTTGTATATACACTAAGTTTGAGTAGTACAAGTGCAGAACACTGGACACGTTTTCTATAAAAATAAATGCTGCAAATATTTGCAGAGCACTGTAAATACAATAAGTCTTCTTAAAATTGTTATAACTAGAAAATTCCCTGCATTCATGATGGTATGATTACCCCTGTCCCTGCTCTGTGCCCATGCCCCCCCCCCCCGCCCCGTGCCCCTGCTACCCTCTCTGTGCCCCTGTCCCCCCCTGTGCTTCTATCACTCCTCATTGTCCCTTCTCTATGCCCCTCGTGCTGTTGTCTCCCCCCCCCCCCCCTTCTGTGCCTCCTGTATGTGTGTGAGAGAGTCTCCTGGTGATTGTGAGACACTTCCTGTGTGTGTGAGTTTCCTGGTGAGTGTGAGAGACTCCCTATATGTATATAGTTGTGTGTGTCACTGCCTGTGTGTGAGCGTCTCCTGGTAAGTGTTAGAGACTCCCGGTGTGTGTGACTGCCTGTGTGTGTGTGAGCATTTCCTGGTGAGTGTGAGAGACTCCCTGTGTGTGTATAGTTGTGGGTGTGATTGCCTGTGTGTGTGTGTGTGTGAGCGTCTCCTGGTGAGTGTGAGAGACTGCCTGTGTGTTTATAGTTGAGTGAGAGACTGCATGTGTGTGTATAGTTGTGTGTGTGACTGCCTGTGTGTGCATAGTTGAGTGTGTGACTGCCTGTGTGTGTATAGTTGAGTGAGAGACTGCCTGTGTGTGTATAGTTGAGTGTGTGACTGCCTGTGTGTGTGTGTGAGCGTCTCCTGGTGAGTGTGAGAGACTGCCTGTGTGTGTATAGTTGAGTGAGAGACTGCCTGTGTGTGTATAGTTGAGTGAGACTGCCTGTGTGTGTGAGTGTGAGAGACTCCCTGTGTCTGTGCATAGTTGTGTGTGTGTGACTGCCTGTGTGTGTGTGAGCGTCTCCTGGTGAGTGTGAAAACCCCTCGATGATGTCACGACCCTGCCCCCATCAGTTAGTCACAAGCTTGCCATAGATGACGTCATGACCCCGCCCCTCGGTGACATCATGGGCCCACCCAGTGTAACAGTCACTGCTCTTTATATTATAAGATATATATTCTGTGCATGTATATATCAAATAACATGTTGTTTTTTTTAAGTACACAGACACCTTGTGGACCAATTAACAGTTTAGGTGAATTGCTTTAAAAATATCAAAGCTGTTTCATCTCCTTTTCCTCTTGCTATATCCCCATTCAAAGTTTACCATATAATGTATATAAAGAAATAGAAATGTTAGTTTATGTTTATATATACATATAAAATGTCCTCTGGACTCACTTTACTGGTACTCTAGCTGAAACCTCTCACCAAACCTTCCGTGTTCTTTTAAAACAACCTGCAGACCCCTCAGAAAGTGCTAAGTCGTGGGCCTTTTTGGCCTCGGCAAAAGTATATCCTTAAAAAATATAATAATTTGAGGCTCCGCTTGACCTATGTTCCATATTTACCAAATGTATTTTCTGAGTGAAGTGGAAAAAAAAAGAAGATGGTGATTGAATTTGTTTTGTTTTATTAATATTTCAAAATTCCAAAATCAGTAAATATAAATAGCACAAAAACACTAGGATTGGCACAAGCTAAAAACATGCAGTTGGTAAGGCACATAAACATACAGAATATCTGGGTCAGTCCGACCGCCAAGAAGGTTTTCACTAACAAAAGATTGTTTTTTTTATATATATGTTTGGTCTAAAGGGACATGTAACACATGAGCCGTCTAGCATACATTTTACATGGCAGGTTTTAAGCATTACACGTGTGTTTTTATCATGCATGATACTTTTAATCCCTTTGCAACACTCTCTGTACCTTTTTGATAGCACAATGCACCAGCCTGTTAGGAGTAATAAGATATTACCTCTTTATTAACTGGCCGAACTCGACCCTTTCCAAATTATATTTTTCCACAATGGAACATTGTTGCACAGCTGCATTTCCTCCAAACGTTTGTAGCAATTGACAAATGCAGTAATTCCCCTTTAATGCTTAAAGCCTACTGTTTCAAATATGATAGAAGATGTGTGCTTTCCGTGTCCCTTTACATGATATAGTGCGTATGGCCTCTTTATTACTGCACATTATTATACATAAAATCAAATGCTCAATTATTATCAAACTAAAAACAAAAAATTACATTAATTTGCCATCTTTGCATGTTCAGAATAAATCTATAAATACAAGACATTGGCCACTATTCAATTGAAATTTGCTTCAGTTACAGAGTGATTCAATTGATCAAGCCCACAGTTACCTGACCGAAAGCCTAAACTGTAAACCATGCACCCGTAAGTAGCATTTCAGAGCGTGATCATGATCAATGAAGCAATGCCGTAACTACCGATTTAGACACAGCCAATAGTAAATGAGACCAGCATCATGATGTCAGTAAAACATGTAGGTTGCACATCAATCAATTAGCATTTAGAATTCCGATATGCGATCAGACTCGCAATCCGGCAATGTACACAATAATAAAAATGAATGCTAATACTGTTCTAGTCCATGTGGGTGGCCTGATATGTATTAATTCCTTAATTCCCAAGTTTGATATAACACGGAAATGAAATATAAAAAAATATTGCAGATTTGCGAGCTTGAGACTCTTGTGCAATTAATTCTAATGTCTGTCATTGCTTTTCCCGTCTTTTAAAGTGTAGTATTGATTTTTTATTTGCATTTACGGTGTTACGATCTGGTGTTTTACTCCCTTGCGAGTCTACCTGGTACCCGTATGATTTTCTTCTACATTTGCAATTTATGGGTGTGAGAACATTTGCGGGCTTGAGGAATTGTAGAAATTGAATAGCGATTTGATATTGTAACTGATATATATATATATATTTCAAATAATAAAATTAGCTTAACTTTTGCACATACTTTTTATACTTTTTAAGATGGTGTTGGTCTGCTGGAAAGTGTGTTGTTTCATACAATGTTTTCATTGGTTCTAAATCAATGGTTTCCACTTGTTTTGTTTTTTTAATTTACTAATGTATTTATTAACACACATATAACTGATATATAAATAAATAAGTAATTTTTTTTTTAAACAAAAAAACAAGTGGAAGGCGGGGCAATTGACCCTATGACTTTTAAAGATTTTATTTCATTGTAAACAGATTGCTTTCCACTGCACCACCATAATCTGCTTTTAAAGAGTGTAAATCCATAATTCAATGTATAGCAGCTACAGACTCAATTCTTGATCAATTTCAAAATGTAAAATACATTTTTCACATTATTTTACACTGTCTAACTGATGGTGCAGAACATTTGTGGTCCTTTAAAACACCAGAGTGACCCTTAATATGTCTATTTTTTTATCACCCAGTTAAATATGTTCTGGGTCACAAAGTCCATACCAAGTAAAAAGTAACCAGCCGGCCCCCAGATCAAAATAGGTCGCCACTGGTATATAATCAGCTCTAGCATTTCTACATTATTCATACATAAATTATTTCCAGAATATAACACAGATCTGCACTTTTTAAATCTATTTCTGCCGCCATTTAATGTCTTCCTATTTTTAATATATATAATGGTTGATTTTATTTCCTCACAGTTCAGTTTATTAGTAGAATAAGTCTGTGTTGCTAAAAGATGCTGTGAGACAGTTCTGAACACTCATTTTTATTCCCTTCAGTAAAAAAAAATATTCTACTCCCATGATAGTTTCTTAGCCAATCACAGTTGGCACCACAGGATGTCTTCTTTCCACATACCTTTTTACTGGAAGAGGATAGATGACATGTTCATACTTGGCAGTGTTTAGAAGATTGTAAAATCACGTATGTTTTAGTATACAGCCCCCTGCCTTTTGTAATTACACTGACAACAAAAAAACAGGATGATAGAGTATTGGGTGCAGGTGATTTTGTACAAAAGATGTGATCTGAAATACAGTAAACATTTATTTTTTAACACAGACATAGCTCTGCACCCCCTCTCAATTTGATAAACTGTTTACAAAATGTTTTTGTATAGTCAACCATTTCTGACAATTATAGATTAGTACAATCAAATCAAGTATTATCTGTAATATCAACCATCCAGTGCCCTGATGTTGGAGATTTGTTTCTTATGGGAAAATCTATCAGCCTGCTTCACATTACTACTGATATACTATAATAGGCATCTTTTCCCTGCCATTAATCATTATTTGTTATCCAGAGCTTTAAATATTCATTAGCTATAAATCTCAGGAGATTCCATCTTGATAAATTATTTAAATGCAGATAACTTCACTGATCCACTTGGGGCTGTGATGGAGCTGATAAACTATTATATCCATTGTAACAACAAGTAGGTCAATGAAGTTCTCTAAGTTTAAATAATTTATCCAGGTAGGAATCTCCACAGATTTATAGCTAATGAATTTTTAGAGCTCTGGATATCAAATAATGATTAATAGCAGGAAAAAGAGTCCTGTTATAGTATATCAGTACTAATGTGAAGCCAGTTGGCAAAGATTTGTTTCTTATGTGAAAATCTCAAGTAAAGTACTGGATGGGTTGATAGGTCGGTGTCTGTTTTTTCTTACTAGTTGCTCATTTATTTAATTCCTAGTTGCTTCTCACTATTAATCTTAAAGCTACAATGTCTAGTAATTTGTCATTTTTAATGTAGAAGATTTGATTGAAGTTGAAGTAGATGAACTCATCTAACAGTTTTAATGTAGTTCAGACATTTGACGGTGGAGAAGCCAAGCCATTTTCTTACAAGAAAGTAACAATGGAGCAGTAATGCCGGCCCAAACAATGACTCAGTACAGTACACTGATTAAAATTCAGATGACTCATCTTTTCAAACACACAAAAAAAAATAAAAAAAATGTAATGTTCAAAACTGCCCTTTTAAATACATCATCACAATATTTTTTGGGCCCGTCGAGTTAAAATTAATATTTATATTGTATAAATAATGATGTATTACACATAACTAAACACTTTTTAAAAAGGCAACACCATACAACAGGGTTTTGCTTGAGACTACTCTGAATCCAAGGGTACCATTTTTTTTTTATTACAGTATAGTTTTCAGGGTGCTGGAGCTGTAATTATTAGCCCCTTCAGGACCTAAAGGGTCCCAATAAACTCTCTATATTCTAAACATGGGGATTACACAATGGTAATGCTTTTCATGGATTTATATGCCAACACTACATCATTTAATTTCATTAAAATAGTGAAAAATGCATCAAGGGAAATTTAGTACAGCTTCTTCACATGATTGGGAATGCTCTACATGTAGGTGCAGAGCGTTATCCATGAGTTTAGAGACCCTCTAAGCTGCCATGTTTCACTTTGCATAGAGATATCATTGTGCACAGTTCACAGATGTGACAGAGGGAAACACAGAAGCCTGTATCACAGCTTACTCAGAATAACTTTAATTATTTGGTTATTTTTATTTTTGAGGACTAAAGAATCCCTTTAATAAACATCTTACCACACATCACTGGTTTATGTACACAAGAGATCATAAGCTTATAAAATAGAGTGCAAGCTCCTGGGGTAAGATCTCTTGTGGGGATTTTTTCATCTCCCTCCCAATGTTCTTTATTTAACTGCACATTTCACTACAGATCATCTTCTTCTGTGTATGCGTAGAGTTTAAGGAGATTGCCAAACTTGGGCCCCCAATCTTTCAGCTCCTCGTAAACCAAATCTTCATCTCCACCAGATGAGGCCAATGTACTGAGGCTGCCGACTGGGGACCCCTGTCCTTCCATGTCATACACCTTTAAGCTGTCGCTGGACAGAGTCTCCTGGATATAGACAGGGTCTTGAACTATGTCATAGAAATACTGGCCGAAATCACCACTGGAAAAAGAACAGTTGAGTTTTGATGCAGAGAGTTGTGACGGCTCCTTCTGGCTGACACACGTATCATAATCATAGCTGAAGGGGCCGTTTAGATGCAGCTTTGGCGTCCTCCTGCAGAGAGAGTGCGCCGGGCTGCTCTGGAGAGACAGCTGGAGCTCTGTCATGTTGTATGCGTCCTGCAGAGAGACACCACGCTAATTAAACCTGATTGGCAAGTCACATAGCTTTACTGTGGGTAAGAGTGAGATGTGGAATACATCAGAGCACATTAAAGGGATACTATAATCCCATATTTTCAATGCTTTATTTTAAAGAACTAAAATTGATAAAGAATAACAACATTTTGGAACGTTATATATTAAAAAATATATAATTTACTACTTATTATTTGTTGTCTTGACCATCTCCATTGTTTTATAAATACGTCCCCCTATCTAATTTTCCAAAGGTCTTTCCTGTTTGATGGTAAGCAAAGTCAATTGCCTGTTATATAAAAGTGCAAACAGCAATTTATGAGTTAATCTCAATCTCCAAGTCTCCCATTTATTGGCAAGGAACACACTCACTGATGTGTAGATAATAAAAGCAACAACTAAGGAGACTGCCAGAACCGCATACACATGTAATACTGTCATTTCTTTCCTTATTAAAAAGTATTTGTGTTTTGTGTGCTGTTCAGTTGTGTCCGACTCTCCAAGACCTCATGGACTTTAACACACTATGCTGACCCACTTGGTATTCATGGCAGAGATACTGGAGTGGGTTGACAGTTCCTTCTCCAGTGGGCCACAGCACACAGTTCCTCGTATTCCTAGGTGGTCTCCCATCCAAGTACTGACCAGGCCCAACACTGCATGACTTCAGGGTGGTGTGACTTCTTGGTTCCCTGACTGAAATCAAACCCAGGTCGCAGCAGTGAAAACACTGAATCCTAACCACTGGACCACCAGGGAACCCGTCTCCCTACTCTGGTTTGGCCAAATAAACACTGAATTGATCTGGCCACCCCAGAAAGGAAATGTTAGGGTGATTGAATGAACAAATAATGGAATTTTCATGTTTAATTAGTCAAATATGATTACATTTTTTAATGAAAGTTCTATCAAATTTAATTTATATTTTCTTTTGTAATTGTAGGGAAAAAATAAAGAATTTAACTCTGGCTCCATTTAAAAAAAGAACAGCCAGACTAAAATTACTGAAAATTAACATTCGTATTGCGGTGATATGAGGATTTAATAGTCTGCTTCAATATTTAAATACAAACTTATATACTGAGGCATGGCTATTTATCTTTTGAACAGAAAACTTAATAAATGTGTACAGTCCCTATAAAAATGGGAATCTCCTTTACAATATCTTTCTTAACTCTACTAGTGGCCAGAAACCTAAACCTTTGGTACAACGGGAAAGGGACCTTGGGGTAGAGCGGCAGTTTTACCCTCGATGGAATCTTGCCTATTGGGGGTTCATATTAAGGGCCTATCAGAATAAATGATTCCAATTAATGGCGCTAGCTTCCAAAATGCACATAGCCAGTAGATGGAAGACATTGACTCTAAACTTCAAGGAGGTAATTAGAAAGATTAATTACTTATCAATGAGAGTTTAACCCACATTATTCTGGACAGCGTATCCCAATTTCAGGCAATTTGGGCACCTTGGTTAGCATCTTCATTCAGCATCCCCCTAACATAACACCTACATTTTGCTACAATTATCCTGGGGAGGAGCCAGAGGCGGGGGTGGCCCGGAGATCTTTCAGCTGTAATATGAAGGTAAATATAATTTGAGGAAAATTCTGGTATCCTTACTGAGGTCTGTTTTGAGCCCACTTGGGCTTGGTCATCTCAGCTTTACTAGGTTAGCAGTATTATGGTTTAGCTAACTAACTCAATATTTGTTCTGTTCTATTCTTTGCTCTTGTTTTTTGTTTGTTTTATATTGTGTTGTGTTTCCCCTTTATTTATTTATTTTTTCTCTTTCTTATTTTATTTATTTTTATTTTAAATCGAAAACTTTAGTTTTGATATATGAAACTTTAATAACTAAAAATGTAAAAAAAGAAGGTCTAGTCAGCTAATTACTGGAAAATGTTTTAATTTGAAACCTTACATAACTTAACTGACAAAATATAGTTGTTCAAAATGTTATATTTTTGTATGCCTTTAAATAAAAGATTATAAAAATTCAAAAACGGGAATCTCAATGGATTTCCTCTTTTGAAAACCAGAATGGTTACAATGTGGTGCAATTAACTGACAATTTCCGTCACTGGCCCTATTCTATTAGAAACTCGTAAGGGACTCTAACCCTTAATTTGGCTGGGTGTTTTTTCTCTAAATGTTTAGATGTATTCTATCGACTCCAGCTCACAATTTTCCTCCTTAAGCCTAAACTTGTAAACCCTGCCTTTTTTAAGTCTGATTTCAGGGGGCGTGGTCATATGATCTGACAATATTTAAGCAAGCCCGTAATGTACTTCTGAGACACAGCCAATAGTAAATGAGTCCGTCGTCATAAAATCAGTAATACATGGAAGTTACACATAATCTGCAATCAGAGGCAAATTAATAAGAGCCAATAAGTAATATTTGCAGATCGGGCTTGCAATCAAACACTCTATAAAATGCATTAGATCAATATTAGATTAATATTACCCAGAAACAACATTTCAAAATAATATTTTTTATTGTATATTTGTGGGTTTGAGACTTCCCATGATTTTATGGTACAGTATTGTATGTTTAATTGCTGTTACAGCTCTAATAAGTGTTTGAAAAAACCCTATTTAGTACAAGTTATATTTTTGACAGAAACCTGATACTTTTTTCAGTTGCGTGTTAGATTTTATTTGCGAGCTAGCGCTATGGGTCTAATAGAATATTGATTTTGTGTAACTTTAATTAGTTAGCAATCGTAATATTCTAGCTGTGCTAAAACCAATGGAGTTCTAAGCCCGAATTTGCATCTTTGGCTGGTCCGTAGTGATTGTGGGCAGGGAACTTGTAATGGGATTGCGAGTAGCGAGTGATTTTAAGTGTGTATAAATTTACATAATTGGGCAATAGAATAGGGCGCACTTGGTTGCTATGCAGGGAGTTGTATTATCCACTAACAAATGAAGACTAAAAAATAAAATGCAGCAATTGCATGGGCTGTGGTCATAGCAAGATCCAGTACAAATTCATAATGGAGCCTTAGTATAAACATACATTTCATATACTAATACACTTATTTAATGTAATTTTACCAAAAGCACATATTGCTGTGTTTACTTACATGATCTTCCTCCCCACCACCTTCTTCATTGTAATGAAAGATATTCTGCCGGGTGTCTTCCAGTTCATTGTTGTATGCAGACACATGGTAGACTCCTTCATTCGTTTTTTTACCTATTTTATAGCGAGACCAAAGGACGGCTCCAACAATCAGAACTACAGAAGTGAAACAGAAAAAAATGTGAATTATTCCCTTCCAAAGTCGTACAAAAGGTCAGATTACGACATCTCTGTGGTTCAAGGTTGGGATACGAGCAAGGGCATCTAATATAACCAATGGCTACTGTTACAGTCCAGCTTATATGGTTTTTGACTAGTTAAGATCAATGATGAAGTGACACATGAAAGGCCCAGTAGTTCACATACAAGAAAATATAATAATTGCAATTAATTGTAAAGTGGAAGGGTCTTAACATTTATACACAAGTTAGAGTTATTTTATGTACAAAAATAACTGAAAGATCCACATTCAAAGGAAATTAATTAAACAAGTTAAGCATACCCAGATGATAATTGTAACAATAAAACATTTATATTTAATTATTAAGCATCAATATCACTATTACCACATTGGAATTATGTCTATTTTTATCTATATCTTTAATTTCTTCAATAAATTGGATCTTTTCTCTGACTCTAACAACTGTTCAGATTATCATGTTTTAAAAAAAAGTTGATATTTTGTGAGAAAACAAACTCAAAATTAGGCTGAAAGTCCTCCTATCTTTTTCAAACGATTGTAGACAGCCGAATGTCTGCGGGTGTGTTGCGGGCTCCCGTTTGTCTCCGATTACGATGCTATTAAATTGCTCAAGCCCGGAAGTTACGGGCCCAAAACAAAATTATGAAAATGAATGACAATACTGTTCTAGTCCATGTGGGTGGCCAGATATGTATTAAATCATTGATACCCGAGATCGATTTATTTAACCCCAAAATGACACATAAATATATTTGTAATTTCCTGCCAATTTGCGGGCTTGAGACTGTTGTGCAATTAATTCTAATGACTGTCATCTCTTTCCCTGTTATTTACAGTGCAGTAGTGATTTTGTATTTGCATTTATGGTGCTATGAATAGGTGTTTAACCCCTTGCGGGTCATCTCTAGCACTTGTGGGATTTTCTCCGCCATTTACGGTGTGAATACATTTGCGGGTTTGGGGAAATTGAGCAATTGAATAGCAATTTGCGATTTTAGCCTTGCGAAAGTGAGAGATCAAAGGCTTCTGGTGGCTGTAAGTCATTTAACCATTGCTGTTTTTTTAAGTCCGGAAGCTGTTCCCAGCCCGCAAAAAGACGCCAATTAAATAGCAATTTAGCTTGCAACCTCACTTACGGGCCTCCAGATCTCCTGAAAGCTCAATTGAATACGGACCTATATCGGTTTCCCTGTGTAATTCACACAGGATCAGTATCAGGATTTCCATTACATCCTATGAAAAACTTTAGCTCACTTTATAATTTAAATTCATAACAATTTCCCAGCCACAGAAATCCAATCTCCATGTAATTGCATGATTTAATTTGCAAATGTCAAACACTAATTATAAATGGACTGGATTCTGTATTGTGCCTAATTACAGCAGAATATCCTGTATGAGAGATAAAATCAATTGCAAACTTATTATAATTCATGAATAGTGATGTACTACAACATGTTTGCATTGATAAAAAGTATGTACAACATAGACTAATGTTTGTGTAGGTAAAGTGACACAAAAGTACTCATTTACCAAACTGGTTTTATAGTATAACACATAGCATTTATATATTATTAAAAAGGACACAGCAGAGTTTGATTACCTATAGTGTAAAAGTATACCATATCTGCAAAGTGCCTTATAAATTGAATGTTAGTAAAAATAATTTTCATACTGTAAACATATAGTACGCTCTCTGCTGATTTACACATGCTCAGAGTATTTCAAGTACATTGCAGTTAAAAAGCTGGACTGTATTCTCAGCCGCCATCCACTTGCTACAATCAGATAATGTGCAAACTAGTAAGGATTAGTCATTAGCGGTGATTACACCCCGACACAAAGATAAAGAGGGGGGAATCCAGAAAAATGGGAAACAAAAACTATAAAAAGGTAAAAAAGCATAATAGTTAATAAATTAATGGCAGATATTTAAAAATATGCCCAATATAAGTGTATTCCTTCAAAAGAGCATATTGTAAATATAGGACTACAGTGGTATTTAAAGGGTCATTGAACTCACTGTAAGTGCTCTTCATGGTGTGAAAGAGAACAAGATTGTAAGTTCAAATGATCTATTTTTTTTATTACACTAATAACAGATAAAAAAATATAAAGTTTTAAATTATTTTTACATTCAAGTCTATTCTGCCCACTGACTGTTGCATGAGTAATTAGCAGATAGCAGTGTGCATTGTGTGAGGTTCTATGGGGGAAGGCTATGATTGATAGCAAAAATTTCCCCTGGACTCACGTTGGCACTGACCAGTTAACCCATAGCTATCCTGTTTAGGTGAGTCCAGTATTCCATGCCTACACAGAGAGACGTGGTAAGGGATCATTACTTGTTTGCTGGGATCTTTGCAAGGAGTTGCATGGAGCACCTACCTGGGCACTAACCCCCCCTAAATTGCTCAAATTCCAGATTGGTGAGAGAGCAGAAACCTGCATTTTCTGCCCATTAGGAAAAATACAACCTCTTGGCCATGCCCATTTAAGGATTAAAGCTGTGATGACATTGGACCCCTTCAGTTGACAATATCATGCCAAATGATTCACAGTGGCCCATGATTTATCAGGAACAAAAGTATGTGTTAAAATATAATAGGACAGTATGTTGGTTAGTTTATGTGATGTATTATGTGATGGAGCTCACAAAATGTAGGCAGTGGTTTTAAATAGATAAAGATTTGTATGAGTGAAAGAGCAAGTACCCAGAGTGGTAGTTTGGGAGTAAAACTTGCAATATATATCTCCCATACTCAGTAGGACACAATATAAGGCATTTGTTGCTATAATCCTAATGTGGCAAAGTACTGTAGGTGTGTACACCATTCGGCCTATACACTTATAAATAAATGTTTTAGTATCTCATTGGTGAATAATGATAGACTTATATACAATGTTGGCTTTATATTAATTTACATCAGATTGTGTACGTCTCTGTAGCACCTGAATAGATTTACTTTTACATGTATATTTGTACCCACATAACTAATATGTCTTTCCATTTTTAATACTGATCAAGAATTGACTTAGTTATGAGCATTTTTAATGATGGCTTGTATAGCCCTTGAAGCCGTCACCCTCATCACAAACAGATCATGGCTATGTGGACTTGGTCATGCAGTCAACTGGCAGCATCATATGATTGGGCTGGCTTGCGTTAGTCTGCCACAAGGAGAGGCAAGCAGCTGCAAGGTCAAGCTCTGTCAATGTCTTTCATTAGCACTGCGTGTGATGCAGACACTTTGCGTACATTTTTTATCAATGTACAGGCTTGGCATAATGGCCAAAAGCGTAACATTTTAACTGTATTTTACACGTGGATAGCTCAATGGTAGAAGATTTGTCTCTAATATAAGACATTGTGGGTTCAGATACAGTTTTCTGAATATATATTGTATTGAGTTCGCCAGATGAGATGCAGAATAGGTATAAACTGTAACAAGTGGGTATAAGGCAACTACAGACTGTGTAGTCACATTTTCCTTCTACACATATTTAGAGAACCATTCTTTCTGTCCCCTGCAGAGCATTGCAGAACATTGATTCTTCCATTCAGAACTTGCAAAGAAAATAAAAAAGGACTGTATACCAGCTCATCAGATTTTGGAACGGTTGAGTGATCCGTGAGTTCCATGTCCCTTTAAAGGCAACTGAGCAGAGTTTTTTTCACATACAATAAGAATAAATACCTATAAGTGCCAAGAATGAAAGGCAGATGGTAAAAAGACTGCTGAATCCAAGCCCTGGATCAGATGTTTGAAGGAGGACATCACATCTTTTGCCAACATATCCAGCAGCACAGTGGCAGACAAATTCAGTTGGAGACTGTGGGATGCAAGTACCATTCTTGCAAGGTCTATTAGCACATGTGGTGTAAATGCAATGTGGTCCAGTAGCATTTTCAATCAACATATATCCTGAAGGACAGCTGTAATGATAAACAATATGATCAGCACAATGGTACCTGGTGGAGAAGAATAGTTGTCGGAAAGCTGCCATGTACAAATCAACTGGGCTATGTCTATAGCAATGTCATATGGTGAAGCACCACTAATATAGTTTCTAAAGCGTGTGTAGAAACTATTTGTACAGATTTTTGTACAAGCTGCAGTGCGCATGCATGGCGCCAGTGGCACATGCGCAAAGCACGGCACCAGCAGTGCATGCGCACCACATGGCGCCAGTCAAGCATGTGCAAACCACGATGCCAGCCCCACATGCTCAAAGTGATGTACCAGCCAGGGTAGGGAGGAGGGGGGGGAAGAGACACAGGGGAAAGAGACAGAGGGCGAAAGAGACACAGGAGGGAGGAGGGGGGAAGAGACACAGGGGAGGGAAGAGGGGGAAAGAGACACAGAGGAAATAGACAGAGGGGAGGGAGGAGGGGGAAGAGACACAGGGGAAAGGGGGAAAGAGACACAGTGGAAGGAGAGGAGGGAAGAGACACATGTAAGGGAGAAGGGGGAAGAGACCCAGGGGAGGGAGATGGAGGGAAGAGACAAAGAGTAAGGGGGAAGAGACACAGGGGAGGGGGGAATAGACACAGGGGAGGGAGAGGGGGGCAGAAGGGACCCATGTAATATTATACCATAATCTTTGACGGGTAAATGACTAGTTTTGATATCATTAAAAGGCCAGTGTGAGTACCAGATAAAGGGCTATTAGTATCTAGCTGACCACTTTAACTCAAGAAAAGTATGTTTATATAGTTAACAACAAAGTCATCTGTAAATAAAATAATTATAAAACGAAAATTATCCTGCTGAAGTGCTGGTCTGTCT
Organism: Discoglossus pictus; assembly: GCA_027410445.1. NCBI lineage: Eukaryota > Metazoa > Chordata > Amphibia > Anura > Alytidae > Discoglossus > Discoglossus pictus. Next base: position 27,206,360 of record CM050176.1, on the reverse strand, counting down.
CGTGATTCAAATTGCTTGCCTGGAAGCCATTGAAGTTGTTTGGCAGTCATTCAATTATTCAGGAGTCGTCATGATGTGACTTAGGTATTACTTTTGTTGGGTGAATGAAGCATTATTTGGAAAAATGGGCAATAAAAGTAACTAATGACATCAGGCGAGGACATGGTCACACGTGCATTATTATTATTAAACAGCTTCATGGTGACTTTGATGGCTTTCAGGCAAATAATGTGAGTAATGTGACAGGAGGGCCCAGCACACCAGGTAACAAACCTTAATTTTAAAACCATTTTTTTTACAGGTTATCAGGATATGCTCATACAATGCTGGGTGCTTGTTTAAAAGGCCATTTACCATACTATAAGTGCTCTTCAAGGTGTGAAAGAGCATAAGATTCTATGATAAAATAAGCCATTGTTTTTTTATTTTTTTATTTTAATTACACTAATAACAGCTAAAAATCTAAGGTCTTAGGTCTGTTTACAAACACACTCCTGACTGTTCCATGATTAACAACATCTGCCAACACTGAGCAGTGAAGGCTCTGTACACACAACGATTTATAGTTTCTCCCTGAACTTCAGGAATGAAGCAGAATATGTTAACCCTCAACTGTACTCTTTATCTGATTCCAGCAGTCCTTTATCTGCACCCTGGGGAAGGGTTAATGCTATTTCTGCTTATACTCACTGCACAGAGCCGTTGCTGTGAATATGTCTGGCGGCAGCCAGTGACTCATGTAAACAAAGATTTAATTTATTATTTTTTTTCTGTGAAAAATGCACCTATTTCAACATGTTTTTAGGAGAACTTTAAAGTGGTAAAGTTGTGCTGAATTAACTGGCCCTTTAATGTACAGTAACAACCTCACCCCACTCATACTCTTGCATAGATGGAAGGTGGTTAAACATATAGGTGTAAAATCATTGTTGTCCCCTCATTTTAAAGCGACACTGAACTCACAAAATGAATAAACTGCATTTAAAAGAAGGTGTTAATATTATAAACATTTTTCTGTGTGTGAAAACAAGTTACAGCAATGGCTAAAAAAGTTATGTTGCTTCTGACTTTATAACTGCACTTTTCCTGAACTAATAAGTGGTGAAATAAATACTCACAACCATTTAGCTGGCAATTACACTGACCCAAACTTTCCTTTGACTTCAATAGAAAGAAAAAAAAACATTGACTTCAATAGAAAGAAAAAAGCAATAAAATCAGTATTTGGAGAAAATAATTTACAGCTAACTTTTGAAATCTACATTTGAATATTAGTGTACGGTTAAACATACCTTGTTCTCTATATCCATCATTAAGAGTCCATTGCAAGGTACAGTACCTGCCCAGGAGGCTGTCTAATGTTTCTATTGAAGTTTAAATTTTGATTTTTAAAAGCTACACTTAACTTAGTCCTTCAACTACTGATTTTGTTGCTAGTCAGTAATATATCCACATGCACTATAATTATAGTCATCTAATGTTCTCTTGTAACAAATCTGAAAGCGGAGTTCAGCTTCACAAAATACCTAATATGCTGTAATATAGAAGAAAAAAGGATTATATATAATATGGTTCCTGGTGCAAGTTCTCTGGATATTGACCATTGATGATTTTTTGTTAGTGTTGGTATTTAATATTACCTTTACAGACACTCTTTAATAATATGTATGCTGTATATTGTGAGATTCCTTCTGTACCCCGACTTTAGCGAGCGGGACAAGAGCGCGCCGACAACTGCACGCCAGACAAGAGCGCGCGGCCGACAACTGTGCGCCAACACAGAGCCTTTACGCCATACTGGCCCAGCACTGAGCCAGCACGCTCACTATGCCAGGACACAGCAGCCAACAGTGCTGATGCGGTGCGCAGTTGTCGGCCGCACGCTCTTGTCTGGCGCGCAGTTGACGGCGCACTGTTGTCCCGAGCGCTAAGGACATGCTACCATGCTAGATACCTTTATAAATTCATTCTTTTTAAAAACTATAAATTATTAAATATATATATATATATATATATATATATATATAAATATTATTAAATTATTAAAACTATAAAATATAAATTATTATTTTTCCACCATTGCATACTGTATGCTCCAATAATCCCTTACTTGTATATATGACATACCTGCATGTGTGCATCATCCACAGATCTATACAGATGAAGGACTGGCTACAAGGATTATTTTTGCAGGATTCAGATGAGCATCCTTCGCTCACACCATAGTGACTTATAATAGGCACTGGAGAATTAGTATTATTTTCCATAGGTAGCCTGTAGTTATTAAGTCTGGCATCCTTCATGCAACCTAGAGAAGAAAATATGGATTAGCAATGGCAGCCATGTGTACTTTAGGAAAAAATGCACATGTATGCAACAAACTAGCAACTGTGTAAGACATGAGCATAAAATATTTTTAAAGAAAAACTTATATTTTTAGCTTAGAGTTTGAGGGCAGGGGTTATCTTATCTATCATTGAGGAGTGGGTGTAGGAGTAGGTTTTGTTTTATCATAGGAGTTTTTAAATCCACGCATCCTCAGAAGCTGGCAGGGATAACTGCAAGCTCTGCTCCAGCTTGAATATAAATGCCCCGCTCACTCACACCACCTTCACAAAGGTATCATAGATGCCGATACCAGTAGGGGCCGCACAATTAATGTTTTACCGTTTTTGTTTGGGGATAAATAAATTAATGAGTGGGTATTAGATAACCTTTTTTTAAATCAAGTGACAAAAACAATTAAAAACTGTTAGTATGAGATCTTATCCGTCATACAAAATCGTGGTATAAAGTATGTTACAATTTTTTTTTTTACCATATCTTAGGGGTATAGGATTGTTGTTTCAAATAGGGTTTCCCTGCCTAACACTCTAAAAACCCGACAAGCCCTGATGATGACATCACACACACACACACACACATATATATATATATATAATATATATATATATATATATATATATATATATATATATATACACACACACACACACACATACATATATATATATATATATATATATATATATATATATATATACATAAGTACACCAGATGAATGTTTTACTTCACTAATTAAATGAACAGCCCTCTTGGATTTGTGAACTATTTAAGCCTATGGCTCCAAGAGCAAGCTGATATTTCTTATAGGTAATCATATTTCAAGGTTCCCTGGTGGTCCAGTGGTTAGGATTCAGTGCTTTCACCAATGCAACCTGGATTTGATTTCAGTCAGGAAACCAAGAGGTCACACAACCCTGAAGCCATGCAGGGCTGGGCCTGGTCAGTACATGGATAGGAGACCACCTCGGAATACCAGGTTTTGCTGTATGCTGTGGCCCGCTAGAGAAGGAACTGGCAACCCACTCCATTATCTCTGCCATGAATACCAAGTGGATCAGGATGGGGTGTTGCTGTCCATGAGGTTACAGAGAGTTGGACACAACTGAGCAATACAAACATATCAAATGTCTGCTTCTATACTTCCCTGAACACATAATGAGTTCTACTGCACAGTGACACTTATTAGAACCAGCTGTGCAGGCTGAGTAAGGATGCACTGCATTTCCTATAATAATTATACTGATCTTGTTCACTGAGTGCTAGTCATGTAGACTGAGGGATGGTGAAATGCACCATTTGGAGAAGTTTGCACTTACCTTGAAAACTAGTTTTCTTGGCGTTGCTGCTTCCAATTATGACACTGCGAGGATCCACTCGGATTTCTTTGTACGCTCCGTGCGCCTCTGTGACTTCTCTCTGTTCACCTCCATCATTTAGTCGTAGAGTGAATTCATTATGCATTCTCTCCATGAAGATCCTATTCCACTCCCCTGTGTCAATCCTGTGACCCGGAAGTTGTACCATAAAATCCCCATCACCAATATTATAGAAAACGGTTAGCAGTCCGTGTGTCACCTAATTCAAGAATCAGAAGAGCTTATATTTAAATGATTATAGAAACTAAAACATTTTGTCAGACATTTAGGAGAGTGTGTGAAACAATAAAAGCCCAGACGAGTGTAGTATTTAATGTATTAACTAAGTACATCATTTACTGGATTATCGCCCCCCCACAATTATATGTTACTTATGAGAGTTGAAGTTTACAGATATATTCATCTCAAACATTGTTTTCATAACATGTAACAGAAATTATCTGGAACCACAAAATTACCGTATTTTTCTGTATATAAGACAGTATTATTACCAATTTTTTAAAGTCTAAAATAGGGGAACGTCTTATACACGGAATGTTGCAATTAGATACCCTAGTCTGGTACTGTAATGCTGCATCTGGCCACTAGATTTAAGGCAGGAGAAAAGACACACATTTGGAATTGAATTGGTTCCAATTATAGTGCATTACACTGCAAGTGTGCATAAAAATGTGTATTTTATTAGTTTTTATTGTGTTACACGTATTTTTAAGGGCACTTTCTGTCATGATTTTCACGGATTTCCATTCCAGCTCAATATCCCTGTGATCACATCACTTATTACTCAGTCGCCACGTGCAATTGTATTTTTCTGGTTTAACACAGGATCACAAGGATATTGAGCTGGAATGGAAATCAATGAAATCATGACAAAAAGTGCCCTTAAATATATGTGAAACACAATAAAAACTTAAAAAATACACATTTGCATATTTATTTATTTATGAATTTTGGGCTCCAAAAATAGGGGTCGTCTTATATATGGGGTCGTCTTATAGACAGAAAAATACAGTAATTTGAGAGGAGAGGTCTATTAAATACTCCAGGCCAGGTATAATATCTACATATAGTTGTCCATACTCAATCTATATTGTGATGGCCATTACAGCTTAGATGTGAAGAACAGTTGAACAGGAACTAGACAAATGAAGTCGGTGACACTACAAGATTTGATTTATAGGTTCTACATAGGACCTCTCTCACACTTAGCATATTGCAACATTGGACACACCACATCCCTAACAACTGTGTTCCTGGTTGTAACTAAGTGTGTACGTATCCAGTGGTTGAAGTTCTCTTGGGAATGGTTAATAAGCTTCTTTCTGCCATTATCAGGTAACCTATCGCATATTCACGTGCAAGAACTCCTGGAAACTAGTATTATTATATTTTATTTGTAGAGCGCCAACAGATTCTATAGCAATAGGGGTACGATAAACACATTAACAACATTTTCCAAACATTTGAAAACAGTAAAAATAAGACAAGATGGCACATTTGTACACATACCTTGGTACAGGAGAAGATTAGAGCACTTGCTGTCACAATATCAAAATCTAATAAGTAATATGGTTTGTAAAGATATGAGGTGGGGGGGCTGCTTAATGGATAGATAGCCATTTTAAAGTTAAAAGTGGAGTTAAAGCGGTAAGTTGTAAGCTTCTCTGAACAAGTGTGTTTTCAAAGACTGTTTGAATATCTGAAGGCCTGGAGAGAGTGGTGGCTGCTTTTCAGAAGTCCGTTAGAGGAGGTAAAGATGAGGGATGGAAGGTGCATGGGCATAGTAGAAAGGGCAAGTTGGGGTGTATTTGGTAACAGGAGTAGAATTGTAAGTTGAAGTGCACTGGGTGGCTTTGTAAATTGTGGTTAGGATTTTGAATTGTATCCCTGATAACATAGGAATCAGTTTAGGAATTGGCAGATGATGAGTGTTCGGTGAGGTGACTAAGCCTGGCAGAAGTCACAGTAATTTATTTGATTTGGGAGAGGCAGCTGAGTGGAAGGCCAATTAAGATAGAAGTTGAATAGAAAAGCCACAACATGATAATAGCACGGCTTTTCCTTTGTAGTATCGGCAGCAACGGACGTATTTTGGGAGATGTTCCAGAAATTGAAATTAAGCTAGTTACATACATATTTAACACTACTAGAATTTGTATTATGCATCAGTGGAAAGTGTCTCCACACCTAAAAATGTCTCATTAATAAGATTAACAATTTTGCTGTAGTCAACAGACTATCAAACATAATTCTGGACTCTGATTTTAATTTTACCAGGTATGGAGGTGGTGGGTTTACTAAACATTGAATGTACTATAACCATTTTCTAAATCCAAAAATATAGACTCAAGCCCATCACTAAACAACAGTGGTAGTCAACAAGTGGACTTAGGTCCGAATCAGGACCTCTAGACCCTTTCTTCAGAACCTTCATGAAAATATTATGTTTATCATATATTTCAGCTGAAGCTTCCAAATGCTTAAATAAGATATCAATTACATGCTGATCTTTCCCTGAGTCCCATTCACTATTGTGACAAAACCAGCCTTTGGTTACCGGTTGCTTGTGTGATTTTCCCATAAACCATATACTTTTAGCTTTGCTTTAATAAAGTGTTTCAAAACAAACAATGGCTTAACTTCAGCATAAAAGAAACATCTACACAAATGGGCTTGCTATTTTCAGGAACACCCTGACTAGCCCTGAGACCGCTTCTTGGTCTGCAGGTAAAACAGAGGGGTAGTCCCTTTAAGTCCAGTCTCTCTGTCAGCTTTTTTAGCTGCAATGGAACCTCTGCAGGTCATTTACTTTTAAAGCAAACAGTCTCTCAGGTAAGTATTGTTGCAGTCACACAGACTGATCCACTTACTGGCAACTTCCTGTGCTGCTCTGTAAGTCCTGTCAGGTCCTGTTTAGGAGCCCTGTCTCTTTCTCTTCTCAGGTCACAATGAAACACTCAGTGTCTCTTCTTAAGCTGCTGGCTGTAGTCTCCGGGCAATCTAACTTACTTGCCAGTGTCTCTTTGTATTTTAAGCAGTCTTCCCTGCTGCCTTACTTCCGAGCTTATCTCAGCTCAGCTCTCAGGATCCAGTCTTCCTGACTGTCACGTCACAACTTCTCACATAGACTGCTGCTTCACACAGACTCCTCACAGCATTCAGGCCACAGCCTAATCAGCAGCCATTCCCATGTCTGCTTTCCAGGCTTTAAAGTGAAGCTTCAGCTGGGACCAATTAGGAGTTCTCCAGGAGTTTAACTCTGTCACCCCTGTCAAGAACTCTTCATCCTTCTGTACCTGGAACCATCCTCTAGGGGGCAAAAGGTCACACTATGCCAACTTGTACCCTTCTGAACGCCATTATATTGTATCCAGAAATTCTGTCCAGAATCAATCCATCACAATGGGTTTTCAGTTACTTTTACTACACAACTATCTGATATGACCATGATACATTTTATATTCATTTTGGTTTGGTAGCATCAAGGGCACAGGAAAAAAATCTGGGGGGAGAGTTTTAAAAAGAGGAAGATCCAAGCAGTGACCATATGACACGCGTAATATGTTCAGCAACCACAGCATCTTCTGCAACCTAGGTAACCCGATTCAGAAGCTATGTTTTAAAGAAAATGGAGAAACGTCTTTGCATTTGGATCGATGATGAAACCAAACGCAACATGCCAAGTCAGGCAATCATCATGGAGACTGCCAGAAGTATTTTTAGTCATATTCAAAGACAGGATACAAGTAAAACTTTGCAGTTAACAGAGGTTGGTTCTATAGATTTAAAAGAAGAAGCAACCTCTACAACATTCGAATAACCAGAGAAACTGCGAGTGCAGATATTGAGGCTGCTTTAGCCTTTCCATCAACTTTAAGAGCCATAACTGAAAGAGAGAATGATCCTCCGAAACTAGTTTTCAATGTTGATGAATCAGGACTTTTCTGGAGGAGAATGCCAGAGCGTATATTTATATTGAGCGAGCACCAGTATTCAAAGCTGCCAAAGACCGTTTAACCCTTCTTCTGGTCGTTAATGCCAATTTTAAAATAACACCATTGCTTGTGTAACCTTCCAAAGCACCTAGAGCCATGAAAGGAATTCTAAAATTGAGTTTACCTGTGATTTGGGTATTTAGTAGGAAATCCTGGATCACTATGGACATTTGTGAAAATTGGTTTGCCCCACACGTTTGTCCACCCGTAAAACACTACTTTAAACATAAAAAATTAAACCAAAAGTGATATTACTGGTTACTACAAGCCATCCTATACCCTTGTCCGACATTATGTCTTTAATCCAGCCAATGGATCAGGGAGTCATTTCAACTTTTAAAGTTGTTTATCCTTGTTGCTTATTCCAGATGCTTATTTATAAAACAAACAGCAAAAGTAAAGAACCAATGATGCCATTTTGGAAGAAATATAACATCATGGGCGCCGTAGGCAACATCAGACTCGCTCGGAAAGAAGTGACTGATAAAATTTTAAATATATGCGTAAAAGTTATAGCACTCCCTTTTATTGCTACAAGACCTTTGTATGTAGGGGGTGTGAGATGCTAAAGAATATACAAAATGAATGTAACTGGCACAGTTTAAAAATTAATAATAATTGGCTTGTGACCTTTTTAGCCATTTAGATCATACAGGTAAGAATTCTAAATGTCGGTGATAAAAATGCAACATAGCTTTCTAATGGAGGCTCCCTCTCTCACTAAGCATGGAGCAGTAATTGGCAAATTAGGCAATTTCCATAAGTTTTACAGTTATTTATCTTTAAGCCTGCTTTTTAATATAAAAGAATGTGGAAATAGATTAAATTTGTCCTTTAATTACATTATATTTTATGTATTTTTATAAAGTCTCTAGCATTATTGTGTTTTGTACAGCTCTTTTGAAAGTTATACAATTTATTATAAAATACATATACACGGTCCGGTCACATTATTATGACCACCAACTAATATCCTGAATAAAACGCAGTGTGCAGCACAGACAGCAGCTAGGCGGCGTGGTATTGACTCAATAAGATGCTGGAAGCTTGGCAAGGGTACCCGGAGCCATGCAGACTGCAGTGCATCCGACAGCTGCTGAAAAATACACGGTGGAAGATCCATACGGCGAACATGGAGATCGAGGTAGTCCCATGGGTGCTCAATGAGTTTCAAGTTTGGGGAATTTGAAGGCCAAGGGAATTTGGAGGATAGGGAAGTACTTGGAAGTCTTCGTCAAGCTCCTCCAACCGCTCCCGGACAATTATGGCCATGTGCCATGTTGTTACATTGTCCTGCTGGAAGATCATATCCACTCCAGGGAAGGCAGCCAACATGTATTAGTGTACTTAATCTACAAGGATGGAGAGATAACCCAATCGGTTGAGAGCCTTCCAGAGGTATGAGTAAACCCAGACAATGCCAAGAAAGCATTCCCCAGACCATACTGCTTCCGCAACCATCTTGTGTTCTTCCAACAATGGTTGCAGAGTGTTTGTTCTTTGGGGTTTTGGGTCACGCCAAAGTCTGTCCAGTCCATGGAGCAGAAAAAGAGAATCATCATGAGTTGTGTGACGACCTACGGCTTCTGTTGGGTTTGATAAGAACCTAGTTCAAACCTACCCCATAGGACCGTCTCGTTCTTTGTATATTCCTGGAAGCAGGAACAGAACCAACCCAGTTTATAGCCACCAAAGTGCCCACCAGCCACAGGAACCAGTAGCCACCCTGCCGCAATAATCCCAGTAATAAGGATTATTATTCCCTCAGAATTAAACACATACCTCAATGATGTATGTTTAAACTGACAGCATTTATTGATGTGGTCCAATATTTGTGCACAACCCAGTCCAACAAAACTCCACGAGCCCCCCACTCTGACCATGTGGGGAGGGCTGTCCATCAGTGATGTCACCAACCTACTCACCCCCCTCCATATGCACAGCATGCTTCCCCATTCACATCTAAGTGTCCACTGTCCCCTGATGCTCTGCCCCCACTGTACTGAATCCCCTACAACCAAGCACCTTGTAACTAGTGGCCCCTCTTCCCCAGGGATCATGCTAATACACTTTATTAAACTCTCTGGGGAAAGGCAATATTTCAATACCCAGCATACTTGGGTACCACCTTTACATCAATAAATCTACACAACAATACACAATAATAAAAATAATTCCGATCACCCCCATATTGTGGCCCTCTCCATAAACGTCATGGCTCCCCAATCCCACAGGGCACACAATAAGAATGTAGCTGTCACACTTCAAGTATTTAGGCTGGGAGGACAGTGTCAGGGGAGAGAAGGAAAAAAGAATATCAATAATCCATGTTAATCCAGGGCCTCCAATAGTCCAACAGTCTTGCCATCCCCAACCCATGCCCCCCCCCCTGGACATCACAGGTTGGCATGTAGGGTGAGTTGACGCAGTTTATTTTCAAGGGTGCTGTTTGTCCAGTCACCGTATACTTTAACCACTGCAGCACGTGAAGAGTTCACAAACTGCGCTGTTTCAGATATACTGCCACCCCTGGCCCGAAATCCAATGACCATTCCATACCAAAAATTATACTGACCTTTACTAACAACATGATGAAAGCTTGATCACAGTGTGGCCTGTATGAATATAATTTGGGGCATCTTTAAGTAGTCAGTACCAAAGACTAAATATACATACCTGCAAATGAATATACTCAGTTGTGTCCTCAGAGGATAGGCTCAGGATAATGCCATTAGCCTCACGTGTTCTTAACATGGTCTGGAACAGTGTCCTTTGCGTGTGAAGCGTGTGAGGGAATAGAAAATGTACATAGCTCCCCATTTGGAAGAAGTATTCTTTAACATCTACTGAACATGACAAATAAAAAACAAAAAATGTTCAGTACAGACAAGTAAAATGTACCCAAATGTACACAAATTTGCCATAATACATTTGAAAGGGCAGATTTTAAAACTTTACAAAAAATGTATTTCAATTAATAAATAGTGGTCCAAGGGTTTTAAAAAAAAAAACATTTTAATATCTGAAGAAACCTCCATCTGACTAAGTTTAATTAGGGTTTTTTAAGGCGTGGATAAATCATTTACCCATCTGTTGGCTGTACCCAAAACATTGTTTTAGAAGGATATCCTGACATTGTTGCAAAAGCAGTTTGCACATGGGTTAAACAAACATTTTAACGCTTTCACTACTCACTTTTTGTGCAAAACTTTTCTTAAGTCTTAAAATATAATCTTTTAAAGATATTTGTGACTCCAGTGACCATTTAACAGCGTAAACAACTTTAGTCAGAGACAAAGGTAACTTGATTACTTTTCCAAAGAATTGGATTTAAAATTTTTATTTTGAACAGCATAAAATGGAAATGTACATTTAACAGATATTTAGCACTGTTTGTGAAAATGTGCTTCCCTATGTACAGATTAATAAATTAGCAGCTTTGATATATTACCTAGTAACAGTCTGCTAGTTTGTTTTTGTGATGGCAAAAAGAATGTGCCAAAATAATCATTCAGTTAGATCCCATCCTAAAACTTGTCAAGGACTGTGAGCAGGGCTGTATCTACCTTTTTGGAGCCCCTAGGCAGTGAAGTGGAGGAGCCCCTGCAAGTGAGTATGCAAGTTTTGCACAGACCCAGTTTTGCCTTATCTGTACGTGTAAGTTCCTTTTCCTGTTGTAACTGTCTTGTTCTAGGTGGTTACCCCCTAGTAGCCAGTCTATGAACTGCAACATTGAATTTTTTTTCAGCCATGAACCAGTGGTGCCCCTTACAGGGAAGCGCCCCACCTAATTGGTAATCCAGCTATGACTGTAAGCTATAAATGTGCACATGGGGTGCACATTAACATACAGAAGCCACACAAACAATACTGAATATTTCATAAATTATTTAATGTTGGAAAAAAATGGCTAGCACTATGTCATTAAGCTATCTAATGAATTGTATATAGACAGTCCGTACCTCTTCCACACTTGCGTTCCTTGTGTCCTGGTGAACTGGATGAGTGAAGGTCTCCGGGGCACCGGGCATCAGCCACACAATGTGGAGAAGACCAGTCATTGCTGTCACAAGATTTGTCCTTCATAGAGCAACCAGGGAAGCTATTGACAGACTCGAGTGGCGCGCCAAGATCATACATCTTGTGTTGTTAAAAAAACACACACAATACAATATTATAATGACAAAATAACTAATGTCTTTATATTATTAGAAGCCTTTGAATAAGAGCCAGGGAGGAGAGACAGGGAGAGCAAGAGAGGAGAGAGACAGTCAGGGTAAGGGAGGAGAGGGACAGCCAGAGAAAAGCAGAGGGAGACAGCCAGGGAAATAGGGGGAGAGTCAGACAGGGCAATGGAGGAGAGATAAACAGGGCAAGGGAGGAGAGAGTCATCAAGGGCAAAGGGAAGAAAGAGACAGCCAGGGCAAGGGAAGGGACAGCCAAGACAAGAAAGGTGAGAAACTAGCAGGACAAGGGAAGAGACAGCCAGGGCAAGGGAAGAGGCAGCCAGGGCAAGTGATGAGAGAGACAGCCAGGGTAAGGGAGGAGAGGGACAGACAGAGATAAGGAGAGGGAGACAGCCAGGGAAATGGGGGGGAGAGTCAGACAGGGCAATGGAGGAGAGATAAACAGGGCAAGGGAGGAGAGAGTCATCAAGGGCAAAGGGAAGAAAGAGACAGCCAGGGCAAGGGAAGGGACAGCCAAGACAAGAAAGGTGAGAAACTAGCAGGACAAGGGAAGAGACAGCCAGCGCAAGGGAAGAGGCAGCCAGGGCAAGTGATGAGAGAGACAGCCAGGGTAAGGGAGGAGAGGGACAGACAGAGATAAGGAGAGGGAGACAGCCAGGGAAATGGGGGGGGGAGTCAGACAGGGCAATGGAGGAGAGATAAACAGGGCAAGGGAGGAGAGAGTCATCAAGGGCAAAGGGAAGAAAGAGACAGCCAGGGCAAGGGAAGGGACAGCCAAGACAAGAAAGGTGAGAAACTAGCAGGACAAGGGAAGAGACAGCCAGGGCAAGGGAAGAGGCAGCCAGGGCAAGTGAGGAGAGAGTCATCAAGGGCAAAGGGAAGAAAGAGACAGCCAAGACAAGAAAAGTGAGAAACTACCAGGACAAGGGAAGAGACAGCCAGGGCAAGGGAGGAGACAAACAGCCAGGGCAAGGGAGGAGGCAGCCAGGGCAAGTGATGAGAGAGACAGCCAGGGCAAGTCATGAGAGAGACAGCCAGGGCAAGGGAGGAGGCAGCTAGGGCAAGGGAGGAGAAAGTGTCAGAGCAAGGGAAGAGTGAGATAGCAAGAGCAAAGGACGAGACAAAAAGAAGGCAAGAGAAAGACAGATAGACAGGTCAAGGGAGGACAGAGACAGATGTGCCACTTGAGGAAAGAAAGATATAGCAAAGGCAAGGCAGCAGAGAGAAGAAAGGGAGGCAGGGTAAGAAAGGAAAGAGAGCAGTGCAGGTGAGGAGAGAGGCACGACAGTGGAGAAGATAAAAAGAGACAATGGAATAGAGCGAGGGCAGGAAAAAATGATACTGTCATTGTGAGGCAGGAGAGTGGGAAACAGGACCAAAAAGACAAGAGACGGCCAGTGCAAGGGAGGAGAAAGAGACAGGAAGAGGATAGATACAATAGTATAGAACGGAGAGACAGTGTAATATAGATGTCATAGACAGCAGAGACAGAGCTAGGGAATTGACTTGCTGGTTCCATCTTCAACATGACACTAAGCCTTCCACCTACTACTAGTTACCCATCTCCTCCACTCCTTCTGTATGTGTATAAACATCTCCTTTATAATATAAGCTCTCAGGAGCAGGGACCTCTCCCCCTTTCTATCAATACCAATGTCACATACCATCTGTATATTATGTATTTTCCTCTTGCGTATAGCGCTGCATAAAATGTTGGCACTTTATAAATAAAGGTTTATAATCGTAGTAATGAGAAACAAGACAAAAAGCCAAATGGAGGCTGGAGATCCATCTAGAACCCAGTTAGCCCACCCATGTGTCTTCCCTCACTGCCAGCATGTAGATTGCTTACGTCTGCAGTGTGGAAGGGGTTAAAACCATAAGCTTCCTGCAAATGCTCATTCACTATGTTTACTTTGGTTTTTCCAGACATACTAATCCACAATGGAAAAATGTATAATATATGACTGCAGTAAAAGGAGTATGAATACATTTAGAGGGAGCTGTTTCCAGGCCCCTCCGAGAATGTTCTTCTTCTTTCATAAACTCAATGTCTCAATCATAACAGCCAAAATAAGTAAACTTTTTTGGTGCTTCAAAAGCTGACACTGCTGCATTTAAAATGAATCCTAAAACACTGAAAAGTGCATTAAATGAAAATGTTTTTACAGTGTCTCTGCCTGCTTTACTGCTCTTTGTGGTTGCATAGATCAGTATCCATGACTTCAGAAGCCTTCTAATGCCTGCTTATTATTATTTGTGTGAAACTAAAAAGATAAAGTAAAAAAGATTGTTATGTATATACTCTATATTAGATTGATAGACTACATTGATAGCACCTATCACTATATCACTAGAGCAAGTCTTGATTCACTCACCTGCTTATCCAGGATAACATTCCGTATGCAGCCCTTAAAGTGCTTATTTGGCACATGTGGATATGAATGAGGAATGGACTCTTTGATGCCACCTAATTGCAGAACTGGGTGTGAATTCCATATCCTTTAAAGAAAATTAGACTTTTCAGTTTATGCACAAGAAAGCTAAAATTACCTTTGATCACCGCTGCACTCATCACATATAATAGTTGTCGTAATTGCGATTTTGTCGGTAACGTAATGTTAAAAGTTACGGGTTGCGCATGCAAATCGACAAGCCCATGATGAGCGCCAAAGGATGTAGGCTTTTGTCGCTCATCGCGAGGCCCGCAAGACTTTCAAGCCCGTAACTTGGAAGCCGGCGGAAGACCGCCAAAATACGGCAATTAATAAAAAAAATAATTTACAACCTCACACACAGCACAGGGGGAGAGGCAGGGAGCCTGTAAGTGAGGTTGCAAGCTAATTTGATGTTTAATTGGCGTTTTTGGGAGGTCTGAAATTGGCTAAGCAAGGAAAAAATGGCGTCCGTAATGCTGTATTTTTTTAAAAAAAGGCTCACAATAAGGCCGAAGGCCATAGGACTTAGGCGCTCATCGTGAGGCCTGCAAGACTTTGAAAAAGGCTCCATTGGCGCTCATCGCAAGGCACGCAAGACTTGAGGAGGGAGAGGGAGGAGATCTCGCGTTGAGCGCCAAAGGCGCTCATTGATCGGCTCGCAATGAGTGCAAAATGAGCTCAGCGTGAGGCCCGAAAGTTGTGGGTTGGACAACGCCTGCAATGAGCGCCGAAGGCGCGCATGGCGAGGACAGTAAAGTAGAGGGGAGAAAATGCTTGCAATTTACGTCATTTTTGACGGGCAAGTCGCTAGTTTATTTATATTTGTTATAATAATTAATTTTGACTGTTTGCCCAATATTTGTTAGTCAATACTGTAGTTTTCAGGTTAAAGGACCACTGCAGTTCAAGAAAAAAAGTTACTTGTTTGTCAAGTGTACACCAAAATAGCAATATTAATAGTTGTGTACGCCATTGACCCCCTTCTAGATCGCTATCTTCACGTGGTGAAGTGGCTTATGCACCTCAATGACACTGTAAGCTATACCATGTAGGGTACCTAAGATGGGCAGGTCATAGCATAGAGAAGGAACTGGCAACTCACTCCAGTATCTTTGCCAAGAAAACCTTATGGATAAGCACAGCCAGAGACTCAGACAGATGTGCCAGATGTGTTGCGTTCCTATGAGCACCAAGAGTCAGACTCGACTGAAGGACTGAAGAACAACAACAAGCCATGGACACAAAGCATTGTTTGGAGAAATCTGAATCGTTAAAGACCCTACAGTAATCCATTCTGTGTTTGTTACATCAATTCCTCTGGATGATGGGTGTGGGAGAAGGGAACAGGCAGAAGTCAAGAGACTTTGTTTGATAACTGGAAAAATACTGAAATTGACACTAAACCCCTTCCCCCAATGGTTCAGAGTTAGGATGTATTGCGTGAAAAAATACCACCACAGCTCTCTAGAAATGCAAACTCCACTCACACACACAACTTCCACAAAAGTGTTATGGACCCATCCAGTGTCCTGCAGAGGATCACAATGTATTTGTTCTTATTAAAAACTAGGTGTATGAACCTTTTCTGGCCTAATTATGTTCTTAGTCAAACATGTATTTAATTTCCCTTGTTCAATGGCACTTTAAAGAACCGCTGTAGTCTATATTAGAAGCCCGTAAGTGACTCTAACCCATAATTTTGGCTGCAGGTGTTTCTATTGACTCAAGACCACAATTTACCTCCTTAAGCCTAAACATTTAAACCCTACCTTGTTAAGTCTGATTTCAGGGGGCGTGATCATATGATCTGGCAATATTTAAGCAAGCCCGTAAGTTAGTTCTTAGACACAGCCAAAAGTAAATGAGACCGTCATCATGATGTCAGTAAAACATAGAAGTTACACGTAATCTGCAATCGGAGGCTACAAATTAACTAGTGCCAATAAGTAATATTTGCCAATCGGACTCACAATATAGCAATATATAAAAAGGATAATCTGTTCTAGTCCATGTGGGTTTCATTAAATTTATTAACCCCTTGAGCGCTGGGATCAATATTACACATAAATAACAGTTAAAAATATTATTTTGTAATTGCATTTTTGTGGGTTTGAGACTGTTCTGCATTTAATTCTAATTTCTTCCTATGCCTTTCCATGCTTTTATAGTATAGTAGTGTGTGTTTAATTGCTGTTACAGCTCTAATAAGAGTGTGAAAAAGCCCTTGCAAGTCCTATACTTTTTTTAGTTGCGGGTCAGACTTAATTTGCGAGCTAGAGCTACGGGTCTAATAGAAAATCAATTTTGTGTAACTTTAATTAATTAGCGGTCATATTATTTGAGCTGTGGTAAAACCAGTGGAGCCCTTATCCAGAATGTGGGCCGTTGGCTGGCCCTTAGTGATTGTGGGCGGGGAACTCGTAATTGGATTACGAGTAGCTAACAGAATATGTGGCAATTTGGAGCGGTTTTAAATGTGTATAAATTTACGATTTGGCCAATAGAATAGGGTCCATACTAATTAAAGTTCACTATCCCCTTCTACCGAACTCCTCCTTTCACTTAGATACACAAACACACCCTCATGATCCAGCTCGTAGGAAGTGATGTAACAAACAGAAAATGGATATCTGTACTCAAAAACAAATTTTTACAAATTCAGATTTTCTCTAAAAATATTTGTATATGTCTGTGGCTTTCATAGCAGTGGATATCATTTGTTTATTACATACAACATAAAGAAGTATTTTATTTCTTGAACTATAGTAATCCATTAAAGGGGTTCTGTCATCCCAAAATCAAGTTGTTCTTTGGGTTATTCTTAAAAATCATGAAACAACTGGCTATATATTATGTTATTAATTTGTTTCTAAAGTGAATAAATCCTGGGAAATTCCATGTTATTGTTGCTGTATTTACATGCAAATGAGTTTTTCATGCATATTATTAAGGTGCTTTGACGTGCTATTTAGGCTTACAGTTTGCTTGTTGGTCTCTGTAGTGGCCAAAATAAAAACCTGCAATGGCAGTTAGACCCCTCTCCCAAACTTATCTAGCACTCATTAGCATACATGAGCCACCAAATCAATTCTAAATATTTCAGAAAGGATTCACTGTAGAGAAAAATGTATAGCCAGTTGTTAATGCTCATTATGATTAAATCAACTTCCTGTTGTGTTGACTGAGACCCTTTAAATGAAAAAAAATATGTTTACAACTTCACCACTTCAGACATATATCCATAAACTCAGAGAGGATGGTTTGGGACACAGATGCTGTACCTCCTGTCCTGCTGTATGAGCCCTTTGACTTCACAACTGGAACGATCCTCTGTTAGTAATTTTGTCCCAACGCCCTCCCGCTCGGAAATAACCGCTGAGGCGCAACGATCCAGAATGAGATGGATTTCCTGTGAGACAAAAAGATTATAGGTAAGTGAATGACTCCATAGCAGAAGAAGTCCATCCTACATGTATTGAAAACTGGAAGTCTAAAAACACAAGAAATTAGATATACTACCCCCCCCCCCCCTCCCCCCAATAGATAGATTAAGTTATTCTATCATCAGTAATTCTTAAAGAACATGTAAAAAGTAGGTATAGCCATTTTTTCCACGGTGGATCATCCCTTTATGGGGCCAAACCAAACAAGGACTTCAACTGATAGTCAAAACAATTATTCAAATAGCAGTTCTTCAATAATCTTTTTATAAATGTGTCAGTGACTCCTAATTATCAATCTTTCACATCTTTTCAACCAACCTGTCATTGTCCCGTGGATAAGGACCCAAGAACTGGAACCAGTCTCTGCACCGGCAGTTAAAGGGATATGGAAGGTTTCTGGACTTTACTAGATATATAATATGTTGGTGTATCTTTTTACGTTCATGTACTTTGTCTTAATAAGAATTGCTTATAAGCTCTGTTTTTACTGACTAAAATCAAACAAATAGTCCCTGTATGGGTCTGCCCTCTGCGGCGCATGTGTCATGAAACTAAACAATCAGTGACCATCTCTCAACAAAATGCTGCAACATGCTGCTGAGATGCGATCTCATCTCATGGGCTAGGACACTGCACTGCCCATCCAGCTCTACAGAGCCTGTGTCTGTATATGGTATTTGTTTGCTTTTGGGCACTAAAAACATAGCTTATAAGCACTTACTAATAATAAATTCCCTGGTGGTCCAGTGGTTTAGGATTTGGTGCTTTCACCCCTGTGACCTGTGTTTGATATCAGTCAGGGAACCAAGAGGTCACACCACCCTGAAGCTGAGCAGGTTTGGGCCTGGTCAGTACTTGGATGGGAGATCACCTAGGAATACCAGGAGATGTGGCCAACTAGAGAAGGGACTGGCAACCCACTCCAGTATCTCTTCCATGAATACCAAGTGGATCAGCATGAGCATGGACATAAATATGTTCTGTTGTGTTATGTTTTTTTTTTTATGTAAATAGATAAACAGGCATATTATACCTGGTAAAATCCATATTCCTTTAAGAAACACTGATTTAGCTTCAACATTGTGATCTAGCCCTTGGTTTTCTCTAACACGGCTCTGGAAAATCTACTATTGGATAACATTTTTGCTCTTACAAGACAGACGCACCTTAGACTTCATCCTCACGTCAATTCGATGCCATCTCCCATCTGATACATTAAGACTCGTTGGGAACTGAAGGTGCAGAGTGTTGGACTCCTGGCCCATCTTCAGAGCTGGGACACTATTTAAAATTTCTTCCGAAAAAAAAAGATCATCAGAATATTTTCAGGACAAATGTTTGTTGTGTGTATAACTAGGTAGTATGTTTTGCTGATATTTTATATTATTATTATAATTTGGTTTATATACAGTAATCAGTGAAAATTATTGTTTTCTGACCATGCAGATTTGTGTTTATTATTTATAAACTAATAAAGTGGGAGGAGGCATAGGAAAACGTCTTGGATCTCATTACAATAAGGTTGTTTTCGTGCTCATCCCCAGGAAGAACTCACTAAGCAAAAACTCTCAGAAAATGTCATTTGTATCATCGAAGTGCTCCACTGATCTTGTTAAAACATTCATATAAAACAAAAAAAAAATAGCTAAAGATAACAAATGCCTTTAATTATGTGTCTTAATTAACTTTATCATCTTCAGTGTAACTGTGCTATCCAATTTAAAAAATATTAATGTGAATTAATGTGAAGAAATAGCACTGGCATAGCTATAAACCAATAGGGATTGCACAAAAAAAAACACATGAAAGGCAGGAGAAAATGAGAGAACTGGACAGGATAAAAGACATTAAGGCTCCCCTCCTAAAAGAACCAGAAGGAGGGAGCAGCCAAAAGAACCTATACACCTCGCACCAGTACTACACTGGTGGGAGTAACAGGCAAAACAGACAGTACAGAAAGGAGTGCAGAATAGGGAGCCCACAGCAAGGCATAAAGAACTGGCAAAGTAGGAAAGCAGCCATATAAAAATGAATAAAATGCTGTAATAACTACCACAGGCTGCGTGGGCACACAACTCTCAGACTCCAGCCCGACGCGCGTTTCATCAGCACCGTGCTGATATCACCGGGGGGGTCTCTCTCCAGTCCTCTCTCCTTATGTGTGCTATACAATTTACTCTTCAAAGACTTTGAAGAAGCCTCAAGAGTAATAGCTTCTCATTATTTTCATCTTCTGGGGCCTCTCACTTTCTTCCTGTTCTCTCACATGTAGGGTGCCATGTTTCACATCTCTGACCTAAAGCAACACCCATATGGAGAGGCGGACTTCATACTGTCAGTGGCTCATGATGCTCAGACACAAAACAACTAACAGTCTGCTTGTCGCACAACAGTATGAGCCACTGGTAGTGTGAAGCCATCACAACTCTAAAACATGGCACCCTGCATGAGAGAAACCTGGAAGACAAGGGGAGGTTCCAGAACATGAGAATCTATTTCTCTGAGGACTTCTTAGGTGTAAGTGAAACTTTATATCATAATTACACTGAAGAGATTAAAATGATATAACAAAATAACTACCTAAAGACATCTTTTACAAGACCACTGTATGGTGAAAAACAATTATATGTTTAAACATTTTGACTCTAAGAGCATAATTAGGCACAAAATGTCATGAAGCTAGTTCTTAATTAGAAAGGAAGTGATGCCTCTGTTGGTCTCATATGCCTGATAATTTGGTGAAGGTTCCATGTGTGCAGGAGCAGGGCTTGCCGTTATAACACGTACAGGGGAAGAGTGTAGGTATCAAATTCGGAAAGCTCCAATGATTTAGCAAGCCCGCTCTGCTTCCTCCACTACCCCTTTCTGTTCTGTACATAAGGAAATGTGCATTGATATACATTTTGTCAGGTATCAATTTCTTCAAAAGAACACAGTTTCCCTATAACCTCAATACTTACACGTACCTACAGAGATGAAGTTTTGGGGAATCTTAGAAGGCTGATTGGATAATAGGCCACTGTATAATAATATCCCATCTGGTGCATCACTCATGAACTCCAGGGTAAAATGGCTCTCTGTGCAATGTCTGATGGGTGGAAACCAGGCATAGCCATTGCCATAGAAACTGCGCTGCGTCAGCTGGCAAAATGGCCCCCGGAACTGCGACAAACAGTGACACCTGCATATAATCAGAAAGATAAAGAAGTATTTGAAAAGATGTCTTAATAAGGTTCCATGGAAGAATGTTTCATTAATCTACTACTCTTTCTGAAAAGTAGCACTTTTTCATATTACTGCTAAATCTTCCACCTTCAAAGCATGACCTCTTGTTCTTGATTCCCCTTTTTTCTAGAAGATACATCCTTCTTGAAGTTTATTAAATGTTTCTATCATATCTTCTCTTCCTTCTGTCCTCTAGGCTATACAATTAAAAAGCTCCTTACAAGCAACTATTAAACCTTTTATCTATGGCGGTGATGGGTTTGCCAAAGAAAACAGCTTTGTATAAGGATCTTAGTGGAACTTGCCTTTTTTTAATATAATTTCCCTTGAGCGTAATACCATATGAAATGGGCAAATCACACCACTGCAATGTATGACTACATGCTGTCAGTTTAGAGCAATTATTTAAAAAAATATTCCGTTTCTGTTTTATTACAATCTGTAGTGTGATCAAACTGAGGAATATAATAGATATGTTATATGTATACTGATATTTACATTGGAGTATATTTGTGTGTACATAAATACATATTGGCATGCCTATAAATAAGTTAATAAATATATTTCCTGCTTAGAATTTCAAGAAATACAGTGTTTGCACTGCACTCTGGGAAACTAGGCAGGAACATGCATATATTCACTCTTTAATCGAAAACCATTTTAAACATGGCTCCTTTACAGCATATGCCTGTCATTATAACACATTGAGCACAGTGCAGGATATCATTTATAGAGAGAAAGAGAACGTTTTATATACCGATAAACTGTTGCAATCTGATTTAAACTGGGTTTATAGAAATACACACACACATATATATATACTAGCGACTTGCCCGTCAAAAATGACGCAATCAAATTTGAAGCCTGGCAATGCTGTTTGACACAGAGTGCGAGGCTCTCCCCTCTCTAACTTGCGATGAGCGCCTTCGGGTGTCATTGCCAGCCTTTTTCAAAGTCTTGCGGGCCTCGCGGTGAGTGCCTTTTTAACATAGCGTGAGCAACAAATTGTAACTACCACAACTATATATATGATATATATATATATATATATATTTGTAGTATAGTACATTTGTGCTCACATTTGAATGTCTAAAACAAGTTAAAAAAACTTGTTTCCTGCTCAGAATTCCAAGAAATAAAATACAGTTGTTACACTGCATTCTGGGAAGCTGAACAGGGACATGCAAATGTGCCCACAAATGCCTCGCTCTTCATTCCGTAGCCATTATCAAACATGGCTTCCTTTAAGCTTATGCATGCTGTATTACACAGCTTTAATGCAAAGCCAAGGTTGGAATAAACACAGGCTGAGTATCCAATCCATGTACAGCTGTTTCAAGCTTACTGGCTATCATCAGCATGGAGCGGGATCTCAGCCTGTTTTGTGGAAATTATGAGTAGGTAGTTCACCACAACAATCATTTATAATATGGTGGGCAAAAGAGCGATAGAAGCCTCCACCGTACAGCAGTACAGCAAATAAAAAGTACATCTGTGTTCACACCTAAATGTCTAAAACAGGTCAAAAATTTGTCATTCATTACACACACACTTCTCTGAGGTTTGAACACAATAATTGAAAATGATGTTGTGAAGCAGACTTTCCTTGTCTCTGGAGGGTTAGGAAAGAAAACAGAAGCACTACTTCTTGAATTCTAGTTTGAAGGGAAAACAATGTTAGGAAAGCTTCATTAGAAGCGCAAGACATTTGTGCTCTTGAATTTGCAGAAATAGTTCTTTAGATGAAAAAAAAAAAATCTTGATGCTGCAATTCTTCTTGTCCAGGAAGGTAATCTTGAATTTGGATGTTATCTGGAGATGCTTTCTCAGATTTTTACCAGGATAAATCTTTTAGGCTTAGAGTTAGCTGGGAGAAGAAACCCAGAAAGTGTACCCACCAATTCTATTCTGTAAGCATCCTGGTATCTGAGTTCAAGTATTGGAAATTGATAAAGAAGATCAGGCCTTCTACAAAGTCTAAATTGAAGAGACACATGACCTGGCATTGCCATAAGGTCACTGTCCATTTACAACACCCTGACAATTCCCAACAATAAATGACCAGGAAACATTTCTTGGAGAAATTAGGCCACAGCCACTTTACTAACTTTTGTCAATATGACAAACCAACCATGACCAGCTTACAGGGTTGAGGTGACAGCGATTTTGCTGTTGGGATGTCCCCACCCCTAGGACTGACTAGAGAGTAGCATCACTCAGCCTACTAATCACAAAAAGGGACTGAGTATAGCCCACCAAGGGTTGGCAACTAAAGCCATATGTACACCCATGTCCCCCGCTCGTCCTCCCTAAATGGGCACCTGGCAGCAAAAACATCCACCATCAGAGAACGCCATCACCTAGGATGCGATTCACTCCCCACGCCTGAACCAAACATATCCATAACTCCTTCCTGCAGAGTAAGGGTAAATAGATTGAGACCCATAGCATCCAAGTGTATACCATCCAGGAGGAACTTACACTCATAGACCGTCATTCAATTGCAAGCCCGCAGATTACATTATGCAGGCCGTATGTCAGCAGGCTTGAAATTTGCTACAATTACAGTGTGATTCAATTGAAGAAGCCCGCAACTTACAGTCCAAAAGCCTAAACCGTAACCCATGCAATCATAAGTAGCATTTCAGAGTGTGATCATGATCAATTAAGCAAGGACGTAACTAATTGATTTAGAAACTGAGACTGCCATCGTTACCTCAGTAAAACATGGAGGTTACATGTCAATCAATTAAGTTTAGGGGTCAGATATGTAATCAGACTTGCAATCCTGCAATGTACAAAATAATCAAAATGAATGAAGGAAATGTTGTAGTCCATGTGGGTGGCCTGATATGTATTAACTCATTGATTCCCGAGATCGATATAACCCCGAAATGTACCCCAAATGTTGATTTGCGAGCTTGAGAATGTTGTGCAATTAATTTGAATGCCTTAGTATTGATTTATTTATTGCATTTACATTGCTACGATCAGGTGTTTAACCCCCTTGCAAGTCCTATCTGGTTCCCGTAGGATTTTCTTCTACATTTGACATTTACGGGTGTGAACATATTTGCGGGCTTGAAGAATTGTAGCAATTGAATAGCGATTTGCGATTGTAACTCTTGTGGCCTTGAAAGACCCAAGACTTAGCTGTGGTGTAAGTTATGGTTTTAACAACCACAGAGATTTTCAGCCTGTAACCCGTAGATCATTTGTGGATCTCAAAAAGACATCAATTGAATAGCAAATTAGTTTACGGGCTACATTACGGGTTCCCATAACCTACAATTTCTCAATTGAATGAGGCCCTTATTCTGGTAACTCAAAAATGTTGTGTCGAGAAGAGACACCACCCTCTTCTTAATAAAGGATGCCATTATCCAGTCTATCTTTTTGGGGGGCATTTTTTCAATTTTATTCATCTTAAAAGATGCCCACCATTGATGTTGCTTAACAAACTCAGACCGAACTATATGGACATGTGGAAATCTAGTAATGATCTTAACAATGTTACCTTGCATCCATTTTACTAAAACGTCCATTGGTAAAACCAAATGTCATTACCATCTGCATGCAAAAGTACAACACCAGGAGGGCCACAACAATCAAAATAGTCAAAATCTATTTTTTTTAAAGTGCCTAGCATATCATTTTATAACATTCCCAAATTGTTATAGGTTTTATAACATTCCCAAATCGTTATATGTGTTTCTCTGGAGGAGAGCAGCACCTGAAAGGAAGTGAGGGAGTAGCTGAAGCCCTCGTATATCCTTTCCTAGCTCTTCCCTAACCTCCTATTCCTTGCTTCACTTCCTACCTCGGTCATGCCCCCCTTTCCTCGATCTCTCAGCCAGGGGTTTCTGGAATCTTGTACCTTTATGAAAAATAGACTCTTCATGGCCAAAATAGAACTATCACAAAGACTGTATATTCCAGTCTTAAATTCTTCACAGCCATCAGACTAAAGAAAAATGTTGGGTTCTGCATTAGATCAGAGATTGTTTGTTTTGGATTGGGCTCTGTAACCTATTTAGATGGCATCTGTAGAGATCATCAGTCCTGCTCGTGGCTCTGTCCAATTTCACCACTTATGGAAGAAGTGGTTCCAAAAGGCCAAACACCTCACAGAGACTGTCAAAGGAGCTTTTTGTGCCAAGAGGTTTTCAAATGACAAGAGGACATCCCTTGAGGTTAGAAGTAAAAAGATTCCACCTTAAAGAAAGAAAAGGGTTCTTCACAGTAAGGGTGGTTAATCTGTGGAATTCTCTACCAGAGGAGGTGGTGACAGCGGATTTGATAGATAACTTTAAAAGGGGACTGGATTTATTTCTAATTAAAAAGGGAATTCAGGGTTATCATGGATAATTAGAGAGAGAGTATTGAAACAGGGAGAAGTCCGGCCGCATGTGTCTGGGATCAGGAGGAAATTTATTTATTTTTTTGATTATTTTTTTTGGGGACGATTGGCTAAGTCTCGCTTGTTTTTTTTTCTGTTTGCCTTCCTCTGGATTAATTAATGATAAATGATAGATGATAGGTATATGGATGAGAGTATACCTTTATTTCTAAAGATGCCACGACAAAGTTCCTTCTCTACCCTCACAGTAAGATTACGGACTATCTTTCTCTAGTTCTGACTAGTGGGTCAGATTGAAAGGAATTAATCAGTGTCTATAAGCCTTGATAAAAGATGCTGACTATCCAACTGATGATTGTTTGATTCCCATGGAGGAAAAGAGGATGATAATCTGGGAAAATGAGAATGAATATAATGTGTACCTTAAATATACAATAATAAACAAATTAATATATCCAATGGTGTAGACAGGTACTTGTAGGTAGAAGTGCCAAGCTTTGGAAGCAAGACATACAAGTCAAGGTTTCACACAAACGAAAAATATAAAAAGCACTGCTGCAAAAGAAAAGCAAGAGCCACATCAGAAACAATCTGATCTGAGGCACCTTATGGTTGCACGACAAGTCATCTAAGACTAACTAATCAGGAAACTCAAGATATATTGCTGATAGAGGATAAAGGGTAAATACTGCTATCATTTACATCAAAGAGCAGCATTTGTATTTTCATTTCTAAGACAAAGTCACAAAAACATACACCTATAAAAATGGGTCTCAGCCATGAATACATAAACATTAAAATCAATAGCATTCCTAGGTCTGACGTTGACAGGAGAAAGGCATCCATGGTGTCGTACTGTTTTGAATTCCTGGTATATAGAAAAGCACAGAAAAATCTAAAATCCTCCTCACCTTGTCCTCAGATAGGCAGGGCCGGATCTACCTTTTTGGAGCCCCTAGACAGTGAAGTGGAGGAGCCCCTGCGATTGAGCACGCAATGTATGCACGGAACGATTTTGGCCTTTTCTGTGCGTGTAAGTTACTTTTGTTCTAGGTTGTTACCCCCTAGAAGGCAGTCTTAAGTGTGAAGCTGGGAAACATTGTTTTTTAACAAGTGTCTCCCCTCACATGTGTGCGCCCCTGGGCGGCTGCCTAGTTAGCCTAATGGGTAATCAGGCCATATGCAGATAGGAAGGGATATTAGTGAGTAATCGAATGTGGTAGGCATGTCACTTTCTTCATCAATGCCCTGTCTGACGGTGCCTTGTAGGTTTTATTTAACTTGGCAGCACCCCCTAGATAACTGCGCCCAGGGCCAGGCTGCTTCACAAATCTCCCTCATTTTTTCAGGTGGAAAAACAACAGTAAAATCAGAGACAAAAACACAAATAAACTGATATCTAATTCAGCTAAAGACAAATAATGCATGATTAATTTATGCAAAATAATGACAGATTTGCATATATAACCCAATACAAATATTACATCCAGGCACACATCACACACCCATTTTCCCTAGCCCCAGAGCCTACATTTATATTTACTGCACATATAGTATAGTTTGTTTCCCTTTATTAAAAAAATACATTTCAACGATTTGGAGATTGGTACTACATTTCACAGCAGGCTCATGTATGGGTGAAATAGTTACTCTGAATATCTCAAGCTAAGGCATACGGTCAGGTTACCATGGGAGGTTGCAGAACGATATAGGGGTGAGGGATACAGTACAGTTTATATTTATATATATATATATATATATATATATATATATATATATATATATATATATAGTTGCACAAAAACTGTTGTGTACACTTATTGCATATCTGTCTTCCACAAATCACATATATAGTTGTGAGCATGCGAGTTGTTGCTAACGCTTGCAGGCTCGCGTAGCGAGGGCCGCGGCCCTCGCGAAGCGAGGGCAGTGGGCGAGGGCCTCAGTTGCTGGCATGGAGCGCCAAAGGCGCTCCATGCCAGCAACTGCGACCCTCGCAAACTTAACGTCGCAACGCAAACAACGCGACACACCAATTACGACCCTCGCAAACTTTTACTAGCAACGCAAACAACATACGACACATGTTAACACACATTACGACCTCGCAACTTACACCTTCATTTCACTCAAAAAAAAAAAGTTTACACACAGAAAAACTTCATAAGCGACACAAAAAATGGCCGCCGAGCAAAACGAAAACGAGGCTACACACGCAAACATCATACGAGACACGTTAGCACACATTACGACCTCGCAAAAATCGGACGCAACACGCCGACATACAAACATTTAAAACACAATAAATACACACAACACACACATAAAAAGCTTACCTACAGCAAGAGGAACCATCCAGCACCTCAAAAAACCAAGTTACACCTTCATTTAAATAAAAATAAAACACTTTAGACACTAATAAAATCGCTAAGCGAGAGAAAAAATGTCCGACGAACAAAACGAAAACGAGGCTACAGCACTCTCAACACGCAAAACACCACTACACACTCGCAAAACACCACACGAAACTCGAAAAACACCACGAAGCACCGACGGATAATCCGCTAAGACGCATACCACAGATAACCCGCCATTTTACGCTAACGGTTTCGTCTCGCGCACGCACACTATTACACTGCACACATTCAGCACGCTTACACAGCAGCTCCACACCACTAATGCTGCAGCAACATCAAAACAGATTGCCAGCTCTTCAACACAATGCTTCAAAATAGGTAAAGTATATTCATTTATTAATGTATTATATATTTCATTATTACACACCAAACACCATTAGCTCACTTACGATTTCATTGCCGTCATTTTTTGACGGGCAATTCGCTAGTATAGTATTAAAAGGGAAAAATTAGATTTGCGCTCTCTACCAAGAACCCCAGGTTGGTCAGTTATTAACCAGGGAAGATAGTTTCTTGTATGATATTCATAGATTTGAGAAAATGAGAATAAAAGACATACAGTTGAGAGCACTTCCTTTTATTACTATACCAGTTGATAATAATAAAGACAAGTGCTCTCAGTTGTATGTATTTTCCTTTTAACAAATATATAATTGAATGATCAGTGTAAAGCAGCCTTGAACAAATATATATTTATATACATAGTACACAACAGCATTATAGCGGTATATAGTTCTATACAAATTACACGGTACCCTTGTATGGATATATTTGCTCTTTTATTTATTTATAAGAGTATTTATAAGAGTATATAAGAGTATATATGTGTGTGTGTATGTGTGTATATATATATATATAATTATATACATAATGTAACCCCAACACTGCCCTGGCTCAGTCACTCATGCCCAGGGAATGTAACCCCAACACTGCCCTGGCTCAGTCACTCATGCCCAGGGAATGTAACCCCAACACTACACTGGCTCAGTCACTCATGCCCGGGGAATGTAACACCAACACTGCGCTGGCTCAGTCACTCATGCCCGGGGAATGTAACCCCAACACTGCACTGGCTCAGTCACTCATGCCCAGGGAATCTAACCCCAACACTGCCCTGGCTCAGTCTCTCATGCCCGGGGAATGTAACCCCAACACTGCCCTGGCTCAGTCTCTCATGCCCGGGGAATGTAACGCCAACACTGGCCAGGCTCAGTCTCTCATGCCCAGGGAATGTAACCCCAACACTGGCCAGGCTCAGTCTCTCATGCCCAGGGAATGTAACCCCAACACTGCCCTGGCTCAGTCACTCATGCCCGGGGAATGTAACACCAACACTGCCCTGGCTCAGTCACTCATGCCTGTCTGCTTCCAGGTAACATTTAATTGTAGAGATGTACAGTGGATACAATCTAGGTGCCTGTAAGCATTATGTGGCATCACAACCTGGCTCCTGGCATTTAAATTTCTTATTTAAAGTACAGTATTAAAAGTTTTTCTGGTTGCTTGAGACTTCTGGTTGCTTGAGTTCTGGCTAACTGAGAGTCTACTGTATACATTTATATATTATGTACAACACCTCACCTGTAGCCAGAGGCAGTGTCTATGCAGGTACCCCCATTCAGGCAGGGGTTTTGGGGCAGAGAGGTGCAGGTCTGGTGAATCTTCTCTGTGGCTGGACATCTGCAAACGGTCTTTATGTTTTGTATTGTTGACACAAAGGAAACACTACCGACATCCACAAGCGATGAGTAATTACTGGAGGTGCCATCGTTGGAGCAGTAACTGCTGTTCACACAGTTCTTCCGTATACAGAAATCCGGTTCAAAATGGTGCATTTCGACTTTTACAATCGACTGGATCTTAGGTCAAGAGCAGAAAATAAAGAAAATATATGACTTTATTGACATTTATTACAGAGATAATCCAATTACTTGCTATTAATTATCAGGTAGAAGCTTTAAGTTTCCAATCTGGTCCTCAAGGGGAGAAAATTAGAGGCTCCTGTTGAATACTTATTGTCTCACATCATTAAACCGAATATCTGACCTGCCGAGGGGGGGCCTTAAGGACCGTTTTGGAAACTACCGCTTTAAGGTCATGAGGTAAAATTGTCTAAAATGCTTAAATGAATTAAGAGCTTTTATATTTCACTTTTATTTACATTTATTTCTACATAAGGCTCCAATTTATGTACTTCTTTCAGATGCTTTCTCAGAAGGGTTAGTCCTTGTAAACTTTCCATTAGTCCTTTTGGAAGCATAGTATGTTTTAGTTGAAACATTTGCAGATAAAACCTTCCTCTGCATTCAAAATCTCTTCCCATCTCATGACGTAGGTCAGTAGAAACTAAAATGGCAGCTTCCACAGCAACATAATTGCATATAAACATTTAATATTTTGCATTTTGCCTATTTTCAAATGTAGTTCTTCAAATGAGTGCATTTAAAATATATTACTACGTTAAATTATTTATCTATCGATAACATCTGCTCTCTGTTGAATATATATTCCCACTTAAAGGGATACCGATAGCCAACAAAAAAATATTTCATTTATCTTCTCAAATTTAAAGAAAAATTAACACCAAATATATTTTTTAATTAATGTTCTCCTTACCCTGAGATAAAGAGAATGAAAGAAAGTGAGAGAGAAAGAGCGATATAGAGACAGAAATTGGGGCGGACAAATAATATTATTATATATAATAGTTATGTACTTTTTTTAGGAGCCAAACAGGATGCTTCTAAGAGCCAGGGAGGGAGCATATTCATATGTATGTATAGAATATATTTTTAAAAATATTTAAGAACTTGAAATACCATTTTTAGAAACCCAGACCCTCGGAATATGTCCACCTCTGTGTGCCATTTACCTCCACTGACACATACCAGGGGCATACCGAAGGCAACAAGTAGAGAAGAGATGGCACATGGACAACAGGGTAACTCAATACCGAACTGTAGTATAAGACAGAGTAACAGGATCCCCTGACAAAGTACCCTATTTGGGACAAACACTTGGGTAAGTTGTATCTATTTTTAGATGTTCAATTAAGCTCCATTATTTAGTGGCTTACGAGCCTGAAGATCCAGTTAATCTTTTAATCAAGAGTCCTCATTTCTCTCTTACCTGGGACATTTCTGTACCAGTGATGTTTGATGAATGCTTCTAATGTTTTGTTACATAGGGTGATAGGACGCCTCTATAAAAATGTGAGTAGGGTCTTATGACATTGTCTCACATCACAGTTGTGAATCAGAGTTACCTTGTGGTCCATGTCTTCTCTTGTCCAGTACCACCATTTGGGAAATCTTTTAACAGAGACTTTGAGACCTGTTCATCGGCATACTATACAAGATCTTTATATATTTGGTCTGAACATATTCTCTATACTGGGCAAGAATAAGAGAGACACCTTCTGAATTACTACCTTGTCATGGTGAAGGGGCTTGTGTACTTCAATGAAGTTGTGAGCTATACCATGTAGGGTCACCCATGATGAGCAGGGACCTGCTCATCTTGGGTTACCCTGCAAGAGAAGGAACTCCAGTATCTTTTCCAAGAAAACCTTATGGATAAGCACAACCAGACACAAGATGTACCTGGCGTTCTGCAGTTCATAGGGTCACGGAGAGTCATAAACAACTGAACGACTAAATAACAACAACATTTTTTTAGATACAAGAGATGTACCTTGTCTCTGTGTTCTGTTAATAGACTCTGCAACATCTCAGGTTTATAATAAGCTGAAGAGCTATGAACAGCGAACCTCAGGTCTGCCTGTCTCTCTTCCGTGTTCCTCAGACTGAAAAGATGGACATTGCTGAGATGAGCTGGTGCTATCTCTGCCAAGACGTTCTTGAGCTGGTCAAGTCTACTCACTCCATGTTCATCCTTCTGTAGGAACTCTTCAGCAGTAACATCTATGTGTGAGATTCATAGACAAGAACATCTAAAACCCAACATATTGCTCATAAAAAAATGACAGTAGAGTGAATATGTAAATATGTACTAGGTGATGAGGGAGGGAGAATGTATTGGCCTCCAGCACCTACCAGAAATTCAGACATAGGCTTAACTTGTGTGTGTAACATATTGCCTAATAAATTAATTAATTATAAAGGAAATAAAAATGAAATTAAGGGATAGCCTAAAACATGTCAACCATTGACATTATATTTTATAATAGCAAGTACATATATGGCCATAAAGTAAATAATATACATTTTTTTTTTAAGTAATTGCTGTTGACAAGACTTTTTAAAGATATGCTTCCAATTCTCCTTTAAAGGGCCACTGTAATGGTTCAGCTTTCATATTCTTTACGTTCTACGGATCAGGATATTTTTATCTATTCATGATCAAAAACGACGATCTTTTGTAAGGAAATGTAAACTGAAAGTATCTTGTTTTTCCACCATTTTTACCCTGTAGTTCCTCACGTGTTTTGTAAACCGTGACAGAATGTTTAATTTATTTCCATTCACTTTGCCAGCAGATCTGTGCAGTAATTAGGCAGTTGCTTATATAAAACATTCTTTATTTGTATTTTCTCTGTGCACGCTTGGTGCCAATATATGATCACAGACCACTCATATTGCAAAAAGAAAAGGTATATATATTACAAATCCACATGGAAGTTATTATGAAGTTTTAGTGATATTGATAAAAACATACAGCCTTATTAATTTATTTTTTTTACAGAAATTTTTAGTTAGTGAAGACCTTGCTTTTGGAGAGAAGTCACTAACTAAAAACTTCTGTAAAATGCTCTGTGCTTATATAGAGCCCTATTCAATTAGCCGAATTGCAACCTTTATTAAAATGAATTAATAAACTTAAAAAAATAGTAAAAAATATGAAGTTTCCACTAGTGTATATGTTACACACTTAATTAAAGCTAGGAGAACTTCTTATAGTATCTCTCCCTTGTTGGGTTGATAGATTCCATTTATAATGAATCGGGAGGAAATCATTTTTCAGCAGATAATTTAAATCATAAACTAAATTGTAAACTAACTTACATTCCTTCTATTATACATAGAGTATCCTTACAGATATCTGCAAAAAAATAATAGGGTCTTATATTTCCTATTTTTAATCTTATTGACAATTTTATTTACTACATTGTACACTTACCTGGTGGGGTAAATAAATATATATATATATATATATATAAATATAAATATATATATATATATATATATATATGTATATATATATATATATATATATAAAACACTTCTAAAAATCGGTTATAGATAGAAAAATATTTCCCGACTGGTAGCCAGAAACCTGGATATCTGGATATCAAATCTCAACGGAGAACTAACTCCAAAAAAGCAAACAAATTTAGCAGATATTCACTTCATACATAGTATGTCAGCTTTTTTTGCAACAGTTTTAAAAAGATGGGAGAAGCTCCATAAAAAAAGGATGAAAAAATTACCTTTATTCATTGTTTTCTTACAAAAGGCCACCTTTTTTTTAAAATTTAGAGTTGTTGATACTTATTTTACTACTTAAAAACTTGACAAGTATAGTGGCGCTCTAAGGACACTCTACTGGTGGAATGGACGGCTGCCTAGAGAGCCAACTTATGGGGGACGGCACCTCAGGTCAAAACGGAGAACCCTGTCCTGTAGCAACCATGCATGTGTTGGAAAAGGTTCTATTTTCAATGATTAAGGCCTTCAGCCAATATTTAGTTGTCTTTGGTTATGGAGTAGCATTTTTGCCTGTACTTGTGTGCAGTATCAAAGTCGTCACTCAGATGTGCCTTTAAGCTATTTATTATGCAACACATAGAAAATGCATTGGCGTTTATTAATTTTCTTTCAAGTGAACTTGTCCAACTGATTAGTAACAGATAGCCATTTTATACCATTCAGAACATTCTCTTTTGAATTACCGTATTTACTAGGGTATAAGCCGACTTTTTCAGCACTATTTTTATGATGAAAAAGCGCCCCTCGGCTTATACTTGAATCAGGATCCCACTTACCTGTTCTCCTATTTTAGGGGCGGCAAAAAAATCCTCCTGCTTCCCCCTTTACCATCCTCCTTCTCCTCTTCCCCCATATCCTCCTCCTCACTACACTCTCTCCAATCCCTATCTCTCTCCTTACTTGTTACTCTGCTCCGATGAGCTGATGTTGATGATGATGCTGACATTGCAGCACGTCTTCGGTACCGGCATATGCTAATGAAGTGACATCACATGCGCGTCACTTCATTAGCATATGCTGGTATGGAAGACATGCTGCGCCGTCAGGATCATCATCAGTATCAGCTTATCAGGGCATAGTAACAAGTAAGGAGAGAGGGGAATAGGGATTGGAGAGGGTGCAGTGAGGAGGAGGTTATGGAGGAAAGAAGATGATGATAAGGAGGGAGGGAAGGAGGAGAAGGAGGAGAATGATGAAAAGAGGGGGAGGAGGATGATAAGGGGGCAAGGACCCTCTCTTCCACCGTCGGCTTATACTCGAATCAATATGTTTTCCCAGTTTTTTGGGGTAAAATTAGGTGCCTCGGCTTATACTCGGGGTGGCTTATATTAGAGTATATACGGTAAGTCAAACAGTTTATGTGAACCACCAACTTATGAAAAGTATTTACAATGGCTCAGAACCATCCTCTTAGCTGTGTTCAGAATATTAGTCTGAGTAATGGCTTCAGCAGTTGTTTGCCAGGGGATTTTTTTTAAAGTGCCGAATACAATGGGTGGATGAAAGTGACTGAAATATATAGAATAGACAACCTCATAGACCAAGATTTGATCATCATCAGCAGGGTGATTTGCTAAAATAGATACAGAAATAATGAATACATCCTGTGGTTTACTTACTCAATAATTTTAAAGTAACAGAATTGTGGAGGGCCACACTTTTGATCTCCTTAACATGGATCCTCAGAGTAGATATAACATCTGGCCAGATCCCATCCGATACTTGGACCTGTAAGTCATAGGTTCCCTGGTGAGCCTTTTCTACCATTATCAGAGATCCATTGTTTTGGTTCAACCTAAAATGCCTAAAATGGAAATAATATACTAGTACAAAAGGAAGGATTATAAGAATTCAGAACATATACTGATAACAACGCCATAGGCCAGATTTACTAACTGGTGGAGCTTATGTGATATGATTTCACATTTCAAAGAGGACTCCAACAAATTATTCTTTAGTACATATAGGCCCCTATTTAATTACAAGCCTGTAATTACCTTCACACTGCCCGTGTGTCTGTAGGTTAGACATGTGCTACAAGTTTTGAAAGAGCCAATGGTAAATGAGACTGTCATCATGACGTCAGTAAAACATGGAGTTCGGACTACAAATAAATACTGTTTAGAAGTCAATTTGCGATCAGACTTAAAATCCAGAAATGTTGA
Source organism: Discoglossus pictus (assembly GCA_027410445.1). Classification (NCBI taxonomy): domain Eukaryota; kingdom Metazoa; phylum Chordata; class Amphibia; order Anura; family Alytidae; genus Discoglossus; species Discoglossus pictus. Next base: position 27,171,180 of record CM050176.1, on the reverse strand, counting down.
AATCCATAATAATTAATCAATCATCTGTTCTAGTCCATGTGGGTGGCCTGATATATATTCCTTATGGAAATGGTCCAAGATCATGGTTGGTCTTGAGGTCTCCTGGGCACAGAGTTTCTGGAGTTCTCTGAAGTTTGGGGCTCCATTTGTGGGGATGAGCAGTAACCTCTGTGGTTTCACTGTTTTGTTCAATAAAAGCTGTAGCTTGTTTGAAACCCATATTGGTGCGTACCTAGTCACTCATGCTTAGGTCAATGTAACCTCATATCATGCTGACAATTCTCATGTAGTGTTATACCATACTGAGTGTCTACACCCAACTTCAGATCATACGGGCTATTCCCATGAGTTTCCACACCTACATTTGGATCATACTGGGAATTCCCATGTAGGTTCACACAATTCTTAACATAATGCCTTAACAATTCTTAATATTCAGCTTCACAAAATGCTGAGTAAATAATTGTTTTACATTTTTTTAAACTTATTCAGTAATAAAATATATTTTGATGAATTATAGAAGATTTTTTTTTTACTATGTGTTTTATTGTTCTATCATTACACAGTGGTGGACAAAAAATTCTAAAACATAGGAGCCCTGAGGATTTTCTAGGAATTAGATAAGCTGTTTTTTAGGAGCCTGGAAGGAAGCGCTGAATAGAGATAAATTATTCTTTAGAAAAATATGTTGGAGCCAGCAGCGCAAATTTTACAAACGGAGGATTCCCAGGAAGTTTCCACCATTGATTATACATTATCAGAATTTCTTTTTCGAGATATGCCTATCTTACAATTAACTGTGTTATCTATTTATCTTTATTGATGAATAAGGAGTTCTGTTTTGCACTTATAGTTTTTATATAGAATTGTTGGTATAAAGACAATGGCGATTAGACATTAATAATCCATTGATTTTTGGTGACATTAACGTATGACTTTGCATATTTTTGGGATACAAGATACATGCCTTATTTATAGGCCCTCTTGTATATTACGTTTGTTATAAATTAAGCACCCACTATCATTTTTTTTATGAGGGATTAAATATCTTACCTACTTAAGGCGTTAACAACCATTCCTTATAATAATATGGCAACGATTTAATAAATAATACTATTTGAGACAAAAAAATGTCAGATTTTACCAATGAAAAATAGTTTTAAAATAGCGTTAAATTATCATATTCTCATCTTATGGTGTTAAATATTAACTAGTAAAACTTACAAAAAATGTTTGCACTTAAACTATTCCTTAATAAAAATCTACAATTGTAGAATATTGATGATCTTACGCTGGCATCTTTGAAATAGAGGTAAATGTTTTATTGTCAAAATCATCTTCATCAGGTGCAAAGACTTTTCCAATTTCCACTGTGGACCGGACTCCTGTTAAAAAAAAATAAACAAACATTTATCAAATAATTTTCAGATATTACCTCACAGCAGCCTACCCACTGAGTACTGAACTAGGGATAATATTAGGCATCAGTTATATATTTTTCACAAATATTTGTTTGCTCCGTGTAATATTTTGCTATAACAATTTCTGAACTACTAGTATGGTCCTGATTTAATTGACTTGATCTATATCTGTAAACATGGACTTCTGAACTAGCATCAATGACTAACCAAATTAAACTTATTTTCTCTAGTAAAAGGAATCTAAGAGGGAATATGATTACCTCATATAAATATATCCAGGGCTTTGGTAATTGAACTTTTTGTGCCAATAGGTTTTCAACTGAAAAGAGGACACCCCTTGAGGTTAGAGGTAAAAATATTTCACTGTAAAGAAAGAAAAGGGTTCTTCAAGGTAAGGGTGGTTAATCTGTGTATAACTAGAGAATGTGTATTGATCCAGAGAGAAATCCAATTGCCAGTATCTGGGGTCAGGAAGCAATTTTTTATTTTCCTCTTTGGAAACAATTGGCAATTTATCTGCATTTTACAAAGATCAGAGGAGATCTAAAAAGTTGAACTTGATGGACTAATAGTCTTTTTTCAACCTCAATTACTATGTAACTATGTAACAAAATGGAAGACTGTTTCATTACAGAGTGTTAATGAGGCATTTATTCTGAGGCATGTTTGAAGATAAATAGAGAAAAGGAACTTGAGACTTCTGAGAACTGATAACAATGTCTAACAAGATTCTCAGGCAGAATCTAACAGCTGCATCTATAAAGGGAATTGACCTTGACAGAAGAGCTAGCAGTCTGGAAGAAGTGGATTTTTCTTGGCATTCAAAAATAGCTAGTACAAAAGACAAGCTCATCTGGATGAACAGTGGTTGAGGATATTCCTTGTCTAGGGCTCAGTTTTGTTTAGAATAAAAAACAGAATTAAGGAGTTACTCTAGTAACCATCCATAAAAATTCCAATACATTTTCTAACTAATTTAGGGCTTAATTACACAGCTGATATAGGAAATATCTTCCACATCGGGAGCTATTTATCTATTACATTCCTCTCACAGCAAACCCTTAGGCGTAAAACTTCTCAAGTGATTGCTATGTGTGGGCTGTCCCTGCTCCTTCAGGAAATGTTAACTACAGTGCTATTACAAGGCTCCCATTTACAGAAAATTCTACGTGCTCTTGTAAGTCTCTGAGGGTGCTCGCAGTGAGCCAAATCCTTACGTGTTTTGAGAACACAAAAGACAATTAAGGAGCGAAGAGTGTCCCAGTAGGAGAAAAAATAGTCTAAAGAAGCAATTTCATGATTCTATTAAAAGAAAAATGAATCCGACACATCTTAAAGTACAAAAAGACAGTTCTCATAAACAATAATCATGTTTTAGCATTCAATACGTATCCCTTCCCATTTAATACATGTAATAAATATTTAATAACCATGTAACAGAATTATTTAAATTCAAATTTAAGGCAAGCCATTTAATATCAAAGTGATCAAAGTCTATGCTCCAACCACGGATGCTGAAGAGGCGGAAGTTGTCCAGTTCTACAAAGACATTCAACAAGTCATAGATATAACACCAAGAAAAGATGTAACTATCACCACAGGAGATTGGAAAGCTAAAGTAGGGAACCAAAAGGCACCTGGAATAGCTGGCAAATTTGGCCTTGGAGGACAAAATGAAGCAGGTCAGAGATTAGTAGAATGTTGTCAAGATAATTCTCTGGTTGTAGCAAACACTCTCTTCCAACAGCCTCCAAGACAGCTCGACGCATGGACATCATAAGATGGATAATATAGAAATCAGATTGACTATATACTTTGCGGCCAAAGATGGAGGAGCTCTATACAGTCAGCAAAAACAAGACCTGGAGCTGACTGCGGCTCAGACCATGAGTGTCTTATTGCAAAGTTGAAAATTAAACTGAAGAAAAGAGGGAAAACCATCAGACCAAGCAGATAAGAAATAAATAATATCCCCAGTGAATATGCAGTGGAAGTAAAGAATAGATTTAAGTGACTAGACATGGAAGATAGAATGCCTAAAGAACTTTGGACCGAAGTTTGAACATTATCCAGGAAACTGTAACAAAGAATATCCCTAAAAGAAAGAAAACTAAGAAGGCAAACTGGCTGTCTGATGAGGCTTTGAAAGAAGCCCAGGAAAGAAGGAAAGCGAAAAGTAGTTGAGATAAGAAAAGATTTGTCCAACGGATTACAGAATTCCAGAGGATAGCAAGAAGAGTCAAGGAGACTTTTTAAAATGAAAGATGTAAAGAGATTGAAGAAGATAACCAAATGGGTAAATCAAGAGGTTTCATCAAGAAAATTGGGAACCTAAAAGGTACCTTTCATGCCAAAGTGGGAGTGATAAAAGACAAAAATGGTAGGGACTTAACAGAAGAAGATCAGATAAAGAAGAGGTGGCAGGAATGCAGTGAAGATCTATACAGGAAGGATCTTAACAGCAGTGATGATCTCAATAATTTGTCCAATGAGCTGGAGACAGACATCTTGGTAAGCGAAGTGAGATGGGCCCTAGGATGTCTTGTTTATAATAAGACTACAAAAGGTGATGGAATCCCAATTGAACTATTCAAAATTCTCCAGGAAGATGCTGTGAAAGTGTTTTCTTGCCTTATGCCAACACATTTGGAAAACGCAACAATGGCCAATAGACTGGAAAAGGTCTACATCCCAATCCCAAAAAAAGGCAGTGCCAAAGAAATGCCAGCAAGGTAATGTTTAAGATTCTTCAAGCTCGAATCAAACAATATATGGACCAGGAAATACCAAGTGTGCAAGCAGGGTTCCTCAGAGGAAGGGGCACAAGAGATCAAATTGCCAATATCCGCTGGATAATAGAGAAAGCAAGAGAGTTCCAAAAAAACATATACTTCTGCTTCATAGACTATTTTAAAGCCTTTGACTGTATGGATCACAACAAGATGTGTCCTTAACGAGGTGGGAGTACCAGATCATCTCAACCTCCTAAAGAATCTCTATGACGACCAAGAAGCCACTGTCAGAACTAAACATGGGACAACAGAATGGTAAAAGATTGGAAAAGGAGTGCGACAAGGTTGTATATTGTCACCCTATTTATTCAACTTATATGCAGAGGACATCATGTGAAAGCCTGGACTGGATGAATCCAAAGCTGGAATCGATATTGCTGGAAGGAATATCAACAACCTCAGATACGCCGATGATACTACTCTGATGGCTGAAAGGGAGGGGGAACTATAGGACTTATTAATGAGGGTAAAACAAGAGAGTGCCAAAGTTGGCCTGCTGCTTAACGTTAAAAAGACGAAGATCATGGCAAACGGCAGTCTTATTTCCTGGCAAATAGATGGGGAAGAAGTGGAAGCAGTGACCGATTTTATTTTCCTTTCAAGATCTCTGCAGATGGTGACTGTAGTCATGAAATTGAAAGACATTTGCTTCTGGGGATGAAAGCTATGGCAAGCTTGCACAAGCTAGTAAAAAGTAAAGCTATTAAACTATCAACAAAGATCTACAAAGTTCAAACTATGGTATTCCAAGTAGTGACATATGGATGTGAGAGCTGGACCATAAAGACGTCTGAGCACCGTAGAATTGACTCCTTTGAATTGTGGTGTTTGAGAAAACTGCTTAGAGTCCCTTGGTCTGCGAGAAGATCCAATAAATCAATATTTCAGGAAATCAAGACAAACTTTACACTTTAGGGTAAAGCAGAAGCTCAAATATTTTGGCCATATCATGAGACGGCAGGATTCCCTAGAAAAGACTCTGATGCTGGGAAAGAATAAAGCACACGAAGAAGGGGACGACAGAGGCGGAGATGGATAGATGAGGTCACTGAAGCAATGAACATGAACTTGATGGAGCTCAGAGGAGCAGTGACTGAGAGATGCACCTGGTGCTGTGGTCCATGGAGTCACTGAGCGTTGGATGTGACTGAACGTCTAAACAACAACAACAACAATAAGTGTGAATTTAATATATACATTTGAAGTGTGTATACTGCAATGTCCATCTGAAATAGTAGGACACCTCAATGTGTTGTGAACTTTAAATAGGAAACATGTACCTATCTTGCAATTTTTACTGATGTTCTTTCAGTTTATCGGGATAGCTACAGGGGTTTATTGACTCTCGATTTCAGACTCACAGCTACTTGCGACTACCCCTAAACAGCCTTGCAAGTACTTGTAAGCTCTTTCCCTAACATACAAGATCCCATGGCTATGTATAAGTAAGTTCTTACACAAAACATTCTGCGGGATCCATGTAATTGTAACATATTTCCTCTCCTAAGAACTCCCTTAGCTACATATAAGTCATATCAATCATTATGTCATCAAGCTCATATGTTATTAATTACACATTTTAATAACACATTAAATGTATTTTTTCAGTCTTAATTCCTGCTGAAAAAGCAATTGCTGTTTTAATTTTTAGATTATTTGTATCAGTAATACTCTGAATGACATACACCCTTAATACTCATGTATAAGCGTGTTATAGAGGGACGTAGGAACCAGTGTGGGTAGGGAGACAAGTTACTGTATATAGACATTATTTCCACCCCCCAATCATTTTTTTCTGCTTCAACACATTTGGTAAGCCAAGCAGGAGATTTAATTTAATTCACTTTATTCCTTTATAATTAGCTAATGCAAATCAACTGTAAACTGACAATGAATACAATTTCATTATCTAATATTAATTCCTATCAATGTTCATTTCAGGGACGAATACCTCTTGGCAATCCATGTCGAAATCTATCCAAGTTTGCATATATATTCATAGTGATATAATACACAATGGTTTATATATTTTACATGTCATTAACCTACTTAAAAATGGAATTAATATTAGCTGAATAAGAGGACATTACCCTCAAAATGAATTATTCTTGTGTTGATTTAGCGCTGTTCACTTTTATTGTTTTGTTTTATTTTTAAGAACACGTTTTTTAATCATTTACTTTCTGTGACTGAGCATATATTTCCTTTAACCTCTTCACTGCCAGGATTAAGGACATTTTCCAGACACATTTGCCACATATTGCTATGCATCTGTTTAGACACAATTACTGGCTGCTTTGCATAATAATATGGAAAACTATAAAAAAAAAAAAAAATAATTAAGTAGACGTTCAGCTCCTTTTGGTGTAATAACAACAGCCTGAGTAATACTCCTGAGTACATTAATAGTAATAAGACTGGGTACCATTATGTTTACTTGCAATCAAGACAGGTCATTGAATAAAAAGGATAAGAAGGCATTTCTATACGTATTGCCTAAATGTTTTTCTATCCCTGTATCTGTGTCCTTTTATCCCTCCTCCTCAGTCTTTCCTGTCACTGCCCCATCACGCTGGTCGGCAGCTCCACTCCCTTGATCTCCTTCCTTTCCCCTTATCTCCCATGTTTCCTCTTCCCTGCCCCTCTCTCACCAATATATTTTCCTTGAACTTGCTGCCTTCAGTGGCTATCTCTCTCTTTCCAATTCACCTCTCTCTACCCCCCCCCCCCCCTTTCCCTTATCTTTCTTGGTATTCCATTACCTTATCTTCCCTTCTCTCTCTTTTCATCTCTCTCCTACCCCGTCCAATGTCTCTACCCTGTCCCTCTGTCTCTTTCTCTCAAACCTCCCTCACTTCCTTCCCTCTCTCCCACCCACCTCTGTACCTCCCTCTCTGACTCTCTCCCCCCTATTCGTTCTTCTCTTCACAGATCCCTCCCCATCTTTCTCTCATCCCAATCTCTCATTATTCTTTACCCCTTTCTCCCTCTTTCTCAATTTCTTTCCCCAATCCTTCTTACCTCTCTCAACCCTTCCTCATTTCTCTCTACCCTTTTTTTCTCCACCTTCTCTCACTCATCCATCTACCTTATCGCTTTCTCCATCCCCTTCTTCTCTCCCCCCTTTTTCTTGGTTCCATTTGCTCTACCCCCTCTCTCGCTCTCTCCATCTCTCTCTACCTCTCTCTTTCCATATTTCCCCTCCCTTTCTTCCCTCAATCTCTCTCTTGTCCTCTTCCGCATCTCTCCCCATTGCCTCCCCTTCTCTCTTCCATTCCCTCTCCCTCTCTATTTTTCCACCTTCATGAAGGTCGAAACGTATGTCTGGGGTTTGCTGTTTCTCCTGTTCAGTGTAGAATTGCCTAGTATTTCGGGGCTTGGTCACTCTAGTGAGTGAGACCAGACTGATAGACTACAGGATATTTCTCCCTGTGAAGGGCACAAGTGGCTAAAAGAAGCTGCTCTCTGAGTGGGTTATCATGGCCATAGAACTAACCTATTAAGGTTAGTTTGTTCTCTGATTGAGCACCTCTAACTTTGTTTTTTGTTTATGCAAATGACCCTTAGGGATTAGTCTTCCTAAGGGTGATGGGAGAATCCAGAGATGGACCCCTTGCTCACTGTGCCTTGGGAAGTTCAGCTACACCTCACTGATGAGGCCCAACGAAGGCCGAAACGTACGTCTGGGGTTTGCTATTTCTCCTGTTTAGCGTAGAATTGCCTGTTATTTCTGTGCTGGGTCACTTTATTGAGTGGTACCAGACTGCTATACTGCAGGATATTTCTCCCTATGATGGGCACAAGTGGCTAAAAGAGGCTGCTCTCAGAGTGGGTCATCACGTCCATAGAACTAACCTATTAAGGTTAGTTTGTTCTCTGATTGAGCACCTCTAACTTTTTTATTCTCTTAAACATACATATTTTTTCATCATAAAGTGGTTATTTAAACTCGTTTTCAAACATGACATCATAACAGCAATGTAAAAATACCACTATACTATACTATACCTCTATCCATTAGTAAGTATTTGTAATGGTCCTTAAATCCCTTTAAAACTGAGATTGTACTAACATGTTTAAAAAAAACGTGTTCTCTCTAAATGGGCTATTTTTCTAAACTAATCATTTTAATCTATGCCCTTTTCATTTCTCTATAATCATCTAAAATGTACCAAAATAATGCACGCCATTAGAGCAGGTTAAAGCCATTAAGATAAGTATATAGGCCTGTCACAACACATAAGCCCAAGCCATTTGCAAATTGGTTATGCCATTAGCAACACATCTAACCTTTCTCATATATAATAAAATACAAACATTTTATATTAATTTGCATGGTTTCTTTTTGGCTGCAGGATCTGTATTATTTTATTAAGTGGCAAAAACTGCTGTGTCCCATAAGAAAGTTCTTACTAAACCGATAGATTTGTTCTTAGTTCACGTATATCTAAAACAAGCAGTGAAAAACACTTTTTTGCATTTGCCTAGATATTTATAGTTATTTTTCAAATGTTCTAAAAGTGTTAAAAGGCTTACAAGCTGTGAAAAAGATATGTTGCAAACAGTAATGACTAAAAGGGATGGTTTTTCCCACCTAATATGGTAAAGTATTTTTCTACAATCTTTAGGCTGAAGCTACTTCTATGTTCTTTTCTTTTTTTACCAAAAGTCGCAGTGGAATAGATTCAATAAATCAACACAAGGGCCAGGGTTTCCATCAGAAATCTTGTGGGCTAGTACAAATGTAATACCAAGTCCACCAAGCCCACACACACCCATTTTCCCAATCTCGCCAGCTTTTACATTAACTGCACATAGAATGTAATATTTTAATTAGTTTGCCTTCTTAAATGAATATTAAAACATATATATAGGGATGGCTATGGTTATACCTTCAATGGGAGAATCCCAGTAGATACCCGGGCATGTGGGTATTGATGGGGATTACAGGATACCAGCACATAGGAGGCAGCGGGTTATAGATGGCGGGGTCATAAACCTCCGGCATTAGTTTTTATTATTATTTAACCCTTGCCCTGGGAAGGGGTATAAATAAATATATATATATATATATATATATATATATATATATATATATATATATATATAGGATATGGGACAATTTTAGCGCTAATGCGGTTTTCATGTTAGTGGATATCATTCTGTAGCATGGCTATGGAGACTGCTGAGATTCAGACTTGGATTCTCCAGCAAGTAAGCTGTGAGCACACATTAGAGCTAGAGAGATACAAGCAAACCCCCTGGGTGTGAGTCAGAACATTTTAATGAGTTCTTTTTTGAGGGAGCCATAGAATAACTGTACACATTTGCTTTTCAAATCTCTTCCGTAGTTACAAGTCAGCCTTATGGGAGTTCCTTTTGAGGCCATGGAATGGAGGCCTTTGTTGACTCTTAATATTTTTCTAATGGACATTGTTAGTGTTATGCCCAGGGGCCACTGTGGGTGTCTTGGTTTGATCCAAGCAACCAGTGACCTAGGAGGGCATGGGGTGTGTGGCACAAGGAGTCCTTTCAGGTCAAACATTGAATCTCCAAAGGATATATGGACTGTACAAATGGATATATGGACTCTTATTTCCCTGTGAGAGGGTGGTCTTAATTGTATGGGTTGGGGCTCGTTTCCCCCCCCGGGTAATGGATGTATGGGTTGGGGTTCAGTTCCCCCTGAAAAATACAATAAAGACTATGGCCGAAATCCTCAGGGAAAGGGTCAGAGTTCTGGGCTACTGGGGTACAGGAATCAGAAAATCTAGGGGTCTAAGAGACAGCTGTGAAGAGCCAGGAAATTTAGAAAAGAGGTGGAAAAGGAGTTTTAATCAGCCATTATTGTTCCCTGGTGACATCTAGTCATTACCACTTTAAGAGCTGATCACATAGGCGTGTCATCCCAGACCACAGGTGTTCTTTCATCTCAGTGGGGGTATCAGAGTCACAAAGGCCACTAGACACACTGAGCCACATTCAATTGCAAGGCCGTATCTCGCAGTATGCAGGCCGTATGTCTGCGGGCCTGCTGCAGGCTTGAACTCTGCTACAATTACAGTGCTATTCAATTGCTACAAATATGTCTTTAACCCCTTTGCAGGTCCCATCTGGTGCCCATAGAATTTTCTTCTACATTGGATGTATACGGGTGTGAAAACATTTGCCGGTTGTGGAATTGTAGCAATTGAATAGCGATTTTTCGATTTTAACGATCGTAACTCTTGCAGACGTGAAAAACCCAAGACTTCGATGGGATGTAAGTTACGGATGTAACAACCACAGGGATTTTCAACCCGTAGACCGTTGATGCTTGCAAAAAGACGCCAATTGAATAGCAAATTAGCTTATGGGCTCCAGTAACTTACAATTGCTGAATGAGGCTCACTGTCTCCTTCCTTAATTAGCCAGCTAGCCCTGACAAACTGATCAAAGGAGTAATTGTTATTACTGCCACAGGCTCCAAGGTACCTAGGGGGTAACTAAGAGGTTAGCTGTCAGGTCTTAATTGACAAGTGGGCCATGTGGCTAGGAGAAGAGGGCTTGAGGATTGGCTAAAGCAAAGGTTGCTAAGGAGTGTGACTTGATTGAGCGTGACTGATGGAGATAAAATGCTGGATTTGTGACTAATAAACAGTTCTCAGTGTGATCATATGTAATCACATGTGTGCTCATTCTTGAGGGAAGGGATAATTCTGATAATTGGGATTAATACTACTACATCTGCTTAAAGAAGAGTTACAGACGGTAACTCTGCTACTCTGGATTGTGGTTCCTGTACTCCTGTGATCATTCTGAGGGTCCAATACCATTTTGGTTCCATCTCTGCTATCAGGGATAACAACAAGAACCATCACATACCGCTGGGTGGGTCAGTACCAGGTTCTGGATGAGCCCAATTGAAGTAGTGGACTTGACAGCTAGGGTTTAATTACAACTGGTATGTTCCTTGGGGAAGGAAATCATTTTACATATTAGGAGAACAGGAAGTCACTTTGTGTGTTCTACATCCTCAGATGTATGTCAAGAGGATTGGGGGAAAAGCTTTTCTTTTTAAAACTGTTGCTAAATTAACGTATGAACTTTTAAGGTTTTTGATCTCCTGACCTGCACCAGGCATTGGCCCTAACCACAATCAGATAAGCAGCTTTTGGAAAGAACTATTACTTTTCAATGATTAGCTCTATATTAGATTTAGATTTTTTTCCCACCTGCTAGAAAGTAAGGAAAGTGCAATTGAACATTTTTTTTTTTTCAGACTATAATTCTATAACATTGTATTAAATGTATTTCCTTTTAAAATCATTTTGAACTGGATGAAAAGCTAAGTGGTGTATAAAGAATGATTTGATAGTTGCTGGAATGGACATGTTGCTTATTGAGGAACACAGTTGAACCCGATGTACTGGTACACTGTTCTTTATAAACATGATTATAGCACTGCAAATATGACAAATATATACTGGTGCACAGTATATATGTTGACTTCAGTGTCCATTTAATATCTACAATTCAACTTGCTTCCGATAAAATCAACAATCACTTATAAACCCTCTGCATCAAGGCTATTTCCTCATTAGCTCCTCCTTATATCACCCCAGTTCATCTTTCTCATCCTACTTAGGTGAAACTGCACTCTGAGTGGGTTCTGGCATAGTGAGCTAATCCATGGCTAATTTCTAAAGTATGTCTGAGAGCAGGACACAGGGCTGGATTAACCATTAGGCAAAATAAGCATGTGATTACGGCATCAAGGGAAGGGGGCACCAAAGACATTTTACATTGCCAGATTTACCATGGACCATATGGTCCAAATCTACAAATAGTGCAACTGAACCAGGTTCCACAAAAATGGCCCCCACAATAAATGAAAAAAAAATACATATATATATATATATATATATATATATATATATATATATATATATATATATATATATATATATATACACACAGTAATAAGCATAATAATGAAATAGTAATAATAGAGGTTAATGATATACTTTGTAACATTTATTATTGCTTATATTTTGAATTACATATACACTGGACCCTTGGTAGTCGTAGTTAATTGGTTCCAGAAGTCCCGACAAGTGGCGTAAATAACAAGAACCAAACTCCCATGAGTACCAAGGAAGCGTTGAGTATTTTTTGCTCATCAAGACGCATCAAATACCAAAATAGTTTTGAGGTGGTCGAGAGCCGAGGGTCCACTGTATATAGAGGCACCAAAATCTTTTTAAGTGCTTAGGGCCTCTAAAGATCTTAATCCAACAGACAGTCCTAAATCAATACCCATGTTAAGTGAGCTAGAGGCAAACATGTGATTCATTTTGAAGCTCATTTGCATGTCACAACCCAGAAACCTTAGCTGCAGTGGAAACACTGTTCACTGGGAGGTTATGTTGGAAAAACAGATTTCCTGGCTAACCTGAGACATATGTGTTCTCAGAATGATCTTTTCTTTCCATTCAATATGGACAGTGGAGGATATTTAAAGGACCTTTCTTCCCATCATAAATTATTTAGTAACTGGTCAGGAATTCTTCCTCCTTATTGCACACCGTTGTATGGCTTTTTTTGGTTAAAACCGCTCTTACTAGTAGACCCAAACCTCACAGCTTTCAAGGCTTTCAAGTTTAAAAATCAAATCTTTAAAGTTGCGTTTCAATAGCTCTCTTAGCAAATATATTGGTAGCACTTATTGCTTCCACAAGCACTTACCTCATACCATAACATGTCTGTATGTGTCTTTCCTCCATATAATTACACTGTAAAGTTTTTGGAACTGGGACTATGTAATCCATTGGTTGTCTGTATGTTAAATGTTTATAAAGCATATTTGTTGTGCCATATAAATAAAAATACATATATAGGTATCACTAAATATATTACGATACATAGATGACTTTTCAATAGAAGTGTATCAGATGCCTCCTACTTACACTTACCTCCATGGGTATAAATATATATCTCTTTGTGGCCACCTTTATGAGGGTTATCATTTTCATCACCAATAGTTATTGTTAGTGTATTTGTAGCAGTCATAGGTGGGGTTCCACTGTCAGTAATAATTATTGATAGATAGTATTGTTTCTGCTCTTCTCTATCAAAGGATCTCAGAGTTTGAATAGTGGCAGTATTATCTCCATTATCAATCACTAGAAAATCTGATGAATTCTGATGATCAGTGAGTAGAGAGAACTTGAACGGTGGTCCATTCTCTGCATTATCAGCATCCACGGCATACAGCAAGTCTGAACTCTCATTCATATGAACAATTTGAGGCCAAGATGTATTTTCCAAAACTACAGGCATGTACATCCCTTCAAATGATGGAGCATTGTCGTTAACATCCATTAAATCGAGAAGAATGGTGGCACTTCCGGTTTGGGCTGGTATTCCTTGATCAGATGCCAGAAGAATAAGGTTATATTGAGGAATGTTTTCCCGATCTAGAGATTTTGCCACCATTACAAATCCAGCTTGGTCAACAAAAAAATCACCAAGAACATCAGAATCTGGTCTAATACTATATACAATGTGTCCATTTTTTCCAGAGTCCGCATCAGAAGCTCTAATTTGAGTAATTATCGTGCCCACAGTAATATTTTCAAACAAAGGTCCAACTTGTGAAAATGGTGAAACAAAGACTGGTGCATGGTCATTGACATCCTGAAGTTCTATCAAACAATATGAAGTACTTGAGAAGTCTAAGTCTTCAACTTTGATCGTAAGATTAAACCAACGCTCCAGAGGGTTTTCATAGTCCAGTTTCTTTTTTAGCTTTATTTCAGCCTGCTTGTTTTTTCTGTTATTTACAATTGAGAACTTTTGATCTGAATCACCTTCAATGATGCTGAATGATAATAAGGCGTTCTCACCGATATCTTCATCTCTTGCAGACACCTGAATAACTTTGGAGTTGATTTCATCAGTCTCTAAGATCACAGCCTTCCATGTCTGTTGTGTGAATGTAGGGACATGGTCATTGATGTCCAAAACTCTAATGGTTGCAGTACCAGTTGTGACCAATCCTCCTCCATCTTTTGCTTCAACTAGAAGGAAATAAATATCATTCTCTTCTCTGTCTAGGTTACCCATAGCTGTATAAATTGTGCCAGTGTTGGCATTGATGTTGAACAAATCCAGTTGGTTATTAACAAAAGAATAAGTCACATTTGCATTTAACCCTACATTTTTATCATCTCGATCTACTGCTACCATGTCCATAATGGATGTGTTTGCTGGTGTATGCTCCAGCACATTCACACTACAGTTGTTAAGTACACAACTGAATTGGGGAGCATTATCATTCATATCATCTATATTAATTATTACATCAGCAAATCCAGTTAGACCTTCTCCATTTTCGTCAGTGGCCAGTACAACAAATCTCCAAAGAGCATGTTCTTCTCTGTCAAGGGACTTCTGTGCAAAGACCATCCCTGTCTTATCATCAATTGTAAACATGTCATTGGCACCATTTCCATGAAGGGAATATTTCACACTTCCATGTGTATCAGAATCAGGATCCACAGCTGAAACCTTCAAGAAGTAGATAGAATAAATAACAACATAAAATGCATAAAATATACAGGTGTGTGTATTATTATGAGCAGTCATAAGTGTGACCTTTCTCACGATCGATGTGACACATTTATTGGGAGAAAAACAATAATATACATAATATAGAGCTAATAATTAAAATGTAACAGTTCTTTCCACAACCTACACACCTGATTATATTTAGTGCCGCCGTCTAGTGCAACTCACTATGTATTCTGACAGACCAGAGGGGGTAAAAAAAAACTAAAACTAGCAGCTTTAAAGGTTCTTAACTGCCTAATCATCCCTCAATAAGATAATGTTCCAACCTACTTTTTGGTGGATCACAAAGACTGACACCTTAAATAGCAACATTCTATCTTGTTTTACTGCAGTAAACATGGGCGTAGGAGCCCCCAAAAATATGGGGGTATAATTCAACTCTACTCCCAGGAACAGGAAGCAGGGGTGGATTTCTTTGTTTAAATTCTCAATGTCCCTAGCCCCCCCAGTATAATTAAAAAATATATATTTCTATATGCCAATTTATTATATATATATATATATATATATATATATATATATATATATATATATATATATAATAAAAAAATTGTGGGTCAAAGCTTTCATGGGAAAGACATACTGCTCCATAGTGCTGGCTGCCTCTAGTGGAAAAATCTGGTAATGCATGTTTAAGTTTAAATTAAATTTAACTTTTTTTAATACCATTCTGTTGATAAAGTACTTATAGTTTAAAAATACACCATCAGTCCTTTTAACTTCGGGCTACGTGGTACGCCGTAGCTCGTAATGTAGAAAGTAAGACTTAAGGCTATTAAATTAGCCCTGTGAAGCAGACCGTTGCCGATCTGCGGGTATGGTGCGAAAAAAGACTATGGAATGAGAAATGTTGAACTTTGGGGCCGTAAATCCTTTGAACTGTCAAGCCCGTACCCGCTACAATTCCAATAATGTAATTAAATTGCAACAAAGTCACTCGTGGGCAAACACCCGTAACACGCAAACGTAGTCCAAAGCCCAACGCGTGCTGGAGAGGACCTACAAGGGCGGTAAAGTCCAATCCGTAGCACTGTAAATGCACATATACATACAGTACTGTACTGTACTGTATTAATAGGGAAAGTGATGTTAGGGCTTAGAATTTATAGCACAACATTCTCAAGCTCGCAAATTGGCCCCGAAAAATATTTTATTTCATGTTTATTTTCCGTGTTATGTCGATCCCGGCAATCAATGTGTTAATACATATGATGGAACTCGCATGTGATAGAAAATCATATTTACGGCTTTATTAATATTGCATTACATCTGGAATATGGGTCCGATCAAAACTCGTAATTGAACCCCGTAAGACTTTGAAATCCAACCTCCTCTGTGACATAATTATGACAATCTCTGTTTCCATTGGCTCCATCTAAACCCGTAACTACGGGTTTGCTTAATTGATCCCCTACAATGCCGCAAATCCGACGGCCGACAAATTGTTTACGGATTTGTGTCTCAAGCTCTTAACTCGCAGCCCGTTCCAATTTAATAGCACAGTAACTCGGCCAAATTTCAAGCCCGCAGCCGACGCGAGCTTCACGTTGGAGTTACTGGCTTTGAATTTAATAGGGCTGCATGTTTTCCACCTATGTTGTATCACATTAAATGACCCTTTAATGATACATGCCTAAATAAACATCTAGCTCCTATTGTTAGGGCATTAAGATATTATCACTCTGGTTTCAATCAATCTGTATAATATCTCATATAAATTCCCACCTGAAGTACAAAGATCGGTAGCACAGTCTGTTCCTCCAGTATACTCCCCTGGTATTCATTCATAGAGAACACGGGGGCTTCGTCATTTTTATTAATCACACTGATAGTGACTGTAGCGTAATCTTCCCATTTACCATCTGATGCCAGTAAAGTCAGTTCATATACGTTCACTTCTTCATAATCCAGTGGTTTGAAAATAAAAATGGCTCCGGAATCCGGGTCTACATCCAACGCTCCTCCTACATTCCCGCCTGTGATCTGGTATCTAATTTTTCCATTCATGCCTGAAACAAAAAGTTTGTGTCTTGAGCCAAATTAATTGTAAATCCAGTGTAGTATTTACGAACTATTTAAAGGGATAGTATAGTTTGCTCGTTTCTGATGTACCTGATAACATTAGCAGCTGTATAAACAAATACACCTTTATTTCTGGGAAGGGGTGGGGTGTAAAATGTAGTCAGATCGAAATAACTAACAAAGCATTTTGTTCTCACTCTTGCTTCCTCTCCCACCCTTCCTCCAATTATAGATAAATAAATACACCCTCATAGTCCAGCTATCAAAAAAAATAATTAGAAGAAATAAAATATATATTTTATATCATCTATCAAAAATATGGATTACACAGCTGCTAATATGGTTACCTTGTTACCTACTTCTCAAACAAGTACCTTTTTCTTGAACTACAGCGGACGTTTACATTACTGACAGATTGCAAAGGGGATAATACATCAGGCTGTAATGTAGTAGTTCCAGGGATCAAATTCAGATGATAATTCTACATATTTATTTCTAAGTAAGTTGTATTCGGCTCATGGGATAAAAAAAAAAGCTGTATAGCATATCCCTGTAGTGCATTTACCGTCACTGTCAATCCTTCCTTTGTTAAAGGCATATCTAAGTTTCATGGGTTATCACATTTCTGCACTCCTTTGGTAAAAAGTATCCTTGATATATGCAGCACATTTCATAAAACATTGTATTTTTATTAATATCTAATAGCTACACGGGCCCCTGATCCTCTCACAAACAGCATTCAGCATTAGGGGATCAATTTTAACTGATTACTCACCTAGGGCCTCATTCTATTATCGGCCGTAAATCGGCCGTAAGGCTGCGATTCCTTGCGAGGGTTCAGTTAACTCGCGATTCTATTATACGGCCCCGCAAGGATCTCCTTTTACGGCCGGCCGCATATCTTGGAACCGGCCGTAATCTGTGAAATCTAAAAACTCAAAAATAAATTCAAGCCTGCACTGTACAGCTCTGTAAATGCTAGGGATCATATTGGGGGACATGAGGAATAAAAGGAACCCACTCTCAAGCTTGCACATCTGCCCAAACCCGAGTTCAAATTAACTGTTTATTTGCCGGCTGCGGCGTGGGCGTGTCTGAGGTGCTCCAAACACTCTGGACTTTTTACATGTATATTTTACGGATATTAAAAATGAAATATTTTACGGATTTGAGTACAGGATAATTATGTGCTATTTTTTCTAACACCTAAAATCCCTTTATAGTCTTCTCAAAGTGCAGGATGGCTTTATTTGAGCTATTTTATGTGCTTAATTGGTGCTAGCGAGACCTTTTTCCTGCAAGTAACTGCGGCTCGTTTTTAGCCTTGCAGAGAGGTTTCCCGGAGCAATTGAATTGCAAATCTCTTGCGGCCGTTTTAGATCAAAGGCTTTCCTCCGGCGCGATCGGCCGCAAGAGATAGCAAGGCACCGGCCGCAAGCCTGCCGGAGCCTACGGCCGTAAGGGAATAGAATAGCAGAATAGCTTGCGGCCGGTCCTTGCGGCCCCGCAGCGGCTGCGGCCGATAATAGAATGAGGCCCCTTGTGTGTCTTCCTCAAGCCAATAGAAGAGCACTGATGTCAGCCATGAAGTCATTGCTTCAAGCTGCAGTGTCTGCTCTCTGTCTATAATGCCCCCGCCCCTTACCACAGATTAGCACAGGCAAAGCTGTTGCCTCGCTACATATCACAGGCTGCTTTGCAGCACAGCCAGGAACCCCAGATATTGACACAAATGCTTCAGTTGCCTGAGGTTCCTCCTGATTGGTCAAAACAAATTAGCATGGGTTTCAAAGGGTTTCAAGGGGGTGTCTACTTTGATTTTGAACTGTCAAAAATTGCAAAACATTTTGCTAACTTCAAGGTATGTTTTTAGATGTTTATTTTGGTATTTTTTCATGCAAAAATATGTTTGCATACTCTACTTGTTCTATTAGATGTATTCATAATCCAGGAAACTTAGATATGCCTTTAAGCTTCAGAATAACACACTTCCCATCACTTCTCCACTGCAAAGCTAATACAGGATAAATCACACAAAGTGTCTGCATTGCTGCCATAAACTGATGAGGGGTCTGAGAAAGCTATGGCTATTGGACTCTGCAGATTGACTCTTCTATGGGATGTCTCAACATAGCTTGACTGACAGCTCACGAAGCAGCTCATTGGTTGACCAAACCTCCCCGCTCATAATGCAGCTGTGCATGCAGAGAGGTGACCTATCTTAGCTCATATTATCTGATTGTATCAGTCATAGCATCCCAGATGTGGCCCTGCTAGGGATCGCTGACATCACAGGGGTGGGATCTGGATTTTTTTACCCTATGCATCACCTGGCATATATTTATTTATTTATTTATTTATTTTGTTACGGTCTGGGTGTTTTTATTTCTATTCCAGATACAGTTACAAACCTAATTACTGTAGGTATTGTTTGCTATTGATTGTTGGACAATATAACCAAAGACATGTACATATATGATGGAGTCATTCTTTATGAGTTTATATCAGATAAACATGTTATACAATTATTTTAACTAGATTTCATGCACCAAAATGCAGGTAAAAAGCAGTATTTTATGTTAAAATGTTCAATGCATTTACTTACATATTACGTATATTAGGTGTAAATACATATTTCTATACTTGCTTTCCTTACTATGGGCCTCATTCAATTGCGATTTGGCCAATTGAATAGGGGCCTAAATAAGTACATAGCATATTTTTTTTTAAATAAGTTTTTAGTTAGTGAAAACCTTGCTTTTGGATAGATGCTTACCAACTAAAAACTTCTTTAAAAAAATATGCTCTGTGCTTATTTAGAGCCCTATTCAATTGGCCAAATTGCAATTGAATGAGGGCCTATATATATATATTTCATGCAATGTCTTTAAATGTCATTTTTTTCTTCATTTGCATGGATATCTAGTTGAGTTAAACCATAATTGTAAAGTAGTGTTTTGTATTTGTTTCTATAGCTTCTCTAATTTTGGAATTTATCTATGGTGGAGTTAAGCACCTTTTATAATACTATACAGTCTTTTGGAATTTATATATATATATATATATATATATATATATATATATATATATATATATATATATATATATATATATATATATATATATATATATATATATATAATACATATATACACATACATACATATTATATTATTTATATAAATATATATATATATTTATATTTTATATATATATATATATATATATATATATATATATATATATATATACAGTAAATAAATAGTATATAGCTTCTCTAATTTTGGAATTTATCTATGGTGGAGTTAAGCACCTTTTGAGTTTATAATACTATACAGTCTTTTGGAATTATATATATATATATATATATATATATATATATATATAAATATATATATACATATATACACATACATACATATTATATTATTTATATATATATATATATATATATATATATTTATTTATTTATATATATATATATATATATATATATATATATATATATATATATATATATATATATATATAGTAAATAAATAGTACATTTGTGATTACATTTGAATGTCTAAAACAAGTAAAAAAACTCGTCTCCTGCTCAAATTTCCCAGAAATACAGTAATTACACTGCATTCTGGGAACCTGGGCAGGACCATGAAAATGTGCCCACAAAGGCTTTGCTCTTGTAATCCATTACCATTCTAAACACAGCTTCCTTTAAGCACATGCCTGCTGTATTATACAACTCTGAGCAAAGCTCAGGATGGATTATACACAAGCTAGGAATCCTATCTACTTTTGAGGTTACTGCCTTTCATCAGCATGGGGCCGGTTCCTAGCTTGTGTAATAGATTTTGTGGGGAGGTTGTTTGTCATAATAATCATTTAATTTATGGTGGGCAAAAGAGCGATAGATATATTTTTTATGGGAGGACATCAAAAGCCATTGTCGTAATGGATTAAAAATGACCAAAGCTCAATCAAAACTTGATCAATTTAAAAAATGTAAATAGCATTTCCACATGATTTTCAACCCTCTATCTATTGGTAAGTATTAGTTTTGGTGAAATCAATAATCCTGCAAAGCTTTGTCTTCATCCTGGAAACATGTTACCTTCATCCTGGTCATTAGCGCTGACTGTAAGGATTACGGAGCCCACGTCCTGATTTTCATCCACATTAACATAGTAGTCGCTTTGAGTGAAGGACGGCTTGTTATCATTGACATCACTAATAAAAATACGCACATAGGCAGTGTCTGGAGAGACAAGAGGCAAGAGATTAAACTACAAGACTGAACCACTCCTGTCAACTACAATTCCTTAAACTGTCGGTTTGAGTCTTAAATGAAAACTAATATGCAGACAATACACCAACATCCCCTGGGGACTAAAACAATTTATAGAGGCACATTTCTCCTAATCTCTTGAAGATGAAATGAATGTCATCTGCAATTTCTTTTGATGGATAACACTGCTATAATTGATGTTTGTTGTCCCAATAATCCAGTTAAGTTAGGGTTAACTTGTCAGGATGCCCATTTAACCGCCTTAATAGGACACTGAAAATAAATGCATTTTTTATGTATATTCACAATATTTCAGCTATTTTTGTAGCCTGCAGCGATACTGGGAAAATCTTGAATATTTTATATGTATTTAATATATTTGCATTCTTATATAAAAATGCACATTCAGGTTGATAATAATTAATATGTGGATTTCTCCCATTTTGTAAACCATAAACCATTTAAAGTTAATACATTGTTGTTCAAACTCCAATATGGTCCCATTTTTTTAAATAACTAAACTTGATAATGACAAAAAAAATAATAAGCACAGCTTTTATTTTATTAATTTTTCATTATGCTACTTTCTCAGATTGCTGTGCTGTTGTCCTTGCAAACTAATGAGCTTCCATCAGCCCAGTTGAAGGCATTGGCAGCTTTAGTAGCCACATACTCATTGTGCACATGGAAGTTTGCTATATATCTCCCACCAGGAGAAAATTGGTGATTCCACATCAGCATAATTGTTGAAAAAATGAAAAATGATAAATATATTTTGGCTGTTACCAGTGTGTTTTTTCAAAAGTGTATATTTTTTTAAATATATGACTACAATGATCCTGTAAATAAGTAAGACCACTTTAGGTCGTTGCAGATAGGTCTTGTTTGGGTTTTCCTTATCCCAATTTTGTTGTTTCTTGAGTTGAAGTGTTTTGTTATCAACTTCTTTCTTTACATGAAAGTCAATTGCCGCTAAGTATGGTCAATTTGCACAGAATTGAAGAACATTTCATGTTAAGATGAAAGAGTAATTAGTACTAATATGACTCTACAGATCCCACATCAGCCCTCTCCATTTCTGGATACCAGCAGCCTTATTAAATTGCGATTCCGTAAATTTAAAAGGGCTCTATTTAAGCACACACCATATTTTATTTACAGAAGTGTTTAGTTAGTGAAGACCTTGCTTTTGGATAGAAGTTCACTAACTAAAAACTTCTGTAAAAAAAATATGCTGTGTGCTTAAATAGAGCCCTTTTAAATTTACAGAATCGCAATTTAATAAGGCTGCAGATCTCTAAAAATATATTAACAATTAACATATTAGCAAAACATACAAGTATCTTCCAGAAAAAGAGGAACAAAAGCACGAGCTCATGATTTGAACTTGGAGAGTAGAAGAATTGGGGGTAATGTGATACTTTCAAGAAAAGTGGTAGATAAGTGGATTAGTTTGGCAGTGGAAGTGGAAGGGTCAAGTAAGATAAGCACTTTAAGCTTTAGGCTATTCTGAGGTTCTTTTTAGTTACATTTGTTTTTATCTACTTTTAGCAAAGATTTGTTTTGTTAATTAATTATTCTTAGTACGTGGCCTTGTAATGTCATCTGTAATCTGGGCAAATATTCAAAATCATTATTGCGAGTTGCTCATTTTTGGGCAATTTCTGTGCTTTGCTCCACAGCCAATCACCAGCCCTAATGCTATCCGGTTTTGTTCTGCAGCCAATCACCAGCCCTAATGCTATCCGGCTTTGTTCCGCAGCCAATCACCAGCCCTAATGATATCCGACTTTGTTCCGCAGCCAATTACCAGCCCTAATGCTATCCGGCTTTGTTCCGCAGCCAATCACCAGCCCTAATGATATCCGGCTTTGTTCTGCAGCCAATCACCAGCACTAATGCTATCCGGCTTTGTTCCGCAGCCAATCACCAGCCCTAATGCTATCAGCTTTGTTCTGCAGCCAATCACCAGCCCTAATGCTACCCGGCTTTGTTCCACAGCCAATCACCAGCACCAATGCTATCCGGCGTTAGTATAAATATGTTTCTGTCTGTATGAAAAGTCTTCTAACCAGAGTTAGGCTGTCCATGTTTTCCTGGTCTAGCCGACTCTGATCCATCAGAAGACTTAATTTCCAGAAGGTATGAGCCCTTTGCTTCTCTGTCAAACACTGAGGCTGTGTAGATGGAACCAGTGTGGGCATCTACATGAAAGAGGGCATGGTCTCCACTACGATCCTCCAAAATAGAATAGGTGATCTGTAAAAAAACAAAACTCATCTTAATAAGAAAGTTTATTGAACTTTAATAATAAAAATGAATAACTGCATTAATAAATAAAACTGAGAACAAAATTGTAATTTAAGAATATAATATTGACTTTTATAAAAATAAAATTGCATTCAATATCATTCGCATTTCATGTGATTTTTGATTTAATGCTTAAAAAGAAAATGTATTAACGCACACTAAAAGTGTGATTTTAAAAATGCAAAAAAGAAATATTTTTGATATTTAATATTTTAATATCATATTTGAAAAATATACGGTAATATATTTTTCTGAATCACATTTACCAACTAATGACCTACAAAAGTAAAGTTAGCAATATTTTGTATGAACTTTAAAAAATGGGGAGTAATTAATAGCCTGTAGTCAGGAGGCGCAACTTGTCTGGTCGTCTGGTTGCCATGGAGCATGAACCATGTGCCATTACTCCTCCCTTTATCAACTACAGGGCATAGGCTCGGCCAATCAGTGAGTTTCAGGGCTGCTATTGGAGTGCTGCCTTAGATATAGACTGCTTCCACATCTCTGCAGCACCTGTGGGCCAAGCCTCGCCAAGGGACACTCCCTGACATTACAACAGGTTCATGGAACTGGGTGAAGCTACTATGGCACTGTCATATCAAGGCTCCCATCTTAGGGCTTTGATACACCAACTGTCGACAGTGACATAGAGTAAAGGTCTACAAGAAACACAACTACTCAACTCTGATCTTAAGTTGGGACAACTACAAGCAGAAATCAAGATAAATCATGAGACATTTTTCCACTTTAATGTGATTTAGGAATTAGCATAATTCAAGAGAAAACCCTAAAAACACCCTGGTTGTAAAAACGTGCAAGCCCTCTTATAATGCTGTTTTCAGGGTTAATCAGTCACATTCAAACCCATGTCCAAAGGTAATTATTATACCCCTTATTAAATCAGCTGGTCCTGTAGGATTTCCTTGAAACTTCCATGGACAGTGATGGTCTGCAAGGAGTTGACAACAAGATCTACAGCAATTTATTGGTGAAAGGTATTGATTAGCAGAGGAGTATAACATAATATCAAAGACATTGGATGTACCTTTGAAGATCATCATCATTAAGTGGAAATCATTTGGCAATACAAGGACATTTCCAAGTCTGGGAAGACCCTGAATTTTGTTGGTTGCAAGGTCACATTAAAGATGACAAATGTCTGGCATGATTTATCTGGAGATTTCTGGCTTTAAATCACAAAAACTTGCAATTTCAATAAGGGCGCGTAGATTTTTTATATCCACTTTAAAAAAGTTGCTATTTACTAGGGTATAAATTAAAACTATAGGTAATAATAGGTACTTTATCAATTGAGTGTTATTAAAAAAATATTTTCCTACAGTAAACTGCCATTGAAGTTTGCCATTTTGAACTGTCATCCTTTCTAACCCACTCACAAACAGAGGTTCATATATTTTATTAACGAGAAATCAATGCCATTAATTATGGATTAGCCTCTGAGGTATTGGATCCATTGATTAGGCACACTCCCTTGTTTGTTTTTTTAAATGTTCTGTATCTTACATTTTTCTTATTTAAAATATTCAATTTGGTAGAATTGCACTTGAGACAAATACTTTTAGAATTATAAAGCCTCGACTTCATTACCTTTTATATCCAATTATGCTGCAGTGGAATCAGCTTCCTGAGGAGTTAGGAATCTTGGAATGTATATAGTTGCTTATTGAAATATTATTAGTTTATAAGGACACGTCCTCCTGAGAAAATCGTAGGCCGATTCAGCTCATACCAAATTATTCAACAAATAATAATTGCATATTAAAAGTTAAAAACATAAAGGCTGTGTTTAATTATTTTTTGTTTTTTTTAAAGTATTTTCTCAGTATATTATTTAATTATTCAAAAGACCATATAGAAAACCTTGACCACATTGGTCCTTTAACAAAATAAAATGTCTATATGTTATGATCTTCCACTGACCTGTTAAAGAATTAATATTATGATCTGCCATCATCATTAGATCTATATATAAAAATCCATATCATCATCCAACTGATTGTTATCTTGATAATGCAGCAAAGTCTTACCTCCCCATTGAGACCAAGATCTTGATCATATGCAGAGACTTGTAGGACCAACGTTCCTATCTGAAGACCTTCAGTTACAGTAGCTTCATAAATGGACGAGGTGAAGAACGGTACATTGTCATTGACATCTACAAGATAAAAAAAAGTAACTCATGATCATGGTGGTAGAATATCTTGATGGTGCATGGTGTTGGTGCCATTTGCTTTACCTGTAACATTTATGTACACAGTTGTGAAAGCAGCTAAAGGTACAGGAGCTACATTCTGTGCTCGGATCTTTAAGATAAAGTTCTTGGTTGTTTCATAGTCTAGTGGCTCGGCTATAAGTACAGATGCGGACCCTTCCTCTCGATTCACAGTTAGGTAAAAGCGCACTGGCATGTTACTCTCTTGAACCAACCCTTCCTCCAAATTGTACGTCACCCGAGGATCTCCAAGACGGGAAGTAGCTTTGACTGTCTATAAAAATGAAGAGTATATCACAAACATTATTAAAATGAATATTGAGGGATTATAACTAATTTCTATCTCCATACAAGTCTCTCTACCCTACAATTACTATTACTTAATTTCTTGACTCCTATTTTATAACTATTTAGCAACTCTAGGCACAACCCCTACACAGCAATGTTGGGACATCATCTTCTAAGGAGTTGGATAATCAAATAGTGACCAACTCAGACTAAACATAATCTTCTAAATGGTGTGCTTGAAGTGTAATTAGTTAATGTTGCAAGGAATGGATAACTCTTCAAAGATAATTACAAGAACGTTACTTTTTTTTCCTTCTTAAAAAATTCCTGTAAAGGTCTAATTGTTTTTTACTAAATTAATTAATGAATTTTATTTTGTTCACAAACTATTGATAGAACAGGAACATCTCAACCTCTTTCCCAGGACTTCTTTTTAAGATTCCACAATCCTTCCCAGAATGCTCCTCTTCAGCACCCCCGACAGACACTATCTACCTGCTTTCCAAAGATCATGTTCCACAGAGAGTAGGATTCAGTTTGGAAATACAAGTGAACTATATTATACCCATGAAAACTAATAAGGTAGCCTTAAACTACATCACCAACCTGCTTAGGGTGTGTAAATGTATATAGTAAGGTGTACTTCACTGTGATTTACAAAATGGAGCAAGTATGTAGGTAAGTTTTGTAAAATTAATATTTGTTCTATAAATGTTTTTATGCTTATTGACTGCACAGCTGCTAATGTTGTTAGCTTCTTACATACTTCAAAAACAAGTATAGTGGCCCTTTAAATGCATGCTTACAGTTCTGTGTATTTATACACTGGATATTTTTAATGAAGATTTATTCTGGGTTTGTGATGAAGCTAAAATGTACAGTAAGCAATTTAAACAACTTACCACAATAGGAGTGTCTCTTAGGGTATTCTCAGGCATGACCAGCTCGTATCTGTCTTTTTCCCACACTGGAGGCTGGTTTTGTGCGTCAGTGACCCGAACAGCCACTTCGACTCTAGTGCTTCTGTTCCCTCCATCTGTCGCAATTATCTCTTGTGTTATTAATGACTTCTGAAGGAAAGGAATGAGCACAAATGTTTCACGTTAATCCCACCACGCTGCAGAATTCTGGAGTTACTGTTTTATTATCAACTGGACCAGATGAAAAATTAAACATAATCAGTGATAACATCACATAATAAAATAAAGATAAGAAAATAAGATAATAGGTAACCCCCCAGATGCTTTCAATAAAAAATAGAGTGACACAAAATTGACCATTTAATCCAACATCAGATACCGTATTGGTCCGAATATAAGCCGCACCCACATATAAGCCACACCTGTAGATGAGGGGGGGGGATAGAAAAAAGATAATACTCGAATATAAGCCACCAGTATTCACTTCATCACTGTCACTGTTTCCTTCATTCTCCTCCCATAGAAAGTTGTCCTCGCTACCATCCAATGCATTGGACACACATTTTTTGAACCCCCTGATGATGGACTTAGATGATATACTTGACCATGAAGTGAGAATCCATTGGCACAGAAGTGTCACCGACGGCTTCTTAATCTTGCCAGATGGTGTAAGAGCATGATCCCCTTCCCGAAGCCAATCTGAATACTGCTTGCGAAGGTTGTCTTTGAACGGCTTGTTCACAATGACATCAAGCACTTGCAGCTTTGAAGTCATGCCACCTGGTATAACAACGAGGTCTGTCTTCTGTGCAGCAACTTTATTCTTCAGGAGTGAGATGACCCTTAAAAGCATCTAAGACTAGCATGGCTCTCTTAGTGAGCAGTGCTCCAGGTCTGCAGTTCCCAACTACAGACAACCAGTAAACCATCAAGTCCGTTGCCATCCAGACTTTTTTCTGGCAACAAATCACTAAGCCCACAGGAATGTTTTCTTTGGGCAAAGTTTTTCGCTTCAGAATAACATAGGGGGGTAACTTTCCTCCGTCAGCAGTAACAGCTAACATCACCGTTACTCTGAGTTTTTCATTGCCGGTTGTTCTTAAGGTGACACTTTTTGCCCCTTTCTGGTCGTCTTGCTTGGCATGTCAAAAAATACGGTTGTCTCGTCAGCATTGCCCATCTGGTCTAATGGGTATGAGTGACGCTGCCGCAATTGGATGACATGCCGCTGGAAACTAGTCAGTTTCTCCTCAAAATCTGCCGATAGTTTCTGTGCCAATGAAGTGCTTCGTTGAAGAGCGAGACCCTTTCTCCGCATAAAACGATGGCACCAACCAATGGTTGCACGGAATTCCCTCTTATTTATTTTTAAGGTTTTTGCAATTTCTAAGGCCTTCAGCTGGATTACTTCACGTGAAATTGGCATCCCATCTTTTCTCATATCTTGAATGTAGGAATAAACCCCAGCTTCAAGTTCTGGATATTTGCCATATTTTGGTCCACTGAAAGATTTTCTGGTGGAAACTGAATTTTTCAATTTCTGCTCTGAGGCAACCCAACATCACACATTGGATTCATCCAATCCATATTTTTTTCCAGCCTCTCTGTTGCTTGTCGTTTTTGCATAATTAACAACTGCAAGTTTGAAACTTGCATCATAACTACGCCTCATTCCTAGGCTTGTTGATGCTTTTCTCTCCAAGTGATCAGCCATTGCAAGAAACAGGCAATGGCTGAAACAGGCTAACATGTACTGTAACTTCTTTTGCAGGTTACAGGCCTTACAGGATGTTAGAATCACTCAAACCGGCACCCTTTACTCGCAATAGTGCAAATCGGCAGTAATTTTTACGTTTGGGAATCACTATTCAATTGCTACAATGCAGTTTTAAGCACGCAAATCGTCACCCTTAACTCGCAATCGCGCAAATCGGCAGTAAAGAAAACTCGGAAAAAAGGTGCGGCTTATATTTGGACCAATACGGTATAAGCTCTGCTGAACTGATGGAGTGAAATGCATTTAATGTTAGGGATGTAGTGTTTGAATCCTTCTTTGAAACTGCTGTATATAAAGCGAGGCTGCTCCAATTGAGGCAATGGTGAGTGAACGGGAAAGGATCTTTGTACTATCTGGATTGCACTTGCAGATTTATGACAGCAACTTTACACTCACTCTCAATCCATGTGGAAAAAAAACTCTGTGATAAAACTGATTATTACAATACAAGTGTCACTCATATTATTTTGTATTAGTATAACAAACAGAGAACAGGTAGAAACTGTAAATAGTGAGTTTAAAAAAAATCTGAAGTGCATTTATAGTCACAGTCACCGATTTCACTGCTGCACACATTCTGAATATCCAGTAATCTGCACAGCATTTCAGATCATAACTTCCCTAAAGAGTTGGCACCAGATAAATCATGCCAATTATTCTACTGTTTATCTGCTGATGCCAAGCCTGGCACACTGATAAAACATTCACAAACTGTCTGCATTATACCGTACTGTAGCTGATAGTGGGCTCAGAGAGGGATCATATTGCTAGTCCATGCAGCTGTTTGTGTCTTCTAAGGCTGAATCAGCCATGCTCCTTTCACTTGATTGGCTGAATCCATCAGAGGCCCCTTAAACACACTAAAGACTTAAATGGCCACTAAAGCCCTTAAAACTGCTCTGCACCATCATGTACAGCAGTTAAAAACAAGCAGGAAAAGGCTACGGAACGTGGAAATTAGAAGTGCACGGCCACAAATCCTATGATATGTCAAGCCCGTAACTGTTACGTTTCCAATCATGCTATTAAATTGCAACAAATACATTGGCGTTCAAGCCCGTAACCCACAAAAGGAGTCTAAAAGCCAACGGGTACTAGAGAGGACCCGCTAGAGGGGTAAAGTCCAATCCGTAACACTGTAAATGCCAATATACACACACTACTGTACTTATAATAAAAGGGAAAGTGATGTTAGGTATTGAAATAAATAGCACAACATTCTCAAGCCCGCAAATCTCCAATATAAAATAACTAGCAACTTGCCCGTCAACAATAACGGGGAGCCCGCGATGAGTGCCTTCGGCGCTCATCTCGTGGCTTGAAATGAGATCCCATGTGTCTCTTTGCAGCATCTCCCCCCCGTCCCTTGCCTGTCCCTTTCTCTGTGTGTGTGGTGAATGTTTGCGTGCCAGGGGTTGTTTGTGTAAGTGTCTTCAGCATTGTGTATTTTGTAAGTTTTGCAAGCCTGGCATTGCTGAGCCTCATTTTCATGCTGTTTATGAAATTTTAAGTTTTTTGTCCATCATTTTTTTCCTCGCTTAGGTGATTTTCGAGTGGCAAAAATGCCCAATATGGTTGTAATTCGCTTGCAACCTTACTCCCTGGCTTCCTGTGTCTCCCCCTTTGCTGTTTGTGAGTGTGTTATAATTTTTTCGTACATGATTTATTTATTTTTTGGTGGATTTTTAGAGTTGTCATTGCAGCCTAAGTACTGCGTCCCTGGCTCGCCTCGCTTCGCGAAGCTCGCAGTTTTGTCCCTTGCTTTGCGAGGACACAACAGCGTGACCAACATCGCAAACGTCACCAACATCGCAAGATCCACAACTATATATGTGATATTTTTTCATGTTTAAATTCTGGTGTTATATCGATTCCGGCAATCAATGTATTAATACATATACTGTAACCCGCATGTATTAGAATATCATATTTACGGATTTAGCAATATTGCATCATTTCTGGAATGTGGGTCTGATTGTAAGTCATAACTGTAACCCGTAAGACTTTGAAATCCAACCTCCATTATTCAGTGACGTAATTATGACAATCTTTGTGTCCATTGGCTCCGTCTAAACCCGTAAGTATAGTTTTGACGAATTTATCATGAACACGGCCGCGCATCCAATGTTCGAGAAATGGTTTACGGGTTTGCATCTCAAACCCGTAACTTGTGGCATGTCCAAATTTAATAGCTATGTAACAAAGCCATATTTCAAGCCCGCAGCCCTTGCAGGCTTGCCGATGCCGCTACGGGCTTCTAATTTAATAGGGCTGTTAGTCAGACTGGAATATATATATACACTAAATGGTTGTTGTGAAAAAAACTCAGTCTCACAAAATCCATTGCACAAATCAAAACCAACCTCGCACTGATGATAGACAAAAAGCTTGAAACAGTACTGTATGTGAGTGGGTTTATGATTTGTGCAAAATCCAATCCTTTGCTTCGCTTTAAAGCTGTGTACAGCAGACATATGTATTTGAAGGAGCTCTGTATAAAGTAGCATTTTGGATTTAAGAGCAAGATTGCATCGTCTGCTCATTTGCATGTCCCCGCCCAGTGGTTTAGAATGCAGTATAATAACGGTATTTCTGGGAATCCTGAGCAGGTAATACGTTGTTAAACTTATTTTTAGACTTGCAGATGGGCTTACAAATGTATTATTTGGCTCTATATACTGTATATATATAACAACCATTTAACTCATGGTTGGCAGAAAAGTGATATAAGCCCTCCACTGTAAAGAATATAGTAGTACAGAAAATGAATAGTACATTTGTGATCCCATTTGAATAACTAAAAATAAGTTATAAAAAAACATAC
Source organism: Discoglossus pictus (assembly GCA_027410445.1). Lineage (NCBI taxonomy): Eukaryota > Metazoa > Chordata > Amphibia > Anura > Alytidae > Discoglossus > Discoglossus pictus. The sequence goes on along the minus strand of CM050176.1, from coordinate 27,139,691 downwards.
TTCCTGCTCAGGTTTCCTAGAAATATAGCCATAGCATTGAACTCTGGGAAACTGTGCAGGGACATGCACTCTGACTCTTAAATGCAAAACCATTTTGTACAAGGATCCTTTTAGGCATATGCTCGCTGTACTGCACAGCTTTACAAGATGAATTATGCACAAGCCAGGCAACCTACACACACATATATAAATGTGTGTGTATATATATAGCAAATAAATAGTACATCTGTGTTCACATTTGAATGTCTAAAACAAGTTAAAAAAAACCTGCTTCCAGCTCAGAATTACAAGAAAAACAGTTATTACACTGCATTCTGGGAAGCTGAGCTGGGACATGCAAATGAGCCCACAAATGCCTCGCTCTTCAATCCACAGCCATTTTCAAACATGGCTTCCTTTAAGCTTATGCCTGCTATATTACACAGCTTTAATGCAAAGCCAATGTTGGATTATACACAAGCTGAGAATCCTATCCACATACAGCTGTTTCAAGCTTACTGTCTATCATGAGCATGGAGCGGGATCTCAGCTTGTGTTATGAGTAGGTAGTTATATATATATATATATATATATATATATATTTATATATATATACACATATATATATAATCATTGTACAAGCTGTATTATCATATTTATTTTTTCAGAAGCATTTCCCTTTTACTTTTTTATAGTTCATTAAAGGAGTAAATTTTAGATATATGACTATAGTGGTCCTTTAAGAAGAAGGAAATTATATTTCACATAAAAAGCAACATTTCTCAAATTGTGCATTTATGATGCTTGGGGGATATTTTTTTCTGTGTGCTCTAAAAGCACAGCTGGTGGTCTTACAACTGGACAACTTAACAGAGGTTTTTTTTGGACAGTTTGGAAGCCGCTGTCAAGCTGTCATGGTAACTCTTACTATAATCTTGAGTCTCTGTAGCCTGACAGGGACATCTGGATGCTGATATTCAGAGCATGTGTAAGTCCCTTAGGTTGCTGCAATATTTGACGCTTCATTCTTGGGCAACCAGCTGTTTTTTCCAGTCTCATTTATAACCCTGTGATGTGCACCTTGGGGGGCGGCCATTTATTAGACAGGTGGTTGGGCTGAATATAATATATGGGACAACATCAGTATGACAGAGACAAGAATAGAATTAAAGGGTCACCAACACTGCCCTACATCATCAGAGCACTGAAAACCAAGTGACACCATTTATACTATATTAAACAGCATGTATGTAACTTAGGTATTGCCTCAAATACCTGGCTCTGCAAGGGAGGGGCATCTAATTTTTTAGTTCATCAGTTATATATATATATATACCCTCCTGTATTGCTACCTTGTCATAGTGAATGGGCTTGTGTACTTCAATGAAGCTGTGAGCTACAGTGCCTTGCAAAAGTATTCACCCCCCTTGGCATTTTTTGTGTTTTGTTGCCTCACAACCTGGAATTAACATGGATTGTTTCAGGATTTGCATCATTTAATTTACATAACATGCCCACAACTTTGAAGATGTTTTTTTTTTATTGTGAAGCAAACAACAAATAGGACAAAATAACAGAAAAAGTCAACGTGCATAACTATTCACCCCCCTAAAGTCAATACTTTGTAGAGCCACCTTTTGCGGCAATCACAGCTCCAAGTCGCTTTGGATAAGTCTCTATGAGCTTGCCACATCTTACCACTGGGATTTTTGCCCATTCCTCCTTGCAAAACTGCTCCAGCTCCTTCAAGTTGGATGGTTTGTGCTTGTGAACAGGAATCTTTAAGTCTGACCACAGATTTTCTATTGGATTGAGGTCTGGCCTGTGACTAGGCCATTCCAACACATTTACATGTTTCCCCTTAAACCCCTCAAGTGTTGCTTTAGCAGTGTGTTTGGGGTCATTGTCCTGCTGGAAGGTGAACCTCCGTCCTAGCCTCGAATCAGGCACAGAGTGGTACAGGTTTTGCTCAAGAATATCCCTGTATTTAGCACCATCCATCTTTCCCTCAACTCTGACCAGTTTCCCAGTCCCGGCTGCTGAAAAACATCCCCACAGCTTGATGCTGCCACCGCCATGTTTCACTGTGGGGATGGTGTTCTTTGGGTGATGTGATGTGTTGGGTTTGTGCCAGACATAGCGTTTTCTTTGAAAGTTACATTTTAGTCTCATTGGACCAGAGCACCTTCCTCCATACATTTTGGGAGTCTCCCACATGCCTTTTAGCAAACGCAAAACGTGCCATTTTGTTTTTTGCTGAAAGTAATGGCTTTCTTCTGGCCACTCTGCCATAAAGTCCAACTCTATGGAGCGTACGGCTTATTGTCGTCCTATGTACAGATACTCCAGTCTCTGCTGTGGAACTCTGCAGCTCCTCCAGGGTTACCTTAGGTCTCTGTGCTGCCTCTCTGATTAATGCCCTCTTTGCCCGGTCCGTGGGTTTTGGTGGGCGGCCGTCTCTTGGCAGGTTTGCTGTTGTGCCATGTTCTTTCTATTTGTTTATGATAGATTTGATGGTGCTCCTGGGGATCATCAAAGATTTGGATATTTTTTTATAACCTAACCCTGACTTGTACTTCTCAACAACATTGTCCCTTACTTGTTTGGAGAGTTCCTTGGTCTCCATGGCAGTGTTTGGTTAGTGGTGCCTCTTGCTTAGGTGTTGCAGCCTCTGGGGCCTTTCAAAAAAGGTGTGTATATGTAATGACAGATCATGTGACACGAAGATTGCACACAGGTGGACTTCATTTCACTAATTATGTGACTTCTGAAGGTAATTGGTTGCACCAGAGCTTTTTTATGGGCTTCATAACAAAGGGGGTGAATACATACACACATGCCAATTTTCTGTTTTCTATTTCCAAAAAATAGTTTTATGTATATATATTTTTCTTATTTCACTTCACCAACTTAGACTATTGTGTTCTGATCCATCACATAAAATTCAGATTAACAAAACATTGAACTTAAGGCTGTAATGTAACAAAATAGGTAAAAAGTCGAGGGCGGTGAATCCAGGGCACTTTATAACATGTAGTGCCAACCAAAGTTGGCAGGTCATAGCAGAGAGGTTAGACAAATCACGGTCCACTGGAGAAGGAACTGGAAACCCAGTATCTTCATGAAACCCTTACAGATAAGAATATACAGACATAACAATAAATGTGCCTGGTGTTCTGAGGTCCATAGAGTCACAGAGAGTCTGACACGACTGTACAACCGAACAACAACATATATATATATATATATATATATATATATATATATATATATATATATATATATATATATATATATATATATATATATATATATATATATATATATATATATATATATAACTACCTACTGAAAATGTCCACTAGACAAGCTTGGATCTGGCCCCACGCTGATGATAGGCTGTAACCTTGAAACGGCTGTCCGTGGGAAGGATTCCCAGTGTGTGTATAATCCAAACCTGGCTTTGCATAAAAGTTGTGTAATGCACCAGGCATAAGCTTAAAGGAAGCCATTTTTTAAATGGTCATGGATTGAAGAACAAAGCATTTATGGGCACATTTGTATGTCCCTGCTCAGCTTCCCAGAGTGCAGTGTAATAACTGTATTTCTCAGAATTCTGAGCAGGAAACAAGATTTTAAAAACATTTTTAGACAATAAAATGTGAACACAAATATACTATATATATATATATATATATATATATATATATATATATATATATATATATATATATATATATATATATATATAACTTTGAGTCTGACTAGAGCATACTTAAGCAAGGAACAGTTTATAAAGCTATTTTTTAATTACAGTTATTGATGCAAGCAGTCTGCTTCTTGGCACTGGGGAGAGGAGTGTTGTGTCAATTGTTTAACAGAGCCATTTGATCACTCTCTCCCCCACCCCTCTCTCCAATGATAGATAAAAACATACCCTCATGATACAGTTGTCAAGAAGTAATCTAGAAAACGGAAAATTTGATCCTCCATCCATAAAGTGTCTTGAAAAATTCTTATTTTCTCTAAAATGAATTTCATGTTATGTTATGATGTTAGTTTGTTTGCCCTTCTTCTTGATCAACAGTTTTCTTTTTAATTTCATTTTCTTTGCAATTATGTTTTTCTGGAATATAACATTTTGGTTTATGCAACTTTTACAATTAAATGATCACCGTAGATTGTATGTAGAATGCGGAAATATGTAGCAAATTAATAAAATTTGCAGCAATGTCAGCCTGGTGGTCCAGTGGTCATGATTTGGTGCATTCACTGCTGTGACCATGCAGGTTTGGGCCTGGTCAGTGCTTGGATGGGAGACCACCTAGGAATACCAGGAGCTGTATGCTGTGGCCCACTGGAGAAGGAACTGGCAACCCACTCCAGTATAAAGATGTGCCTGGTGTCATATGGTTCATGAGGTCACAGAGAGTCGGACATGACTGAACGACAAAAAAAAATATAAGCATAAAAAAAGCATTTTTAAAGAAAATCTTCAAGTTCCCCTCAAAATGCTCAAATTACAAACATTTTAATAATTTCTGCATTAACTGACTCGGACCTTTCCTGGGTCACTTACATAGAAAAATGCACTTTAAATGTTCTTTAGATGCTAACTCTGGGCATAGCGAGCTTCTGTTGCTATCCGAAATTTAAATAAACTAGCTTAAATTTGGTCTCTGTGTGAATTTATCTGTCAAAACACCCACTCAAAAAACATAAACAATACGATTATCATACTGCATAATTCCATCTTCATCATAAAACATGAAAGACTAACTTTTTAATCTGCTGCTTCTGGCAAACCTCCTACGAATCAACATTTTTTATGTTTGCTGTTGCAATTTAAAGAAATTGTTTTTGATGTTTTCGACATCTATCTGCAGCAGTTATGACTGTTTTGCAAACTTGCCGAGTTGATAATTCTTGAATTGTTAATTGAATTTACAGTAGAAAAAAAAAAGAATCAACCGTTTTATGGAGCCATTTGGAAGTTTGGCTGAAAAAGTTATAAAAAGTCAACTTTTTTGATTTTTAAAGAGAAATAAGCTTGATTTTCAACAGGTGCTAATAGCTAATTCATCAGTAATGGCCAGAAAGTACCACCACTCGCCCACCATATAGAAACCTATTATGGTTTAGCAAACTACGGCGCTAGTGCCAGAAGAGGCATCATAACTGTTATTGACTGGCACTCAAGTGAGGAGCCAGAACTAAGGATGGGGTTGATTGTAATGAAGGTTGATAAATAGATTCTGGATATAATTTATGGGATTTTACAGAAATATAGGGAGAAGTGAAGTATGACCGGGAGAGAGTGATGGAGTGAGGGGCAAGTAATGGGGGATGTGAAGAAACTGATGATATATTTTGAAGGTTAGATGAAGGAGGGTAATGGTGTACAGGATAATATTTATACTGATATGTGGGTTCAAATAAACAGAATGTGGATCATTTAATGAGATGTAGCTATAACAGTGGCAGAGCTATAAGTACTGCGTGCCTGGCGTTGTTTGGGTAAGTGTTACGTTCTTCGGCCTCGTTTTGATCCCTTTTGAAAGCATTTACGTTTTTTCAGCTGCCATTTTTTTCCTCGCTTAGCCAATTTTCGATCCCCAAGAAATGGCAATTTGGGCACAAATTAGCGTGCAACCAGACCAGTAATGAATCACCACACAGGACCAAGGAACCACTGGAACCAAGATAGCAGGACTTCAGAGTCACTGACTGTAACTCTAGTCAAGCAGATGCAGCATCAAAAAGCCAATGTATAGGGTTATCCCTTCCCAGGAATGAATAATACACGTGAACTATGTATATCCAGACTGAGAACTGTTTATCAGAAATGACAACTTTTATTTATGTCACGGTGACAAACAGCAAACATTCTCTTAGCCACTCTCCAAGCTCTATTTTTCTCACCTCTAGTATAAAAAGAGTCCCTAATGACACCAGCTCATATGAGAAATTTACTTTCCTGTACTTCTTTACTTGGCAGAGGGCATCTGCTAATCACTTTCCCCTCTTTGTTCTGCCAACTTTCTCCAATCCATTAGGCCCTTTGATCTCCAGTTACCTAGCAAGAAATAATTGACATGTCCGTTATTTTGGTTCCTACACCCCTGTGTGTCATGTTAGTCTCTCCGCTTGCAGGGGTGAGGCCAAATGGCCGGGGAAGATACCGTGCATCTTCCCCCCCGCCCCCCTCCACCTTTCTGTATAGGGCCAACCCTTAATCTACTGGAAACTTTCTACCTCACAATCAGGTAAACCCATAACAGGATCCGTCTTTCCTCAAAGACACGGGTAATACACTTTATTAAGCTCCCTAGGGAAAATGCAGCATTTAGATACTAAACATGCTATGTGGATTCTCAACATTACAATCAAACCCATACAGGATAGAACTAAACCATAGTCAATATCAACCAACTCATGCAAAAAAGGCAATAACAATGCATGTTAATCCAGGGCCCCCCAATAGTACAACAATCCCCAAAAAGTCCAGGGGGCCGTCCTGAACATATACCAGGAAGGTGCCTGTAGTGGACAAAAATGTATGTAAATGGTGAGATCACCCCTAGGTTGATCAGTTCAGCTTTCTATAAAAATTATTATCTGCCCCTCTCCCTTATAATTCAAATTCTCCCTTTACGTCTGTTTGCTGCCGGTAGCAGAGGGCTGCTACTTTGTTGTGGGCTCTGTGATTTGCATCTGCTGCACCAGCAGTAGCTCCGCCACTTGGCTGTAGATGAGATGAGACAGCAGACAAAAAAAAGCTCAACAAATATGTACAATAGGGCACCCATTAGGAAAAGGCAAGTACAAAGGTCAAATGAAAGAGTGATACATCCATGTCAGTTCTTTTTATGGAAGATTTTTAAGCTTATATTTATTTTATATATAGCAATATTTTAATTTATATAAGAAACAATCTTCTAAATATAACAGCACTCAATACCTTAAATTAGATTAAATTAAAGAAAAGCCAGCAACCCACATCTAAAAGGTTTCCTAACCTAGTATTATGCTATAGTGTGATAAAAGAGCTTGAGATGTGATTTTATTTATCATCTGTCTATAAGATGTTTTGAATAGCATAACTTGAAGATGGGCTAAATGTCTTAGAAAGCAAAACATAAATAAATAAACACAACCTTTACATTATTACATTTTACATGCAAATATTCTTCACTGCACAGTTCCATCTGTTTTTCTGAACTGATTTGTTCTACTGTTTCTCGGGAGGTTGTATACTTATCATCAAGTAATTAATCATCCATTAGATATAATGAAAGAAGTGGCAGATTTAGATGTCACATTCCATAAAAGCTCCCTCTGCATTCAAAGTCTCCTCCCACCACATGAAGTAGATCAATAGAAACCAAAATGGTAGATTCAACTGCAGCATAATTCCATATGGACAGTAATAAAATATAAGTATCAAATAGCTGGGGTTTCCCTGGTGGTCAAGTGGTTAGGAGTTGGTGCTACCATCACTGCAACCTGGGTTGGATTCCAGTCTGGGAACCAAGAGGTCTCACCACCCTGAAGCCATGCAGGACTGGGCATGGTTAGTACTTGGATGGGAGACCACCTAGGAATTCCAGGAGCTGTATGCTGTGGCCCACTGGAGAAGGAACTGACAACCCACTCCAATGTATCTGCTATGAACACCAAGTGGATAAGCATGGTGTGTTGCTGTCCATGATGTCAAATAGCTGACCAAGAAACCAACAGATAACTGCCATAAAAAGTAAACCACTATCATTGATTATCACCAGCAGTGATGTCGCCATATTTACCATCTCATTCCCTTCTCTCCTATCAAGGCAAGGAATTGGTGTATACAAGGAGCAAGACAACCACAAAACACAATAATGACCATATGATAGTGACCTCGCATGCCATGCTTAAACATTGATAATCAAATGTTCTTATTACAATATGTTTTAATTGATGTTATTTGCACTGTACCCTGGGTATTGAGTGGTTGACATAAATCCATCCTGTGGAACTATTAACTTGGAATATTACTGGTTCATCTCCGGCCATTGAGTACGTGATGGTCGCATTGACACCATAGTCATCATCATGTGCAGCCACTCGAAGAAAACTGGTCCCCACTGCTGTGTCTTCTCTGAGGAAATCTGGAGAGAACATTGCAAGTTTTGGTTTTATTTACAATGTTATCCTACACCCTATTAGTAGTCTGTTCCTTGTACTTACTATTCTTATAGAAAATATACTATTCCCCAGTTTACCATGTTGTGTTATATTTATTATAATTATTAACCACAACATCATTTAACTTATAACCATGATTCTTTCCTGCACAAACTGCCATCACTGATTGTTACATTGTATAAAAATGTATAGCTGCTTGTCATTGGCCAAAACAAACTATCAATTTTATGCTAATTTCAGCAGTGATTTTCAGGGATGTCACCTCACAAAAGCTGCTGCTTGCAAACTCGATAGATTTAGCAAGCATCAGCATCAGGATAAGTTTGTTAATGTTTATTTTGGGGATTTTTTTATGCAAATTTTTTTTCATACACTACTACTCTTTAGATGCACTCATAATCCAGGAAACTTAGATTTGCCTTTAAGCAAGGTTATTCAAGGTTAATTTGAGTTAAAACACACACTTGACTTGTATGTTTTCAGTATAATTTGTAGTTTTCCTATGGCTTGTATTAAAGATATTTAAATCTGCATTACTATATTTTAAAGAAATGCAACTGTAAACTAAATCTTGGTGAAACAGAGGAATAATACATAAATTAGGTGATCATCCAATTATTCTCACTAATTCATAAAGTTTGAAAACACCAGTATACTTTCCTTTCTCCCTTCCCATGCATTGACTTTACTTGAAACGGAGGATGCTGAGCAGACATGTGGACAAATAGTTCATAGCAGCGTAACTTAGACATTGTGACTTAGATATTGGGATATAGGGGAGGAATATTTATATTAATTCAGAGTACACTAATGTACGAAAGGTAACAGCTCCTTCTGGCAATATATCAACGGTCATTTTAAATAGTTAAGTATTGTCACCCCTCTTTTTTCTAAGCTATACATCTAAAACCATATTCTACCACCACAAAGTCATAAAAACCAGGGCAATGAAACATTCTATTAACAAGAGATAGTATTCTCAAACTCTACCCAATGAGGCTCATTTACATTCATAGCGGTTGATTTCAAAGCTTGGGTCGTTATCATTTTGGTCCAGGATTAGAACGGTAATCTGGCAAAGTCCAATCAGAGGTTCTGCAGCCTGGTCCGTGGCTTTGATGGTGATTGAGTATTCCTTCTGCTTCTCACGGTCAAAGCTTTGAAGAGTTGTTAGTACTCCTGAAATATAAATATATAATAATCTCCTTAAGTAAAGGCCCCCTCCCGTCCAACATATCCTAGCATGCTTTATAAGAACGTGTTTTAAGTTTTGTATGAGAAATAATTGATCTATAGTGTAGACAAATTACATTAAATATGGAGTGGGATTATTTTCTTCTCCTTTCTCCAGGAATGTTACAGGAAATTAAAATGAGTTCATGGTATATGGAAGTTTCCCAGTTTTTACCTTCTTTTTAATCTGACACATGCTGCTTATATCAGAAACACACATTGCATTGAGTCAATATATACACATACAAACTTATTTTATTTAGAAATGTTTTCCACACCCACAGAGCTGCCTACATAGGCGCCCTGTACTAACCAATAGAAACACTGCATTCAAGTATGTTGTTAACCCTATTCTGACCTTCTAGCCAGTAAGCAGCACTGCTTGAGTTGAATCATTCAAGGGAGGAGAAAAAGTTGTTTGGTGGGACTACAAATCCCATGATGCTTTTCTGCAGAGACTGAATTCTTATACTGCTACAATATCATAGGTGCCACTGATTGGCCACAATGAATTATTCATTTTTACGCTAGATTTTCAAGGGCATTCCTTCACAAAATCGACTGCCAAAAAAACAGAAATTATGCAAACTCTAGGGTAAGTTTCTTTATGCATTTTTTTGCATGAAAAATCCCAACATAAACATAAACTACTGATTTTCCTCTATCAGATGCTTCATAACCCCTGAAACTTCCATATACCTTATAGCATTAAATGCAAAAAACAGCATTTTTGTTCCCATCGATTTTAATGTAAATCAGATAAAAAAACACAATTAGCAGGGTCTCCAGGAGTCTTTGTTTACACTGACTTTTAACTCACTGTCAGTATTTTTAGTGAGTGATGATTTTCCTCAATTAATTTTATTGACGTTGTCACGCTTTGCGTGGTGTGTACAACTTAGGGGATGAACAACAAAGGCGCTCAACGCTTGTGAGCCTCGCGAAGCGATGCGAGCCGTTAACTCAGAGCCCTTAGGCGATGAGCGCCAAAGGCGCTCATCGCCTGTGAGCCTCTCATAGCAAGACGAGCCGTTAAGGCAAACTTGCAGCACAGCATTTAGGCGATGAGCGCCTTTGGTGCTCATTGCTTGCGAGCCTGGCGTAGAGAGGTGAGTTGTTAAGGCACTACAACTCACAGCACTCGGCCAATGAGCGCCGAAAGCGAGAATTGCCTGACTTATTAAATTGCCATTCGCACAAAAACTTGCAACACAGCACTTAGGCGATGAGCGCCCGCCTGCGAGCCTCGTGTAGCGAGGCGAGCCATTAAGGCACCACAACTCACACCACTTGGCCGATGAGCACCAAAGGTGCTCATTGCCTGACTTATTAATATGCCATTCGCACAATTGAATAGGGCTCTATATAAGCACATAGCATCTTTTTTTTTAAATAACTTTTTAGTTACTGAAGCTCTTGCTTTTGCATAGAAGTTCACTAACAAAATACTTCTGTAAAAAAAAATATCCTATGTGCTTATATTGCGCCATAATCAATTGCCCGATTCACAATTCAATAAGGCTGTTAGGCTGCAAGCAGTTGACAAAAGCGCGACTTAGAAAAAAAACCATTACAAGACGAGGTAGCAAAAATAAGTTAACGGCCGAACCGTGAAAATCAAAATACACACACAAATAAAACATCCCACACAGCACGGGGGAACAGCCAGGACGTCAGGAAGTGAGGTGGAACGCAAATTTAAGTCGATTTTAAAGAGTTTCGGCACTCCAAAATCGGCTAAGCGAGAGAAAAAATGTCGGCCAAAAAAAATGAAAACTAGGCTACATGACCCTGGACCGCACAACACACCGCCAACCGCGTAACACTTTCACACAGGAACGTACAAGGTACAAAATACACTGCAACAAAGGATGCCAAATAACCGCGTAGCACATACACAAACAACGCTACTTTACACTACGAACTTGCAAATCACAACATTACGCATCTACAGTAGCGTTTACAAAAATACACCCACGGTTTGCCCTCGTGCACGCAGACTATTCTGATGCACGTTTGAGACATTCATAAAGAAAAACTCCACAGGCCAGCAACAGTCCCACTGGATATTATATGCTGCAGGAAAATGAAAAAAGATTGTTAGCTCTTCGGCCTATTGATGTGGATATGGGTATATGCATTACAAATAGGTAAAGTATATTAATTCATTAAGTAACTAATTAATGGATTATTATTTACAAAAATAGAGACATATGTATCTGTCTTTGTGATGAGCGCAGAGGCTGCTCAGAGGAGCAAAAGTACAACAGAGAAGAAAATGAAAAAAGATTGTTAGCTCTTCAGCCTATTGAATGATGGATGTATTAATTATAATTAGGTAAAGTATATTAATTCATTAACGAATTCATTGATTATTATTTACAAAAATAGAGACAAATGTATCTGTCTTTGGTGTACTTTTGCTCCTCTGCGCTCATCACAGAGGAGAGGCTCGCAATGAGCGCCGAAGGTCCTCACAGTACAAAAAAAATCACATTGTGTGGCAAACAGCATTGCCATGACTTAAAATTTTATTGACCGTCATTTTTCTCAAGAGAGATCGAGAGAGATCAAGAGAGATCAAGAGAGAGATTGAGAGATCGAGAGAGAGAGAGGCACCGAAAATAACAAGAGAGACACAAGTGAGAGACACAAAGAAAGAAAGACAGCAGGGAGTGAAAACCCAAGAGATTTGGCCTTGGAGAGAGGGAAAGAGTTAACAGAGAGCTGCAGTGCTTTTACCTTGGAAGAGAGAGCAATAGATGAAAAAGATTGAATGTCCATTGTACAGTGAAAAAATGATATACGTTTGATAACCTTGAGTCTAAGAACATAAATCTACTATTTTATGCAACTATACTAGAATCTAAAAAGGGAAATAATACTGTATTTAAAAAGGACAACTGTGCATGATATTTTGGTGGAAAAGCGAGTGCATGTGTGTGCGTGTGCCATTTCCATTTCTGTCAAGTAGCGTTTACATCTCTTAATGACAGGAGATGGAGTAAATAAAGAGTTAAAACTTCATTATTACAAATGACATTATTTTAGCCTAAATGCAAGCTGTGTAACTCATTATTATCATTATTCACTTTATTAATTATTATTAATTATTTATTAAACATTATTCACTGGATTAAGGCAAATTTAAATGTCAACACCCATATGTGTTGACTAATGTGTTGACTAACCAATGAATGTTTACCAAATCTGTCTGCAATTTGCAGTTTCTGAATAAAACCCACTACTTTGTAACAAAGAATTGCTCAGAATTTGGATGCGATTCCTCTGTGCCTTAAAATTGCAAAGTTTTGAATAAACTTTTTTTTTCCAATCCTGGTCTTGACGTAATTGGCTTTGTCACTCCCATGTGACACTTCCTCTAGACTATAATGTTCCTTTAATAAAAGAACTGGGAAGAACCACGGTCATATGATCAAGAGTAAAGAAAGCATATTGGCTTGGGAATAAATAAAGAAGAGAGATTTTGGTCTGGGAAGTGAGACAGACAAGAGAGAGAGAGAGAGACAGACGAGAGAGAGAGAGAAACAGATGAGAGAGAGAGAGACAGACGAGAGAGAGACAGATGAGAGAGAGAGAGACAGACGAGATAGAGTGAGAGAGAGAGAGACAGACGAGAGAGAGAGACAGACGAGAGAGAGAGAGACAGACGAGAGAGAGAGAGACAGACGAGAGAGAGAGACAGACGAGAGAGAGAGACAGACGAGAGAGAGATAGAGAGAGACAGACGAGAGAGACAGATGAGAGAGAGTGAGAGAGAGAGAGAGAGACGAGAGAGAGACAGACGAGAGAGACGAGAGAGAGACAGACGAGAGAGAAAGAGAGAGACAGACGAGAGAGAGAGAGAGAGAGAGACAGACGAGAGAGAGAGAAGCAATAGTGTGCTGATCTCTTCTTTAATGCTTTCATTTAGCCTGTGCTCCTAAAAAGGGCCACTGTAGTGATCATTCTTTGGGGTTCAATTTGTTTATCTAGGACTGGATAATTTAAATTTATTTAGGTAATTGACACAGTTGTTGATAAAATCCAAAAGCTACGAGAGAGAAAAATGCAGAAAATATAATTTTAAAGAGTGACAATGTCACCCCCAAGATGATGTTGTTTTCACCTTGAAGAGCATGAAAAAAATGTTTATACACTGTATTAGCTTTTTTCTCTACAGTAGGTCATTCCTTGAGAAATATACCATTGTTTTTGCAACTAAAGTGCGGCTCAATATGTTCATTCATATCTCGATAAGGGTGTGGAAAGGGATATAACTAAATGACAACATTGGGGGGGGGTCACTGATTTAGGCAACATAGGTAGACTGCATTTTAATGTACACATCAAATCAGCTAATTAGTATTGAGAAGCAGCTTATTTGCAGAAACTGAATTTCCTCAGGAATTATTCACTTTAGAACAAAATGGCTAATGTATTGTATAGTCAGTTTTTCGGAATATACAGAAAAATGATGTTGGCTGACCCATTATGCCATGACTTATGGTATTGTACAGACAGCTGAAGGTGCTGAAGCATTAAGGGGGGGGGGGGGGCTATAATGCTCTTAAAATAAGGTTTAATTTGTATATTTAGAAATTGATTAGCAATAAAATCAGTAGACAAAAAACAATTAGTGAAGCCTTCTAAGTTGACCAGGGAGTGGAAAGGCTCTGGCCAGGAGGCTGTTCTGATAGATACGCTTGTCTGTGTCTTTCCCTGCAGTGGCTACTGCAACTGATACTAGACTGGTCAGAATAACATTTAGTGTAGCCTCCTGGGCTGATCTTCTCCTAACACCTGATATCTGATACAGAGTTAAGAAAAGTAACACTAGTTCCAATTAAGGCTTTAAAATCTGTATCTTATTCAAATACTGATGGTATTGCTAATAAGTAATTAAATAAAGTGAATTGTATTGTATGACCACTAACGTAACCCTTTAATCAGTAGGATGCACTAATGTCTCTTTACCTGTATCGGGGTGAATGCTGAATGCCGGCAGGGTCCCCTCTCTGTGCACAAGGCCGTACTTCACTTGGCCATTGACCCCTTCATCAGCATCTTTTGCCTCGACTTTTAATACAAATGTTCCTAGCAACTGGTTTTCCATGACAACAGCCTGATTACGGTACTCTGCACACTGGAAAGAAATAATAATGTTGTATGATTAATATTATATATGCAGGGAAACATAAAAAATGCAAGGACGGATATGAAAATGTATTTCTCATATTATATAAACTAGTATTTAAAATTCCCTTAATTTCCATATGCTATCAACTATAATAATTGTGGTAAGAGTGTCTGTATGGATGGTTCAATCGCGCAGCTCGTGGCCATGAGCGCACGCACATGGTGCGCCCGCATTGCGTGGCAACAGCCGTGAGCTGCAGAGGAGGGGGAGTGGGGAGAAAGACAGAGGGGGGAGGAAGACACATGGGAGGGGAGGAAGACATGAGGGAGAGGAGAGTGGGACGAAGAGAAGGCGGAGGGCGGAGGAAGACACAAGGGAGGGGAGAGGGAGAAAGACAAAGGGGAGGGTAGTGGGAGAAAGAGAGAGGGATAAAACAAGAGAGAGAAAGAAAGAGACACAGGGGAGGGGAGAGGGAGAAAGAGACACGGGGGAGGGGAGAGGGAGAAAGAGACACGGGGGAGGGAAGGGGGGAAGTAGACACAGGGGAGGGAAGCTGGTAGTAGATGCAGGGAAG
The DNA here is from genome assembly GCA_027410445.1 of Discoglossus pictus. Classification (NCBI taxonomy): domain Eukaryota; kingdom Metazoa; phylum Chordata; class Amphibia; order Anura; family Alytidae; genus Discoglossus; species Discoglossus pictus. Next base: position 27,124,578 of record CM050176.1, on the reverse strand, counting down.
GGAAGGGGGGGAGATGAAGGAGGGGGAGAGACGCAGGGGAGGGGGACAAAAATTAAAAATTATACAGTGATTTAATTTATACTAGTTTTGAATAATTACACTTGATAAAATGCAAAATATATTTAAAAAAAGAGTGTTTTTTTACAATTTAGGGATCTTACTATGTTGTTCCATTTTCCTTTCCGCTCTTTCTCAAGATGAAGCATCCATTAGTTCTATTGAAAGCATTGGCAGTTTTATATACCACATTCCTATTGTGTAAAGAAAAGCTTCCTCTGCTTTCCAAGTCTCCGCCCACCAGAGGAAATAGATTAGCAGAATGGTAGATTTCCACAGCAGTATAATTGCATGTAAAAGGGAATAAGTTTAAAAAAAAATGAATTTTTTTAATAGTATAAATATATTTTTTCTTATTTTCAACTACTGTTCTGAAAAAAAGAGTATAATTTGAATATAAGACTATAGAAGTCCTTTTAATGGCATTTTATAAAAAAAAAAGGCAATATTTCGAATAAAAATAGATTGAAGGGACACTATAATGGTTCTGACCCAAAAAGTATTAAAGTTAGTTAAAACAATATTTAATTGTCCTGTGATTAAAATAAATAGATATTTTATGAAAAAATGGACACTGAATTTTCCGCCATCTTTAGGTTGTAGCTCCACCATTTTTTTAAGACTGGCGCACAACCTGCAGTTCATTTCCCCGAAGCTGCCTATTTATTGCATTTGCATTAAAATACCTGATTTCCCCCAATCTTCAGGCTAGATCTCTTTGCATGTTTTATAAACTGATAGCTTTGGCTGCAGAGTATACTACCACTTCCTTGTGCCTGCCTAATTGCTGCAGAAAACAGTTAAGTCAAAGAAAATGTCTCTTCCAACAAACCCAGGCAACATGCAATAAATGGGAGGAGCTTCGGTCTAAGCATGGCGGGCAAAAAACAACTTGTTTCCGTTTAAGTTTTCTCACAAAAGATCAACTTTTTAAAATCACGTTTAAATAAAAATTTGTTCATATGAACCTTGGCTACTTGAAATATATGAAAGCTGGTTCATTATAGTGGCCCCTTAAAGGACCACTGTGGTCATATATTTAAAATATAGTATATCGAAGAACTCCAATTAAATATTCAAAATGATTTCAGAATGGAAAATAAAATAATATAGTCTCTAATGTATTACCTTGTATGCGCAATTAGAAGGTTCCCTGGTGGTCCAGTGGTTAGGAATCAGTGCGTTCACCGTTGTGACCTGTGTTTGATTCCAAGTCAGGGAACCAAGAGGTCACACCACACTGAAGCTATGCAGGGTTGGGCCTGGTCAGTAGTTGGATGGGAGACCATCTAGGTATACTAAAAGCTGTATGCTGTGGCCCACTGGAGAAGGAACTAGCAACCCACTCCAGTATCTCTGCCATGAATACCAAGAGGAGCATGGTTTATGGTGGTCCATGAGGTCACAGAGAGTCAGATATGACATGTAATTTTCCTGCTGTGGAATCTACCATTTTGGTTTCTATTGATCTACTTCTGGATGTGGTATCTACAATTATCACTGCATTCATTAGGTCTAATGGAATGCTTATTACTTTACGTTGACAAAGTAACAGAAAAGGCCAGCCGATAAAAGAAACAAGATTGCAGATCAGAGGAGATCTTAAAAGGTTGAACTTGATGGACTGAAAGTCTTTTTTCAACCTTAAATACTATGTAACTATATGTAATATGCCTGCAGTAATCAATAGTTTGATATAAAAGTTAAAAAATGTAATGGCTGTCTTTACTTTTTTTGCTTTCTAAAAAAAAGTTTAATTATCCAAAGAACTGCGTATAGGAAATTTGACAAATATGTCATGATCCATTTGCTGTTTGGTATATTATTCCAAATCTGTCATTGCCCCAAGTGTCAGGTGGGTATTATCTAAGCTTATGGTCAATGTATGCTGTTACCTTGGAGTGAATGTCTGCTCCCATAGAAAGGAATCATTAAATATGAGTCATTAGCAATTTGAGATCAGGTGGGCAGAAACCTGTGGGAGGAAGATTAACCGAATAGGAACAAGCTGCACAAAGGGGCTCTTTATCCATTTTTTTTAAATACATGTTTAAAGGTATATATAAGTTTACTGGGTTTCAAATGTTTGGTAAGAAACAGGCAGTGATTATCAGAAAAAAAGATGTGTTATATAGAGAAGTTCAGTGTACTTACAAAGTTATAGGCGGGAGAGTAAAATCCATCTTTGCACACCCACAGGGATCTTACATAACCAAGTACACACAGGAAAGCAGCCAGGTACATTTTGACCTTTCAAAAAAAGTACTTGCTGCAGGGTTGAATCACATGGTTTGGTGAGGTCTGAGCTCACAGCTGAATCAGAGCGTAAGGATATATTTAGGCTACATACCCCAAGCTGCTTTGCAACACAGAAACCCCAGAGTATGATACAAATGTATCAGGAGAAAGCAGAGTTTAGCTGATTGGCCAAAACTAATTATGAATGTTATGCTAATCTTAGCAGGGATTTTCAGGGGTGTCACCTCACAAAAGCTGCAGCTTGCAAACGGAAGAGATTTAGCAAACATTAGGGTGAGTTAGTTTATTTTTTCATTCACTACTGATTCTCCTTTATCAGATCCAGGAAATGTAGATATGCCTTTAAACTAGGTGGTAATTCATTTGATCTGCTTCAATGTAGTTATTATATAAAAGTACACTTAACCTACTTCTAAGATACCCCAAAGTAAGAGTTTAACACTACAGCTACCTTCCAGTCCTCTCTCATATAGGATGCTCTGTTTCACAGCTGCGACCTAAAATCACACCTAATGAGAGTGGCTTCATACTACGAGTGCCCTGGAGTTCAAATGTTTGGTAAGAAACAGGCAGTGATTATCAGAAAAATGTGTGTTATATAGATAAGTTCAGTGTACTTACAAAGTTATTGGCAGGAAAGTAAATTCCAGTTGTGCACACCCACAGAAAACTGACATAACCAAGTATGCAGAGGAAATGCAGCTAGGTATGGAATTTGACCTTTCAAAGGAAGTACTTGCTGCATGATGGAATCACATGGTTGGGTGGGGTCTGAGCTTAGAACTGAATCAGTGCACAAAGATATAGAGAGAAATAGACTACATATCCCAGGCTGCTTTGCAACAAAGAAACCGATGCATTCATAATCCAGGGAACATAGATATGCCTTTAAGTTGCCTCATTATATAGAAATATATAATTAAATGCTATTGTAATGCTCCATATCTCTATATTAGACTGCAGAGTATATAAGACACACAGCTTTGCAATACACTGTGCGCCTTATAGAGGATAATATACTGGGCTGGTGTAAAAGCTCTAATAAAAAGTATAAACCAGTAAGGAGCAGATTTTTATTTATTTTTTTCTAAATAAGATTTCACAAGAAAAATAAAAACTGCAATGTTATTTATCTTATGATAGATTAAACAGCACTGTAGAGAGTTGAGCATTTAATGTCTTAAGAAGATAAGAAACCAGACAAACTAGACAGGCCTATCCTGTTGTCAAATTCTAGTTTTCTTTGTAGGAGAACTATAATTGAAAGAGACTTAAAAATAATTGTTGCATTACTGTACAGTACTGTCTGAGTACTCAGGTTTGAATATTGTTTTTCATAATATAATGGTAATCTAGTGCTAGAAATCTGCATTTTTCTTCTAGGCTGTAGTCAGATCCGCCCTCATCATTTGCATCTTAATAAGAGAGAGCAGAGAGTACCAGGCATTGCAATTGATGCTGACTGTCTTTTATTATCTACTGAAAAGTGGAGGGGAGGAAAGGGGAGATTTTTTTAAATAATTTATCCTTTTCAGGACCACTGACAGCAAAGGTGGAATTTTTGTGAGGGGCCCACCCTGGAAAGGGTGCACCATGCTTTATGTAGATGTAATTAATTTAATGGTCTGGGTATGGAAGATTGGGGAAATGGGCGTGCTCGGTTTGGAGGACCTCAGTTAATACATTTGTATTGGCCTCAACTTTTCTGATGGCACCCCTGATCCTTTTGGTATGTGACACAGATTCACTTCCCAAACAAACTAAGTCAGAGGTGCTCATCAGACAACAAACTAACCTTAATAGGTTAGTTGTATGGACATGAAAAGCCACTCTGAGAGCAATCTCTTTTAGCCACTTGTGCCCTTCACAGGGAGAAATATCCTGTAGTATATACAATGTATATAAAAAGTCTAAACACCCCTGTTTAAATGTCTGGTTTCTGTGCTTTCAAAAAACGAGACAAAGATAAATAATTTCAGAACTGTTTCCACCTTTAATGTGACCTATAAACTGTACAACTCAATTGAAAAACAAACTGAAATCTTTTAGGTGGAGGGAAGAAAAAAAAAAGAAAAATAATGTGGTTGCATAAGTCTGCACACCCTCTTATAACTGGGGATGTAGCTGTGTTCAGAATTAAGCAATCACATTTCAAATCATGTTAAATAGGAGTCAGCATACACCTGCCATTATTTAAAGTGCCTCTGATTAACCCCAAATAAAGTTCAGCTGCTCTAGTTGGTCTTTCCTGAAATGTTCTTAGTCGCATCCCACAGCATAAGCCATGGTCCACAGAGAGCTTCCAAAGCATCAGAGGGATCTCATTGTTAAAAGGTATCAGTGAGGAGAAGGGTACAAAATAATTTCCAAGGCATTAGCTATACCATGGAACACAGTGAAGTGGAGAAAATATGGCACAACTGTGACATTACCAAGAACTGGAGCTCCCTCCAAAATTGATGAAAAGACGAGAAGAAAACTGGTCTGGGAGGCTTCCAAGAGGCCTACAGCAACATTAAAAGGAGCTGCAGGAATATCTGGCAAGTACTGGCTGTGTAGTACATGTGACAAAAATCTCCCGTATTCTTCATATGTCTGGGCTATGGGGTAGAGTGGCAAGACGAAAGCCTTTTCTTACAAAGAAAAACATCCAAGCCAGGCTACATTTTGCAAAAACACATCTGAAGTCTCCCAAAAGCATGTGGGAAAAGATGTTATGGTCTGATGAAACCAAGGTTGAGCTTTTTGGCCATAATCCCAAAAGATATGTTTGGCGCAAAAAAAACACTGCACATCACCAAAAGAACACCATACCCACAGTGACGCATGGTGGTGGCAGCATCATGCTTTGGGGCTGTTTTTCTTCAGCTGGAACTGGGGCCTTAGTTAAGATAGAGGGAATTATGAACAGTTCCAAATACCAGTCAATATTGGCACAAAACCTTCAGGCTTCTGCTAGAAAGCTGAACATGAAGAGGAACTTCATCTTTCAGAATGAAAACGACCCAAAGCATACATCCAAATCAACAAAGGAATGGCTTCACCAGAAGAAGATTAAAGTTTTGGAATGGCCCAGCCAGAGCCCAGACCTGAATCCGATTGAAAATCTGTGGGGTCATCTGAAGAGGGCTGTGCACAGGAGATGCCCTCACAATCTGACAGATTTGGAGTGTTTTTGTAAAGAAGAGTGGGCAAATCTTGCCAAGTCAAAATGTGCCATGCTGATAGACTCATACCCAAAAAGACTGAGTGCTGTAATAAAATCACAAGGTGCTTCAACAAAGTATTAGTTTAAGGGTGTGCATACTTATGCAACCATATTATTTTATTTTTATATTTTTTCTTCCCTCTACCTAAATGATTTCAGTTTGTTTTTCAATTGAGTTGTACAGTTTATAGATCACATTAACTTCTACGTACAATTATTTGTTACTTCTATTTCCCTTTCTCAGCTGATCCAGTCCTTTACTTTCTCCTTAGGTGGTTGTATCTTTGTAAACTAATGCACTGACAGTTGTATGTGCCACATTCTCACTGTTGAGACAGATGTGTCCTATGATTTCAAAGTCTACCCCACTCGAGGAAGTAAATCAACAGAAACCAAAATGGCAGATCTCACATCAACATTATTACATATAGAAGGTGATATAGAAAATTAGAAGCATTTTTTCATTTACATTTTAAGAATATATTTCTTATTTTTACATATAAGAGTATATTTTAAATAATTACTGAGTAGGGGGACTTTTTTACAGCAAGAAGAAGAGAAAGATTTCTGCTTTTAGATTTACTTTTTGCTGATTACAATAAATTTCAAAGTTGGCTATTTAGATTTGAAGATAACAGTTTTGCAACAGTTCACATTTTTTTTTCTATAATAATACCTAACTACGTTCCTTGATTTTATTCTCCACACTAGGATTTAATTGAAATGATCATATCTCTGCCTATACCTCCATCCAACGAAACTCTACAGAACATAAGGACAGTAACAATTTGCTGATATTGGTATCACGATGAAAGGATGTAAAAACTGCAATTTAAGATGTAAGTGCTGACATTAAAGAGAACATTTTGAAATGGGTACTGCACAGGAAGAATAGCAGCACATATCAAATCTTCTACAATGCTGTTTAAATGTTTTTGCGTTGTGTTTTGTGAGGCATGTGGACAATTGGAGCGCGAGTTTGTGGAATTATTTTAGAATTACCTTATGGAACACAGGCTTGTTGTTGTTCACATCATCAACTCTCACAATGACGGTGGAGGTCCCGGTAAGGCTCTTGAACCCACCAGAGGAATTGTCATCTGTCGCAGTCACGTACAGCACATATTCTGTCCCGTGGAGCATAGGAAGCAGGCTTGAACGGAGACGAATCAGCCCTGTTAAATCGAGGATATACCCATCAGCACAGCTAAATATGCAATTTCAAGCGAAAGATTATTTTTTTTGCAGTTCACGATCTGGTTTTGGCTTGGGGAAACCTTTTCCTCACTTTTTTTTAAATAAATGAGATACCCCAATTCCTTACAAATATATAGAAAAAATAATTAAATTAACAAAATACATATTTTTTTACAATGTCATGTATATGACTTAATAGAATTAATGTATTTACTTGTACATATGACTTTCATATCGTATATACCTTCCCACATCAGAAGAAACACATAACATGATCTGCATCTAATTTTTCCAAATATAGAATATGATTTTTCTTTAGGTTTCTATTCGATATATAGTAGAAAATACTGGCAGGTTTACATTTAGATTCAGTAAGTTATTTTTTGTTTATTAGCTATTTTTCTCAAGATTTTATTCAGCCATTTTAGACCATCATACATTAGAAATCATACAACCGCTCTGTAAGCGGTCTCATAGGTCATCACCCCATTCAAATAATCCACCCTCTCCCTAAACCTCCTCATAGATCATCAGCCCATCCAAATAATCCACCCTCTCCTTAAACTGTCTCATAGATCATCACTCCTTCCAAATCATCCACCCTCTCCATAAACATCCTCTTGGATCATCACCCCACCCAAATCATCGACCCTCTCCTTAAACCTCCACATAGATAATCACTCCTTCCAAATCATCCACCCTCTCCCTAAACATCCTCATAGATCATCACCCCATCCAAATCATCCACCCTCTCCATAAACATCCTCATAGATCATCACCCCATCCAAATCATTAACCCTCTCCCTAAACCTCCTCATAGATCATCACCCCATCCAAATCATTAACCCTCTCCCTAAACCTCCTCATAGATCATCACCCCATCCAAATCATTAACCCTCTCCCTAAACCTCCTCATAGATCATCACCCCATCCAAATCATCCACCCTCTCCATAAACATCCTCATAGATCATCAGCCCATCCAAATAATCCACCCTCTCCATAAACATCCTCATAGATCATCACCCCATCCAAATCATTAACCCTCTCCATAAACCTCCTCATAGATCATCACCCCATCCAAATCATCCACCCTCTCCCTAAACCTCCTCATAGATCATCACCCCATCCAAATCATTAACCCTCTCTCTACACCTCCTCATAGATCAACACCCCATCCAAATAATCCACCCTCTCCATAAACATCCTCATAGATGATCACACCATCCAAATAATCCACCCTCTCCCTAAAACTTCGCATAGATCATAACCCCTTACAAATCATCCACACTCCTCCTGCTCCCTCTTTTATACCACATTACATATAATTATCCTTTACATATATCTTCCTGCACCTCCTTAAAGATCATCACAGTGGCAGGACTACTGCTGGTGCAGCAGGTTCCAAGCACCAGGGCACACTATAGTGTAGTGGCCCACTACTTCCTGTCTGTGGTAGAGAATAAATGTTAATCTATTAGGGAGCGGAAGATAATTATTTTTATAGAAAGGTGGTCTGATCATCCAGGGGTAGTAATGACCCCCAGGGCAACTAGCTTGTGGATACGGGGGAACGCAAATTCTTTTGCACAGGGGCCCTCCAATCACTAGCTCCAACACTGGATCATCACCCTCTACAGATCATCTCCTCTTGCTTATCCACTTCCATTTTGTACACATAGGGACAACTCTCAGGACTTGAAGGGACCATAAATTACAAGCACCCTCTAAACCTTTAAATTCCAATTTTACTTGTCTTCTGGGTTATTACACTTGAAGAAACTACAAGAAAAGCTTACAATTTGTTGCAGCAAACACAGTGCAAAAGCATTTATCGTGTGCTTGTCATTTTTGTCTTCAAAACAGTAAAATATGGATCAGTTTTAAAGTTTACTTTCTTTACTTTATAAAAACATGTTGCTTTTTATCTGGTTTATTTATTAAAAAGGCTGTGTGGAAAAACATTGGCCACCTTGTACATGGAAGAATATTGTTTGGTTTCATGCATACATTATATATTAGTACCTTCTCTGGAAAAGTAGGGACACGTTTCATTTATTTGGCTTTTGTACCTTTCTGAGGATCAATAATGAAGTTTCCCTCCTGGTTTCCTCCTACGATTTCATAAGTCACACGATCTCCATCAGGATCAAATGCATGTACGGTAGCGACAAGCGTGTTGGGTCCGGCGTCTTCAGAGACAAATGTTCTGTAACTGAAAAACAAGGGAGCGCATCTGATAAACAACAAGCTGCGTCTACTTGCTCACAATGAGATATCAGATCACTAAAGGACCGGGGTCAATATGTTCCCTATTTGTTTAGGCCTCATTTACATGTTACTACCCCAAATCCTTAGCAGCAGTGGGAATATACTTCATTTAACAATTCTGTGGGAGAACACGTCTCCCTGCTTGAGAAATTTAGAAATACACAGAATGTTGTTTTTTTTTTTTGCTGTATATAAAATGGAGGATATTTCCATCACCTTTCTACCATAAAATACATAGAGCCCCATTCAATTGAGGTTTCGGGAGCCCGTAAGTGAGGGCGCAAGCGACTTTGCTGTTCAGTTGGCCTCTTTTTGCAGGCTCAGAATGGCTTCCGAGTTACGGGCTTGAAAAAATGGCGATGGTTAAGCTCACAACTTACAGGCTGCAGAAGCCTTTAAACTTTCACAAGGCTAAAATCGCTATTCAATTGCTACATTTCCCCAAACCCGCAAATGTTTTCACACCCGTAAATGGCAAAAGAAGGAGAAAATCCTACGAGTTTTAAACACCTATCCGTGGCACTGTAAATGCAAATAAAAAATCACTACTGCACTGTAAATAAACGGGGAATCGATGATAGAGATTAGAATTAATTTCACAACAGTCTCAAGCCCGCAAATCGGCAGGAAATAATCATTCTTTTTATGTATCATTACAGGGTTAAATCGATCTCGGGTATCAATGAGTTAATACATATCAGGCCACCCATATGGACTAGAACAGTATTGGCATTCATTTCATAATTCTTTATTTTGCGGGTTTGCGAGTCTGATCGCATATCGAACCCCCGAACCTAATTGATTTACATGTAACCTCTATGTTTTACTGCCGTAATGATGACAGTCTCATTTTCTATTGGCTTATTCGAAATGGGAGGTTACCGGCTTGCTTAATTGATCATGTTCCCGCCATGAACTGCTTCGAACCAGTGCATTGTTTATGGTTTTGGCTTGGGGCCCCGTAACTTGCGGCCTTGAGCAATTGGATAGCATCACAATCAGAGACTAACAGGAGCACACAACACACCCCCAGACATACGGCTGTCTGCGATTGAGTTGCAGGTAATATTTGTTTTATTTTAGCACATCTTAAAATACAAAAATATATAAAAGTAAAGATACATAAATATATTATATACCTAATAAAATCCAGTAACTTTCCATATGCCTTTAAAGCTATATATAAGTTTCCTGGGTTTCAAATGTTTGCTAAAAAACAGGCAGTGCTTATCAGAAAAAGATTTGTTATATAGATAATTTCAGTGTTCTTACAAAGTTATAGGCAGGAAAGTAAATTCCAGTTGTGCACGCCCAGAGAAAACTGACATAACCAAGTATGCAGAGGAAATGCAGCTAGGTATGGAGTTTGACCTTGCAAATGATGTACTTGCTACACTATGGTTGGGTGGGGTCTGAGTTTACAACTGAATCAGATCACAAGGATATATAGAGAAAGACACTACATATCTCAGGCTGCTTTGCAGCACAGCAAACACAGAGTATGATACAAATGTACCTGCTTTCTCCTGATTGGCTAAAACAAATTATGCTAATCTTAGCAGGGATTTTTAAGGGTGTCAATTGATAAAAGCCTCAGCTTGCAAACTGAAAATATTTAGCAACCATCAGGGTGAATTTGTACATTCTTATTTTGCAAAAAAACTTTTGCATACACTACTGATTGATCCGAGTGACCCGAAAATCCATAGGCAGGAAGAGTCAGGTATTGAATGTAAGCCAGGTGGGTTTATAGGCGGGTGCCACTTCTCCTAACTAGCTCTGCGAGATACCCAGCCAAGTCCTAGCAGACCCTCCTGTGCTACCATGAGTACTACAGGAGTAATCTTTATACAATAGTGCCAAATGACTTAGCTGTGTATGAATTCCTCCAAATAAAATGATATCTGACAAACAACAAAATTTCAAATGACAAGAGCACATAGCCTGCAGAAAATCAAAAAGTTTACCAAGGCCGTAATAAGGAGATGTCTGCTCTGTCCATACTATAAATGCACAAATAAAAAGAGACTTGGGAAAATTCCATTTGTGAAAATCTCATTTATTTCACCAGACTAGGGGGATGGGAACACGGCTATTTAGTTCAGCCATTCAACAAGAAATTGTCGCCCCCGGGCTGCTGTCTTAGCCTAGAGTCTAACGAGCAAATAGATTTTATCTCTCTTAAAGCCAAGAAGACGCAGATGGGAGGGGTGAAGGCGACAGCCCCTTAAGGCACAGGAGCCTTGGAAGAATAAGTAGGGCACCATTGTATCTGTAACAAAATGCGTAAGTTTGTGTTGACAGGGTGGAACGGGATGGTACCTCTCAGCTATGCGATGAGACTCGCACGTTAATCGAGAGGAAAAGCGCGGATGCTTCAGGCGAATAACACAGCTTTAGTACAGATCATTTTAGGCTTATTAAAGGTATTTTGGGGGGTTTAGAGTTAAAACAAAGAGGAATGTAAATGAATTGGCGTGCATATTATATACACCTACGTCTGATTCACATGGTCAGATTATTGGAATGAGCCGCAGCTCTGGATTTTATTCTGGATGTTACTTAAACGGATACAGACAAATAATCATTGCTGCAGGTCCCTCTAATATGGTATCACACAGTGCAGAGTATCACACCTAGAGTCACACAGTGCAGAGTATCACACCTAGAGTCACACAGTGCAGAGTATCACTCCTAGCGTCACACAGTGCTGAGTATCACACCTAGAGTCACACAGTGCAGAGTATCACACCTAGAGTCACACAGTGCAGAGTATCACACCTAGAGTCACACAGTGCAGAGTATCACACCTAGAGTCACACAGTGCTGAGTATCACACCTAGCGTCACACAGTGCAGAGTATCACACCTAGAGTCACACAGAGCTGAGTATCACACCTAGAGTCACACAGTGCTGAGTATCACACCTAGAGTCACACAGTGCAGAGTATCACACCTAGAGTCACACAGTGCAGAGTATCACACCTAGCGTCACACAGTGCTGAGTATCACACCTAGAGTCACACAGTGCAGAGTATCACACCTAGAGTCACACAGTGCAGAGTATCACACCTAGAGTCACACAGTGCTGAGTATCACACCTAGCGTCACACAGTGCAGAGTATCACACCTAGAGTCACACAGTGCAGAGTATCACACCTAGCGTCACACAGTGCAGAGTATCACACCTAGAGTCACACAGTGCAGAGTATCACACCTAGCGTCACACAGTGCAGAGTATCACACCTAGAGTCACACAGTGCAGAGTATCACACCTAGAGTCACACAGTGCAGAGTATCACACCTAGAGTCACACAGTGCTGAGTATCACACCTAGAGTCACACAGTGCTGAGTATCACACCTAGAGTCACACAGTGCTGAGTATCACACCTAGAGTCACACAGTGCAGAGTATCACACCTAGCGTCACACAGTGCAGAGTATCACACCTAGAGTCACACAGTGCTGAATATCACACCTAGCGTCACACAAGGCAGAGTATCACACCTAGAGTCACACAGTGCAGAGTATCACACCTAGAGTCACACAGTGCTGAGTATCACACCTAGAGTCACACAGTGCTGAGTATCACACCTAGAGTCACACAGTGCAGAGTATCACACCTAGAGTCACACAGTGCAGAGTATCACACCTAGAGTCACACAGTGCAGAGTATCACACCTAGCGTCACACAGTGCAGAGTATCACAACTAGAGTCACACAGTGCAGAGTATCACACCTAGAGTCACACAGTGCAGAGTATCACACCTAGAGTCACACAGTGCAGAGTATCACACCTAGAGTCACACAGTGCAGAGTATCACACCTAGAGTCACACAGTGCTGAGTATCACACCTAGCGTCACACAGTGCTGAGTATCACACCTAGAGTCACACAGTGCAGAGTATCACACCTAGAGTCACACAGAGCTGAGTATCACACCTAGAGTCACACAGTGCAGAGTATCACACCTAGAGTCACACAGTGCAGAGTATCACACCTAGAGTCACACAGTGCAGAGTATCACACCTAGAGTCACACAGTGCAGAGTATCACACCTAGAGTCACACAGTGCGGAGTATCACACCTAGAGTCACACAGTGCAGAGTATCACACCTAGAGTCACACAGAGCTGAGTATCACACCTAGAGTCACACAGTGCAGAGTATCACACCTAGCGTCACACAGTGCAGAGTATCACACCTAGCGTCACACAGTGCTGAGTATCACACCTAGCGTCACACAGTGCAGAGTATCACACCTAGAGTCACACAGTGCAGAGTATCACACCTAGCGTCACACAGTGCAGAGTATCACACCTAGAGTCACACAGTGCAGAGTATCACACCTAGAGTCGCACAGTGCAGAGTATCACACCTAGAGTCGCACAGAGCTGAGTATCACACCTAGAGTCACACAGTGCTGAGTATCACACCTAGAGTCACACAGTGCAGAGTATCACACCTAGCGTCACACAGTGCTGAGTATCACACCTAGAGTCACACAGTGCAGAGTATCACACCTAGAGTCACACAGTGCAGAGTATCACACCTAGCGTCACACAGTGCTGAGTATCACACCTAGAGTCACACAGTGCAGAGTATCACACCTAGCGTCACACAGTGCAGAGTATCACACCTAGAGTCACACAGTGCAGAGTATCACACCTAGAGTCACACAGTGCAGAGTATCACACCTAGAGTCACACAGTGCAGAGTATCACACCTAGAGTCACACAGTGCTGAGTATCACACCTAGAGTCACACAGTGCAGAGTATCACACCTAGAGTCACACAGTGCTGAGTATCACAACTAGAGTCACACAGAGCTGAGTATCACACCTAGAGTCACACAGTGCAGAGTATCACACCTAGCGTCACACAGTGCAGAGTATCACACCTAGAGTCACACAGTGCAGAGTATCACACCTAGCGTCACACAGTGCAGAGTATCACACCTAGAGTCACACAGTGCTGAGTATCACACCTAGAGTCACACAGTGCTGAGTATCACACCTAGAGTCACACAGTGCAGAGTATCACACCTAGAGTCACACAGTGCAGAGTATCACACCTAGCGTCACACAGTGCAGAGTATCACACCTAGCGTCACACAGTGCAGAGTATCACTCCTAGAGTCACACAGTGCAGAGTATCACACCTAGCGTCACACAGTGCAGAGTATCACAACTAGAGTCACACAGTGCAGAGTATCACACCTAGAGTCACACAGTGCAGAGTATCACACCTAGAGTCACACAGTGCAGAGTATCACACCTAGAGTCACACAGTGCAGAGTATCACACCTAGAGTCACACAGTGCTGAGTATCACACCTAGCGTCACACAGTGCTGAGTATCACACCTAGAGTCACACAGTGCAGAGTATCACACCTAGAGTCACACAGAGCTGAGTATCACACCTAGAGTCACACAGTGCAGAGTATCACACCTAGAGTCACACAGTGCAGAGTATCACACCTAGAGTCACACAGTGCAGAGTATCACACCTAGAGTCACACAGTGCAGAGTATCACACCTAGAGTCACACAGTGCAGAGTATCACACCTAGAGTCACACAGTGCGGAGTATCACACCTAGAGTCACACAGTGCAGAGTATCACACCTAGAGTCACACAGAGCTGAGTATCACACCTAGAGTCACACAGTGCAGAGTATCACACCTAGAGTCACACAGTGCAGAGTATCACACCTAGAGTCACACAGTGCAGAGTATCACACCTAGAGTCACACAGTGCAGAGTATCACACCTAGAGTCACACAGTGCAGAGTATCACACCTAGAGTCACACAGTGCGGAGTATCACACCTAGAGTCACACAGTGCAGAGTATCACACCTAGAGTCACACAGAGCTGAGTATCACACCTAGAGTCACACAGTGCAGAGTATCACACCTAGAGTCACACAGTGCTGAGTATCACACCTAGAGTCACACAGTGCAGAGTATCACACCTAGAGTCACACAGTGCTGAGTATCACACCTAGAGTCACACAGTGCAGAGTATCACACCTAGAGTCACACAGTGCTGAGTATCACACCTAGAGTCACACAGTGCAGAGTATAACACCTAGAGTCACACAGTGCAGAGTATCACACCTAGCGTCACACAGTGCTGAGTATCACACCTAGAGTCACACAGTGCAGAGTATCACACCTAGAGTCACACAGTGCTGAGTATCACACCTAGAGTCACACAGTGCAGAGTATCACACCTAGAGTCACACAGTGCAGAGTATCACACCTAGAGTCACACAGTGCAGAGTGTCACACCTAGAGTCACACAGTGCTGAGTATCACACCTAGAGTCACACAGAGCAGAGTATCACACCTAGAGTCACACAGTGCAGAGTATCACACCTAGAGTCACACAGAGCAGAGTATCACACCTAGCGTCACACAGTGCAGAGTATCACACCTAGAGTCACACAGTGCTGAGTATCACACCTAGAGTCACACAGTGCAGAGTATCACGCCTAGAGTCACACAGTGCTGAGTATCACACCTAGAGTCACACAGTGCAGAGTATCACACCTAGAGTCACACAGTGCAGAGTATCACACCTAGAGTCACACAGTGCTGAGTATCACACCTAGCGTCACACAGTGCAGAGTATCACACCTAGAGTCACACAGTGCAGAGTATCACACCTAGAGTCACACAGTGCAGAGTATCACACCTAGAGTCACACAGTGCAGAGTATCACACCTAGTGTCACACAGTGCAGAGTATCACACCTAGAGTCACACAGTGCAGAGTATCACTCCTAGAGTCACACAGTGCAGAGTATCACACCTAGAGTCACACAGTGCAGAGTATCACACCTAGTGTCACACAGTGCAGAGTATCACACCTAGAGTCACACAGAGCAGAGTATCACACCTAGAGTCACACAGTGCAGAGTATCACACCTAGAGTCACACAGTGCAGAGTATCACACCTAGAGTCACACAGTGCAGAGTATCACACCTAGAGACACAAAGTGCAGAGTATCACACCTAGCGTCACACAGTGCAGAGTATCACACCTAGAGTCACACAGTGCAGAGTATCACACCTAGAGACACACAGTGCAGAGTATCACACCTAGAGTCACACAAGGCAGAGTATCACACCTAGCGTCACACAGTGCAGAGTATCACACCTAGCGTCACACAGTGCTGAGTATCACACCTAGCGTCACACAGTGCTGAGTATCACACCTAGAGTCACACAGTGCAGAGTATCACACCTAGAGTCACACAGAGCTGAGTATCACACCTAGAGTCACACAGTGCTGAGTATCACTCCTAGAGTCACACAGTGCTGAGTATCACACCTAGAGTCACACAGTGCTGAGTATCACACCTAGAGTCACACAGTGCTGAGTATCACACCTAGAGTCACACAGTGCAGAGTATCACACCTAGAGTCACACAGTGCAGAGTATCACACCTAGAGTCACACAGTGCAGAGTATCACACCTAGCGTCACACAGTGCTGAGTATCACACCTAGAGTCACACAGTGCTGAGTATCACACCTAGCGTCACACAGTGCAGAGTATCACACCTAGAGTCACACAGTGCAGAGTATCACACCTAGAGTCACACAGTGCAGAGTATCACACCTAGAGTCACACAGTGCAGAGTATCACACCTAGCGTCACACAGAGCTGAGTATCACACCTAGAGTCACACAGTGCAGAGTATCACACCTAGAGTCACACAGTGCAGAGTATCACACCTAGAGTCACACAGTGCAGAGTATCACACCTAGAGTCACACAGTGCAGAGTATCACACCTAGCGTCACACAGTGCAGAGTATCACACCTAGAGTCACACAGTGCAGAGTATCACACCTAGAGTCACACAGTGCAGAGTATCACACCTAGCGTCACACAGTGCAGAGTATCACACCTAGAGTCACACAGTGCAGAGTATCACACCTAGAGTCACACAGTGCTGAGTATCACACCTAGAGTCACACAGTGCAGAGTATCACACCTAGAGTCACACAGTGCTGAGTATCACACCTAGAGTCACACAGTGCAGAGTATCACACCTAGAGTCACACAGTGCAGAGTATCACACCTAGAGTCACACAGTGCAGAGTATCACACCTAGCGTCACACAGTGCTGAGTATCACACCTAGCGTCACACAGTGCAGAGTATCACACCTAGAGTCACACAGTGCAGAGTATCACACCTAGAGTCACACAGTGCAGAGTATCACCCCTAGAGTCACACAGTGCAGAGTATCACTCCTAGAGTCACACAGTGCTGAGTATCACAGCTAGCGTCACACAGTGCAGAGTATCACACCTAGCGTCACACAGTGCTGAGTATCACACCTAGAGTCACACAGTGCAGAGTATCACACCTAGCGTCACACAGTGCTGAGTATCACACCTAGCGTCACACAGTGCAGAGTATCACTCCTAGCGTCACACAGTGCTGAGTATCACACCTAGAGTCACACAGTGCAGAGTATCACACCTAGAGTCACACAGTGCAGAGTATCACACCTAGAGTCACACAGTGCTGAGTATCACACCTAGAGTCACACAGTGCTGAGTATCACACCTAGAGTCACACAGTGCAGAGTATCACACCTAGAGTCACACAGTGCAGAGTATCACACCTAGAGTCACACAGTGCTGAGTATCACTCCTAGCGTCACACAGTACAGAGTATCACACCTAGAGTCACACAGTGCAGAGTATCACACCTAGAGTCACACAGTGCAGAGTATCACACCTAGCGTCACACAGTGCTGAGTATCACACCTAGAGTCACACAGTGCAGAGTATCACACCTAGAGTCACACAGTGCTGAGTATCACCCCTAGAGTCACACAGTGCAGAGTATCACACCTAGAGTCACACAGTGCTGAGTATCACACCTAGCGTCACACAGTGCAGAGTATCACACCTAGCGTCACACAGTGCAGAGTATCACACCTAGAGTCACACAGTGCTGAGTATCACACCTAGCGTCACACAGTGCTGAGTATCACACCTAGAGTCACACAGTGCAGAGTATCACACCTAGAGTCACACAGTGCAGAGTATCACACCTAGCGTCACACAGTGCAGAGTATCACACCTAGAGTCACACAGTGCAGAGTATCACACCTAGAGTCACACAGTGCAGAGTATCACACCTAGAGTCACACAGTGCAGAGTATCACACCTAGAGTCACACAGTGCTGAGTATCACACCTAGCGTCACACAGTGCAGAGTATCACACCTAGCGTCACACAGTGCTGAGTATCACACCTAGAGTCACACAGTGCAGAGTATCACACCTAGCGTCACACAGTGCAGAGTATCACACCTAGCGTCACACAGTGCAGAGTATCACACCTAGAGTCACACAGTGCAGAGTATCACACCTAGCGTCACACAGTGCAGAGTATCACACCTAGCGTCACACAGTGCTGAGTATCACACCTAGAGTCACACAGTGCAGAGTATCACACCTAGAGTCACACAGTGCAGAGTATCACACCTAGCGTCACACAGTGCAGAGTATCACACCTAGAGTCACACAGTGCAGAGTATCACACCTAGCGTCACACAGTGCAGAGTATCACACCTAGCGTCACACAGTGCTGAGTATCACACTAGAGTCACACAGTGCAGAGTATCACACCTAGAGTCACACAGTGCAGAGTATCACACCTAGCGTCACACAGTGCTGAGTATCACACCTAGAGTCACACAGTGCTGAGTATCACACCTAGAGTCACACAGTGCAGAGTATCACACCTAGCGTCACACAGTGCAGAGTATCACACCTAGCGTCACACAGTGCAGAGTATCACACCTAGAGTCACACAGTGCTGAGTATCACACCTAGCGTCACACAGTGCTGAGTATCACACCTAGCGTCACACAGTGCAGAGTATCACACCTAGCGTCACACAGAGCAGAGTATCACACCTAGAGTCACACAGTGCAGAGTATCACACCTAGAGTCACACAGTGCAGAGTATCACACCTAGCGTCACACAGTGCAGAGTATCACACCTAGAGTCACACAGTGCTGAGTATCACACCTAGAGTCACACAGTGCTGAGTATCACACCTAGAGTCACACAGTGCAGAGTATCACTCCTAGAGTCACACAGTGCTGAGTATCACACCTAGAGTCACACAGTGCAGAGTATCACACCTAGCGTCACACAGAGCTGAGTATCACACCTAGAGTCACACAGTGCAGAGTATCACACCTAGAGTCACACAGTGCTGAGTATCACACCTAGAGTCACACAGTGCAGAGTATCACACCTAGAGTCGCACAGTGCAGAGTATCACACCTAGAGTCACACAGTGCTGAGTATCACACCTAGAGTCACACAGTGCAGAGTATCACACCTAGAGTCACACAGTGCAGAGTATCACACCTAGCGTCACACAGTGCAGAGTATCACAACTAGAGTCACACAGTGCAGAGTATCACACCTAGAGTCGCACAGTGCTGAGTATCACACCTAGAGTCGCACAGTGCTGAGTATCACACCTAGAGTCGCACAGTGCAGAGTATCACACCTAGCGTCACACAGTGCAGAGTATCACACCTAGAGTCACACAGTGCTGAGTATCACTCCTAGCGTCACACAGTGCAGAGTATCACACCTAGAGTCACACAGTGCAGAGTATCACACCTAGAGTCACACAGTGCTGAGTATCACACCTAGAGTCACACAGTGCAGAGTATCACACCTAGAGTCACACAGTGCTGAGTATCACACCTAGAGTCACACAGTGCAGAGTATCACACCTAGAGTCACACAGAGCTGAGTATCACACCTAGAGTCACACAGTGCTGAGTATCACACCTAGAGTCACACAGTGCAGAGTATCACACCTAGAGTCACACAGTGCAGAGTATCACACCTAGAGTCACACAGTGCTGAGTATCACACCTAGAGTCACACAGTGCTGAGTATCACACCTAGAGTCACACAGTGCTGAGTATCACACCTAGAGTCACACAGTGCAGAGTATCACACCTAGAGTCACACAGTGCAGAGTATCACACCTAGAGTCACACAGAGCAGAGTATCACACCTAGAGTCACACAGTGCAGAGTATCACACCTAGAGTCACACAGTGCAGAGTATCACACCTAGCGTCACACAGTGCTGAGTATCACACCTAGCGTCACACAGTGCAGAGTATCACTCCTAGCGTCACACAGTGCTGAGTATCACACCTAGAGTCACACAGTGCAGAGTATCACACCTAGCGTCACACAGTGCAGAGTATCACACCTAGAGTCACACAGTGCAGAGTATCACTCCTAGCGTCACACAGTGCTGAGTATCACACCTAGCGTCACACAGTGCTGAGTATCACACCTAGAGTCACACAGTGCAGAGTATCACACCTAGCGTCACACAGTGCAGAGTATCACACCTAGAGTCACACAGTGCAGAGTATCACACCTAGAGTCACACAGTGCAGAGTATCACACCTAGAGTCACACAGAGCAGAGTATCACACCTAGAGTCACACAGTGCTGAGTATCACACCTAGAGTCACACAGTGCAGAGTATCACACCTAGAGTCACACAGTGCAGAGTATCACACCTAGAGTCACACAGTGCAGAGTATCACACCTAGAGTCACACAGTGCTGAGTATCACACCTAGAGTCACACAGTGCAGAGTATAACACCTAGAGTCACACAGTGCAGAGTATCACACCTAGCGTCACACAGTGCTGAGTATCACACCTAGAGTCACACAGTGCAGAGTATCACACCTAGAGTCACACAGTGCAGAGTATCACACCTAGAGTCACACAGTGCTGAGTATCACACCTAGCGTCACACAGTGCAGAGTATCACACCTAGAGTCACACAGTGCAGAGTATCACACCTAGCGTCACACAGTGCTGAGTATCGCACCTAGAGTCACACAGTGCAGAGTATCGCACCTAGCGTCACACAGTGCAGAGTATCGCACCTAGAGTCACACAGTGCTGAGTATCACACCTAGAGACACACAGTGCAGAGTATCACACCTAGCGTCACACAGTGCAGAGTATCACACCTAGCGTCACACAGTGCAGAGTATCACACCTAGCGTCACACAGTGCTGAGTATCACACCTAGCGTCACACAGTGCAGAGTATCACACCTAGCGTCACACAGAGCAGAGTATCACACCTAGCGTCACACAGTGCAGAGTATCACACCTAGCGTCACACAGTGCAGAGTATCACTCCTAGCGTCACACAGTGCTGAGTATCACACCTAGAGTCACACAGTGCAGAGTATCACACCTAGAGTCACACAGAGCTGAGTATGACTCCTAGCGTCACACAGTGCAGAGTATCACACCTAGAGTCACACAGTGCAGAGTATCACACCTAGAGTCACACAGTGCAGAGTATCACACCTAGAGTCACACAGTGCTGAGTATCACACCTAGAGTCACACAGTGCGAGTATCACACCTAGAGTCACACAGTGCAGAGTATCACACCTAGAGTCACACAGTGCTGAGTATCACACTAGAGTCACACAGTGCAGAGTATCACACCTAGAGTCACACAGTGCAGAGTATCACTCCTAGAGTCACACAGTGCTGAGTATCACACCTAGAGTCACACAGTGCAGAGTATCACACCTAGAGTCACACAGTGCAGAGTATCACACCTAGAGACACACAGTGCAGAGTATCACACCTAGAGTCACACAGTGCAGAGTATCACACCTAGAGTCACACAGTGCAGAGTATCACACCTAGCGTCACACAGTGCAGAGTATCACACCTAGAGTCACACAGTGCAGAGTATCACACCTAGAGTCACACAGTGCAGAGTATCACACCTAGAGTCACACAGTGCTGAGTATCACACCTAGCGTCACACAGTGCAGAGTATCACACCTAGAGTCACACAGATGCAGAGTATCACACTAGAGTCACACAGTGCAGAGTATCACACCTAGAGTCACACAGTGCAGAGTATCACACCTAGAGTCACACAGAGCTGAGTATCACACCTAGAGTCACACAGTGCAGAGTATCACACCTAGCGTCACACAGTGCAGAGTATCACACCTAGCGTCACACAGTGCTGAGTATCACACCTAGCGTCACAGAGTGCAGAGTATCACACCTAGAGTCACACAGTGCAGAGTATCACACCTAGCGTCACAGAGTGCAGAGTATCACACCTAGAGTCACACAGTGCTGAGTATCACACCTAGAGTCACACAGTGCAGAGTATCACACCTAGAGTCACACAGTGCTGAGTATCACACCTAGAGTCACACAGTGCTGAGTATCACACCTAGAGTCACACAGTGCAGAGTATCACACCTAGAGTCACACAGTGCAGAGTATCACACCTAGCGTCACACAGTGCAGAGTATCACACCTAGAGTCACACAGTGCAGAGGTATCACAGCTAGAGTCACACAGTGCAGAGTATTCACACCTAGAGTCGCCACAGTGCAGAGTATCACACCTAGAGTCACACAGAGCTGAGTATCACACTAGAGTCACACAGTGCAGAGTATCACACCTAGAGTCACACAGAGCTGAGTATCACACCTAGAGTCACACAGTGCAGAGTATCACACCTAGAGTCACACAGTGCAGAGTATCACTCCTAGAGTCACACAGTGCTGAGTATCACACCTAGAGTCACACAGTGCAGAGTATCACTCCTAGAGTCACACAGTGCAGAGTATCACACCTAGAGTCACACAGTGCAGAGTGTCACACCTAGAGTCACACAGTGCAGAGTATCACACCTAGAGTCGCACAGTGCTGAGTATCACACCTAGAGTCACACAGTGCAGAGTATCACACCTAGAGTCACACAGTGCTGAGTATCACACCTAGAGTCACACAGTGCAGAGTATCACACCTAGAGTCACACAGTGCAGAGTATCACACCTAGAGTCACACAGTGCAGAGTATCACACCTAGAGTCACACAGTGCAGAGTATCACTCCTAGAGTCACACAGTGCTGAGTATCACACCTAGAGTCACACAGTGCAGAGTGTCACACCTAGAGTCGCACAGTGCAGAGTATCACACCTAGAGTCACACAGTGCAGAGTATCACACCTAGAGTCACACAGTGCAGAGTATCACACCTAGCGTCACACAGTGCAGAGTATCACACCTAGTGTCACACAGTGCTGAGTATCACACCTAGAGTCACACAGTGCTGAGTATCACACCTAGCGTCACACAGTGCAGAGTGTCACACCTAGAGTCACACTGTGCAGAGTATCACACCTAGAGTCACACAGTGCTGAGTATCACACCTAGCGTCACACAGTGCAGAGTATCACACCTAGAGTCACACAGTGCTGAGTATCACTCCTAGAGTCACACAGTGCTGAGTATCACACCTAGAGTCACACAGTGCAGAGTATCACACCTAGAGTCACACAGTGCTGAGTATCACACCTAGAGTCACACAGTGCAGAGTATCAAACCTAGAGTCACACAGTGCATGAGTATCACTCCTAGAGTCACACAGTGCAGAGTATCACACCTAGAGTCACCAGGTGCTGAGTATCACACCTAGCGTCACACAGAGCTGAGTATCACACCTAGCGTCACACAGTGCAGAGTATCACACCTAGCGTCACACAGTGCTGAGTATCACACCTAGAGTCACACAGTGCAGAGTATCACACCTAGAGTCACACAGTGCAGAGGTATCACACCTAGCGTCACACAGAGCAGAGTATCACACCTAGAGTCCACACAGTGCAGAGTATCACACCTAGAGTCACAACAGAGCAGAGTATCACACCTAGAGTCACACAGTGCAGAGTATCACACCTAGAGTCACACAGTGCTGAGTATCACACCTAGAGTCACACAGTGCAGAGTATCACACCTAGCGTCACACAGTGCTGAGTATCACACCTAGCGTCACACAGTGCAGAGTATCACACCTAGAGTCACACAGTGCTGAGTATCACCCCTAGAGTCACACAGTGCAGAGTATCACAACCTAGCGTCACACAGTGCAGAGTATCACACACTAGAGTCACACAGTGCAGAGTATCACACCTAGCGTCACACAGTGCTGAGTATCACACCTAGCGTCACACAGTGCAGAGTATCACACCTAGCGTCACACAGTGCAGAGTATCACACCTAGCGTCACACAGAGCTGGAGTATCACACCTAGAGTCACACAGTGCAGAGTATCACACCTAGAGTCCACACAGTGCTGAGTATCACACCTAGAGTCCACACAGTGCAAGAGTATCACACCTAGCGTCACACAGTGCTGAGTATCCTCACTAGCGTCACACAGTGCTGAGTATCACACCTAGAGTCACACAGTGCAGAGTATCACACCTGGAGTCACACAGTGCAGAGTATCACACCTAGAGTCACACAGTGCAGAGTATCACACCTAGAGTCACACAGTGCAGGAGTATCACACCTAGAGTCACACAGTGCAGAGTATCACACCTAGCGTCACACAGTGCAGAGTATCACACCTAGAGTCACACAGTGCAGAGTATCACACCTAGCGTCACACAGTGCTGAGTATCACTCCTAGCGTCACACAGTGCTGAGTATCACACACTAGAGTCACACAGTGCAGAGGTATCACACCTAGAGTCACACAGTGCAAGAGTATCACACTAGAGTCACACAGTGCTGAGTATCACACCTAGCGTCACACAGTGCAGAGTATCACACCTAGAGTCACACAGTGCTGAGTATCACACCTAGAGTCACACAGTGTGCTGAGTATCACACCTAGAGTCACACAGTGCAGAGTATCACACCTAGAGTCACACAGTGTCAGAGTATCACACCTAGCGTCACACAGTGCTGAGTATCACAACCTAGAGTCACACAGTGCAGAGTATCACACCTAGCGTCACACAGTGCAGAGTGATCACACCTAGAGTCACACAGTGCAGAGTATCACACCTAGAGTCACACAGGTGCAGAGTATCACACCTAGAGTCACACAGTGCAGAGTATCACACCTAGCGGTCACACAGTGCTGAGTATCACACCTAGCGTCACACAGTGCTGAGTAATCACACCTAGAGTCACACAGTGCAGAGTATCACACCTAGCGTCACACAGTGCAGAGTATCACACTAGAGTCCACACAGTGCAGAGTATCACACCTAGAGTCACACAGTGCTGAGTATCAACCACCTAGAGTCACACAGTGCAGAGTATCACACCTAGCGTCAACACAGTGCAGAGTATCACACCTAGAGTCGCACAGTGCAGAGTATCACACCTAGAGTCGCACAGTGCAGAGTATCACACCTAGAGTCACACAGAGCTGAGTATCACACCTAGAGTCACACAGTGCTGAGTATCACACCTAGAGTAACACAGTGCAGAGTATCACACCTAGCGTCACACAGTGCTGAGTATCACACCTAGAGTCACACAGTGCAGAGTATCACACCTAGAGTCACACAGTGCAGAGTATCACACTAGCGTCACACAGTGCTGAGTATCACACCTAGAGTCACACAGTGCAGAGTATCACACCTAGCGTCACACAGTGCAGAGTATCACACCTAGAGTCACACAGTGCAGAGTATCACACCTAGAGTCACACAGTGCAGAGTATCACACCTAGAGTCACACAGTGCAGAGTATCACACCTAGAGTCCACACAGTGCTGAGTATCACACCTAGAGTCACACAGTGCAGAGTATCACACCTAGAGTCACACAGTGCAGAGTATCACACCTAGAGTCACACAGTGCAGAGTATCACACTAGAGTCACACAGTGCAGAGTATCACACCTAGAGTCACACAGTGCAGAGTATCACACCTAGAGTCACACAGTGCAGAGTATCACACCTAGAGTCACACAGTGCAGAGTATCACACCTAGAGTCACACAGTGCTGAGTATCACACCTAGCGTCACACAGTGCAGAGTATCACACCTAGAGTCACACAGTGCTGAGTATCACACCTAGCGTCACACAGTGCAGAGTATCACGACCTAGAGTCACACAGTGCAGGAGTATCACACCTAGCGTCACACAGTGCAGAGTATCACACCTAGCGTCACACAGTGCTGAGTATCACACCTAGAGTCACACAGTGCTGAGTATCACACCTAGCGTCACACAGTGCAGAGTATCACACCTAGAGTCACACAGTGCTGAGTATCACACCTAGCGTCACACAGTGCAGAGTATCACACCTAGAGTCACACACGGTGCAGAGTATCACACCTAGAGTCACACAGTGCAGAGTATCACACCTAGAGTCACACAGAGCTGAGTATCACACCTAGAGTCGCACAGTGCAGAGTATCACACCTAGAGTCGCACAGTGCAGAGTATCACACCTAGAGTCACACAGAGCTGAGTATCACACCTAGAGTCACACAGTGCTGAGTATCACACCTAGAGTAACACAGTGCAGAGTATCACACCTAGCGTCGACACAGTGCTGAGTATCACACCTAGAGTCACACAGTGCAGAGTATCACACCTAGCGTCACACAGTGCAGAGTATCACACCTAGCGTCACACAGTGCAGAGTATCACACCTAGCGTCACACAGAGCTGAGTATCACACCTAGAGTCACACAGTGCAGAGTATCACACCTAGAGTCACACAGTGCAGAGTATCACACCTAGAGTCACACAGTGCAGAGTATCACACCTAGAGTCACACAGTGCAGAGTATCACACCTAGAGTCACACAGTGCAGAGTATCACACCTAGAGTCACACAGTGCAGAGTATCACACCTAGAGTCACACAGTGCTGAGTATCACACCTAGAGTCACACAGTGCAGAGTATCACACCTAGAGTCACACAGTGCTGAGTATCACACCTAGAGTCACACAGTGCTGAGTATCACACCTAGAGTCACACAGTGCAGAGTATCACACCTAGCGTCACACAGTGCTGAGTATCACACCTAGCGTCACACAGTGCAGAGATCACAACTAGAGTCACACAGTGCAGAGTATCACACCTAGAGTCACACAGTGCAGAGTATCACACCTAGCGTCAACAGTGCTGAGTATTCACACCTAGAGTCACACAGTGCAGAGTATCACGCCTAGAGTCACACAGTGCAGAGTATCACACCTAGAGTCACACAGTGCAGAGTATCACACCTAGAGTTCACACAGTGCAGAGTATCACACCTAGAGTCACACAGTGCAGAGTATCACACCTAGAGTCACACAGTGCAGAGTATCCACACCTAGCGACACACAGTGCAGAGTATCACCCTAGAGTCACACAGTGCAGAGTATCACACCTAGAGTCACACAGTGCAGAGTATCACACCTAGAGTCACACAGTGCAGAGTATCACACCTAGAGTCACACAGTGCTGAGTATCACACCTAGCGTCACACAGTGCAGAGTATCACTCCTAGCGTCACACAGAGCTGAGTATCACACCTAGAGTCACACAGTGCTGAGTATCACACCTAGCGTCACACAGTGCTGAGTATCACAGCCTAGCCACACAGTGGCTGAGTATCACACCTAGCGTCACACAGTGCAGAGTATCACACCTAGAGTCACACAGTGCAGAGTATCACACCTAGAGTCACACAGTGCAGAGTATCACACAGTGCAGAGTCACACAGAGTCACACAGTGCAGAGTATCACACCTAGAGTCACACAGTGCTGAGTATCACACCTAGCGTCACACAGTGCAGAGTATCACACCTAGCGTCACACAGTGCTGAGTATCACACCTAGCGTCACACAGTGCTGAGTATCACACCTAGCGTCACACAGTGCAGAGTATCACGCCATAGAGTCACACAGTGCTGAGTATCACACCTAGCGGTCACACAGTGCAGAGTATCACACCTAGCGTCACACAAGTGCTGAGTATCACACCTAGCGTCACACAGTGCAGAGTATTCACTCCTAGCGTCACACAGTGCTGAGTATCACACCTAGAGTCACAACGTGCAGGAGTTCACACCTAGAGTCACACAGTGCTGAGTATCACACCTAGAGTCACACAGTGCAGAGTATCACACCTAGAGTCACACAGTGCAGAGTATCACACCTAGCGTCACACAGTGCAGAGTACACACCTAGAGTCACACAGTGCTAGAGTATCACACCTAGAGGTCACACAGTGCAGAGTATCACACCTAGAGTCCACACAGTGCTGAGTATCACACCTAGCGTCACACAGTGCCTGAGTATCACACCTAGAGTCACACAGTGCAGAGTACACACCTAGAGTCACACAGAGCTGAGTATCACACCTAGAGTCACACAGTGCGAGTATCACACCTAGCGTCACACAGTGCAGAGTATCACTAACTAGAGTCACACAGTGCAGAGTATCACACCTAGAGTCACACAGTGCAGAGTATCACACCTAGAGGTCACACAGTGCAGAGTATCACACCTAGAGTCACACAGTGCTGAGTATCACACCTAGCGTCACCCAGTGCAGAGTATCACACCTAGAGTCACACAGTGCTGAGTATCACACCTAGCGTCACACAGTGCAGAGTATCACACCTAGAGTCACACAGTGCAGAGTATCACACCTAGCGTCACACAGTGCAGAGTATCACACCTAGCGTCACACAGTGCTGAGTATACACACCTAGAGTCACACAAGTGCTGAGTATCACACCTAGCGTCACACAGTGCAGAGTATCACACCTAGAGTCACACAGTGCTGAGTATCACACCTAGCGTCACACAGTGCAGAGTATCACACCTAGAGTCACACGGTGCAGAGTATCACACCTAGAGTCACACAGTGCAGAGTATCACACCTAGAGTCACACAGAGCTGAGTATCACACCTAGAGTCACACAGTGCAGAGTATCACACCTAGAGTCACACAGTGCAGAGTATCACTCCTAGAGTCACACAGTGCTGAGTATCACACCTAGAGTCACACAGTGCAGAGTATCACACCTAGAGTCACACAGAGCTGAGTATCACACCTAGAGTCACACAGTGCAGAGTATCACACCTAGAGGTCACACAGAGCTGAGTATCACACCTAGAGTCACACAGTGGCAGAGTATCACACCTAGAGTCACACAGTGCTGAGTATCACACCTAGAGGTCACACAGTGCTGAGTATCACACCTAGAGTCACACAGTGCAGAGTATAACACCTAGAGTCACACAGTGCAGAGTATCACACCTAGCGTCACACAGTGCAGAGTATCACACTAGAGTCACACAGTGCAGAGTATCACACCTAGAGTCACACAGTGCGAGTATCACACCTAGAGTCACACAGTGCAGAGTATCACACCTAGAGTCACACAGTGCGGAGTATCACACCTAGAGTCACACAGTGCAGAGTATCACGCCTTGAGTCCACAGTGCTGAGTATCACACCTAGAGTCACACAGTGCAGAGTATCACACCTAGAGTCACACAGTGCGAGTATCACACCTAGCGTCACACAGTGCTGAGTAATCACACTAGCGTCACACAGTGCAGAGTATCACACCTAGAGTCACACAGTGCAGAGTATCACACCTAGAGTCACACAGTGCAGAGTATCACACCTAGTGTCACCACAGTGCAGAGTATCACACCTAGAGTCACACAGTGCAGAGTATCACCCTAGAGTCACACAGTTGCAGAGTATCACACCTAGAGTCACACAGTGCAGAGTATCACACCTAGTGTCACACAGTGCAGAGTATCACACCTAGAGTCACACAGAGCAGAGTAATCACACCTAGAGTCACACAGGGCAGAGTATCACACCTAGAGTCACACAGTGCAGGAGTATCACACCTAGAGACACAAAGTGCAGAGTATCACACCTAGCGTCACACAGTGCAGAGTATCACACCTAGAGTCACACAGTGCAGAGTATCACACCTAGAGTCACACCAGTGCAGAGTATCACACCTAGAGACACAAGTGCAGAGTATCACACCTAGCGTCACACAGTGCAGAGTATCACACCTAGAGTCACACAGTGCAGAGTATCACACCTAGAGTCACACAGTGCAGAGTATCACACCTAGCGTCACACAGTGCTGAGTATCACACCTAGCGTCACACAGTGCTGAGTATCACACCTAGAGTCACACAGTGCAGAGTATCACACCTAGAGTCACACAGTGCTGAGTATCACACCTAGCGTCACACAGAGCAGAGTATCACCCCTAGAGTCACACAGTGCAGAGTATCACCCTAGAGTCACACGTGCTGAGTATCACTCCTAGAGTCACACAGTGCTGAGTATCACACCTAGAGTCACACAGTGCAGAGTATCACACCTAGCGTCACACAGTGCAGAGTATCACACCTAGAGTCACACAGTGCAGAGTATCACACCTAGAGTCACACAGTGCTGAGTAACACACCTAGAGTCACACATGCAGAGTATCACACCTAGAGTCACACAGTGCAGAGTATCACACCTAGCGTCACACAGTGCTGAGTATCACACCTAGCAGTCACACAGTGCAGAGTATCACACCTAGAGTCACACAGTGCAGAGTATCACCACTAGAGTCACACAGTGAGAGTATCACCCCTAGAGGTCACACAGTGCAGAGTATCACCCCTAGAGTCAAACAGTGCTGAGTATCACACAGCGTCACACAGTGCAGAGTATCACACCTAGAGTCACAAGTGCTGAGTATCACACCTAGCAGTCACACAGTGCAGAGTATCACACCTAGCGTCACACAGTGCTGAGTATCACACCTAGAGTCACACAGTGCAGAGTATCACACCTAGCGTCCACAGTGCCTGAGTATCACACCTAGCGTCACACAGTGCAGAGTATCACACCTAGCGACACACAGTGCCTGAGTATCACACCTAGAGTCACACAGTGCTGAGTATCACACCTAGAGTCACACAGTGCTGAGTATCACACCTAGAGTCACACAGTGCTGAGTATCACACCTAGAGTCACACAGTGCAGAGTATCACCACCTAGAGTCACACAGTGCAGAGTATCACACCTAGAGTCACACAGTGCAGAGTATCACACCTAGAGTCACACAGTGCAGAGTATCACACCTAGAGGTCACACAGTGCTGAGTATCAACCTAGAGTCACACAGTGCAGAGTATCACACCTAGAGTCACACAGTGCAGAGTATCACACCTAGAGTCACACAGTGCAGAGTATCACACCTAGAGTCACACAGTGCTGAGTATCACACCTAGAGTCACACAGTGCAGAGTATCACACCTAGAGTCACACAGTGCTGAGTATCACACCTAGAGTCACAGCAGGGCAGAGTATCACACCTAGAGTCACACAGTGCTGAGTATCACACCTAGCGTCACACAGTGCTGAGTATCACACCTAGCGTCACACAGTGCAGAGTATCACACCTAGAGTCACACAGTGCAGAGTATCACACCTAGCGTCACACAGTGCTGAGTATCACACCTAGAGTCACACAGTGCAGAGTATCACACCTAGAGTCACACAGTGCAGAGTATCACACCTAGAGTCACACAGTGCAGAGTATCACACCTAGCGTCACACCAGTGCAGAGTATCACACCTAGAGTCACACAGTGC